>CM053601.1:127130252-127290717 GCA_028646575.1 Pseudocheirus occidentalis | reverse complement strand
TAGGGGGCATGGGGATGAGAGGGGGGATGACAGAGGGGAGGGCAGGGTCTAGGGGAGGGGTGCTGGATGCTCACACTTCAGGAAAGGGACAGAGACAGGGTAGAGCACAGAACAAGGGGGGGGGAGGGATAGGAAGGAGGGACATGTGATCACTGTCACAATATGTCCACTATGAAGATGTCCTGTATAATCACACACCCACAACCTGTATTGAATTGCTTATCCTTCCAGCGGGGGTGGGTGACAAGGGAGGGACTGAAAGAATCTAGAATTTAAAGCTCTGCGATACCTGCAACTAGGAATTAAGATATACAGGGGCTGGGGTAGGGAGACCCTCCCTGCTCTACCAGAAAGTAAGAGTGCAGAGCAGGGGAGGGGCTTTACAGTGGGAGTGCTGTTTTGGGGTTGGGGCAGGGGAAAGACGGGGAGAAAATGTGTAATTCAAAAATCTCATGAGAATGAATGATGTAAACAAGAAAACAAAAAAATTAATAATAATTTTTAAAAATAACGATTTAGTAGCTCCTGTCATTTTGAGGGTACCAGTGAAGCACTCAGCCTGGCTAGCCAGCTATCCCTTGCCTTCATTACATGACTAGCCTATCTTCCTTCCCTTTGTGTGAGATCTTTTACTCCAGTTCTTCTTTGAAGTTCCTCATTATGTGTGTGTGTGTGTGTGTGTGTGTGTGTGTGTGTGTATTGTAGCTTTCGGACATGCTCCTTGTACCTCTCCATGGCCCTCTGTGTAGTGTTATGATACTGTTGTATTCCATGTTCCAGTGCCATAAAGCAACCCTGGTAGAATGTTCATATTATAAAAGACTGACCTTTTGTTCCATGGGAACTTTGGGTTCATTAAAAGTACATTGCAATTTCCCAAAAACAGGTTATCCCATTCTGGGCTCTTTGGTTCAACTCTGGGCTTAACTTATTGTCCATTTGTACTGTTTAAGTGAGATTTCTCTGTCAAAGCTAACCTTGCTATTAGGGGCTAAATGGAACTGGAGTGAAAGGGACCCTTTCTAGGGGTCTTTGAAAAGTCCAATTATACTGAGAATTAACTGCTATTTAACAAATCGGTTATTCAAACATTTTCTAAAATGGCCCTAAAAAGGACCTAAAAATAGGTCCTTTCCCTAGGAACATCATGGGGATTGGGGCAGGGGTGGGGGTTGGGGGGTTGGAGTTATCTGCAGTTAGTCTAGCCTCCCCCATTTCCATCAAGGGTACCAAAGAACCCTGAAGGAGGAGTAAAATCTAATCCACCTGCCTTCTGGGCAGTGAGCACCAGAGCAGTCTTTGTTACAGTTATATGTAATAAAAGTTTAGGGAGTCAAGATGGCAAGGAAAAAGGCTAGCCCTGCTTCCTCCACACAATTCTTCCACAAATGTATAGAAAATGCATTGAGTCCTAATCAGGATATCCAAGTTAAAAACCATTGTGAATAATTTTTCTATCCCAAGTTGGTATAGGTAGACAGAGAGGTTTGTGTATACTGGCCCAAAGCATGCTGCAGGGATCACAATGGAAAGAAAGAGAACATATAGGGCAGGAAGAGGCTCTCAGGTCTCCCTCAAACTAGTGCAGAGTAAGGGAACAGGTATGAACTGACAGCTGACACTCACTACTCAGTTTCAGGTCGAAGATCCAGGACAAACTGAGGAGGGGAACTGGGCCTACTCGTGGAAAGTGGTCCTAGGCCATAGGTTGTGTCCTAGGCAAGAAGCAAGTTCAGAAGCAAACAGGAGCTATGACGCTCTGACCTCAAGAGCAGGACCAGCTTCAGGTCTAGCCTCCAGCTTTGTCGGAAGCCTGCAGTGGCTTCAGGGCAGAAACATTAGAGAAAGGGGAAGCCTCAAGTTCTGTTACTTTTAAAAGTTACTTCACCACTGGCAGACAGTGACAGCAGCCTATTGAAACTTCCAACTAGGGACAAGCATATTATTCAAGTGTGACCATAGGTATGTTGCTCAGACTGAAACCTGTGTCAGGAATTTGCAGAACCCATGAGATTAGAAACATGGACAAAGAAAAACCGTAAATGCTGGGAAGGAAAACATAGAGTAATGAATTGTTAGCTATTGAATTAGTCTAGCTATTCTGGAAAGCAGTTTGGAAATACATGCAAAAAGCTATTAAACTGTGCTTACTCTTTGAACCAGAGATACTGCTACTAGGTCTAAACCCCAAAGAAATCAAAGAAGAAAAGGACCCATATGTATAAAAATATTTATAGCAGCTCTTTCTGTGGTTGCAAAGAATTGGAAACTAAGGGAATATCCATTAATTGATCAATGGCTGAACAAGTTATCATATATGAATGTGATGGAATATTGCCATCTTATGAAAAACGATGAAGAGGATGATTTCAGAGAAACCTGGGAAGACTTGTATGACCTGGTACTAAATGAAGTGAGCAGAACCAGGAGAACCATTTATACAAAAATCAACAATACTGTAAAGACAACTCTGAAAGTCTTAGGAACTCTGATGGATACCAGAACCAACCACAATTCCAGAGGACTCATGATGGAATATGCTGCCTACCTACAGGAAGAGAGATGATGAATTCAGATGATGGACTCTCTGCAGGGAGATAGGAGATGGACTCATAGAGCAAATCAAGACTTTCTTTGATGTGGTCAGTGAGGGAATTCATTTTGCTTGACTACATATGTTTGTAATAGGTTTTGTTTTTCATGCTTTCCCAATGGGATTGAGTTGGTGTGGGGAGATGGGAAGGAGAAAACGTGAACCTGAAAATAAAACTGAACTTAAAAATATAAAACTCTAAAATCAGTGGTTGAATAAGCAAAGCTACTAGTCATAGAAAGTAATTTAAAATTTAGTTAATGAAATTAATGTGAAAATGACATATGTCACTCATTAAGTTTCTTAATTCAAGTCCTTTCATACCTTTAGTAATCCTGCGTACTGGAGGATTAGCTGTTAATTTTGTCTCCAATGATTTATTAAATAGTATTTTTATTTAAAAAAATATTTTTCATTGCTCTTTCATAGAGCTAGAAGTAATATATAGTAGAAACTGTATTTTTCCACTGAGTGGTTTGTAACCATGTTTCTCCCTAGCATTCTTCACTTATTTTTTTTCATGTATATGGCTCTTCCATTTTAATACTATTTAGACACATTCACTTTGTCATTCCCAGTTTAATATTGTTGAATCTCTACATTTGTAGAAAAATAGATATTTCAGAGTTTAAGGAAAGTGACAAACATGCTCACTTTTAAATGTTCTTAATGTTTTTCTTGTGTATAAGTTTTGTTTCTCCAAATAGACTAATTCCTTGAGATCTAGAAACCAAATTTTTTTCTATCAAAGTGTGAAAACTGAGTGTCCAGTTGCTATGATTTATTAGGAGATCAATAAATCAGTCAAGGACCATCTATTAAATGTTCACAGTGTATCATACATTGTGAAGAAGTCCTTGGAGCTTACTATCAGGGGCAACTTATTATCAGGGGCAACTAATATATTTAATAAATACAAAATACGCACATAAGGTAAATACAAGGTAATTTTTTGAGGGAAGGCACTCATACTTAGGGGGATCAGAGGTGAGCTCTGAAGGACACGAGGGACTCTAAAATGTGAGACTCAAGGAAAGAGTGTATTCCAGGCATTGGAAACGGTTTTCAATACCAGAGACTACTTTTTCCTCCCCAAAATATTAGGATCAAGAGTGCAAGCAAAATAATTTTAATTAAATTTAAGACTAAGATCTTCTGTTTTCTCATAAAAATAGCAAAAACAACAAAAAACTTTTAAGGAGGAAAAAAATGTTAACTCCACTAAAAAATCAGTCACCAAAAGTTGTAGTGAGACTGACCTCTGGTGGCCACATGCTTCATATTGTCAAGTTAGGAAACTAGTGTCTTTGACAAAGCATTGAGAAACTGTGGTATAGTAAATACTTCCTTTAGTCACCTTCTGTGACCAAACCCCTAAATAACAGATGGAAAAATGATTAAGATCCCAAAAGATCTTGACAGGTTAGAGCACTGAGTTGAATCTAATAAGAAGATGAAATCTAATAGGGACAAATGTAAGTCCCCTCCACCTTCTCTTCCCCGTCCCCTCCCCAACTTCACAAGTACAAGATGGGAGAGTCATGACTAGGCAGTAGCTCTCTGAGAAAAAGATCTAGCTGTTTTTGCACACAACAGTCACAATGAGAATCAGCCATGCAAACTCAAAGTTATTTAGTGTGATATGGCAACCCAAAAAGCTAATTCCATCTTATACTGCATTGACAGGCATAGTGTCCAGAAAGAAGGCAGTGACAGATCTGTTCTGCTCTGTCCTGGTCATGCCATCTCTAGAGTACTCCAATTCTGGGTATACTTTAAAATAAACATTGCTAAACTAAAGAGCAAGGAGCAGAGAGAAGCCAGGAAAGGGCCTTTAGAAATATCTAACCTGGAGAAGAGAGTTAAGGAAGCTGTCTTCAAGTATTTGAAGGATTGTCATGTGAAAAAAGGATTTAACTTGTTCTGTTGGACATGATCAGGCTTAAGTAGGAGCAAGTGAGGGTGGAAAGTTAAAGGGGGGGAAGATTTATGTTTTATTTAAAGATAACAATTCTAACAAATCTAACAATTAGAGTTAAACCAAAATGGAATGGGATGACTCAAAAGGTGTTAAGTTCCCCTTTACCCAAGTTGGTCTTTCAATAAAGGTTGGTTAGCCACTGATCTTGTAGTTTGTGGAGGGAATTCTTGTTCAGATTGGACAAGATGACTCTGAGTTCTTTTAAAACTTTGAATTATTGGCAGTCAGGACTCAAACCCAGACTTTTTGTCTCCAATGCAACATTATATGGGGGAGACATGGTTAAACAGCAGTTGTTTTCAAAATGCTCTGGGGTTTTAGTGAACTGCAAGTCCAGTATATGTGTGTGTATGTGCATGTGCATGTGTATATGTATATATGGATTTATATGTAAAATATGTAAGTATATATACATATACGTATATATGTATGTGTATGTGTGTGTGTGTGTATATATATATGTATGTGTGTATATATATATATATATATATCAGCTTTTGTATCAGCAAGCACCCTAGCATACCCAGGGCGGCTGCTAGCACAGGTTCTTAGATCTGCTTTTCTAAAGGAAAGCAACTCAAAATGGGTTAACAATCTCACTTTAATCAATCAAACATGTATCATTTACCTAGATCAGGGGAAAAAGTTAGCATCCTGAACATACAACCCTGAGAATACAAACACAAGTTACAAGCAGACAAAGAAACAGATCAGCTGATGGGCTTCCAGCCCTCTGACCATTACACCCATACCTAGTTAAGTTACCAGAGAGGGAAACACCAGTATCTGGGTTTTCAAAGCCAGGGGACTCAATGGCTGCCCAGTCTTCTCTGGCCAAATCATACAACTCTTCTCAAAGTGAGCCCCAAAGCAAAACCTCACATCACTGTATATATAGTCTTCTCCTGGATCAGAGAATGTCACAGCCCTTTTGACCCACTGCAGCGGATCACAAAGCAGTACCTGAAGAACAAGCCTCTTCCCACAGGCTCCATGTGACCACATTCAGCCTATTAGGAAGCAAAATATACTTTCAAATAAGGGAAGATTCTCAGAGCTACTTAAACCTATCAAAGGGCCTGGCCTAGGGGCAGGGAGGATCTTCATTTTCCTATAACATTTGCCCACAGGATCTTTCATGCCCATTAAATAGGCAACTTGAATCTGAATTAGCATTAACATCTCTAACATCTTCACATAATGTCTACAAAATAGAGATATCACATTTGCAAGATACATAACATTAACAACTCATTACCAGGAATCCAAAACAAAAATGTCCAAATGAAGTTCTCATGGGTGTGTGTGTGTGTTCTTCCCCCCATACAGCCCTTGCAGGCTTCCTCCTGGCACTTTCAGGTGCCAGCTCTAATGACCCAAGTCCCAGCTAGCCCCTGCTTCCAAGTCCTGAGGGATGAGTGGGCAACAAAACCAATAGGGTGAGGTCCTTGGGGGTCCATGGCACTTCACCCCACCCACCAGAGACACAACTCCATCCTCCCCCTGGGTCCCAAACTGGGATGCAAGCAAAGGCAACTTCCAAGGTTTAGATTACCAGCATAGCAAACTCTATTTATTCAGTGACAGATTAAGGTAAAACACTCACAGAAAAGAGATAATCAAAATACAGTGTAACATTCACAGAATAGAGAAAAACAAAATACAGTGTAACTCATTCACTTAGCAAGTAAGTTCTCAATTCAATTGCAAAGCACCAAGGTCCAAGTATCCCACCCCTGGCCTACAAAGTAGCCCATTCCTGGGCAGTGCATTCATTTTGTCAAGGTATCTCTTCTCAGATGAAGATTAGTTTCCAACAATAAGCAAAGTACATTCATTTGGTCAATCACAGAATACAAAAAAGTCAAAGGTTTCCCACCCCAGGATCACAGCCCTGCTTTGTCAGTGGGGCAGAACTGGGTGGTACTTAGATAAGATCCTTGCATGGTAATGAGCCTAGTACAATATAATAACTCAAGGAGAAAATACGAAATACTGATCAGGGGAGACAGAGTCTAAGAATGCCTTGAGCAATACTCCCAGACATGCCTTAAGCAGTTTCAAGCTAAAATGAAACAGGGACAAAGACAGAAATACAAAAGGGGTTTAATGGTGGGCCACAGGTCAGGTGGGGTATACTGACCTGAAATTTGTGTACAACAGGGAGACAAAGCTCAACAAAGCCACAATATCCATTGCCAGTGTCCTCATCAGGTCACTGCCTGCGGAACAGTCCCAGAACCCCTGAAAACACCAACAAGGTCCTCTTTGAGGATTTCTGTAAACATACAACAAGAAAATCCTCCTTCAGGGCTTCTGAACCAACGGTAAGATTCCAGGACCTCTATAACAGCAGCACTGTCCTTCATCAGCAGGTGAATCTGGCAAAACAACATCAAAACAGACAAAATACTGGGATCACAGCCATGCAGTCCTCAGCAGCTCCAGGTGGCAGTTCTCAAAAGTCCTGGGCAGCTCCAACTGGCCTTCAGCAGTCTTTCTCTCAGCAACTCTGGTCTCCTCTGCTTGGGCCTTCTCTCTAAATACTCCTCTCAGTTCAGACCCCTCTCTTCATGTCAACAAGTCCATCCCACAAGTGGGATTCATAAGCTCTGGGTTTTAACGCTCAACCTAAAAACCAAGCCAATACAGGGGGAATCTTTAAATTCTATTACCATTACAGCATGACAGTAGTCAAAAATGCTATTATGAAGTACGTTAAAGGAAATAAGGAGATGATACTTTCACTGCATTCTGCCTTCACTACAACTCATCTGAAGTATTGTCTTAAATTCCAGACATCGAAGTTTAAGAATGTTGGTAAGATAGAGAATATCCAGAGGGCAGCCAGGATGACCTTCAGTCCATGACATTTGAGGAGAAAAGGATAGGATATGATAGCTGATGGTAGATTTTTGAAACCTGGTCATACGGAGGAGGGACCAGACTTTAACCCCTGAGGGAAAAACCCAAAACAAAGGTGGAAATTGGGAAGGAGTCCATTTAGTCCTGACATTGGGAGAATTTCCTAATCATTAGAGCTGTCCAAAAGTGTAATGGGCTTCTGAGGAAGGGTTTCCCTTGGAGGTCTCCTAGCACAGGTTAGTCTACCACTGTCAGGTACATTATAATGGAGATTCCTTAGTCTATGAGCAGCAAAGTCCCTTCCAACTTTCAAATTCTACAATTCTGTGAGTTCAGTGTACTTGTATGTCTCTCCTAGCTGAGTTAGAACACTACTGTGCATGCGATCATAGAGTGCTACAAGTGGAAGGAACTTAATTCATCCAATTATAGACTCATGGATTCTTATAACTGATAAGTGAAAGAGATGAACAAAGTCCAATTCTTTCACTTTACAGGTAACTACATTTAGGAAGCTAAGGCCCAGATGTTAAATGACTTCCCCAGGGATACTAAGCTATATCTCTCTTGAGAATTTACATAGAGTTCCAGGGTTCTGTCCACCACTCCCCAGGCTTTAGGAAGCTGTCTACTAGGACTGTTTAGTGGCTCAGCCACGGTTTCAGTGGCAAAGTTCAGGCCTGAGGCTAGGTTCCCAGACTCCTAGTCTACTGTTCTTTCTGCTGCACTATTCAGTTTATCTTCCTTCGTAGTGTCGAACAAAGTTCCCAAATTGAAATATTTGAATGAATATGTGTGTAAAAGAGCTCTGAAAACCATGTTAAACAAATTAAAGATATTATTATAATTACTTTTCTACTGTTCAAATTTTCCTTCTTTCTTTTTTTATTGATAAATGAGCTGATGATCTGGTCAAGTGATTTCATTGAAATTACTAGCAACATACAAACAACAGAGCCAATTACACCAGGTCTCTTCATGTTACTTCCTCACCTGCAGAGGGAGTCCTTAATGCTAAATTATTGAATTAAACTGAATAACCAAATCTTGCCACAGCCTTGGGCCAAAACAATTCTGAGAATATTTAATGCTTACTTAATATTTAACAGTTTTAGAAAAGTAAAGGTTTAATTCTGGTTCACCAGGGTTTATAACTGACTTAAAAACAACAAAATGTGTGTGCAGCTTTGTTTAAATTTAAAAACAAAATACTCTTCCCCTTGACTAGCAAGGAGATTTGTGATTTCATTGGTGTGAGAAAACTCAGGTTAGCGGCTGTTCTGGTATTGAACAAGACTTTTCTTACTGGTATAAATTCCACCTGGTCATAGTGTATTATCTTTGTGATATGTTGCTGTAATCTTCTTGCTAGTAAAAATTGCATCAATATTCATTACGAAAATTGGTCTATGGTTCTTTTTTCTCTCCTTGGTTTACGCAATCAAAAACCTATTTGTGTTATAGAAGGAATTTGGTAGGACTCCTTAACTCATTTTCTTTCTAAACAATAAGAGTTTATATAGTATTGGAATTGTTATTTAAATGTTTTGCAGAGTTTACTTGTAAATCCGTCTGGTCCTGAGTATTATTTTTAGGGAGCTCATTTTTGATTTGTTCAATTTCTTTTTCAAATATATGATTATTTAAATATTTTATTTCCTCTTTTGTTAATATGGGCAATTTATATTTTTGTAAATATTCTTCCATTTCCCTTAGTTTTATCAGCATATTAATTGGGCAAAATAGCTCCTAAAATTGCTTTATTTCATTTTCATTTTTTTGGTGATTTGCCCTCTTGTAATGGACATGCTTGCTTCACCCCTGCTCTTGTTGAGAAGGTTTCCACTTTATCCCCATTACAGATAAGGCTTGCTCTTGGTTTTACATAGATACTACCTATCATTTTAAGGACAACTCCATTCCCCCCACCCCCATGCTTTCTACTATATTTTTTTTTTAATAGGAATGGGTGTTGGATTTTGTCAAAAGCTTTTTCTGCATCTATTAGGATAAGCATATGATTTTTGTTGTTTTTCTTATTGATACGGTCAATTACACTGATAGCTTTCCTAATACTGAACCAGCTATGCAGCTATTCTACAATTTATATTCTTACAAAGTTGTTCCTGGGTGATAGGCGTAGGGTGAGGGGCAGGAGACCGGGGTGGCGTTTCGCAGCTATCCCGCTCCCTCAAAACAACGACAACAAACCCTGAGAGGTTAAGTAGCTTGTCTAGGACCATCCAGGCTCAATATTAGAGGAAGCGAGGTGGCCTGGTGGCTGCCCTTGGGAAGCCTGAGTTCAAACCCTGTCTCGGACACTTCAAAGCTACTGTCAGTTTCGGCATAACCCTCAGTCTTCTCGTCAGTTAAAGGGGGATATTAAGAGATTAACTCACAGAACTGTTGTAAAGACCAGATGCCTTTCGCAAACCTTAAAGCGCAATATAAATGTCATTTTTATTATTTAATTAAATGCATCATTATCATTATTTGCCAGGTGCTGGGCTTGAGCCTGGATTTTCCCGACTCCAAGGCCAGTCTCTCTCAAAACATTAAGTGGTTGGTTGTCGTCTTGTCCGTCATTCTGGAAGAAGCCCACGACATCAAGGAGGTGATGTCATGGCTTTCAGGGAATTGGATTTAAGTGAGGCAGGGCTGCGCAAAGTCACCGGCCTCACTTTCGCCTCCGGAGCCGTCTGGGTCCGGAGGCTGGATATGGATTCAGACGACTGGGATGGCCCCGGAGGCAGTGGGAGACCTCGGCCTTTTAAAGCTAAGATCTTTCCCAGGTCTCACTTTGACTGAAACAAAGCCGATTCTGTGATTAAGGATTAATTTGAAAAAGAGGCAGAGAATGGTCTCTTTACCTAATTAAAAAAAAAAAAATACAACCAATCGAAAGAGGGAGAATTCGCTCAGGGTTTCCGGCAAAAAACGGAAAGAAGCGCTATTTACGGTCATTCTGGGCCGAGAGACCCACTGACCAGGAGGGGCGGGCCTGGGATCTTCTGTGGGCCAATTAACGGAGGCGAGTGATTTGGGTGTAAAAAAGAGCTTCGGAGATTAAAATAAACTTCACGTGCCCACTGGGCAGAGCACTCGCAGGTCAGGGTGTGGCGGGAAGCTTCAGCTCATGATCCATTTCTGGCAAATCAGTTAACCAGCACTTATTAAGGCGCTTACTAGGTGCCAGACCCCATGCCGACTGCCGGGCGAATAGTCCAGACATAACCCGGGGTAGAAAACTACAACCGGCCAAAACGAAATGCTTTTTTCGGGGGGACTCTGGGCCTGCTGCAAGAGCAGGCCTCGGCCTGGCCATCGGGTCGGACCACCAGCCTCTCCGGACCCAACACTACTACTCTTGTTAGCCGGAATACTGGGACTGTTGGAGACTTAGGTCCAAAATACGACCTCCTGGGCTGTAGCGACGCCCACTTTCTTCCACCTTTCACCTTCCACCTCTAGCTTACTCTGATAGACGCCGCCAGTTGGTTCCCATGGAAACCTTAAGGCAGAGGGAAGACTGCGCATGCACAAAAACATCTGGGCATGCTCCGTGGCTTGCTTAGGCCCCGACCCCAGCCGCCGGCACTCTTCTCGCGAGATTTTGTCCGAGAGCGGGAAGAATTTGAAATTCAGAGGTTTGGGAGTGGCGGGAGCGGCTGCTGGGCGGTTCTAGAAGCTCTTTGAGGGGGCTTCGGTTCCGTTGTCCTGAAGAAGGGCGGAAACCGGCGGGAGCGGTGACAGAGCTCAGAGCACTGCCGGCATGGGGGCGGAGAAGAAATTACTGCAGATTAAAGAGGCCTTTCACCTGGCCCAGCTGCCGCACCAGAACCACGCCAAGCTGGTGGCTGGCTTGAACCGAACGTACAGCACGGTGAGCGCGGGAGGCGCGGTGGGAGAGCTCCGGCTTGCGAGTCTGGGGGACTGGGTTCGAATCCCGACCCTGACCTTTGTCGGGCGCTAGGTAGAGAGTGCCGGGCTCTTGAATGTAGCCCCTGGAACCCCGGCTCTGTGCTTTCTGTGCGCAGCCCCTCCTGGGGAGGGCGAGGACCCCGGAGATAGCACTGGAAGGGAGGGAGTGTGTTTGTGCGAGGAGTGGGTGAATGTGTAAGGATGTGGGTGTGTAAGGGGTGGGCGTGTAAGAAGTGGGTGGGTGAGTAATGAGTGGGTGTGTAAGGGATGTGTGTATAATGAGTGGGGTATGTGTAATAATGTGTACATAATGAGAGGACATGTAAAGGGTGTGTGTGTAAAAACTCATTTAGACGCTGCGTGACCCTGGGCAGGTCATTTAATAACTTTTTTGCCTCAGTTCCCCCATCTGTAAAATGAAAATAATAGTAGCACCTACCCCTTGGTAAACTTGGGAGGATAAGTTGACGTGTGTATGTGTGCATGTGTGTGTATGTATATATAATGTCTATATATATTTATGCATACATAGTGCTTTGCTAGCCTTAGGGCCTTGTATACATGTTAGCCATTTAATATTGTTGGGGCAACTGTTGGTGAAGACCTGACTTCAAATCCAGCCTCAGACACCTACTGGTTGTGTGACCCTGGACAAGTCACTTAACCTCTTATTTGCCTCATTTCCTCATCCGCAAAGTAGGGATCATTTCAGAATTTTCGCTTATCCCTCTGGATTGTAGATGAGATGATATTGGCAGAATGCTTAGCTTGGTTTAGCCTGGCACAAATTACTTTCAGGATCAAAAAAAAATTCCTTTTTTAAAACAAAAAATAATACAAACATGATCATAGCTAGTACATATACTGTGCCTGACATGCGTTATGCTAAGTGCTTTACAGGGATCTCCTTTGATCCTCACTGCAAGCCTGGGAGGCAGGTGCTATTATCCTCCTGCTTTTACAATCCAGGAAGCCGGTGTTTCAAAGGGTGGTCAATCTGAGGCCAAATTTGAACTCCAGTCTTCCTGAGTCCAGGCTCAGCGCTCTATCTACTGAATCTGCTAGCAGCCCGAGGCTTGTTTGGACTTTTAAAGCCCTTTACAACCTGGCCCCTTCATATCTTTCTGGTCTTCCTATACTTTACTCCCCTCCTGGTACTGTGACATCCTGCTTCCTCAGACATTTCATTCTTTCTTCCCACTGGGCATTTGCACAGGCTGCTCCCTGTGCCTGGAATGCTCTCCCTCTGCAACTCTGTCTCTTAGAAACTCTGGCTTCCTCCCTGACAACTCAGATGTGGTATTCTTAGGAAGCCTTTCCTGGTCTCCTTCCCCAGTCTTCCCTTCTAAGATTATTTTCCATCTACCCTGTATTTACATGTTATTTACCCTATTAGAATGTAAACTTGAGAGTGGGGACTGTTATACTTTTGGGTTGTACTTTTGTTGTACTCCTCGTGTTTTGGTATTTATAGAGTACCTGACGCGTAGTAAGCTATTAAAATTTTTTAAATTTCATTTTTTCAGTTAACAAAAATTTATTTTTCCCTCCCACTTCTTCCCCTGATTGAAAAATGAAAAAAAAAACAAAATCAAAAAACCTTTGTAGCAAATATGTATATAAAACAAATTCCCACATCCATAGTAAGCTGTAATGTTTGCTAACATGAGTTGATTTAGGCAAGGCTTAGACAGGTAGTAAGATTAGGATTCAAACCTAGGTCCTCCTGTTCTAGGAATCTCTAGCTAGGATGTGCGACTTAAAGCATAATATAAACCATCTGCAACTTTCTCCACCCCTCTCTGAATTTCAGAGTCTCAGTTAAATGAGAGCTTTTCCCAGATTTTCGAATTCTAATCACATTTAGTGTACTTGAAGTTCTTCTTTCGTAGAAAGCCCTGATTTGATGCTGGAGATACAATAATAAGGACAGTCCCCTGTACTTAAGGCGTAGATGTTCTGCTTGTTGGAATTATTACCGATTAGAACTGTTGTTCAAATCTAATTTTTCCATTTCACAGCATTATTTGTTTTTTTATTCAGTCTCACCCTGATATTAAAAGAAAATTAGATAAGACAAATATTGTTGATTTATTCTGTTAAATCAATCAAAAAGCACCTCATGAGTACCAGCCACTATGCTAATCCCTAGTGATTCAAAGAGGCAAAAACAAGCCCTTTCAGAGAGGTCACAGTTTAGTGTGGGATGCATAGTAAGAGATGGTCTGGATAAATTGGAGTTAATCTCTGAGGGAAGGCCCTGACTTGGAGGAGTAGCGGGAAGGGCTTCTTTCAGAAGGTGGGATTTTTAAGTAAGACTTTGTAATGCCAAGCAAAGGCAACTTCCAAGGTTCAGATTACCAGCATAGCAAACCCCATTTATTCAGTGACAGATTAAGGCAAAACATTCACAGAGCAGAGAAAATCAAAGTGCAGTATAACTCATTCATTTAGCAAGTAAGTTCTCAATTCAGTTGCAAAGCACCAAGGTCCAAGTACCCCACCCCTGGCCAGTACCTTAGTGAAAGTAGCCCACTCCTGGGCAGTACGTTCATTTAGTCAGTCAAAGTCTTGCTTCTCAAATGGAGATTAGTTTCCAATGATAATCAAATAACATTCATTTGGTCAGTCACAGAGCACAAAAAAGTCAAAGGTTTTCCATCCCTGGATCACAACTGAATTACAATACCATCCATTAACAACAAGCACTTTCCCAAAAGGGGCAGGTGAGCACAAAAGGCCATCCACCCATAAGCTACAACAAGGTTAAGATATCTTCACAGCATTCAGTGCCCAAGGAGAGGTCCTGTCTTCATCCTGCCACTAGGCAAGTACTCACCAATCCCTGTTCTTGATGAGACAGTTCAACAAAGCCACAGTATCCATTATCAGTGTCCTCACCGTGTAACTGCCTCTAGAACAGTCCTAGAACCCCTGAAAACATCAGCAGGGCCCTCTTCCAGGATTTCTGTAAACATACAACAAGAAAATCCTCCTTCAGGGCTTCTGAACCAACAGCAGGGCTCCAGGACCTCTGCAGCAGCACTGTCCTTCACCAGCAGGTGAATCTGGCAAAACAACGTCAAAACAGACAGACAAAATACCAGCATCACAGCTGTGCTGCCTTAGTTCTTGGTGGCTCCCGGCGGCAGTTACCAAAAGTCCTTCTGGCCTGCTCTGCTTGAGCCTTCTCTGTGCCTGGGCTTCTTTCTAAATCCACTGCTCCTCCCAGTTCAGCTCCCTCTCTTCATGTCAACAAGTCCATCCCACAAATGGCATTCACAAGCTTGTTTTAACACTCAACCCGAAAACCAAGCCAATACAGGAGGATCTTTAAATTCTGTTACCATTACAGACTTGAAGGAAGCCAGGAGGCAGAAATGAGAGTGGAGAGCACTCGAGGCACAGAAGACAGTTGGTGCAAATGCTCAAGGTGAAGAGATGGAAGTGTTCTGTGGGGGGAACAGTGTAGCCGGAAGCAAACGTACTCAGAAGGGAGTAAAGTGTAAGAATACTGGAAAGGTATAAGAAACCAGTATGGGAAGAGATGTAAATGCCAAAAAAAGAACTTTACATTTGGTCCTGGAGGTAATGGAAAGCTGCCAAAGTTTACTGAGTAGGGGAATGACATGGGTCGTCCTATATTTTAGGAAAATCATTTTGGCAGCTGAGCGGATCATGAATTGGAGTAGTGGGAGACTTGAGTCAGGAAGACGGACCAGTTAGAAAGCTGTTAAAATAGTCCAGGTGAGAGAGAATGAGAGTCTGTACTAAGGTGGTGGCTGTTTGAATGAAGAGAAGAGGAAGTTTCCTCTTCCACGGGACAGATGTTGAGAAGGTAGAAACAATAGGATTTGACAACAGATTGGATATGTGGGGTAAGAGTGAGGAATAAAGAATGATACTGAGCCTTGTGAACCTGGTTGACTGGACAGGGCTTGGCACTTTGGATAGTAATAAGGAAGTTGGGTAGAACAAGGAGGAACGGGAAAAGAATGAGTTCTGGACATGTTGAGTTTGAGATGCGTGTGGGGCATCCAATTCAAGCTGTCCAAGGGACTAGAACTCAGGAGTAGCTTATGACTGGATATGTGGGCTGAAGAGTAAACAAATGACATCAGAGAAATGAGAGTTGAACCTATGGAAACTAATGAGATGACTGATCAAGATAGTACAGAGTAAAAAGAGGAAAGGGCCCAGGTCTGAAACTTGAGTGACTCCCATGGTGAGGGGGCATGACTTGGATAAAGGTTCAGCAAAGGAAACTGAGGAGTAGTCAGACAGGTGGCAGAAGAACCGGATGAGATCATTGTCACAAAAATCCGGAGGGTGAGAATATCTGGCAGGAGACCGTGATCAACAATGTCAGTGGTTGCAGAGAGGTCAGTAAGGATGGGCATTGAGAAAAAGGCCATTTGGTTTGGCAAATGAAGAGGTCTTTGTTGGTTTTGTTGCCATTTCAGTTTATTGAGAAGGTTAGAAGCCAGATTTCATAGGGTTTAGAAGAGAACGAGAAGGAGAGATACCTCATGTATATAGCTTTCTCAAGGAATTTAGCTTGAAAAGAGGAAGAGAGCTGTAGGATGATAAGCTATCCAGGTGTGTAGGCTCAAGTGTTTTGTTTTTTTTTCCTCAAGGATAAAGAATCATATAGTAATCTCAGGAGATAGGGAAAGATTGAGCATTAGAAAAAGAGAAGGCTTGTTAGGAGGCATAATCTTCTGAGAAGGTGGGAAGGGATAGGATCCAGGACACTTGTAGAAGGATTTACCTTGGCAAGGAGAAAAGCCACCTCTTCTTCAAGACGGGGGTGAAGGAGGAGATAATGGGGGAGATTTTTTTTTTTTATGAAGGGAGGTCCTAAACTGAGATTGTAGGTGATTAGTACCGTGGGTGAGTCAGGAAGACTCATCTTCTGGAGTTCAAATTTGGCCTCAGACACTTACTAGCTTAGCTGTATGACCCTGGGCAAGTCACTTATCCCTGTTTGCCTCAGTTCCCTCATCTGTGAAGTGAGCTGGAGAAGGAAATGGCAAAACCACTCCAGCATCTTTGCCAGGAAGAGACAGACACGGCAAATAACTGAACAACAACAATAGTGACAATGCCATGGGAGGCTTGGGAAGAGATGAAAAAGTTTAAAATACCCCCTGTGGTGAGTGGAGTATTGAACTGATTGCTATTAGGGAGACATAAAAGGAGTACTTTTAGTAGACTGAGTCAGCATGATTCTTTTTTTTTTTTTTTTTTTTTTGGCAAGAGAAGCAGATGGTGGGCGCAGTTTAAGGTTGGGGTTTTGCAGTCATGATTGGTCTTAGGATAAGGTAATGGAGTGTACAGTTAAACTGCTTCACCAGGAGTTTGAGATAGGCAAGGGAAGAGTGTCAGTTTAGGAGTGATGGTGATCTAGGAAAGAGCTGAGGGCTGGAGGGATTGGGAAGGGGAGTGGGCAGATCTAGAGTGGGACATTGGGGCAGTAGGGATGGGAGGATGTGAGTGAGTGAGCAGTTGAGGATGAGGAACATGGCTTGTGTATTGGGCATTTGGGGTTCAGAATCCCTGGGTGGGGGGATATTTGTATTTATTTATTTTGAGGGGGGGAAGACAGGGCAATTGGGGTTAAGTGACTTGCCTAAGGTCACACAGCTAGTCAGTGTCAAGTGTCTAAGGCTGGATTTGAACTCAGGTCCTCCTGACTCCTGGGCTGATGCTCTATTCACTGCGCCACTTAGCTGCCCCTTGTGGGGAGGGCATTTGGGAGCAAGAGTAGACTGACTTGAGGAATGCACTCAGGCAGAATACCAATGATTGGGAAGAGGACTGTTGAGGGAGGCAGGTAATGAATTTTTCTATCCGTTTTCTCTAAGTTCAGGTCCAGGGCCGGTGCAAGACTGGGAAAGAGCATAGAGGAAAGACTGAGGCCAAGACTGTCCCAGGTGACTGGGAGGTTGATAGATAATCTCATGATTCTACAAATGCTCTGGGTCAAGCTAAGTTTGTTCTAGATACTGGGAAGTCTCTGTGAAGAAGATTATTGGCCAGCAAACGCGTGTTTGGGATCTGGGTGTCTAGGATCCAGGTTGGTTCAGGCTCCTCCTTTCCCCTTGATTCCAAAGGGCTGAAGACTGAAGCCAGTTATTACAGGTGGTTAAGGAGTTCCTGGGACCAATACTGTAGTGTACTATTGTAAAAGACAAACTGTAGAATACTATGAAATATTAAAAATAACTGTAGCTCGTGTTCTTTTAAAATAAATGACCCCACTAGAGGAGGAAGAGTGCTTTTTTGTTTACTTATTCTAAGTCCTTGTCTGGAATGAGCTTTCACTGTCACAGTAGCTTTCTACCTTTTTACCATGAGTATTTTATCATGAGTCTTTTCGTTGATTTATACAAGACTTCTCTTTCACATATTTCTGTTGTTTTTTTCTTTTTCTTTTTTTTATTTGAGGAGTTGTGAGCTGATTCCAAGTTTAAAAAATGAATAAAGTTAACCGTTGAGGGCTGTCTATATTGAAGCAAAAGTATTTTTTGTTGACATATGTAATTTATTAGGGTTTTCAGGGGAGGGGAACTTTCAGCCTTGAGGCTACATGTGGCCCGCTAGGTCCTCAAGTGCAGCCCTTTGGGACCTAGCGGGCAACACGTGGCCTTGAGGCTGCAGGTTCCCCACCCTTGGACTTTAATTGCACCAGTTAAAGATATTAGAAATGAATTTTAGGTATAAACAGTTTGTCTCAGTTCCTCAGTATAACAAGGCATCTAGATCCAAGCCCATTTACTCCAATCCTGCCCTTTTCTATATGAGTAAACTACAGTGGCAGAACCCAGCTCTTCATTCTTAGTCTAGTATTTTGCAGTATATTACATTGCCTAAAAGTTGTTTGTAGGTTTTCCTTTCATCTTTGGTCATTTGGACAAAGAAATATAGAAGTAATTATAAGAGCTCATTTCCTGGGGTTGACTGACAAAACTCTCAAAAACGAGGGGTTTGGGGCTCTAAGGCCTCTTCCA
The DNA here is from genome assembly GCA_028646575.1 of Pseudocheirus occidentalis. NCBI lineage: Eukaryota > Metazoa > Chordata > Mammalia > Diprotodontia > Pseudocheiridae > Pseudocheirus > Pseudocheirus occidentalis. The sequence goes on along the minus strand of CM053601.1, from coordinate 127,272,344 downwards.
GATTTAAATCTGTGGTCCTTCGTTGTTCTTTTTCTTGCCCAGGGTCCTGTGTTTGTGGTGTTATTAGGATGGGATGTGGGGAGGCAAGGGAAGGATGATAATCCAGTAATGAATATCGCAGTGGAAGATCTTAATACAAAAGGTTAGCATCATGCTACTAACTTAGTGTGACTGAGAGCCTCTGGAGTTACTTACTAAGACTTGAGGTTAAGTCTGAACTCTTGACACATATAGGTTTTGTGACCCTCTGCAAGTCAGTACCCCTCCCCCCCCACCTCCCCAAGTTGAAGAAGAGTTGCCAATTGATGTCATTTCAGGTCAAGACATTCTATACAAAGTGCTTTACCAAATGCTTTCCTCACCACTCAGTGAGGTGGATCAAGTCTGATAGGACTCATTTTTAGAGATGAGGAAACAGTGTTATAGAGAGATCGTGACTTTGCCAACAATAAGTATTATGGCTGGGACCAAACACTTATCTTCTTGCACCAAGCCTAATATTTTCCATTGTACTACACTGCCTCATGTGGATAAATGAATATGGATGACAAATGGCATATCAAAAATGAGTTTTTATGACAGCGTAGCCAACAAGAGTAGAGTGTTGTCTTTGTGTTCCTCATAAAGGAGTATAGTTTCTTTCTCTCGGGTACTTTTCACCAGAAATACAGTATTCCTTGGACAGATTCAGGGATATTTAGAAGAATCAAAATCAATCACTAACCATTTATTAAGTAGCACAGTATTCATTTACAGTGAAAACCCAGTTATCCGTATTTTTTTGATGCATTGGAGTTTCTTAGAGTCAACTTGCTATCCATGGGAGGGTTTTTAATCAGTGTCTTGTATGATGAGAATATAAATGTTGAAATTTTATGGACTAGAGTAGATGGATGGTTAGATCCCTGCCAACTCTTGAGATTTTGATTCTAAAACCTGGGTTTAAATTTTTTTTTTTTTTTGTTTAACCACTTATCCAGGTGTACATGGGCAACCTTATTGGGTTATTAGTATGAATACAGAATAATTTATGAAAAGAGCTTTGTAAACCTTAGAGCCCTATAGAAATCTGAGTTCTTACTATTGTACTAATGGAAGGTTACCTTAGAGTAAAATGTTGATTGATGATTGCCAATATTTCATTTAGAAAAAAGTAAAGATTTTAATTTGTCTGAATAGTGATTTAATATTTGTCATAGCCTTAAGGTAATTCTGAGAATAAATAGGTTTATAAATGTATTTAAGACGGATTTATTTTGTCTTTCAGGTAGAAGATAAAACAATTTTTTTTAAAGAATTCGTTCACTACCTTAAATATGCTATGGTAATCTATAAGCGGGAACCTGCCGTGGAGCGAGTAATAGATTTTGCTGCTAAGTTTGTTACTTCATTTCACCAGTCAGAGAAAGAAGATGATGATGAAGAAGATGAAGAAAGTTCCCTTTTAAATTATTTGTTTACTTTTCTCCTGGAGGTATTATGTGATTCATTATTAAGATGTCTTAGGAATGTGTTTATTGAAGAAATTTACTGAATTAGACATATAACATTTAGAAAATGAAACATTTAGAAAATATGTCAACATTTGGAAGAATATTTAGTTTCCAAAAACTTATAATTATTTATGCAGAATGTTAACAATATGACCATTTAAGATATAAATTTCTCCAGTATGTTTTTAACAAGAAAATTCATGTTCTAGTTTAATGTAAATACTGTTTAAATAATTTGAGTTTTTCAAAGAAAGGCATGTTGAAGAATCAATTCTTAAGAATTAATTTTATTTGGACAAGGTTTAAAGTGCATTTTAGGGCACATAGATGAGGTAGTTACAGCTTTTGTATTTTACAGTGTGAAGTGTCCTACACATTTTCAGAAACTTAAGAAATATGAACTTAAACTGGAATGTATTTGTGTACATATTTTAGAGAAAAACTGAATTAAATGTGGTTTCTGTAATGTATCTTATCATTAATTCTTGATTTGTTTTTGTTTTAGTCTCATGAAGCAAATAGCAATGCAGTTAGATTTAGAGTGTGTCATCTTATAAATAAACTTTTGGGAAGTATGCCGGAAAATGCCCAGATTGATGATGACATGTTTGATAAAATTAATGAAGCCATGCTTATTAGAGTGAAGGATAAAATTCCAAATGTGAGAATTCAGGCAGTTCTGGCTCTTGCCCGACTTCAGGATCCCAAGGATGATGATTGTCCTGTAGTTAATGGTATGTGCAATGTCATGATTCATTTCCAACTTCACTACTTCTCAGGAATTGCCATAATAGACACCTTTCAAATCACATGTAAATTGTTTGAAATCTAGGAACAAATGTTTGTTTCTCAGGTAGCAATGTCGAGACATTTTTGAGAACTCTTCAGAACAGACAGCTGTTTAAAAAAACTAAAGACCCTTAAAATGGACTTTGGATATACTTGGATTTGGTTTCTAGCATTCTTAGAATAATGTCTTTTCAACCACTTGGAATCAAAGAACCTGAGTTTGAATCCTAACCATGCCATTTATGGTCTGTATGACCTTGGTCAAGTCACTTAACCTACCTGGGCCTCAATTTCCTTGTCTGGTACAATGAGCATTGTCTAGACTTAGTGCCCTCTGCAACTCTAGGTGACCTTACACCTATAATCTGTAACCTTGCCTATAATCTTAACTGTGACTAATTTTTAACCTCAATCCTTTATGTTGATTTAGTAAGCCTGCTTGTTGAGAAAAAAACTTAAGCCATAATTAAATGTGACATCTCCTATTTCATTGTTTGACTTATGATGCCTCTAAGTTTTATTTATTAAATATTTTTGTAGTGTTTACTCTTTCTTAAAAATATTTTAATTGATGTCTTTTGTTTTTATGTTGCTTAGTCCCTTCTTCCCACCTGACCTCCAGAGTGTCTTATAACAAAGAATTTGTCTTCATTCTTTTAAAAATTAATTTAAATGTAATTTGAACTGATTTATAGGTTTTTCAATTATTATGATGCAGCAGACATCTTAAAAGTGACACTTAAAAGACACTTAAAGTGAGTGCCTTTAAGATATGTGTGGGCCTCTAATTATGTATAAAAATTGAAATTGAATGTTTAGAATTGACTGAAAATGGCAGTTTCATGTAGGTATCTCGTTTGGCTCTTATATGCAAAATGTTTTCAACATACCTCTTTCATCCATTGTCATTTCAGTTATCCCTGCCTTCTTCAGGAAGCCTTTTCTGGTCCCTTGCTACTAGTGTCCTGCTTCTGAGATAGCCTTCCATTTATGATGCATATAGCTTATATGCATACAGTTATTTGCATGTTATCTCCCCTGTTATAACAGGAACACTTTGACAACATGGACTGTGTTTTTGCCCCTTTTTGTATCTCCCTCGCTGTCTGGTACATAGTATGCACTTAATATAAAGGTTTATTGACATACTGAAAGTGTATCCAGATCTGAAATTACCTTTTCAGTAATGTTCAATTAATATTTCCAGGCATAATTTCCATTAATTATACATCGAATGCATTAAGAAATACTAAATTTTATTGCATATCCCTTGTAATAAATAATAAAAGCTGACATAAAGTTCTTTGCAGTTTATAAAGTGCTTCATAAACATTATCTCACTTGATTCTTGTGCCAGTCCTGTGATATCACAGAAAGAAATAATGCAAATATGATTGTTCCTATTTACAGATGAGAACACAGGCTCAGTTAAGTGCAGTGACTTAAGATAACACAGTTGTAAGTGGCAAAGCTGAATTCAAACTCAGGACTTCCTCTAAGTCCATTTTTCCTTCCTCCTTGTCCACAGGAGGAGGATGAGTCACTATGAGGATCAGAAGAACATCTACAGGTGCACTTTACTGTTGGGTGATCCTTGATGGTTATAAATTGTACAAATAGATTTTCTTTATTGAAACTGTCTTCATCTTGCATGATTCTGAAGTATTTTTGTTATATTTAGTTGTAAATTTGTTAAGTTCTTTACATTGCTTTCATATGAATAGATAAAGTGATTACTGTAGTAATTCAAATGATGAAAAACCTTCAAACAATTGAAGTTTTTTTCCTTTTTATTTTAAAGCATATAGTATCTTACTTGAAAATGATTCCAATTCTGAAGTGAGGCGGGCAGTGTTATCTTGTATTGTTCCATCAGCAAAGACTTTGTCAAAAATTGTCGGGCGTACCAGGGATGTGAAAGAGGCTGTCAGGAAGTTGGCATATCAGGTACGTGAGTTTTTAAATATCTTATATGTTGCTACCTTAGAAATGAGTCCTCCTTTAAAGTGGAAATTTAATTTGAAAAAACCGTTTAGCAATATAGTAATGTTTGTAGGAAGAATTAAGTTTCATGGAAACTTATATTATTTTGTCATTTTAAATTGATACCAATCAGTTGATAGAGGTGTGCTTATTTTTTCTTTTGGGACAAAGGAGTTGCAGAAAATCCATCTTTATATTCAGCAAAAATAAAGGATTTTTTCAGGTTACTGGAACTTAACTTTTGTCTGTCAATTATTTTTTAAGGTTTTAGCTGAAAAGGTTCATATGAGAGCTTTGTCTATAGCTCAGAGAGTAGAGCTTCTTCAACGAGGCCTTAATGACAGATCAGGTAAGCAATGTATGTGAATTGAGAAGATTTGATGATATTTTTGTATTAGCATACCTTGAGGGTCAAGGTCGTGCTTTGTAAATCTTAACACCTCTTAGCATCTAGTGTATTGCTTTGTATATAATAATAATGGACAGTTGTGTATTGTTTCAAAGTTTAAAAAGTGTTTTATGTTATCTTTTATGGACCTCATAATAAACTCAAGAGGTGGGAACTAAAACACATCTGTTATTTAATGGAACCCATCTGTATCTACCCATCCTGTGCAATTCTTGTCCCTTTTCTCACAAAAATTAAGTAAAGCAGTCCACCCAACATTCTGGATGACTTCCTTGATTTTTCCTGTCATTGTGAGGGTAACAGTGGAGCTCTCTGGCTATCTCCACTTCTTATTTCTCAACTTCAACACGTGAAGAGCCCATCTTTTTTTTCTTCTTTTATATTTCCTTGATGAAGCACAAATCTTGTTCTTCCAAGTTCTCCTTTGATTAGATGTTGTAGCCTGCACATTTCCACCATGAGACTCCATTGCTCTCTGTATGAAACTTATTTTTAGTTCTCTGGAGACAACTGTATACTGTATTTCCCTGCCATTTCTCAATATTTTTAGAATGTAAGTGAAAATGTGAGCCTTTGTTTTCATGGGAACTTGGGGTAGATACAAAAGAGCTTTGAAGTTTCCTGAAGGAAATCTAGCTTCTTGTTTGATCTTTGGCCCAGTTCATCACTCTTGTATTGTTTGTCTCAGATAAACGTACTATTTAAAGTGCTCTATGGGATGTTAATCTAAATATTTGTTGTGTTCTGGCCAGTAAGATTTCTTTGTCTATTTGGTCTTTCCTTTGTAGGTATGCCAGGCAGCTACTTTGAATGATTATAGATTTCTTCTAGGAGACTACACTGTTTCGTGGCTTAGAGCAGTTAGCACAGTGTTCAAGAGCATCTGGAGGGCTTCAGCATCCACAGGCTTCTCCACTGCATCGCCTCCATCATGGTGATCCGTACTTTGGCAAGGATATCTCTCTGTTTTAAGCCTCTCTTGATGTTTATGATTAAAGGGTCCCTGAATAGTGTTTTGTTTTTATATCTTTCAAAGAATCTTAAATGATTTTGATATATGAATGGGAGACACCTTATAAAATAGCCTGTGGATGACTTTTTGCTTTCTCCATTCATACTTTTTCAAAATCAAGAAACAGTGAATGCAATAGGTTCTTTTCTTTATCTTTTATTTAGTTTTAAAATAGTGAAGATGTCTGTTTTTGAATATTGCTCAAGAGCCTCTTTGTTCTTTACTAATATCCTTACCAAGTATGCCCTTGATTATTATAAACCTAACTCTCATGTAGATTTTGTATACTTTGGAGAGCAGGTACATAGGCCAGTAGTTATTTATATTCCCTCAGTTGATTTATTCTTGTTTTTAATGATTGCCTGTTGACATTAATGCAGGTAATATTTATTTAAAATACATTTTTTTTCTGCATCTTTTCACTTTTAAATACTTTGTACCTTGATCCCTCAATGCCTTCACAATTATGTTGCTTTCAGCACTACTGTCTTTATACACTGGGTCTACTCTGGTTGTTTTTCCTGTTTTTGTTCTCTAAATGCCATTTCTACTTCTCCTATAAACACATTTGGGACTGTGACATGTGAGTGTGATGGTTCCACACTTGATGGAAAAAACAAACTATTTACAATAATTTTAAAATCTTTTTTTCATATTTCTTTTAACAACCAGATTTCTTACAAATTATGTTCTTAGGGTTGCAGGGGGGATAGTTAAAATAATGACTTTGCTGCTCATCATCCTAGGAAAAATTCAGAATACAAGCCATAGGTAGTTTTACAGTATTATATTTTTTTCACTTATGAAGGATAGCCTATGTTTATTACAGCACAGCGTTAATTTGTATTATGCACTTATGCCCTTAGAAATTTTTCCTCACTCTTTTCCCCCATCCTTGATTTCTTCCACATTCATTTCACAGAGCTTTAGCTCCTGTAATGAAAAATTTTCCCCAGCCTTAGTTTACTAAGTATAACACAGACAGGAAGGAAGCTGCTTCCTTGAAGGTTGCATTTCCTATTTTTCCATACCTCTATTATCCAATTTCTATTTTAAACTACTCCTTACCTTTTTCAGATGTGGAAAACAGATCTCTGGTGCTTCAAATACAGATAGGATAACTTGAAAATAAGAGCAGTAGATTGAAGAAGGGAAGCAGGCTAGTATTTTTGTCCAGCTTAACATGAACATTTTCCTGTTAATTCATTTGATAAATATGATCCTTAATGAATATTTTAAGTTCTTATGCATTATTTAAATTCAATTTTTTAGTCTTCTTGAAAGTCCCAAAAATGAAGGGTAAATTTTATATTCTTGTTTACTTTATTTCTGGCGTAGAGACCTAGTCCTTTGTTTCTCAAGGCAATTCAAAATTTTTCCCTTATTTGTGCTCAGAAGAATACTATATTTTTTCTTGACTTTGTTTTATCAGAAACCTTTAGGGAAATTCAAGGAGTAAAAGGAGAAGTAATTTATTTTCTTTTCAATTTTAAAGATTAAGCAAAATATGTGAAAGACTAAAAGATATATTAAATTATAATATATTCCCTCTTATTAAAAGAATTTCATATCAGAAGTTTTTATTTTCCACGGTGATGTTTCCTTCCCTTTAGACTTAAAGTGATTTTCTAATCTGGTCAGTTGCCATCCAAATTTTTATCTTTTTAAAAAAAAATTAACTTATTTAATCCTTAAATTAATAAAGAAGTTGGACTTTGAGGAAATAACCCTCTTGAATTTTAAAGGGACTAAATTGAGAAGCTACAAACACATTGTTGAGGGAAGTGTGAATCAGTATCACTGTTCTGGAAGGCAATTTGGAATTATGAGAATAAAAGTGGCTAAAATATCTACATCGTTTGACCAAAAGATTTCATTGCTAGTCATCTAGCCTAAAGAAGTTCACCAATATTTTTATAGCAGCATTTTTTGGTAGCAAATATCTAGAAGCAAAGTAGATGTCTATTGATAAGGGCATGACTAAACAAAATGTAGTGCGGGAATTTTACTGTGTTGTAAGATATGACAGTTATGATGAATGTAGAAAACAAAAAGACGTGCATGAATTCTATTGCAGAGTGAAGCCAGGAAAACAATGTAAATCAGTGGTTCCTAATGCCGCAACCCTTTAATACAGCTCCTCATGTTGTGGTGACCCCAACCATAGAATTATTTTCGTTGCTACTTCATAACTGTAATTTTGCTACTGTTATGAATCTATCTGATATGCAGGATGTATGTTCATTGTTACAGATTGCACATGACCCACAGGCTGAGAACTGCTGATGCAAATGGTGACTACAACGATGTAAATAGAACAGTAATGACAAAGCAGTAGCAAATGAATATTAAATGAGAAAGAAAATTATGACTAAAGTACAATTTTGCTAAAATATTTTCTCTTTTAAAATAAAAATAACTTTGTTAGGTCACAGTAAAAATAAAGTTTAATTCTAAAAAGAGAGTAGTATATTTAGTCAACAGAGCCAGCTTTGAGCTAGCTTAATCTTTGTGACTTTGAGCGAATCACATTCCTTAAACCTCAATTTCTTCATCTGTTAAATGAACACAATACTTGTTTTTGCCTGCCTCACAGATCATTGTTAGGATTTAGTTCAACAAGCATTTATTAAACACACTGTGTGCCAGATACCAGGAAGACAAAGACAAAAATAAAACCATTTCTGTCTTCAGGGATCTTGTGTTCTAGTGTTGCACTTGGGGCTGGGGGTGATAACACATGGAGGTGAGTAGATATAAAAGGAGGGAAAGAGCACTAGCCACCGACGTTTAACATTTAACGTGGCATTGAGGTGCAGGTGCTCAGCAAACAATTAGAGATATAAATCTAGAGCTCAGAGAAGATCAGGGTTATGGATTCTGAATTAGGGGTCATTAATATAAAAATGAAGAGTAAATGCTTGAGACTAAATAAAATTGCTAAGGATTACAGTATATAAAAATAAAGTCCTGGGGAATGCTGATTCCTGTATATCTCACCTTCATTAGGTGATTTTTTTGTTCTCTTTTTTGTTGATTTATTTTCTTGGTCTCTACTCACTTCTATTAGAAATATCAAGAGACTTAATTTCTGGGTCTAACATTTAATTCTGTGATCTTGGTCAAATTATTTTTTTGTTTGTTTTTTTTAATTTATTTCTAGTTTTCAATATTCATTTTCATTAGATTTTGAATTCCAAATTTTTTCCCCTCCCTACTCCGCAAGACAGCATGCAATTTGATATAGGCACAATCATATTAAACGTATTTCCAAGTTAGTCATGTTACAAAAGAAGAATTAGGAGAAAACTATGAGAAAGAAAGAAAAGAGTGTGCTTTGATCTGCAGTCAGACTCCATAGTTCTTTCTCTGAGCGTGGACAGCATTTTCCATCATGAGTCTTTTGGAATTGTCTTAAATCTTTGCTGAGAAGAGCTAAGTCTTATCAAAGTTGGTCTCCCACATTGAGGCTGTTAGTGTGTACAGTGTTATCCTGGTTCTACTCACTTCACTCAGCATCAGTTCGTGTAAATCTTATTGTTGTTTTTTTAAACCTCCTCATCATTTCTTATGGAACAATAATACTCCATTCATTCATATACCACAGCTTGTTCAGCAATTCCCTAATTGATGGGCGTCTCCTTGGTTCCCTGTTCTTGGGCTAATTACTCTATTTCTGGACCCCATTTACCTCATTTTCAAAATGAGGGGTTGTTCTAGGTAGTCTTTGAGGTCTTGTCTATGATTTTGAGGATAATGAATTAAGTAAACTAACCTTTATTGAAAACATAGGTAGTGAAAACCAGAAGGATATTGTTTATTGATATTTTTAAATGTTTACATGAACAGAGGCTGTGAAAGAAGTTATGCAGAAGAAACTTCTTCAGGCTTGGTTACATTTTACTGAAGGAGATATCTTACAATTTCTTCATCGACTGGATGTAGAAAACTGCCCTGACGTGGCAGACTCAATCCTGAAGGCCTTGTTTGCCACGATTCCTCTTAGTGAACTGATGGAAGTCTGTAAAAACAGTGATGGCAGGTAAGTAGAGGATCGTTCTTTATTACTCTCTGTTTTTACCCCTCTTCCGCCTCAGAATCATGAGCTTGTAGACAGGGATGAATGCAGTTAATTGGACACAACTTTACTTGATAGACACACATATTGGGGGGGAGGGCTCCGTTTCTGACGTGACTAGATGGTCATGATTGGCAGATGACTACATTTAGTTTTATTTTCGATCTGTTTGAGATGAGTGTAATACTTGTGGTCTTACTTCCTCTCTGTCTTTCTGTAGTTGTATGGCTGCCCTTTTTATATTCCCTGTTCTTTCCTACATACAACTTTGACTAGATAGATGTGTGTCACAATCTAGTCACATTTTTTTCCTTTTTATTACTTTGGTTTTATACTGGCAAACTGCTTGTTCCAGTACTGGGTATTTGATCATTTTTCTCTTTTTTTAGGGGTGGAGATGGGAGAGAATAAAAAAAAAAAACCAACAACTTGTAGTTAAGAAAATTATAGCAGCCTTAAAATTTTGTTATTTCCTATTTAAAGAATATACTTTTGGGGCGGCTAGGTGGCACAGTGAATAGAGCACCAGCCCTGGAGTCAGGAGTACCTGAGTTCAAATCCGGCCTCAGACACTTAACACAAAAATCTAGCCGTGTGAACTTGGGCAAGTCACTTAACCCCAACTGCCCTCCAAAAAGCCAAAAAAAAAAAAAAAAAAAAAAAAGAATGTACTTTGTTAGGTTTTTACTCTTCAATTGTAAATTAATTGCCTTTCTTTTTTTTTTAAATCAAGGAAATTGATTCCTGTGGAAACACTAACCCCTGAAATTGCTTTGTATTGGAGAGTTCTTTGTGAATACCTGAAATCTAAAGGAGATGAAGGGGAAGCTTTCTTAGAGCAAATTTTGCCAGAAACTGCTATCTATGCAGAATATCTGTTGAGGTAAAAAATTCCTTTCTTTTTTTCTTTTATCATCAAAATATTGCTTTTAGGAGTAAAATTAAAAGCTCTTAGTCACTATTAGGCTTTGAAGAAAGAGGAGAATATTCATAGTAGCACTATTTGAGATATATTGTACTTGAACATTTATATCTGCAGAAACTTGTAGTGAAAAGTATCATGGCTGCTCAGGAATGCTGTAGTGGAGTGCTTGCTGTACTTGGAATACAGAAGGCCCGAGTTCTGTAACTGATAAAACAACTGAGGTTTACATAAAATGTTGAGGTGAGCAAAGTGCTTACCATCATCTCTTTTGCCTCCTGCATCAGCCCGGGGACAGCCAGTATTATCATCTCCATGTTAGTATTGAGGTGGCCTTGCCTATCCGTTATCATACCAGGAGGAGTGGAGGAGAGAGTTTTTAAATGTGGGGCTTACTGGTGCTGGGTTCAGCCCCCTCAGTTGGATCAGATGGTCTCTGGCTATGATTCTGTGTCCACTGCACCTTTGCATTGCCTTACTACATTTGAGTCAAGTTGCATCATGACCTTCAAGCACACTTGTAAGTAGTGTTAATGGGTACTTATGATGACACAGTTGATTTAATGCTTTATGGTTATAAAGCATTTTACATACTTTGCTTCATTTAGTCTTCTCTACAACCTTGTGAGTTGGGCAGGATTGTTATATTCATTTGACACATGTGTAAACTGAGATTCTAAATGAATTGCTTTAGCTCATGCAGCAAATAATAAACGTGTGCATGGGGACTAAACCCAGGTCTTCTCACTCCTGGGTGTCTTGTGCCTTCCATTTATCCTATCCTGTGTCTCTTACAGGAAATATCTATTTTTACAGGAATGACAGAATTATGAAAAAGAAAGTTTATTGAATTAGAGAATCCCTTTTTAGAGACTTTCTAAGATCCTAGGGGTCTTAAAAGATGATTGAAAATGATTGATTTAATTGTCAATGAATATTACCACGTCTGTCAATCAATATGTTTATGAAATTATAGGCCTTGATGCCACATTCAGTAAAAACATACTGACTGTTCTGTTCTTTAATGAAAGTAGATGCATATTTTCTTGCTATGTCAAAAAACTAGCACCATAGGCAACATTTATGTATCATCTGTTTTCTTCTCTTGGTCTTGAACTTTAGAGGGGTCAGGTGATACGATGACCGTTACCACTCCATAGAAAGATTTCTTGAAGGGTAGGGTGTCACTTGGAAAAGCTTCCAGAAGCAGGCAGCGATTAGTGGTGCTGTAGCAGTTTCTCATGTACATGTGTGTAGTAGATGGTATTTGAAGTAGGTTGTCGTAGGAAAACAGTAATTGGTTGGAAAGTCTGGCTCCCAATTAGTTACTAATTGACAGCTTGTAAATTTTAAGTTTCTATGAACTTATTCAGTAGTGCTTCACGAGTTTCAAAAATTAATTTTAAAGCCACCAATTCCTTTCATCTCCAAAAAACAAACAGCTGGGGTGTCAGGAAGTCCTTCACTCTCACTGGTACTCCTTTAAGAAATTTATTCCTGTTCCTTATATTTCCAAATTGTATGTATGTTTTATCTCTCCAGTTGATTGTAAGTCTCAACTTTGGACTTTTTCTTTTTTTAATCTTTAATATGTCCTATAGCGCCGTGTGCATAGTAGGTGCTTAATAAACATCGGCTGATTTGACTTGAGTAAAGGTGGTGTTGCTTTAGGAAAATGGGTGTGTGCCTGGATGTGTACAGAATGGGTTGGAAGAGACTGGAAGCAGGGGTTCCAGGTACGCAATAACAGGAATTCAGGTCTGTAATAAGGGCCTGGATGACAGTGGTGGCAGAGGGAATGGAAAGAAGAGGCTAGAAATAAGAGATTTTATGAAAGAAGAATTGATGGGACTTGACAAGTAATGGAATGTGGGTGGCAAAGGAATGGATATATTAAAGACAATTTAGTCATTTCAAATTGAATACCTGAGAAAATGACACTACCGATTGAAGTCAGAGAGAGATTTTGTGATAATGGTGTTGATGATGATAATGCCTAGCATTTATACTAGCAAGCACTTCTCAGTGTTGCTTCATTTGATTTTCACAACAACCCTGCGAAGTAGATACTGTTACCCTCATTTTTCAGATGAGGAAATGGAGACTGAGGGAGGCTAAGTGACTTGATCAAGGTCACACACTTGGTAAGTATCTGAAGTGAGATTTAAACTCAGGTTGTCCTGACTACAAGTCCAATGTTCTATCCATGACAACAGAATGTATTTTGTGCTGAGATTTCCCCATTTTAAAATTGAAAACTGGATTTCAAATTAATTTTATACATTCCTGAATCATTTATTATTTTGTAAAAGCTCATAATGATAATAGTCTTTCTAATTAATGGCTTCATTATAAACTTATCTGTAAGTTCTCTAATGCTAAATTTAAAAAGGAGGCTGGCCTTTTCCATGACCTATTAGTGGTTTAAAAAAGATACTCTCTCCTGATGTATTTTAAAAGATATTCTGCTTTTATTCAATTCTTTTTAATTTAGTTATATTCAGAACATTCCAGTTGTTACTGAAGAAAAAAGAGGAGATTTTGCCTTTATGGAAAATTTGATCACAAAAGAGTTTATAGGTCAACAGTTGATTCTAATTATCAAGTCCTTGGATACCAATGAAGAGGGAGGAAGGTAAGTCTAAATACATATCATTCATATTTGTTTTGATCAACTGGTTTCTTATTCCTCTCCATTTTCCTTTTTTATTAATGAATTAACTTTATTTTTATTCAGTTTGCTTTGACACAGGCTTTTTCTAAGAAACAACAAGACTCTCTAAACAAAGTACATTTTCTGAAAATAGTTAAATCACCCAGGAGAGATAGTATATTCATTCCAAATTTAACTTCATATATATAAAAATTATTTAGTTAGAACACTACTGTAAATATATATGTTTTTTATTAATCACATTCTTATTCAGCAATAGTGTGGCTTCTCATTTAAAAATGTGCATCTTCTAAAAATATTATTTCTGCAACTTCTAGTGATAGTTTATAAACAATGATTAAACTGTAGGATTTTGTCATTCTGTCATAATGACAATGTAAACAAGTAGAGCCCCTTTAAAAATTATTTTACATAAGATAAAAGTTGGATTTTTAACTCATTCTGTCCACATAGATTTTTGAGTCTGTAGTAGTGTGTTCTGGCAGAGAATACAAATGAATGTAATTTAAAAAGAGATGACACTTTACAAATCAAGTCATATATTGTCCTAATCCAGTTAACAATTTTATTTATTTTTTTTTTTAATGCAGAAAGCAATTATTGACTATCCTGCAGGAGATTCTTATCCTGCCAACTCTCTCGATTGCCTTTGTGTCTTCCCTGGTTGAGATACTGCTTCATCTCTGTAATGATGATACTAAGAAGACACAGATTGTAAGCAATTTTCCTTTCTGTAGGAGTATTTATAAATATGAGAGGCAGTGGTAGTATAATGGATAAACTATTGAGCTTGGTGTATGAAGGACCTGCCTCTGACATCGGCTCAGTGACCCTGAACAAGTTACAGCCCTCTCCCTAGAACTTACTAAATCATGGGCAGTTTGCCCATTGCCATTTGACTAAATCACAGCTTCCTGTGAGTGGTCCCATGTTCCTGGTAGCTATGGATAGAGTTGTCTATACCACCTTCATTATGTATTTTTTTGGGGGGGAGGGGAAGGCAGTTGGGGTTAAGTGACTTGCCCAAGGTCACACGGCTAGTTTTCCTGTTAAGTGTCTGAGGCCAGATTTGAACTCAGGTCCTCCTGACTCCAGGGCAGGTGCTCTATTCACTAAGCCACCTAGCCGCCCACACCTTCATTATATTAAAATTGTAACTTTCTTATGGTGTCTTGTAGTCTAATAGCTTCGTGTGGATTAGTTTTGCCTCTTCAATCAGATTGTAAGTATCTTGATAACAGTGCCTATCTTAAATTTTTTTTTTGTATTGCCTCATAGTTCCTGGTGAAGCCCTAGCCCCATAGTCACTCCTACTCCATGTTTGTCAAAACATTTTCAGCTGGTATAATTTTAGCATCCAATAGCAAGTGAGCTCCCTAGTCTATAGGCTCCTTAAGGTGAGGTTGCTCAGCTGTCTCTTTTTCAGCTCTTGGCAATTTCTCTGGCTTTCTTCCATGCCAGGAAAGCCCTCCCTCCTCTGCTTCAACTACTGACCTCCCTGACTTCCTTTGAGTCCCACCTAAAATCCTATCTTCTCCAGGAAGCCTTCCCCAACCTCTCTTAATTCCAATACCTGCCCTCTTTTATTATTTCCTATTTATCCTGTACATAACTTGCTTTGTATATATGGTGTTTCCCCCATTAGATTTTAAGCTCTTTCAGGGCAGGGACATTCTTTTGTCTCTGGTATCCCCAGTGCCTGAACCATTGTAAGTGCTTAATAAATATTTACTGATTGATCGACTAAGTGAGAAAGAAAAAATAGAGTCAGTGCTTTTACTTCTTGTCCTCATATCCTGTTTTGTAAGACAACATGAAAAGACATTCTCTTCTCCATTTTTAATGGAATTAACAGCAGATAAGTTTGGATAACTTAAAGGCTGAGAAAATTATGTAGAAAAGAAGCAAAATTTGGCTTTATACTCTTTAATCTTTAGCACAAGTGACTTAAATTTTTTTCAATAATTGTCTATGAAGAGCAATAAACTCTTTTCAGAGTTTCTACATATATGTATATGTGTTATGTGTGTATAGTCTTTTCTTCAAAGAATTTTTGAGACATTCTATTAGATTACCTTTTTCTCTGTTTTTCTCTTCCTAGGCTAGTGATCTAAAAATATTTAGTATAGTTTTCATTAGCAATGTTTTTTTCAGATTTTTCTGTGGAGTCTGGATTGGACTTTTTTTTGCAATAATTTTCTATACTTCAGTGCAACAAATCTTTTTTTAAACAATTGCTGTATATAGAGTAAGGTGATAGACACTGGGACAAGAAAAATAAATACAATCCAAAGTGAGAAGATACATTTACACAAATAGCTATGTCACAAGTGATACTTTGATAAGAATGAAAGTGAGATCTAGGCAAAGCACTGTGAGGCATTTGAGGATGGAGAGAATGCTTTCATCAGGTGGGAGAACTTAAGCAGAAAGAAATTGCAGTTATCAGTGTAGGCCTGGCCCATTATTTGATACATGAGGAAATTTATAGAGGTGAAATGACTTGCCCTAGATATACTGGTAATAAATGGTAGAACAGGGATTCAAACTTAGAATCTCTGGAGAAACCAATTTATCCTGGAGGTGTTAGAAGTGCTATAACCAAGTACATAATATCTTGCTGTCTCGGATTAGAAAAATCCAAATATGCCAGTAAGCAGTCCATTTAAAAATGGATATATGGATGTTTCAAAGAACTCTTAAACATCTTCATAGTATTGTTACTTTGGAAGCAAATGTTTCTCTTCCTGCATTTTCATATACTTTACATGAATTACAGAAAATTTTTATTTGAAAGGTATATAAAATGTGTATTATCTCTAAAAAACCAACTACTGAGAATTAAATAATGAAATTGGAAATGAATTATAATGCTGTGCATTTATTGCAGCATTTATTGCAGGACGGTCTTCCTTGGCATCCTGAAGTCTAGCGAGAGCCAGGATTGCATAGATTCTTATATTTTGAATTTTATCTTTTAGTTTAATAAGCATGGCCTCATTAATTTTTATTAAGCAGATCTGGGCATTTTCCACCATACTTTCCAAATGACTATTTATAAGATGATATCTCTAAATCTAACTATATTGCTTTTTGCTTCATGAAAACATAGTTAGGATTAATAATGAAGCATTATAGAAAATAATCTCATTTGATTTTTCTTTATAATATGTAATATATATATTCTTCCTCAGTTCAAAAGATTACATTTCTTTCAAAAATGTTCAGATCATTTTGTAAAATGTAACAAGTTAATACTATTTTCACATTATTTTGACTTTTAATAAATACCTTCTCTTTTCCCTTATGTGTTTAAGCTTCTTTCTGTAGCCATTGTAGGTATTAGAGAAAGCATGACAAAAACATGGAAGCAGGATTGAGCAGGGTAAAAATGGGACAGAGTGAGTATCACAGTTTAGCTGGACCATAGCTCAGGTAAAGCGTGTAGTCTAAGGTAAAATGGTAAAGGGAAGATGTATTGAGATGGTGGAAAGTTTTGGATGCTTGGCAGGAGTTTGTACTTTGTTTTTTAGGCAAGGAAGATCTAGTGAATATAAGGCCTAACAATGGTAGGTAAATATAAATATTAGTAAATAAACACTAAATATTTATTTATTTTAATGTAGGAAAGTAATATGAATGGAGCGGTGTTTCAGGAAAACTTCTTTGGCAGCATGTAGGATGTATTAGAAGAGGACGTAAATGGGAGATTGGAAGGCTAGTTCGAACGTAATGCAGCACTCTAGATGAAATAGAATATGGACTAAACTAGCCTGTTTGTGATAAAAGTAGAAAGCAAGGAATGGATGGGAGATTAATTGCTACTGTACAGTCAGGACTTGAATGTTAAGTGGATGTACAGAATGGGGAAGAATCGAAAATGACTCTCAGTTTGTTAGCCTGGGTGACTGGAGAATGATGACACCATCCACAAAGACGAATCAAGGGGAAAGATAGGCTTTGAAAATATTGTACTGGCTTGTAGGTACTTATGATACCTCTAAGTGTGATACTCAGTAGGCAGTTCAAAGTTCAGGGCTTGAGCTCTGGGGAAAAGTTGGGAGTAGTATCACAAATTTGGAAGTAATTTGCATAGAGGTGATCATTGAAGCTATTGAGAGTCAGTGAGAATATCAAGGGAGAGGGAGGCAGGAAGGGAATCAAGGAGAGAATGTTGGGGGAAAATAGAAAATTTGGACACTTGGAAGAAAATAACTACCACTGTTTCTTTTTTCTTATCAGATTACAGAAATTATTTCAGAAATCCGGGAACCTATAGTCACTGCTGATGCTATTGAAGATCCTGCAGAAGCAAGAAAAAAAGAGCTCAGAGTAAGTCCCTTCCTACCTGAATATAATAAATGGTCAAGGCCAGTATATATTTTTTTCTCTTTTTTGTTCTAAACATGGTCAGCAAATTGTGCATACTTTAAAAATTCACATTTATTGTTTAAATATAATAGTCTTAAGAGCTGCAAAATCTTAGTCAAATTATGTCTTTAAAAATGGATCCATATATGTTTTTTTCTTTGCAAAAATTGATGTCTTTCTGCTTGATGTCATTGTTCTGGATTTTTGTCACCAAATTGTTTAATATATCGAGCCTACAAATGTCACTTTATTACAGGTTTTAATAATAAATTTAATAAAGTTTTTTTTTTTTTTTCAAATCTTTATTTAGCTGGCTGAAGTAAAAGTGAAGCTTATTGAAGCCAAGGAAGCTTTGGAGGAATGCATTACCCTCCAGGATTTTAATCATGCTTCCCTGTTAAAAGAGGAAATAAAAAAACTAGAAGATATCAAAACGGACCTAATAAACCAAACAGAACAACTTGAGATTAAGGAAGTTCACACAGAGAAGGTACACAGTGGAAGCATTTCTCATATTAAATTTCAGTGACTGTTAATTACTTCAACTAAACCTTCATTGGACTTGGAGAATTTTAGCAGCACTGTGACTTGACCGTTAAGACCTGCCCTTCTGACTTGCTTCCCTGGTCCAGAGTTGGGAAGCCTATATTCAGCTGCTTATCCTAATTAGTTAATATGTTACACATTTATGTATCCTACTAATCATAATGACCTGATATCTTTGTACTTCTTTTGCCTTCTCACAACTTCTTTCCTCTTTTTCTGTAATAGAATGGGGCCCCCTATTGAAGGTGGGGGAGGCACTCTAATTTTCTGCCCCCTCCTCTCTTTGCCAAAAAGATCTGGTCATTCTTTTCCAGATCAGGTGTAGGTCATCATGACAGTGAAGCTTCTAATATCATTCCCTCCAGCAAATGAATTTTTCACATTAGCTTGACTTTAGTGCAAAAGTAATCTTGTGTAAAATAGCCAGATTATCCTTTAACAATTTTAGCTTCCTATTAATATCTTTAAGACTGTTTATCAAAAGATGTATCTTCTTGCCTTCAGAAAGTGTTATGAATCTTTGAACAAAAGACTTTAAAGAATATTCTGTACTGGTTTCTTCATGCCATTTAACACTAAAAGCTAATCAATAAAATTTACTCTCAGACTCCAGAGATACCCTATGATCTTTTAGTATCTTAGTACCATTGTTTTAAAAGTCTGTTATTGTATCACAGATTTGGAAATGCTTAAGAATATTTTTGTAAATTCTAGATGAAGTTACTATACTTGAATTGTTTAAATCATGTTTGCTTTAAGATTACATTTTAAGTGTGTTCCTCATCATTTAATGAATGGCCTGGAATTTGATTTTCATAGAATTTCATTGATCTCAGTTTTCTTCAGGTTCAAAAAGTCTCAAGGGATAGGTGTATGACACGCGTAAAACATGATTTTCAAAGTTCTTGCTGAAAAAGATGTAATTTTAAAATGCCTCCAACTGCTGGTTATGATCGGTAAAAGACTTGACATTTGCGCTCCCATGAGCAGAATTTCCTTTTCTCTTTAATTATAATTTAGCTATGACAGTCTTTATTAGTTCATGTCCACTTTGCCAATTCTTTATAAATGGTGTTCATAGGATAACACTGCCCTAAGTATCTTTTGGGGCTTTTTTGTTTGTTTATGAAGTGCTTTAACTAGCTATTCAATGCATCATCCACTTATTTATCATATTATTAAGAGAGAGGCCATTTATTTTTCTGATTTTAGCTTTGATTTGTGGGTTTAACTACTTTAATTTTTATTTATTTTAAATGTTTCTGAGTTACCTGTTAAAAAAGTTTTGAGTTCCAAATTCTCTCCCTCTCAGCTATCCCTTCCCCTTCCCTGAGAAGGCAGGCAATTCGATATTGATTACATATGTGAAGTAACACAAAACATTTCCACGTTAGCCATGTTGCAAAAAAGAACAAAATAAGACAATAAAAATAAAGTTTTAAAAAGTATACTTTAGTCTGTAGTCAGAATTCATTTAATTCTGTCTTTGGAGATGGATAGCATTTTTCACCATGTGTCCTTTGGAGCTGTCTTAGATCATTGTGTTATCAGAATAGCTAAGTCTTTCACAGTTGATTATCCTTCAAATATTGCTGTTACTGTGTAAAATGTTCTCCTGGTTCTCTTCACTTCAATTTGCATCAGTCCATATGTCTTTCCAGGTTTTTCTGAAACCATCCTGCCTGTCATAGCACAGTAGTATTCTATCTCAATCATATATCACAACTTGTCCAGCCATTTCCTAATTGATGGACATGCTCTTGATTTCCAATTCTTTGCCACTACAAAAACAGCTGCTATAAATATTTTTGTACAAATAGGTTCTTTTCCCTTTCCCATGGTCTTTTTGAGATTCAGACCTGGTAGTGGTATTGCTAGCTCAAAAGGTATGTGCAATTTTATAGCTTTTTGGGTATAGTTACAAATTGTTCTCTAGAGTGGTTGGATTAATTCATGAATCTACCAGCAGTGCTTTAGTGCCCTAATTTTTCTACATCTCTTCTAGCATTTGTCATTTTCCTTTTCTGTCTTGGTAGCCAATCTGATAGGTGGGAGATGGTATATCAGGGTTGTTTTAATTTGCATTTCCTAATTAGTAGTGATTTAGAACATTTTTTCATGTGACCATTGATAACTTTGATTTTTTTTCTGAAAACTTCCCATTCACATCCTTTAACTATTTTATCAACTGGGGAATGACTATAAATTTGACTCAGTTTCTTAATATTTGAGAAATGAAACCTTTATCAGAGAAATTTTCTGTAAACATTTTTTCCCAGTTTCCTGTTTTCCTTCTAATTTTGTTGTACCAGGTTTTTTTAATTTAATATAATCAAAATTATCTTATTTTACTTCCTGTAATCCTTTCTGTCTCTTGTTTGACCATAAACTCTTTGTTTATCTATGAATCTGACAGGTATGCTTTTCCATGCTTCCCCAGTTTACATATATCATCATTTATGCATAAAACATTTATTCATTTTGATGTTTTTGTGGCGTACAGCATGAGATGTTGTTCTGTGCCTAGTTTCTGCCTAACTGCTTTCTTGTTTTCCTGGAAATTTTTTGTCAGATGTTGAGCTCTTACTATCTTTAGGTTTATTAAGTACTAAATTATTATAGTCATTTACTATTCTGTGTTGTATATCTGATCTATCCCACTGATTCATAACTATTTCTTAGGCAGTATCAGATTATTTTGATGATTACTGCTAATATAGTTTGTAATCTGGAACCATCTTCCTTCATGTTTTTTTTTTTCATTGAATCTCTTAATATTCTTGACCTTTTTTCTTCCAGATGCATTTTACTGCTATTTTTCTAACTATAAAATAATTCTTTGGTAGTTTGATATGGCACTGAATGAGTAAATTAACTTAGGTAGAATTGTAATTTTTATTATATTGGCTCAACCTCCCCATGATCAATTAATATTTCTCCAGTTGTTTAGATCTGCTTTTATTTATGGAAAAGTGTTTTGTAAATGTGTAAATATAGTCTCTGGGTTTGTCTTGGCAGATAGACTCCCAAGTATTTTATATTGTTGTTATTTTAAATGGAATGTTATTTAATTTGGAATGTTATTTTAAATGGAATTTCTTTATCTCTTCCTGATGGATTTTCTTGGTAATATATTGAAATGCTGATAATTTACGTGGTGTATTTTATATCCTGCAACTTTGTTGAAGTTGCTAATTGTTTCATCTGGGTTCTATGCTAGGTTTCTCCAAGTATACCATCATATCACCTTCAAAGAGTGAAAGTTTTGTTTCCACATTGGCTATTTTTATTTCTTTAATTTCTTTTTCTTAGTGCAATAGCTAGCACTTCTAGTGCAACATTGAATAATTGTGGTGATAATGGATATCCTTGCTTCACCCCGATCTTATTGGGAATACTTCAAACTTATCCCTGTTGTTACAGATAATGCTTGCTTTTTTACATTGTTACTGTTTTTCATTGCAAGAAAGGCTCTACTGACTCCTATGCTTTCTAATGTTTTTAATAGGAATGAGTAGAAAAATGAATGGGAATAGAAAAAAATATATACCTTTTTTCAGTGGCACATGGCACCTATACAAAAATTGATCATGTATTTGGGCATAAAAACCTCACAACCAAATATAGAAAAGCAGAAATATTAAATGCATCCTTTTCAGATCATAATACAATAAAAATTACATTCGGTAAAGGACTGTGGAAAGATAGATTAAAAATTGTTTCAACTATTTAAAAAACTATATTAGAAAATTGATTATTAATAGGGCAAATTAGATTTTGATTATCTAGAGTTTTTCAGTTTCTAAAGTGTTGTTGCCACTAAGTAGGTCTTTTTTTAAGGGTCCATTGCAAATTCACTGGTTATCAGCATAGAATTTAGTACTTCACTTTGAGCTCTATGGCTAGAGCTTTATAACTCTATCTATCTATCTGTCTGTCTGTCTGTCTGTCTGTCTATCTGAAATGAAACATTATCTCCCATTTTTATTTTCTTTGATTTCAGAATGATCCTGAAACATTACAGAAATGTCTCATTTTATGCTATGAACTGCTGAAACAGATCTCTATTTCCACAGGCATAAGTGCAACCATGAATGTTATTATTGACTCTCTGGTAAGTTAAAGCTTTATTTTAGTGTTCTCCCTTCCTCCTTAACCCTTTTTAGGCAGTATATTATTTAGTAATGAAAAGTATGGGAGTTGTTAATATTTTTTACATGTGTGAAATGTGTTCTTTGCAGAATGTTAGGTATGAAAACCAATGATTTAGAAGAGGGGAGTGGCTTATAAGTTATGTTTAGCCTTGCGTAGGAAGAGCTCAAGGTGTTAAAACAGATGACATTGCAAAATAACTTTCTTATATTACAGACTATATTATATTAATTGGTTTAATGTTAAGTCCCATTCAAAGGGGTTTGTTACCTATTTACCTGTAAAATGGGAGTTCTTGACTTTTCTTGTATCATGGACCCTTTTGGCAATCTGGTGAAGCCCATAGACTGCTCAGAATAATGGTGCATAAAGGAAAATATTATTTTATAAAGGAACCAATTTAGGTCAGCTTGATTATTGTTTTAATGTGTTAGTGAGTTTATATGGAATTATAATCTTATACATGTTTTCAAGTTATTATTGTATGTTGAAGATTCATTGTATTTATCTCTGTTGATTTAATTTCTATTGCTTTGTTTTAGATTCTTCCTGGAATAACAAGTATTTATCCTGTAGTGAGAAATATGGCTGTTTTATGCTTAGGTTGTTGTGGTCTGCAGAACCAAGATTTTGCCAGTAAACATTTTGCACTCTTATTGCAGGTAAAATTTAATTTTTTTTACAAGACTCCATTTATGATCTTTTGGGATGGAAATGTATGGGGTGCAAAGACCCTACCCCAAATTGACTACTCAGAGATTTCTCCAGGTGAAAGCAGAAAGGTTTCTTTATTAGAATCTTGCGAGAAGTAGATGGTCCATATCACTGGAACACCAGAGGGAGGAGGCCACTGTATAGAAGCAGAAGCTGGATTAAATAGCCAAAAACCACAAAACCTCCCTAGTAATGGGACCTTCCTTCCCATTGGTGGCAAGGGGTGTCCTTACAATCCTTTTACCCAATACAAAATTATTTATCAGAAGTTAGCTTATCACATATTACATATTTTTCTCTTGTTTACCAAAAAGCAGACAATTTACAGAAACATGTAGCAAACATATTACTTGTTGCAAAAAGGCAATTTATGGATCACTTGTTGCTTTTCTTGTTTACCAAAGACAGGCAGCTGGCAGACACATTATAGAAAAACAAAATTTGAGCCTATCAAGGCTAAAGCCCAGCTCAAGTTTAGTGACTGTTTACTTTATGAGAATTTTCATTTGTTCCTCTCAATCTCTATCTAATTTCTTGGTAGTATGTGTCAGATGACAGGATAGTCACCACAGCAGATAGTCTATTTGAGAAACCACATTCTGTCCTGCACAGAAATATGTATCATACTAAGCAGAAATTCTTTCGTTTGGTTTCTGTTCATGTGGAACTCTTGCCTTTTTTTCCCCATGGATAGTATCAGGGCTTTCATTAGAATGAGGAAATCTGTGCTTCCTTTTTGTTTTAAAAACCAGACCCACTGTCTTTCTCAGATTGTGGTAGCCAAAATTGATTTCACAATATTTGTTAGATGATCATTGTTTCCCTTTGATGACTATTTCCATTTCTAGAACAGTTGCTGGCCAATAGGAATGAGGGGCAGGTAAGAAAGGCCACTTATTGAAGTTGCACTGTTTTTAGAATTTAGAGCTAGATATATTATCACAATTATATGCACTAGGATATGGTTGCCTTTTTGCAGTTCTTGCCTTCGGAAAGTTACACAGAATGTGTCTTCTTAAAGATCTGCACAAGTCAGATTTATATAAACTGAGTTGTGGTGTCCCATTTTTTTTTTTTGTCATTTTATAAATGCTTTTCCTTTGTTTTTATTGGCAGTGATTCTTAACAGGTAGCTTTAATTGTTCTGTTAATAGTTTTTGTGTTCCTGATAGTCATTTATAATACTTCAGTAATCCACTGGATCTTTGATGTCATTGATATGGGTATTCCTGACTTTTCTCATCCTGTGCATTTCTTGACCTCATAAATTCCATAAATCTTCTGCAGAGGTTCTACCCAACACACTTAAGTCCTGGTTCTCCAAGTATATTAATATCTGTGGGCAGTAATACAGGACTTGACTGTTGTCTTCTTTCAGTACATTACTTACCTCTCTCTTTTCTTATCATACTATACAAAGAACGTCAGAAGAAATTTCACACATCTGTTCTGGAAGAGGAGACATAGGTGGATACGGCATGTTTGCTACCTTTAAATATTTGGAGGACCATCATATAGAAGGACTAGTCTTTTTCTACTTGGCCTCAGAAGGCCAAGCCCTCAAGTAGTGAGTAGAAGTTATAGAAACTGATTTAGATTTGTTGTAATGAAAATTTCCCAGTAATTAGAAGTATTAAGAAGTTAAATAAATTGCCTTAAGACAATGGTTCTCAACCTTCCCAATGCCACAACGCTTCAATACTTGTTATGTGCATGTATCTGCATGTGGGCGGACCCACCTGGAGACCGATAGAGTAGCGGTGTTCCGGTTCCTAAGACCATCAGAAATATGTGTTTTTCGATGGTCTTAGGCGACCCCTGTGACTCCTGTGAAAGGGTCGTTTGATTCCCAAAGGGGTCATGACCCACAGGTTGAGAACCGCTGCCTTAAGAGATAGTAGGTTTCCTTCACTGAGTCTTTCAAGCTAGGTGATTACTTGTTCAGTATGTGATTGAGGGTATTATGGGGCGATGCTCATAGATAGTAGCTAAGAAGTCCCTTTCTCCTCTGATTCTGTCCTCATTTTCAGATATCTCTATCTCTGTGTCCTACCAACTCCACAAACTCACTGTGTTCAAAAGGGGATTTGGCGTCTTTTCCCCTAAGTTTACCTTTCTTTTAGCTACTTGAAATAGATCAATCATTTGATACCCTATTGAATCATCAGTGCTCTAATTCTTGATATCATGACTTCATTCTTCTTCATCCTTTAGTACCCTACCCAGTCATTTGCCAGGCACTGTTGATTTTGTCTCCAAAATATCGTTTGTCTCATTTCTCTGCTCCAGCTATGTGCTATCTCTCCCCTCTTCAATCCATCCTTTGCACAGCTGCCATACTTCTTTTATACTTGAATTATCTTTAATGCTTAGGACTGACAATGTTAATTCTCCACTCAAAGACTTTCAGTACATATTATTTAATGCCAACAACTTAGCTTGGCATATTTAAGACTTTCTGTAATTTGGTTCCACCTTACACTTTTCAGCTTTATTTCACATTCATCCTCTTCATGTACGCTTTGCTCAGATATGGTTCTGCTATTTCTTCATTCCGTTCTTTAGGACAGTCCATTTCCTGGAAGCTCTGTTTATCCCTGCCTGTCAGAGCTTTCTGTTTCTTCCAAGCCTCTTAGATATCACCTGCTGTGAAGCCTTCCCTAATTCTCCCCCTCTCTGTGCCTCCTCTCCCACCAAAGGCATCTCTCTCCTCAAGTTTTCCCAGAGTATATTATCTTTATCTTGTCTTTGCCCCAATTATACCCTCTGTTGTCCCATAATTACGTGTATGCTTATGCACTCCATTACGACTAGCCCTAACCAAGCCACCCTCCAACCAGTTTTCTCCTCACCTTAAGTTCTCTATATGGATGAAACTGCAAGTGTGTTTGTCTTACTCTTCAATCTCATCTAGTATATTTCATGCACACAGTTGTTTAATCAGTGTTTGGTTGAGTTGAATTTTCAGGATGCGGCCATTCTCCGTTGGAGATAGCCCAGCACACTTCTTTTGTTGAAGTGCAAATTAAAACGTTAGTGTTGTTTGACAGGAGTCCCTTCCTCTTCCTTTGCTTTGACTTAGGTTTTGCAAATTGATGATGTCGCAATAAAAATAAGTGCTCTAAAGGCAGTTTTTGACCAGCTGTTGTTGTTTGGGACTGAGCCATTTAAGTCCAAAAAAGTCAAGGACCTTGAGAGTGGAGAAGCAGAGATACCTGAAGGCAGTGATCCTGACCATGAGCTAAAAATAAAAGCTGTGGAAGAAGAGACTACCACTGCTAAGAACGTCCTGAAGCTCCTCGCTGGGTTTTTAGACAGTGAGGTAAGGCACAATTGTCAGCCTGTTATGAAACATCTTTAGAAAGTATTGTTATTTTAAAATTTTCATTTCTACATGGACTCCCTGAGTATCATATACATTTCCTGCATTGTAGAAAGTCTTTTTTTCCCTTTTTTGGGGGGGAGGGGCAATTGGGGTTAAGTGACTTGCCCAAGGTCACATGACTAGTAAGTATAAAGTGTCTGAGGCCAGATTTGAACTCAGGGCCTCCTGGCTCCAGGGCTGGTGTTCTATTCACTGTGCCACCTAGCTTCCCGTAGAGTATCTTTTAAACCAGATATTCATATTTGCTTCTAATATTTTTCTGCTCTTACTTTCAGAGGAATGAATACTACTCGCAGATTGCTTTATTTTACTTTCTCTTGCTTTTCATATGCAACTTGACAATTTGGGGAGACAGCCAGTGTTTCTTCCAGATTCTTAAATTGCTTTGGAAACATTTCTGGTCACCTTATTGTTCATAAATTGTTTTGGGCACATGTGCATTGGTCTCGTCTCCCCCAGAAGAATTATAAGCTCTTGAGGGGCAGCAAATATGTCAGATGGTCTTGTCTCCCTCAAGTCCAGTAAAGAGTTGAACACTTTGCAAGCACTTAAGAAGTACTTACAGATTAAATGGTTTATTCAGATCAATGACATAATACTAATAAGTACAGAAAGTGAAATATTTTGTTCTTATTTTCTCCCAAGAGAAATTTCAAGAAAATTTAGAATGATTCGGTATCATCTCTTCCAAAGGGTTATATTGTATGGTCATTTGTTCATTTAAAACTTCTTATATGTAAGATACTGTGTTAGGCACTGGGGAATTAAAAAATAAAAATGAAACCGTTCCTACCCTCATGAACTTATTGACTGGGCAAAAATAATATGAACACAGGTATATATAGAATAAATATGTGCAGAATAAACACAGAATAATCCCTTTATCTAATGTAACAATGAACGTTACATTTTGAAAAAAATTAGATTATTAGGAACAAAGCCAGTCCTCTTTGCTATGTGCCACATGCTGACTTGATCCTTGTCTGTTAAACCTTTCAGAAGATGCACTAGTTTAGTGGTTTTGTCTCTTCAATGGGAAGACCAAGAAGAAAACCCAGCTCCTCCAGTGAAAAAGCAGCGTCATGCCGTTGAAAAGAAAAACTCTGCAGTGCACAAGTTAGATTGCAAAGATTGACTAAATCTAAAAAGTAAAGCCCCAGAGGCTTCCTTCCCATACTAAAAAATGGTTTGAGCTATGCTAGGTAGCTTCTGGCATCAGTTCCAACTCAAGACAATCTAGGATCTAGAATTTAGTTTTATTCTAGAGGAGGAAACTGTAAATCCTTAGGAGATATATGTATGTGTGTGTGTATATACACATACACACATATTTTGTCATTCCTATAATTTTTCATAATTTATATACCTAAAAATATTGTCTTTGTCAATATAATTTAGAAAGATATTAATGTATTAATTCAGTTCCCAAATGACTCTAACCTCTTTGAGTGGCCAAAAAACTATTACAAAGTTTGGAAACAATTTCTTCGTTTTAAAAATGGGAAAACTGATATTCTTTGTAGTAGTGGTATGAAGAAAACACTTTGTAAACTCTGAAACTCCTGGTTTATGTGCCACCGATCCAAGGTTAAATTATGAAACGCTCAAAATTTATCTTTCGTGCCCTCTTTTTACACTCTACTTCCCATAGTATGTTCTTTCAAAGAACTAGGTAGGTTGGTGGATATTGAACATTATCTTTAGACAGTAACAATTTAAAACGTCAGAGATGACTCCTTGTCTATTTTAGAATAAATAATCGTGCAGATATCTATTCTGTCATTATCTGAATTTGTTTCAGATTTCTGAGCTCCGGACAGCTGCCGCAGAAGGGCTAGCCAAGCTGATGTTCTCTGGACGATTAGTCAGTAGTAGGCTTCTTTCTCGTCTTATCCTGTTATGGTACAATCCTGTCACTGAAGAGGATATTCAGCTGCGACATTGTCTAGGGGTGTTTTTCCCCATATTTGCTTATGCAAGCAGGTACTTGAATCCAATTAAATATATTAAAATGTAATTTTAAAATGATTTAATGCATCATTTAGATTTTGAGCAAGATGAGGGAAAAGAAAGAAACAAGAGGATATTAGAAGCATTTAACTATTACTGACTTTATAGAATAAGTACATTTTAGCAGAGGCTGTTTTAGTCAATTTCTGTGAAATAAGTCCTCTTTTCCCCATTCATTTCCCCTATGAAATTAAATACATACTCCCAATAAAAATGATCACTAAATGGAATGTTAGAAATTTTGAATCAGAAGAGTCTTAAGCTCAATAAGAATTTGAATTTTTTCCCTAGATATTAATTTTTCCTGTTTAATATTTTGCTAAAACTCATTTAAAGAAAGTTTATTGAGATTAGTTAAACAAAGTTATCCTATGGCATTTAAGGACAAAAAAATGGAAGGCAGAAAACAAACTAGAAAAAAAGAAAAATATTTATAAAAAGTATTCTATCAAATCATTTTCTCCATCATGGCACCTGCACACTTGAACTCTTAACACCATGGTCAAAGATGTTTCTTTATAAGGGAAGTAGATAAGTTATTAAAGAGAACAAAGATGGGAAAAGTAGCAAGATTAGACCAAGGAGAATAGATCTTTGTTGGAGCCACAAAGGCATAAACTTTGAGGGCATCAAAGCAACGGTGTGAAGAGTATCTGAAAGAGGGGATGGTACCAAAGATATGGGGGGAAAAATTCAGGGAGAACATCAATCAGAATATTTGAATCATCTATACATGAATTAAGGGTATTCTGGATGAGAGTTAGTAGGGACCAAACATGCTTTCCCAAACTATTTACAGCACTAGAGGACATCATGGCCATTTCAGTCTCCTGAAGGAAGTAGAAAATATAAGATCTCATTTTGCTTATTGTTTGTTGATTATTAATGAGCATTTATTTTGGCAGAGCAAAAAGGAAGGTAATTTATAGACTCTTTTAAAAATAAAGCATCTGTTCTCCATACACCAAAATCATTAGGTTCATTATTTAAATAATAATAGCTAAGAGCAATTTACATGTATGAACATATTTTGCTCTCACAAGGAGTTAGGTGGTATTATTCCTAAAAGGGGGCAGATTGGCCTACTTTGGAAATGGATTAGGTCAGAAACTCCTGTAGTGACCAGCAGTGGATCTATTAGCACCTTCTGCACTTCCTGCTTGTCCAGAATAGGGAGACCTGGTCAAAAAAAACACACAACAAAAATCAACGTTTATGGGAGAAGGGATTTAAAAAATATTTCAGTGACTGTTATTTTTTGTATAAGTAGTTGCCATCTACATTAATGACAAACATGATCATAATTGTTTTTCCTTTTTTTTTTTTAATTATACTAGTCTGTGAGAAGAATATTTTTGTAAACTTTTGGAAGCCATTTCTCATCTAGTTTTTCTCCCTGCATTGAAGATAGTTAAATTTTGTCCACACTTACATAAGATTTATAAGTAATAAGATTTAGATTTGAAAAATGACATTGTAATCAATGAAAAGGAAAAAAAAAGAAATAACTTTCAGATACAATTGTACTATAGAAAATGATGAGTAGGATGCTTTTGGAGAAACCTAGACTTTTATGAGCTGATGCAAAGTGCAATGTACTGTCTACAGCAATATTGTAAAGTAATCAGCTGTGAGTGACTTAGCTATTCTCAGCAATGCAGTGACCTAAGACATCTAAGAAGGATTTATGATGAAAAATGCCATTTACCCCCAAAACAAAGAACTGATGGTGTCTGAATGCAGATTGAAGCAAAATTTTTTTTACTTCATTTTATTCGTGAGGTTTTTTTTGTCTATATCATAATTTGTCATAATTGTTTCACAATTATGGAAGCATTTGGCATGAGTATACATGTATAACCTATATCAAATTGTTTGTTTTCTCTATGGGGGGGGTTCAGAAGGCAGAGAATTTGGAACTCAAAGTTTTAAACATGAATATTAAAAAGTGTTTTTACATGCAATGGCGGGGAAAATACTAAATAAATTTCTAGGGGGGAAAAAAATGACATTGGTGATTAATTCAAAATGTTTACAGATGAGAAAATAGTCTCAGAGAGGTTAAGTGCTTACCTGAGGTTGCTCAGGCAGTATACTTATAGAGGTGAGATTCAACTTCAACTTTGTTCTCATTGTACTGCAACATTTCATTTTATGTGATGCGTAAGATGCTACCAACTTCAGCTAGCTGTCCGCTTTTATTGAGGTGTGATGGGTGATAGAATGACCCTACCCAAGATGTTTAGACAATGTCAGATGAATCTATACAATACTTGAGTGAACTTTTATAGGTAGTATTTGTTAATGTTCATTTGGTTTTCTTCTATTCTTAAAAAACTTGCATTTTATAATATTTTAATAATGCCTCATAACTTTTTATAACAGGACTAATCAGGAGTGCTTTGAAGATGCTTTTTTCCCAACCCTGAAAACGGTGCTAAATGCGCCTGCGTCTTCTCCTTTAGCTGAAATAGATATTGCTAATGTAGCCGAACTACTTGTAGATTTGACAAGACCAAGTGGATTGAATCCTCAAGCCAGAAATTCCCAGGACTACCAGGTAAATCTGTTAGCACAGAGGGGAGAAGATTGGTTAACTGACACACTAATCAAGGTATCCCTAATTCTGGTTATGGGGCAATTCAGGGGCTCAGCCCTTGTGGTCAAATCACAGAATTGAAAGACACCTGAAAAAATCGAGTTTGCCTCTGGGCTATGTGTGAACTCTGAGAAATTATGTTCAGATGTTTGCTAGCAGTCACTTTTGTTGCATTTTGAGTCCTTTGTGGGGATAAAAAGTAAAGAAGGTCATAAATCTTTCCCTTCAGGAACACATAGCTAGTATCACAAAATAGAAACCCTTTGAAGACTCTTACTGATGGCTGTTCTGTTTGAAGATTAGAGGTGACATTACCAAGCGCCTGCACAGCAACCCTTATGAGCAAGACAAATTTTTTTCTTTAGCCATCTTACAGATGAGAAAATTGAGGCATATAGTGGTAAGATGATTTCCCCAAGGTCACAGAGCCAAGAATTAAATCTAGGGCTTCTGACTTTTGAGTCCAGTGATCTTTTCATTCTACCACACTGATTTGTAAATTCAGCTTAAGGGTTCCAAACTTGGATAAAATCAGTCAATTCAAGGGTTCCAAACTTGGATAAAATCGGTCAATTCCTTTTACTGTTACCATGAAATGTAGAAAATCAGATGTGAAATGTCAAGTGTTTATGGTGAAATAAAGAATTCACACAGTTCAGTTAAGTAATCAAATATTTATTGAGTGCCTGCTGTGTGTAAGGCTGTGTGTGCCAGTTGTCATTGGGTACTAAATTTATGTGAGGAGATAATAATGATAGACTTTCAGAATTCAAAAGACCTGAAAGGTCACTCTATAAAACCTTGACCTTGCTCCTTTACAGATAGAAGACCTACTTCTGTAGGAGTCATTTCAGTCTTAGATAGCTCTAGTTGTCTGCAATGTTTTCATTAAATTGAAATCTGCCTTTCTTCAGCTTCCACTTCTTGCTCCTAGTTCAGTCCTGAGACCAAGCTAAGCAAGTATCCTCCCTCTTCCATAGAACAGCTTTTCAGAAATCTGAAAGTGCCAATCAAGTCCTCCCTACACTTTCTCTTTTGCTACCTAAATATTCCAGTTCTAAAACTCATCCTTTATGGGACACTTTGTGCTTCCTTCATCATCCTGGTTGCCCTCCTCTGGGCCCACCTTCACTGCTCCTTCTAGAATGGAATGGCCAGAACAGTACATTCTTCCAGGTATGACTTGTGCACAGTAGTAGCATGGCACTTATGCTTAGGTTAATGTAGCTTATGACAGCTATCCTGAAACTGCTAATAAAATGTGGTATATAGGGTTTGTGAGACACAAGTGATACAGTTAATTCCTATAGGAATTCAAGCAGTGAGAGAGAGGTCATTGGAGCTGAGATGGTTAATGCAAATTTCCGGGAGGAAGGCATAGTATT
Source organism: Pseudocheirus occidentalis (assembly GCA_028646575.1). NCBI lineage: Eukaryota > Metazoa > Chordata > Mammalia > Diprotodontia > Pseudocheiridae > Pseudocheirus > Pseudocheirus occidentalis. The sequence continues at coordinate 127,239,822 of CM053601.1, read as the reverse complement.
TGAAGGATGGTTCTTCCTCAGATAAATGGAGAGAAGAATGACATTCTAAAAGGAATAGAGGCCAAAGTGTGCAAGTAATTTTTTTTTTTGAAACTTTGATTGGGATTAATTTGGGAGAATAATGTGAGATATTGGAAAATTAAGTGGGATAGATTGTAGAGGGTATTGAAATGCCTACTCAGGGAATTTGGACTGTCTTGTGGGCAAAAAAAAAGTTCATGAGGAGAGTGTGATGAAGAAAAAATATTTTAGGGCAAATCTTCCTATACAGTGTAAAATGAATTGGAATCAGCAAGGCATTAGTAGAAGAGTCCAGAAGAGATGTAAAGATGTGAACTAGATAATGCAAGTGGGAATAACCAGTGAAGGAAGGAACGGATAAAGGGGTCGTACAGAAGGACTTGGTCACTAACTGTAGGCAGTTAGGGAGTCAGGGAAGAAGAGTGAAAAGTGACTCAAGTTTCTGGTTTGGGGTTGATAGAACAAGATGGCTGTTGACATGGTAAATCAGGATATGTTGAGTTTAGAGTGATAGAACAAACAAGAGTCAATATTCAACATGCAGTTAAAGTTTTGGATTAAACCTTGGGAGAGCTGCTCAGTCAAGTCAGTCGTACATGCATCTGATTTTCACATACACTTTTCTTTTGCTTTTCTAGGCTGCAACAGTACATGATAATTTAGCCATAAAAATTTGCAATGAAATCTTAATAAGTCCATATGCACCAGAAATTCGCATTTATGTAAAATCCTTGAATTCTTTAGAACTCAGTGACAGTTCTACAAAAGAACTTACCATGTTATTGGATGAGATTCTTGAGGTGTGTAAGTAAATTAAAATGTTCCTTGTTGTAGCAATGTAAATGTATATATGGAAAATGTTTATCCTAAGGAATTTGTATGTTGTTAGCTCCCTTTTAACCAACAAGTCTTAACTAAATACTATGTAAGTAGGTTTTGCTTCTGAGAAACAAAATTATTTCTCTGCTAAGGCATTTGGCTAAATCTAATATTTGGGAAAATGATCACATAATTTGATATCAATCTAATGTTCTTTTTTGAAGAAAGATTAAAAAATTTCAGTTAAGTTGTATTAATAATAATCCTCTTAATTACAGGAAGTAAAAGATAGGACGTGTTTGAGAGCCTTAGAGAAAATCAAGACGCAGTTGGTCAAAGGAAGTAGTGAGCGTGGTGACCTGTTTCCAAGAGCGCAGGACACTGATGGCTCCACCACAGCCCTTAATCAGAATGAGGAAGGTAATGATGAAATGAAAAACTAGTCATTTCCACCCTCTAAAATGTGGTTTGGCTTAAGAAGTAAATGGAATCTTTTCCTAATCAGCTCATGTAAGTATAGTTAGCTTTGAGAACGTCACAAAATCATAGAACTGGAAAAAGCTTTTAGAGGATCTTGTCCAACAACCTTATTGAATAAAAGACCCAGGTGGGGCAGGCAATGACTTGCGTCAGGTTACAGATACACATCTCTAACTTCTCTGCGCCTGCTCTTTGTGTCCTCACCTGTTAGACAGAACTCTTTGAGTATGGGGCTGCATTTTGCCTTTCTTTATACTCAGTGCTCCACACAGCACCTAGCACCCAGCAGGTGCTGACTGATAACAGAATAAACATAAAGTAAATAAAATATAAATGGATTCAGTCAGAGGGCCACACTTGAGAACCTAGAGAGGCCACAGGTTCACCACTGAGCCTAACTTCACTTGCTAGTTTTCCATCTCTGTGCCTTTTCCCTGGTTATCTCTCATGACTAGAATATGCTCCTTCCTCACGTCTACTTTTTAGGATCCCTGGTTACTTCCATGTTCAAGCATCACTTTCTGTACATGGCCTTTTCCTGGCTTTCCCCTTCTCTGCCTAGATAGTATTGCCTCTCCCCCCTTACCCCCCCCCCAAAATAACATATTCATTTTTACATAATTTTATACATGTATGACTCCCACAATTGAATGTAAATTTTTTGAGGGCGGAGACTGGTTCATTTTTAAATTTTGTATTCTATGAAATTTAGCATGGTATGTGGCACATAGCGGACCCTTAAGAAATATTGGTTGATTTTGTATGAGATATCGTTGAATAGCATTTAGGATTATTTGCTGTTAATACTGAAGAGTGTATTTTTACACATTTGTGAATAATACATCAATTTTTAGATGCATCCAAAAGGGTCTAGGATTCTGAAATCATACAAATACACAAAAGCCAGTGCTTAGAATTTGATAACTTTTTAGTATAAATCATGGTTTATATGTCATTTCTAGTTTAATGCTAATACTAAGGCCAAGTAAAGTAAGTAGTTTAGGAGAATTTGATTTGTCTTTTGTATTTCTTTAACAGAAAAGAATAAAGAAATGTTTCACACTCCTTTTATAACCAAAAGTAAAGGTGCTGAGACACTTAAAGCCACTGTATCCAAGACTAACAAAGGTACTGTGCAGATTGATTGTTCTCACTGTTGACAAATAAAACATTAGTTGTTTCAATTAGACTACATATAACAAATACAATGTCATTTAATTTAATATTTATTTTAAAATGTAAAATACTTCATTTCTCTTTAGGAATAAGAATTATAAAACATCTCTCAGATGACTCCATTTTTTCCCCTCATTCCCTTAGTCAATATCAGTTTTTCTTAGTCTTAAAATCATATAAGGGTAAAAATACCATTCATGTTATGCTTTGCTCTTGTTTGTTTGGGTTTTTTTGGAGGGCAGTTGGGGTTAAGTGACTTCCCCAAGGTCACACGGCTAGTTTTTTGTGTTAAGTGTCTGAGGCCGGATTTGAACTCAGGTACTCCTGATTCTAGGGCTGGTGCTCTATTCACTGCGCTACCTAGCCGCCCCTATGCTTTTCTCTTTATCAGAAATGAGTGAAATATTATACACTGTCCAAAAGTTCATGGATGTTTCAGCACTTTACCTAATTTTTGAGAGATGTCAGCAAGCAGAATTCTTGATTTTGATTAAAAAAACAAATCACTCCAATTTATAGGTGGCCGTGGAGTGAGGTTTTGCTTTATTGCATTGAAATAACTTTCTTTCCCTCATGCATAATCTGATTCCTTACATGCAGGTGAGCTTGTGCCCATAAGAACCCTCAGAAGCTTTTAAAGATTTGTGAATTCAGAACTTAGCTTTTGAAGCAATGATGGATAGGTAGCACATGACAGTCGCATCTACCTGGAAGTATCTCTTATCATAATACTCTGGCTTACTCAGCTAAGCCTGTCCCATGTTTTCATATAGTGGCAGCTTAAATACTAACTTTTCACTGTGATTTCTGTGACTTCACATGTATAAGGGGTATCATATTGCTTGCCTTCACAGTGCATGGGAGAAGGACTGGAGAAAGGGAGAGTATTTGGAACTGAAAATTTAAAAACAAAACACTTTTCACAGTGGGATGGATTTGCTCATAACTCACTGCCAGGGAGAATTCTGAGTACCTCTCTTGTTTCTTCTGATCATTGCTGATCCATGTTTATTAATTGTTTAGGTACATCATCTTCTGCTAGATGTCTCATTCTTTTCTACTAACATTAACAGAATCTTGAATTACAAGGGCTCTTATACTTTAGGGTACCCAGTCCTTCATTCCTTCTGTCTTCCTCAGACATTGTTCTTTCTGTGTGTAGGGCACTGTGCCAGATGCTTGCAGAGATGAAAAGTTTATGTAGGACAGAATTCTTGCTACATAAAATTTGGGGGCTGTGGATAAGATGTAAACATAGCTATAATACAGATTATTATTGAATGCATTCTCAAGGGGCCAAGTAAGGTGCTATGTGAGATCTGAGCAGAAGAAGCTTGTTACTGGGACAACAGAGATTCAGGAAGGCTTTATGGAGGAGGCCCCGTTTGAGTTGGGTTTTATAGAAACTGGTAGAAATTTAATAGGGGAGGAAGGATACACCATGCATAGGGACCAGTATGAGGAAAAACAGAGTCTGGAAAGCAAAGGACATGCTCACAGTGAGAAAGCCCATTTTAGCAGGAGGGAGGAACATCATATTGAGTTGGAAATGTAGGGTCTCAGTGTTACACAGTACTGGTAAGGTGTGCTTTACTCTTAACAAACTATTCTTGACTTTTCTTAAAGGACGGAGAACAGGGACAGCCACATCAAGAACTGTGAACAGAAGACATCAGAATGCTGAGGCTAACTCCGAAAGGTATATATATGGAATGGGCCTCTTTGCTTATCTTAGTTCATCTTTCTCTAGACATTGTAATTCTTCCTTCACTCTCTACCTGGAGCAGATTCCACATGGCAGGATAATTGAGAATAAGTGCCAGTACCCCCAGAGTTGAGAAGGGGTGTGGTGCAGGGAGCAGAGCACTAGGCTGGAGGCCAAGGAGACACAGACCAAGGCCTGCTTCGGTCATTTGCTAGGTGTGTGACCTGACAGGGATGTTGTGAGGCACAGATGGGATAATATTTGCAAATTGCTTTACAAACTTTGAAGTGCTGTAAGCCTGTCAGTTCTCTTTAAATGTCCCATGTTCAAGTTCAGCTGTAGATCCTGGGGTCTGCATCTTCTGTAAAGTTCTGTGCTGAGCTGTTCTCTGGTTTGGTGTTTTCATGTCTTTATCTAACTATATAGTCCAAAATTAAATAGTCACCAAAAATGACAAGTTCGCCTTCCCCAATTTTGGGGTGTGTTGAGACTCTAGCAGTAACAGCTCTTGTTCATCTCTTTAAGGTTTGCAGAGTGCTTTGGGTACATTAGCTCATTGGATTCTCACAGAATTCTGAGAAGTTGGTACTAGGAGTACCCCCATTTTCCAGTTGAAGAAAGAGGCAGAATAACTGGAAAAGAGACTTTTGGTCTCTGTAAAAAGACAATAGCTCATCATTTCAGCTAAAAGTTAGGTAGAATATTGAGTCCCTTTAGGGCAGTGGTTCTCAACCTTCCTCATGCCACCACCCTTTAATACTCATATGTATCTGCATGTGGGCGGACCTGCCTGGAGATGGATAGAGGAGCGGTGTCTCGGTTCCTAAGACCATGGGAAATACCTGTTTTCCAAGGATCTTAGGTGACCCATGTAAAAGGGTCGTTTGACCCCCAAAGGGGTTGCGACCCACAGGTTGAGAGCCGCTGCTCTAAGTACCTCTGTGCTTTCAGAGAATTGTTTTCCTGTCAGTTTGCTAAGCTCAGGAGAAAAGGGCCTTTTTCCAGGACCTGACATTTAGAATAATATAAAATATATGAGATAAGAACATTGAGCTAGCATTTCTAATATTCCTTCTGAGAGAATGGGAATTGTTCTTTGGAGTAGCTGTTCGTAACTGTTTATTTCTTTCCAGATGTTAAACTAATCTTGGTTTGAGACTTTTTGAAGTGAATTTGTATCTCTATACCTTTTGACATAAAAGCAACATTGAGCTGTTTCCAACAAACATCTAAATTATTTTTTCTATATAGTAAATACTCGGTTAGGTAACGAGAGTAGGGACAGTGTTGGTGTTGTCTCACTAGTATTATAGAAGATTTATTCCTGTGGCTAAATTAATTTCATTTAATTAAGATTAGTTACAGAAAGGTGCTTTGTAGCAGCAAAAGGTTTAGACATTTTAAATCTGACTGAAATGTTTTAAAGTTTGTAATTATATTAATGAATTGTGTCATCTTTTTTAGTGACCAGGAAATACCAGAACCAGTTACAGAGATGAAAGCGAGACTACCAAGAAGAGCTAAAACAGCAGCTTTGGAAAAAACAAAACTAAATCTTATACCTCTTCTTGGTGAAGAAGACAACTAAAAAATTGAGACATAATAAAGCTGAATTTTTTTAAATCATTGTTTTAAAATTTTTCATTTTTTTTTTAAATTTCAGTGGCTTTTACATTTTTTGGCAGAAAAATGATTTCTTTTTTACATGTATTAATAAAAATTACTACTTGCATTTTAAACTAACCTATAAACACATTTTCATTATTTTATTCTTTAGTCTTCTGTTCTGTACCAACTTCCTTCAGTCTTATTCACTGTTTGACTTAACTCCTCCCTTTTTTCCTAGACATTTTGGTAATTCTAATGTCAAAATTTTTAAATGAAAAATTCTACTTAATGATATTGTCCAAGCTCATTACTGACAGTTTTCTCATTTATAAAATTCAAAGAATTTCACTTTCTATTTGTCCGTGTAACTTATTTCTCAACAATTGACTTAAATCCCAAACTAGAAAAAAGTGAAAAATCATATTCCATGAAAAACAGTGTCTACCATGTTGAAGTTCTTACAGTGGGATTGCAAATCCTATGAACTTAAGTTACTTAATCTCTGTCTGCCGAGTAGTCTCCTTACCTGTAAAATGCGGATAATACTTGTTCTGTTTTAGAGAGGTTTTGTGCCTATCAAGAGAATTCATGAAAAGTGTTTTGTAAATTGTGATGTACTAGAGAACAAATACTAACTTTTAGGAAGGTGAGGGGGAGGGAGGCACTTTAAAGAGCAAGGGCAGTAGACCTTCAGAGCCTGTATTCTTTTGTTCTGAGCATTAGTAGTGGCATGAAGCCATTGCACTGTGGTCCTAGAAACCAAGCATGTGAGAAACTGGATGTGGTTTTAGTTATGTCTCCGGGATGATCTAGGTTATAATTAGAAGAGGCTGAGCATCAGATTAAAAGTTAAGCTACTGCAGCACAGTGAAATAGGATGTTTATGTTTCAGCACTGAATATGAGCCTAGCATCATGGCTCTGGAGCGAGGCAGAACTTTGAGATCAATGAGCCCTGCCAAGCCCCTCATCTTACAGGTGCCCAGTGTCCCACAGCTGGGCAGTGTCAGAGACCGGGTTTGAGGCAGCAGTGCTCTGTCTCATCCCCTAGGCTGTCCTCTCTCCTTCTGTTAATAGCCCCTTACTCAGAATTGCTGCCAATGTCAATGAAAAAACTGGGATGCAAGGGCACTGAGTTTCAGGTGCAAAATGAAAGAGAAAGCAATAAGAAACCAGGGCTGGACTGTTAATAATTGGAACAGAGGGTTCCATCATACCCCTTTGTGAGCTTGGCAGTGCAAGTGCTGCTCCCTTTGGTAAAGGAGGCATCGTGTGGGGCTCAGGTGAAGGAGCTCAGCACCTGCAGTAGGAAAGACTAGGAGGAGCTTGACTTCCAGTCATTGCATTTTTCACATCCTGTAATTCCAAACATACTGCAACTGTTGTTTATTTTTCTTTACAAGTTTTTTATTAGCTAATCAACATCAACACGCAAAAAATAAGCACTAAATACAGACCTCTTATGATGTGGTTTTGTTTACGCTAGGAAGGTTGGTTGGTTGGTTGGTTTGGAAAAGTCCAGTAATTGTTGAGGCTGGACCATTTGTTTTTGCTTTTTGGAAGGGCAATTGGGGTTAAGTGACTTGCTCAAGGTCACATGGCTAGTGTTATGTATCTCAGTTCGGATTTGAACTCGGGTCCTCCTGAGCCAGTGCTCTATTCACTGCCACCTAGCCATCCCTGAACTATTACTTTCTGCAATGAATAATATTTAGCCTCGGGACTTATGCTACCGTGCTGCAAGGCCTCTTCAGAAACCATCCAGCACTAGCTGATTTTCACGTGAATACATTCTCAAAGCAAGAAATAAGGCAGTAGCACTAATGATTTGATAATAACCCCTATGCGTATAACTAAGAACTTTAGAAAGACTTTCACGCAAGGAGAACAAACTGGAAGAATATAAAAACAAGTAATTTGGTCTGCTTGTTATGCTATATTTTCTTGGTATTTTGGCAGCATCTTAAGCTTCTGTTTGGAGCAAACAACTTCTACTTGACTCTAGAATGAAGTCATCATCTCAGGATTGTTACATCCCTGGAAGTGCAAGGTCTTAAACTCAACATTATCATCACTTTCCTACATATCCACAGCAGAGAATGCAAGAAACTCACGGAGAAATCCCCTTGTTTTTCCGTGTGTGATCATTAGCAAAAAGGGCAACTAACTGGAAAAAGAAATGGAGAAAAGTGAGCCACACTTTTAAGTGGGTCTGAAGACCCTCAGTGTTTGTCATCCTTAAAAGAAAATTTATTTTTGAAAGATGAAAGTACTTTTCAGAAGCATCAAACTTATGACTCATGTTACAAAATCTACCAATCAGAATGTTGTTTTCAAACACAAACTTAAGTCATATTTCCTCGCTAAGAGTAGTTGTCATTCATTGATCTTCGGTTGCAAGAAACAACCTTGCCACAGACAGGTCTGATTGTCTAGATGGCACGCGGTACTTCTTGGCCGTGCCCGAAGGAGGCAGGCCACCCCCTACGCTGCGTCCCATTCCAGCTGGCACTGGCACTCCATCCTCGGGCTGTGGGGATCTACACGACGTACACTTTCTCAGCTTGTGAAAAGTTGAAAACTTCTTTGGTTCTTGGGCACACGACTTTGTCATCTTGACAAAAGGAAAGCAAAGAATTGTAGCCACAGACATATCCATTTGGTAGCATCGTGGGTGGATAGTTTTCATTCACTACATCTCCAGAAATCTTGCAAACTACTAGGAGTTGGCACAATGGGCCATAGGCAGAGGCTGTGCCAGTGAGTTCAGTGACTTACTACACACAGGGCAGTCAGGGTTCTTTGAACTTCTATATTCTTTATAAATGGTGTTTTTATGGCAGAAAGGCCTGCCTGGAGTGTGATGGTCAAGACTTAGTTGTTTCCAAACTGACGTCGTCTGTAATTACCGTACCTAAACTGCTGCATCTGCATCCTCCATCAGGCAGGGTCCAAAAGATCCTTCTAAGGAGGGATACGAGTGTCTGAAAGAAAGGCTACCATGCCCATCACTTGTCAAACCTCATCCAATTGACTTCTTCCAGCTTGACTGAAGCGCGTGTCTCACAGCATCCGGACTCCTATTCTGTCGAATTAGTCCAATGAACTCCTGAATCCTGAGGCTGACCCCCAGACAGCTCTTCACTTTCCTAAGTCTTGATTCGTTGTCATGACATCAAGCCGAACAAGTCACGGTCTCCTGTCTTTCCAAAGATTCTTCCGCTTGTTTGGCTTTCAAGAATCTCTGCGTGCGCCAAATCCTCAAGGCCACTTTACCTAGTGAATCTGACCGCTGTGCTGTAGCAGCCGCAGCGCAGAAGATGCTCCGTCATCGCGCGATCCGCGTGGTTTCCCCCACATGTTGGCAGCTGCTACCTGCTCTCTGCCGTGCTTTTTAAGGCGTTCAGTTCTGCGTTTGCACAACTTTGCACTCTCATCCTCAGCTTGGATCAATCTGAGTGCTTTTCTCTTAAGGACGCTTCATTTTTCAACTGCTCCAAGGAGTCTTAACAACTGAATTGTCGGCAGGACAACTGCTCGAGGTTTTTTCTAATTCTGCAACTACCATGGGGACGTGACTGGTCTCTTGGTCAGTGTTTTTCTGTGTACCTCGAAAACATTTGTTCAGTGTTTCAACCTTGAGGGTTGGATACTCTTGCACCTTCAGGGTCATGGAAAGCTGAGCAGCCGATTCCTGCATTATGATTTTGCATTGGCCAAAACATTACAGACCAAAGGGAGCCACCTCCCAGGAGTGGTGCATCTCTCTTGTTTACTCTAATAGAAGGTTCTATACAACCCTAAAAGTGTCATTTTGAGAATAAAATATGAACAGGAGAAGCCCAGGTTGTTTTGAAGGAAGGGTAACATTAAGGAGCTGAGGGGCCTGTATATCTCTAAATCTTGGGTCAAATAGAATGCCAAAAATAAACTATTCAGTGATAAAGACAGGTAGTAAGGAATTGTCATATTTTTCCACATCCCATTATTGCTTTTTACCCTAACAAATAACCCAAGCCTTTGACCCCAAGTTTAAGCTAAGGTGTCTAAGCAGTTGTAATAGTATCTTCACAAAAACTGATTACAGTTGGTCTTTAAATTATTTTGTTGTTACTTTCAAGGTCTTGTTTTCCCATTTTCCCCAAATCGGAATTAGGCTTCCCAAGGCTTTTAATCAGTCTTGTAGATAATCTTGGATTGGGGGAAAATACTTGTGGAGGCTGTTAGGGGACTCAAAACACTGATAGGATGGATCAGTGACTGACCTGATAGAAACTGAATAAATACTATGGGAATGGTATGAGCCACAGTGGCAAACAATGGTCTTGAGTGTAGGGACCTTCTTGGGGATAATTTTCAGTTATGAACTGGGCTATTAAGAGAGACCCAGGGGTTAATTTTATAGGTGACCAATAGAGAATTGCATCCCAAGTTGAGTGAAATGAATTTTTAGAAGAGAAATTGGTTATCAGCAAGTTCTATGTATATACATATATTGTCAGAATAGGTTTGTTGGTTAGAATGGGGGTGGGGAGGTAGTATAAAAAATTAATATGAGGTGGGTAGGAGGGGAATTGATAAAAGATCCTTGAATGCTAAATTGAGGAACTCGAATTTGATGTCACAAAATGGGAAATCCCTGTAGGTTTTTGAGCTGGGGATTAATGTGACAAAAGAGTGTAATTAAGAAATAAATGGCCTATTTAATGTTCCCCATAGATAACATTCTATCTCCTATCTGTACCTATACATAGTGTTTGATCAAGCATTTTATGATGCCTACTATGAGCCAGGCATTGTGTTAGGAATTGGGATCCAAAGAAAAAGACAACTCGGGAAATGTAGATTCTAGATATTGGGAGGGAGAGCACATATGTCAGGAATGTGTAGAAGAGAATGTAGTTTGGGGAGGGGGGACGTTAGCAGCTAGGGGAAATTGGGAAAGCCTTTGTGTAGAACGGGGAGCTTGAGGTGAGTCCTGAAGGAAACAAGGGATGAGTCTTGATGAGCTAAGAGGGAAGAAGGGAGTGCATTCTAGGCACTGGGGACGGTTAATGCAAAGAAATATAGTATCCTGGGTAAGGAACAGCAAGAAAGGCACTCCTCTCCACCTGTGAAGCTTAGAATCCCTTGTTTCCTTCAATGAATCAAATTCATTTATTAAGTCCTTGCTAAGCTACTCCTTGCCAGTTACTGTACTAAGCACTGGGGCTAGCAATACCAAAGAGAGTCTGTTCTCAAGGAATTTACGTTGTAATGGGGGGGATGGGGACTTAGGGCCTAGAAAATCACTAAATGGAACAACTGACACCCCTTTTCTGGAGGCACTGGGGGGTTGATCTGATCACAGTTCTTAAGCAAGGCAAGAAATAATGGGTGACTAGGGATGGTCTCTGGAGATCCAGTTTTGAGGGGGGACAAGTAGGGACAAGAGCCTTCCACCCAACTCCCTCACTGGTTTCCTAAATTGTGATATCCTTAGTCCAATGGTACTATGTACCCATCCCATTACTAACAAACTTCAACTTAGCCTTCCTAACATGAGTAATAGCAAGTCTCTCTTCCCTAACCAGCTAGCCCTCCACCCATTTTCCCCTCCACTGAGCTTGTGTCCTTAGAATTCCTGCCTTTTTACATTCCAACTTTTCCTTTCATGCTCCTTCCCATCTTCTTGTACTGACAAAAACCTAGATTCTTCCCCAGAAGTTAACTTCACTTCTAGCTGTCCTCACCACTACTTGATTGATTTTCTTTCATGTCTATTGACACACTAGACCCAGAGGAAGTATAGGCATACACCTCCTTTGTCTCTCTCAGTCAATGAATCAATCACCTTCAGACTTGTCATCATTCAGCAGCTACTCCACCCAGATCTATTACCCTCTGCCACCTGGCGGCTTGTTATCTGTTAGCTCCTTGGTTGCTCTCTCACCTTCCTCAAGAAATGCAGTACCTGGTTCACAGTCTTCCTTTCCACCCCAATCCCTGTGCTGATGATAGTGGGGGGTTAAATGTACATGTTGATGTCCATACATACATACATTCTGCCCATAAGTAACATCTACCAATATGTGCCTCATTTTCACTCAAAAAAAGAAACAGTGAAATCGGGAGTGCTAAATTGAAAGAAGAAGGGGCTTCTAAAGGATACTTTCAATCTTTTCTTTGAGGTATGCGATGAGATTCTCTGCTGATTTGGCAGAAAGAAAATACCTGCATACACCATTTATTTTAAAATAATGTTATAATGTATTTTAATGCAACACCACTCCCAAAGCCCACTGGTATGGGGGCCCTGTCCTCATTGAGAGAGGTGGATGCTGTGCCCTGAACCTTTTGAGTGGCTGAGTCTCTGTGGACTTCTGAAACTGTCTGCATCCTGAAGGGAAGTTGGCCTTGTCTATCATTCACTCTTGAATGCTAGAAGCCAGAGGGACCTGAAGAGAATTGGCGACTGGAGGATCCAAAGAAACCTGAAAACCACTGGAAGTGATTGGAAGCTGTCTGGAACTGGCTAGCTGTGGTCTGACCCCGGCATAGGGGCCAAGCAGGGCATCCATCACCACCAGTGAGAAGAGGGTCCCATAAACTGTCAAAACCATTCAGGGTTGGGGGCCAGGAACAACACAGCCATAGCTGGCTATCCCCTGGAGAATAAGAGGGAATGGACCGGTGGCAGCTAAGCGAACCCAGTTGAGACCACATAACAAAGCTGTGGTGGATGCCCAGGTGGCATGTCTGCGTGACTGACTCCCCCAGCCTGCCTGTGGGGCAAAAGGCAAATAGCTGGAGTAAGTAAATGTTTCAAGTTCAGAATCTCAATACAGGGGTTTGAAAAAGCAGGGGTAGTATTAGGATAAGGGCCCAAGGTACTTACAAGATGAAAGCGAATAGGCCAACCACAGCATCAAGATTTTCAGAGGGAAAAAAGGACAGATTACTGTCTCTATGCCTCTTTACATACTGTCCTCTATGCCTAGAATATAATGCTAATAATAATAATAATAATAATAATAATAATAATAATGATAGTAACTAGCATTTATATAAGGCCTACTATGTGCCAGACACTGCCGAGCACTTTAAAACATCTCATTTGATTTTCACGGCCTTGGGAGTAGGTGCTATTATCATCCCCATTTCACAGATGAGGAAACTGAGGCAAACAAGGTCACACAACTAGTGTCTGATGCCATATCTGAACTTGGGTCCTCCTGGACCCTCCAGTCTACCTTGCCACCCATTCTTATCCCCTACAGTCTCACTGCCACTTCTTAGAATCCATTTCTTCCTTCAAAGGCAAACTCACTTGCCACTTCTTTTAGTAAACCTTCCCCATCTCCCTAGTTAGTGTTATGTCCTCAGATTACCGTGCATCTACTTACCTACTTATATGTTGCATCAGCTTAAGCTTGATGAGGGCAGGGGCTGAATGTTTTTGTCTTTGGTTCTTTAGCATCTAGCATGACGCTTTAGGTACTGCAGGTACTGATGCTTGTTGGTGTATACTGGATGGGTCGGATTTGATATCAGATCAGCTATGGAGATAAGCTGAAAATGACAGATGTAGATTGTGCAGCCAAGGCACTAAGAGGGTCATGCCATTCACAACGAGAAAACTGAATGTGGCTGCCAAGCTAGGGAGGGGCGTATTCAGTTTTTCCCAAAACTGTGGGATTTTCAAGAGATGTGCAGCCTTCATCTCTAGAGGAACAGGATGGCAGAAAGGGCTGAGGTGACAAGGTGGCTGATTCTGCTGAGTAAACAAGAATGACACTAAAGAAAGTGATGAATCTTTCAAGAAAGTAGAAAACCAAACACAGAGAGAGAATCCACCACACACTGATTATAACTTATCCTGTTTGTAATTCATGCTTCAGAATAAAATTACTTTGGGGTTGATGACAAACATGAGAAGTTGAATTAAAAAGCAATATAAAACATTCTTAAATCCTTACAAATAAGTGACTTAAATGTTTATATTTGGGAATGCTTCTAAATCAGATGTTTTTTCTCAGTGTAACCAATATACGAGTAAGCATATATATACAGCATATAAGTTGGTTTCCTCAGTTTTGTTCTTTCTTACACTTTAAAGAATTTTAATGATTTCCTTTTTCTGTGAGAAAAGAAGATGGCAGCTGACAATCATCTAGTCCCTTATGTGAAAAATAATTTTAAAAATTCTATTATTCCCTCACTGGTGGCATTGTGATAGTACTGGAGCTGGCATCAGGAAGGCCTGGGTTCACATCCTCTCTCTGAGAATTATGGGTTATGTAACCATAGGTGAATGGATCATTTGCTCTTTTTGGTTAAGGGGCCTGAACAACACTTGAAGGTTCTAAGTTGTAGGCAGATTGAACTCTGCCTGGGCATAAGGAATTCTCACACCAGTGAGATCACTGGTCTTCAGTGCATGGAAGAAGTATTCTTCTGCTGGCGAAAATGATAACCGAACCAATTGTTTTCTGAAATTGACCTTCACCTGAATCCCACAATTAAATACACTAAATGAGAGTTCCTTTCCTTGGTAATATCTAACATTTAAAGCAAACATAAGAAGTCACCCAGAGAACCTTTCTTACTCCCTCCTTCACCATCCACCCTCTGCAACATCAACATAAAAATTTTCTTTCTTTTATTCCCAGAACAGAAAACATGACAGTGAAAATTTCCAACATTATTGAACCCTTGTTTCTACTAAAAATTGTGCATCAAGGACCAAAAGTATGTACACTTTATTTTCAATGAAATATATTTGTTTAATGTGATGTTTCCGAGGAGAAGAAAGTACCATAAAGACATCATTGAAGGAACTGTATTCTAGAAACCAAAGAGGCATTTGCCATGAACCACTAGATTACCACCATACAGTCACTAGGGAAACCAGAAACACTGGGGTATCTGAATGAGTGTGAAGCTAAAAGACAGAGATGATTGCATGGAAGATGCAAAATGAAAAATTAAAGAGAAATAACTAATTATTTAGCAATGGATCATAGATTTAGGACTGAGTGGGACCCATGAGGTCATCTAGTCTAACCATTACTTTTTTTTTTAGAGATATCAACTGAGGCCCAGAGGTCAAGTGATTTGCCCAAGGTCATATGTACTAAATAGCAGAGCCTACATTCCTTAAATTCCTTCCAGAAATTACTCTAAAGAATAGCTACACTTTCATTGTAGTGGTATGTTTTATAATTTTGTGGAGGAAAAACAGTAAGAAACCTTTTCAATGTATAAATGACCTTGATTTAAAAGGCATTTAAAATATGCTGTTAAGTGTTTTGTTTTTCAAATACGTATGGTTTTTGTTTTTGTTTTTTTTACCTCCCAATTACTCAGTTGCTGGATGGTCCAAATGGAAAGAATCCATAGCCTTCATCCACCTTGGTTGGTTATTAGCACAATGCTTTGCTCTGGTCAAGGTCAGTGAGAAAAGACTTTTGTAAAACAAAGTCAAGCACAAAACACACAGTAATTTCATACTTAAACAGCATCACAAAACCACTGAGAAACAGCATGGCCGAGTGGATAAAGGACTGGACTGTGAGTCAGGACAACCTGGATTTAGGTCATTCCTCCGACACATACTAGCTGTGTGACCATAACTTTTCAGTGTCCAGGCAGCTCTCTAAGATAGGGATTATTGATCTAAGGTCTGTGTATAGATTTCAAGGGATCTATGAAATTGTATGGGAAAAATATACATCTTTATTTCAATATAATTGGTTTCCTTTGTAATCCTATGTATTTTATTTTATGCATTTAGGAACATTATTCACTAGCCTGTCAAAAGTTAAGTATAACAACAACAAAAGGGTCAGAGCCCCTGCTCTAAGACTGTTATGAAGTTGGCCTCTGTACTAGCAGGGATTATTTCTACACCAAAAGTTTTCCATAATGATGAGATCTGAGGTCTGGACCAAAAGACAAAACAATGACAAAACCCAAACCTGTAATCATATGATGACTGCAGGGGCTATATTTGAGCTTCAGGAAGAGAGAGAGCAAAAATCACTGTCCTGTTTTGAGAAGACCACCTTTTCCATGCTGTCAATCTTCATTTAGAATAGATGGAGAGCTGTAGAGAAACCATATGAAATGTATCACTCTAAATAGTGACAACAACCCATCTGCCTGCACAAAGGGCAGCCAGAAGTTGGCTACATGATGACCTTGACACTGAATCCACAGAAACTTTTTTTTTTCATAGATTTGCCATTTTCAGAATCTAAACAAAAAACTCAAGAGGAAGATGAGTTGACTGAAATCAAATGAGTCAAAGCCACTTACAAAAGGAACTATGTGAATGGATGCTATGCTGTGAATGACTGAAGGAGATTTCCTTGGGGAGACATCTTTGTCTTGCCTTTTCCTGCTCTGCCTCGAGGTAGCTGGTAGGTAATCAGATGAAATGCTGTGGGTAAAGCACTTTGCAAACCTTAAAGCGCTTTATACATGTAAGTCATGACTGTTGTTGTCATCAGCATCAGTACTGGCGTCCAACTGCTACAGAATCACGTACGGATCAGGTCATCGGCACAAACCTCTAAAATATCTGCTCTCCAAGTCACATATTACATTATATATTAAAACTTTGTGCACAAAACAGAGACAAAATCATATATTTAAACTCAAAAGGACATACAAAAGTCACAAAATACTATTAAAAGAGAAACATCGAGTTCCATTTGTACTGCAAAATTCCATGATGGTCAGGTGCAAAACATATAAAAATATACAAAGAGTAAATCAGATGAATAATGCTAGTGATTTAATATAAAGACAAATCACATGATCGGAAATATTTTAAGAACAAGAAATGCTTATCGTTCAGCAGAAATAATGTTGATGTACAAAAAAGGATAGTGCAAGAACGCTTCTGCAGCCTACTTGTCCTCTTCACTGGGGGGCTCGTGGTTCCGAGGGGGCCGGCTGGCCAAAGGTGGGGCCGGGAGACTTAGATTCCACTCAGTGGGCTGGTTAAGGCACATCTTAATGGGCTTCAAAGGACTACTTGCTGTGTTCATGTCAGACAAACCCTGATTCTCATCAGTTTTCATTTGTAGCACACTGGAAAAAAAAAAAGTAAAGCAATTTAGTTTCACAGTTTCACTTTCATTTCAAAGCAAGCAAACCAACTTTCTGAACAGAAATTGGTTATTTGGCTTGTTTTCTGAACCAATCTAGTATAGAATAGTGAAAATAGAAAAATGATTCTATTAAAATGACATTCGTTTTCCTAGTGCCAGATGTTTTGTCAAACTGAAGGAATTTCAATTCAGTGAACATTTATTAAACCAATTATTGGGTTAATCATTATAATTAATTATTTATTAAACTAATTATCAGGCACTGGGAATATAAAGACAAAAAAACTGAAGTCTGCTCTCCAGGAGCTTATATTCTATTTGGGAGAGGACAGCTGGAAGTTTGGGGGGATGACATGTGTGAAGAGAATTAAGAACAAAATATACACAAAGTAAATGGGGGAAGACCACCGCCAAATGGATTCATAGGTAAAGCCTTCCTGAAGGAGGTAGAACGTGAACTGAATTTTGAAGGAAGCTTATGATTCTCTGAGGGAGATGTGAGGAAGCAATGCATTCCAGACCTAGGTTCTTCTTCCCAAAGACAGGAGATGCAATACCAACAGCATGAAGACCTCCTTGGCTGGAACACTGAGGAATGCACAGGATGTCTGCAAAGGGAAGCTCGAGCTAGAATGCAAAGACTTTTAAAAGCCAAACTGAGAAGTACTGCATTTTATTTTATTTTATTTGTGTTTATTCTGTTCTTAAGAAGGAATGGCTGAAGCTTCTCGAGCAGTGTAGGGACATAACAAACCTGTGGGAATGTCAATTTGGCAGCTGTGGGGAGGATGACTTGCCGAGAGGAGCCACTCGAGGCAGGGAGACCAATTAGGAATATTGGGACTATTGCAAAGATCCAGGCAGGAGAGGATGAGGGCCTGACTGACCTAGGGTGGTAGAGAGAAGGGTAGGAACATGAGATATGTTGTGGAGGTGTAACAGAGAAAATGAGCCACTGCCCAATAAGGGAGTGGGAAGATCTGAAGACTGCAGGCTGGCTGAATGTGGTGACATAAGCAGACATCAGTGATACACAGACTCCTTCCCTGGGGAGACTAGGAACATCAAGACCTCCATCGTGATAATAACCAGGTATCCTTTAACAGAAGGCTGTAGTGCTTTAAGTTCACATTAGTGTACATCACAGGAGAGAGCTGAAAGGCCACCTTAGAGATCACACAGCCTGACTCCTGCATGAAGAACACAAAGGTAAAATGACTTGTCTTAGGTCACACCTTCCAGAGGGAGAGTTCAAAACTGGGTCTTGTGACTTAAAATCCAGTGTTCTTTCCACTAAACCGTCTTCATATTGGAAAGAAAGCCATTTGGTCCATACTCCCTGACTAGACCTAACTGTTATAAGAGAAAGGAAGGACATTTTCCCTCTCCACTACTGGGGTGGGCAGAGGGCTAAGGCTGGGCTGTCCCATCCCAGAATAATCTCAATCTCCTTGCTGGGCAGGTCCCTTTTATTCCAATTGTCTTCCCCAAATCACCTACAATCCGCAATGTTCCAGAATGTTCATGTGTCCAACAGCTGTAGGATATAACAAAACAACATTATAATAAGAACCACCCTAAGGACTGTAGTCTGTTTCATGGCTAAACTTTGTCTTATTCTTCTGTACTCAGGAAGTGAACATCTGATTAGCCTGATAATTGTGATTGGTGGTAGACTGTTCTGTTTTAAAGGCAAAAAAAAAACAAAACCCACAAAAACACATATGAGGATCCTAGGCACTACTGTGCAAGAAAGAAGACTGCTTCATAATCAGATTTTGGATTTTCTGATGCCTACTACATGATGAGTCTATTCTGCTGTACTACTGGCCAAGTTTAGGAATGTGCAGAACATGAAGGTGCCTGATGGCCTAAATTGTCAGAACAGCTTTTAACTAAGATCAAGTTTTTCTTCTAGTGAGTGGACTCAAGATCTGTACTGCCTGCTTATGTCTGTCAGTCCTCCCACCCACCATCCCGCCCACCATCTCCCTGTGTCGCCTCAATCTAGCCGGCATCCTCATCTCCCTCCACCC
Organism: Pseudocheirus occidentalis; assembly: GCA_028646575.1. Classification (NCBI taxonomy): domain Eukaryota; kingdom Metazoa; phylum Chordata; class Mammalia; order Diprotodontia; family Pseudocheiridae; genus Pseudocheirus; species Pseudocheirus occidentalis. The sequence continues at coordinate 127,220,879 of CM053601.1, read as the reverse complement.
TTTCATCTGGAAACAATGGGTCCTTGCTACATGAAGAGGAAAGGAAGGGAACAAGTATTTACCTGGTGCCCCCTGTATGCCAGGCACTGTGCTGAGCACTTTTTACAAACATTTCACCTGATCCTCACAACAACGTGTGATGCAGTTGCTATCATCATCATCACCATCTTATGGTAAACTGAGGCAGAGTGTCTTGCCCAGAACTAAGCCTCTGCGCCACTTTCTGGTCATCCCTGCCCCATGCTATCTCCCTCTTCCCTGCTCTTTTTTCACATTTGTCTTTCCTCATTAGAATATAAACTACCTGAGCGCAGAGAAAGGTTTCCTTACTCATAGTTGTATATCCCCAGCACTTGGCACACAGAGTGATGTGTTAAAGGTTTAATAAATGCTCTAAAAGCACTCTGACCATTTTCAGTGGGTAGAGTTAATGCTTGGGTGATGCTGGTACTTTTCACGCTGTCACCAACATCGATTATTATGCAGAAATTTACTTCAGGCACTATCAAATATCCTATCTAATATATCTTCTGCCAGGGCTTAACATAACTTCTAATCAGAACTGAACTGAGAAACAGGGTGACCCACATAGGAAAGCAAAATCCTCACCATCAAGTTGTCTTCTTTTATTAACAAAAGTGGTAGGATTTAGAACGGGAAAGAAAATCAGTGATCATCTGGTCCATGACTCTTACTTTATAGATGGGAATAATGAGGTCGAGAAAGGTTGAGTGAATGATGTGAAGTCACAGAGAGTGAGCTGCAGGGCTGGGATTTATGCCCAGGGTCTCTGGTTCTCAATCGACTTCTCTTTCCACAGTGCCATGAGATACTCTGTTCCTCCTCTTTTGTTCCATTTTACTTTTATTTCTGGACTATGGCTAAAGATATAGGAAGGAGACTCCTGGCTATGGAGAGAGTGCACTTGAGGGCTAGGGAGAATGTTCTTGTCTGGAGTTTGCAATCTAGTCCGAAGGGTTTTAAACTGAATGGGAGGGGCGGCTAGGTGGTGCAGTGAATAGAGCACCGGCCCTGGAATCAGGAGGACCTGAGTTCAAATCCGGCCTCAGACACTTAACACAAAAAAACTAGCCGTGTGACCTTGGGCAAGTCACTTAACCCCAACTGCCCTCCAAAAAGCAAAAAAACAAAACAAAAAACAAATAAACTGAATGGGAATGTGAAGGGAGAAAGATCCCTATCGGCAGCGATCCATCACCACTCTAGACAACAGTGAAAGAGGCTACAGTAGTAAAAGTAACAGGAGAGATAACCATGAGATTATAGGATCTACACAATAAAATCCACCACCTTGAACAGCAGTATGAAAGACCACAAATCTTGAGTAAGAAGGGAAGTGGACTAGAGATGCTTCACAAGGAGGCATATTTGACTTCAAAGGCATCACTGAAATGTGTTTGAAGGAGACCCAGGATTGAAATATGGTCTTGGGAAAGTATATGTTCTTCAAAAAGTTTAACATACGTGAAGGGGGAGGGGACAGAATAGAACTGTACATTAAGAAAACATGCTCAAGTGTAGAATTCCACAAGCTAGTAAAAATTTGTGTGAAAAATGAAAGCAGAAACAGAAATGATGTTTTCATTGGAATATATTACAAACCAGCTGAACAGAAAAAGGACATAGATGATAAGTTTAGAAAGGTTACTGGCCTGACATGGAGGCATGATACTATAGTCATGAAGGATTTTATTTAATACAAAATTTGGAACTTTCTGCCCAAAGCAGAGCAGCTAAGAATTTCTTGACTAGCTTAATGATAATTTCATCCTTCAAAATGTGAAGGAATCAGTGTGGGGAAATTATATTCCGGATATGGTAGAACGAATGGTAACCCTGAGAGGATGTGACTGGCTACTTTATGATTTGTGATAGAGGAAAATCAGGCACAGCCCAACACGCACCCTAGGTTTTAGAAGGTGGTCCATTAAGCAGTCCAGAGAAAGAAAACGTAGGACCCTGAGGCAGAATGGGAGGTTTCTAGAATAAAGTTTTAAAGACAAAAAAGGAAGCAATTTTGTTTAGGAAGAAAAGGTGTGGGGGGAGGTTATCTAAACAAATCAGTATGGACAGATATGGGAGAATCAACAATTAATTTAAATTCTAAAAATGCATATACAGAAGATGGAGGAGTAAAAATAGTGGAGGATGAATAGAAAAACATGATCTACTCTTCTTAGAACAGTGTCATGAGCACCAATGCTCAGAATGAACTGAGGCTTAGCAGAAATGCTAAAGAAAATAAAATAATTTTTAAAAAGTTATCCTCCAGAAAAAGATCAAAGAAAGGATAGGAGAGCTGCTTGGAATGGATGAAACAATAAGACATGACACACAGAAAGCAGAGCTGCTCAATCCCCATTTTTCTTCTGTTTACTTAAAAAAATGATTTTTGGATAAAAGGCAAGAACTAAAACAATCAGTGAGTTGATACAGATGATTAAGTATGGAGGCAACAAAAGGGCTGTCTCCAATACCGAGAAGCCGTTCATGATTTCCAGTCACTAGGCCCGGGATGAGCTACATCCTTGGCTACTCAAAGAACTGATAAATGTCTGTGAAGACACTATTCGTGATCTGAGAAAGATCACAGAAAACAGAATTGAAAAAGGATGTTATCCAATTTTCTTTTGAAGGGAGAAGATAATGAAATCTCAGATTGAGTTGGATTCCTAGCAAAATTCTAGAACTTTTTATTACAGAGAGTATAGATTTGGAGCTAGAAAGGACCTTATAGATTATCTAGTCCAACTCTCATTTTTTAGATAAGGAAAATAAAGCTAAGAGAAGTTACTGTTTTACTCATGATCACCCACAGCTTTTAAATGTCCGAAGCAGGGTTTAAACTCAGGACTGCCTCCAAGCACAGCAATTCCCCCTCCCCACCCTCTCCCAAGCTGTCTGTCTAGGGGACATTTAGAAAAGCATGTGCTTATCACAAAAAGTCTCTATCATTTCATTGAGAAAAGGTTGCACCCGATGAGCCCTCCATCCTTTCCAGCTAGGGTTGTTTGGCCGCTGTACCTGGCAAAGGCTCTAGATTCAGCTTACTGAGATTTTGAAAGTCTCTTCTGTTGTTGTAAAAAAGATAAAGTGATGTGGACTAGACAAGATTAGGACTTGACTGAATAGTCGCTCAAGGGAAAAGTCATCAGGGATTCAGTGTCTCCAGTGAAGCGGCCCCCGGATTTGTGCTGGGACCTATCAATGATCTGGGTAAAGAAATGCCTATCAAACTTGCAGGTGGCACAAAGCTGGGAAGGAGAGCCAGAAGAGGATCTCAATAAGCTATAACTGAACAGAATGAAATTCAACAGCAATAGATGCTAACTTTTTACAGCTCTTCGCAGGCATAAGACAAGGGAAGTGTGGCCACTAAGAGTTCATCACAAAGAGATCTGGTGATTTTTAACTGCTCAATAGCCATTATTGCTGTAACAGTCACTGAGAATACAGAGACAAAAACACAGACAGTCCCTGCCATTAACTAGCTTATGCTCTATTGAAGGAGACAGTTGAACATATAAGGAATATATACAAAATAAGTTTATGTAAATTATATACAAAATATATACAAGGTATTGTAGGATCTGGAGAGGAGGCAGGAAAAGGCCACATGTAACTAGTGACATTTAAGCTGAGCTTTGAAGGAAACTAAAGATGGTAGGAGTTAGAAGGGAGGAGGAAGTACATTTTGGGTGTGGGGGTCAGGTTGTGCAAAGACATGGGAAACAGACTGTGGCAAAGGGCTAAAAAGCACATTTGCTTAATATGGAGTATATCAAAGACACCATGTGTGATGAGGATCTCAAGGTATGTTGAAATTAGGTTGCGAAGGGCTTTATATATGATCCTAGAGGAAGCCAGTCTAGGACTAAGGAGGTAATGTTCCCGTTATATCCTGCTCTAGTAGGGTCCCAATGGAATGTTCTGTTCAGTTCAGGGTTTCACTTCTTAGGAAGGATGCTGGTAAGCTGGGAGCACAGAAGAAAAACAGGAAGATGGCCTTGAAGATGATGCCACATGATTAGCTGAGGGAACTAGGGGTATTTAGACTGGGCACGACTTGGGGTAGACACGACAGCCATCTTTAACTATCTGAAGAGCTATTATGTGAAAGAAGGATTTGATTTGTTCCTCTTAATTCCAGAGAACAGAACCAGGAGCAAGCGCAGAAAGAGATCTAGGCTTAATGGAAAGAAAAATTGCCTCACAATGAGTGCTATTCAAAAACGGAATGAGCTAACTCAGGAACTACACGGTTCCTTAAGACCACAACTCAACAAGCATTTTTGTTATGTCCACTATGTGGCCAGCACTGTGCTGGTCACTGAGATGACAAAGTCCAAAATTAAACAGTCCTGGCCCTCAAGAACCTTACAGTGTTTGGGGAGATGGTGGTATGATAACATCTATGTGGATAAAAATAAAATAGACACAAAGGCTACACAGATAACTTTGTTGAGGAGGTAATGGCAACTAGAGTAGGAGTTATGAGCCTATTTTTGTGTCATGGTCCCTTTCAGTAGTCTAGTAAAAAACCCTCAAGTCTAATCTAACCTGAGAAAGCGTATTGACCCTTTCTGAGAAAAATGTTCTTAAATGAAAAAAATACATAGGATAACAAAGGTAGAAGCAAGGGGGAGTGACTGGAGGTGCTTGAGCAGGAGAGTGAGGCTTGTGGCAAACCCATGCTTGAGAAACATCCATTTGATAGCTATTTAGGAAAAGTGGGTATGAGAGAACCTTAAGAAGTCCAAACAAAGATATTTCATGGTTCAGATGAGAGATAATGAAGCTCTGACCTGAGGAGGTGGCTACATAGCGAAGGGGATGCATGGGACATATCACAGAGGTGGAACTGATGAGTCTTGGCAACAGATTAGACCTGAAGGTTAAAAGGGAGAAGGATGTCAAGGGCTGACTCATAGATTGCATAGGCTAAAGGTTGCAGAGTTTCACATATAGACTGGACTGGATAGTCTCTCCTGAGGTCCCTTCCAAGTCTTGAGTTTCTGTGAAACCACTTTTGTCATGGGAAGCAGCATTGGCAAAGTGGAAATCTATCCCAGGTTTGCAGTCAGAGAAGTGGGGTTCCATCTCCTGCTCTATCACTTCACTGTGTGACTCTGGACAAGTTTCAACCTCTCTGTGACTGGGTTTTGTCATCTGTAAAGGCAGAGATGGGACTAGATGGCCTCTAAGGATCCATTCCACCCTCTTCTGCAGGACACTTTCTTCTCTTTTTTTCCTTGGCTGGACCTTCACTCACATCACGTCAACTAACCATTGAGACCCCAAGATTTTATTCTAGGTTGTCTTCTTTTCTCCCTTACATCATTTCATGTAGCAATTTCATCAGCTCCCATGCTTTCTACTGTCTTAACTATGCATATGACTCTCAGATCTACATGTCCAGTCCTCATCTCTCTCCCAACCTCGTCTTACAACTCCAATGGGCCTATTACATATGTCAAACTGCATGTCCCACAGATGTGATGAAACTCAAAATGTCCAAAGCTCAACTCATTATCTTTTCCTCAAAACCCTCTCTTCTACATGACTTCCCTAATACTCTCAAGGGAGTCATCACTCCTCACACCCAATCTGCTGCCAAGTTCTGGCAAGTTTATATTTTTTCACATCTCTTGTATATGCCTTCTCTCCTCTGACACTGTAATCAACCTGGTGTAGGCCCATTAACCTCACATCTGGACTATTGCAATAACTTGCTGGTTGGTTTTATTTTCCACTTCAACTCCTTCTACACTCAGCTATCAAATAGACCTTAAAGTGCAGGTCTGAGCATCTCTCTTCCCTTGCCCCCATCCCAGCCATCCCCATTCTACAAATGCCAGGTGCTCCCTATTATCTCTAAGACTGAACATAAAATCATGTTTTGCTTATAAAGCTCTTTATAACCTGGTATTTTCTTGCTTTTCAGGTCTTCTTGCATCTTAAATCATCCCTATGTACTCTGGGATCTAGGAATATTGGCCTCCTAGCTTTTACCCCTACATGATACTGCTGTTTTCTCAGACTGTCTCCCATGCCTGGAATGCTCTTCCTCATCTCCTCCTAGCTGCCTTGGCTTCCTTTAAGTCTCAAAAAATCCCACCTTCTGCAAGAAGCTTTTCCCATTGTTCCTTAATCTTTGTGCTTTTTCTCTGAGATTACCCCCCAATTTATACTGTCAATATCAGGTACACAGTTGTTTGTGTTGTTGTAATGTTAATGAAATCAGAAGATCTTCCATGCCCCTTTCTATTGGCACCTACTAAAGGCACTTAGCACCTCAAAGGCTTTACATTACAACCATTACAGTTGTCTCCCCCATTAGACTGTGAGCTTCTAGAGGGCATGGTATTTACTTTTCTTTGGATTCCTAGCACTCTGTACGGTGCTTGAACATAGGCACTTAATAAATGCTCGTTTACTTCTGGCTTTTAATCTGTGATTCTTTGGACCTATATTTGTGCCTAGTATTTTTGTTTTTTAATAAATCCCATACATACTGAAGTAAAACTCACGATCAGTAAAATGAACTCTATAATCGTCATGAATTACAGAAGCATATTTAGTACCTTAGAGTTACAATATTTTTGATGGTGCCATTTACCTAGCCTTATTCTAAAATATGTGTGTATACATAAATCCACATACATACATCCACATATCACACTCTCTGTTCTAATCAGGCTTATGGAGAAATGAGAAGTTACTGTTCCATACCACATTCAACTTCTCTGATTTACTTACACCAGAGGAGCTGGTCTGTCCTGAATACTCCATTCACCCCTGTTATGTGTACGGAATAGCAAGCTGACTGGTACTGCAGGATGGTAGACGTGGTGGAGTGAAATATGAAGAAATAAGAACAGGAGAAAGGGGTCACAATGTGAAGAGCCTATGATGCCAACAGAGGGCTTTACGTATGATCCTGGAAGAAATAGGGAACATCTTTCAGAAGCCAGGCTTATGTTCAAAACTTCCCATACTTACTAAGAGATAAATCATATGTTCTATGTTGGAATATGAGCATAGGGAGCTTGCAGAGTTGGAAAGTGTGACACTGAAATTTTTTGAGGGCCAGGGTAACTGAAACATGTTGGCTTTCTGTTAAAGATCTTTCAATAGAGACTCAAGAAAAAGATAACGACCAGTGTTTGCCTACAGAAAAGAAGGAAGGTCTATTGAGTTTTCTAATAGGATATATATGAAGACATACATACATATATATGTATTTATATGCATAGTGATGAACATACGTATGTCAAATAACCATTAAAGGACCAAAGTAGTTAAGTTTGTTCTAAGACTGGTCAGAGATTTGATTTTTGATCTGTATAACAAGGATATACACAATCTTTCATATTGGAGCTGCCTGAATTGCCAGATAAGAATACTTCACTTGATATAAGTACTAAGGTTTCTATTGGATCCTATGAATTTCTCATAATGTTTCCCTATCTTCTTAATGGTTCTAAAAAGCAGTTTTTTAAAAAAATAATTCAAGTTATGCATTAGAAAGAAAATTATTTTTGGTGATTTAAAATTACAGATTGTCTACATAGTAGAATGGCCATAGAAACACTTAGATAAATGTACTATTATTAAAATTCACAGAAGTTTGGATGACATATATATCCACAAATTAGTCTTCAGACAGAAGCTCCATGAATAAATGAAGACGCTCAGTACTCAATTCAATATCACCTGTATCCTTCTGCTGTATAAAGCACACTTTGCTTTTATCAGATTTGCCCTGATGCTTTTACTGGGCTTTAACCGAAATGGGTTAGGAGGAGCAAAGTTTTAAAGTTGTGTACGTGTGTTGAAAAAAAGGAAAAAAAAAGTTTAATTTTGATGTTCACACATGGCTAGTGTTTACTCTCTTAATGGAACTTTTTCTAGGTATTTCAGTATTATCCATCCAATTAAAGCCATTCATTTAAGTAATTAATTTTCATTTTATTGGTTGAAAATTATATATAGCAAACTCAGTTTGAAACACAGCAGTTCAGAATTTGTAAATAATGGTGTTGTGTATGATTTTAAAGTAAATATTCAGGAAACTTATTTCTCCAAAGATATTCAATCTTACTCTCAAAAGTTGGAAAATCAAATGTAAAAGAAGTGATTTTTCAAACCAGAGTCTGAAGAAATTAATGGTTCCTTCTTTACGGAGAAAAAAAGGCTTGTATGCTTATCAAGCAACAGGATCTAATGAACAGAGTACTGTGGGCTTGAAACAAAAAAGACCTGGGCTGAAACACAGACTGACAAGAGAAGCTGGTGGAGGTGTGTTGTTCGACATTTTTATGCAGCTCGGGCAACTCAAACCTTTGTCAACACATCAGTCATGTTGCATTTACACTGGTGTGAAAAGTTCCCTACACTGGCAAAAGCACAAATTCTTTGTGTATGTTTATATCATATTTACAGTGTTTAATTAGCAACTTATTTTACTTGCTTGCACCCACATCTTTGATCATAATGTCTACTTCACATGAAAATAATAAGAGAATTTAAAAAGTTAACGTATATCTCAGATGTTTCTCACTAAGTCTGCCTGGTCTGTCTAGGCACCATCATTACTGTAAATTAGTGAATTTTTATGCCATAACATTATCACCTATCTAAGCTAAAGGTTCTTAAAACTCCATGGCTGCACTTAAAAAAAAACTGGATAACTATTTCAATATAATTAGTTTCTTTGGTAATCCTATGCAATCTTATACATTTAAAAACATGACTCTGAGAAAGGAGTTCACAGGTGTCACCAGACTAACACTGGTGTCCATGCCACAAAAAAAGGTTAAGAAATTGTTCTAAGATAATACCCTATGTAAGTTTGTTTCTAGTGAAAGGAAAAAGCAAAAAATTAAAATTTTTATAAAGATTCATCATGTAGGGAAGTCATAATTTCAAAGCTTGTCTTAAGAGATGTAATCACTGATTTAATTTAGTTATTACTAAGTCCTGTAAATGTGAAATTCATAGTGGTAGGGATGGACTATGCCTGTGATTTCACTGATAAAGAGAAGTCACCAGATGAGAAAACTCCCTGTAGTGATGCAGGTCTGTACCTTTCTTGTTAAGAGTTTACCTAGAACACTGAAAGGTTAGAGGGCCAAACTGTGTCAGTGAAAACATCTGAACTTAGGTCTTCCTGGTTCCAAGGCCAGGTCTCCACCACACCCACACAATCTTTCCAATTCTTTTTTTATCTAGGTAGCAGAGTACAGACAAGAGCACTGGACTCGAGGGCAGATCCCCTGACTTTAAGCTCCAGCTCTATTTATTATGTGTGATCTTCAGCAGCTAACTAGCTTTGCTTATTGCTATATATGGGAAGTAATATTCCATGAGTCAAGAGTTCTCTGAGTTTGTTCTTAAGTTCTTTGGACTTGCTTCCTAACCTATAAAATGGGGATATCACAATAATCGGCATCAGTTTTATGAAAAATGTGCTTTATAAAGTATAAAGCATTATGCAAAACTCATTTAGGGAAGGCATCAAAATACATTAGCTTGAGGAAGCTAGGTCTAGTATACAACTGTAATGTAGAAACATTCTATCATAATAGCAAGTCTATAAGATTTGGATTTGGGACTGATGCTTAAAAGGTACAAAAAGTCTACATAAGAATCCTCTGACGCTTCACCTTGATATGCAGGTGACCCAAGGTGCTTTGGCAAGTTCTGCCAATCTGAAAAGGCTTTAAGGGTGGGGCCAGTGACAGGTTTGTATACTTGGTACTCAACTAGACTAGTTAAGTTTAAAGATACTTAATAGTACCATGGCCACTGATAATGATTGTTTCTGGCCACAGATGACCTTCCACTAAGGTGCAGTGGTGCTACAGTCTGCATTGGTGGAAGAAGTACCCATACTGAACAAATTAGAGAACTCTTTAGACTGTTTCCATTCATTTATTCATGTACATATATGTGTAACTATAATATCAAATGAGACATTAGTAAAGTGTTCAGTATAGTGCCTAGCACCTGGCTACTGTTCAGTTGTTCTGCTTGTGTCCTACTGTTTGCGACCCCATTTAGGGTTTTCTTGGCAAAGATACTGGTTTGCTCTTTCCTTCTCCAGTTCAATTTACAGATGAGGCAACTGAGGCAAATAGGGTTAAGTGACTTCCCTAGAGTCACATAGCTAGAAAATGTGTGAAGCCATATCTGAATTCAGGTCTTTCTGATTCTTGGCCCAGTGCTCTATGCCACTATGGCCTGTAGCAGATTTTAAATAAATGATTATTCTCTTCATTTCCCTTATTTAAACTGGATGCTTTCAGTGTTTCTAAGTGGTGCTGGATTATAAAAGACCATGCCAGTAGAGCATAACTCTGTCATCTTCTATCAAGTCGGGAAAGGCTTAGCATATTTGGACTCAGTGACAGACTGTTATTCAAGGAAGAGCCTACCTAGGGTCAGAGGAAGCTTAATATCGGGTTGGTCACAAAGTGATGAATTTTTCAACCACAATAATTCTTGAAGAACATCTCCTAAGTTGTACTGGGGTTTCTAGCTTAATTGGTAGAGGATGCACCCAAACTAATGAAAGCATAGATCCCTAAAATAATGAAGCGCATGTTTTTTATGCACAAATGCATATACACATAGGGGACAAGTAAAAACACAAAGAGCATGGGTCTGAGCTTGAGGTTCAGTTTAAGAAAAACTTTGTTCCAAATTTAACTAGTTTTGTTTGTTGCTATATATGGGAAGTGATATTCCATGAGCCAAGCGGTAGCCAAATGTCCTATAACTCGAAAGGGAGGAGAGAGTCTATCCTATATCATCCTAGCTTAAACAACTTAAACAAGGTTTTGTAGAATTGAATTAATCAAGTAGAACATTAAACTTTTTCCCCCAATGAGTAAAGATTTAATGCACATTTTTGTTTTACTTGGAAGAAACTTTCAAATAGAACACACTTTTTTTTTAAAGTGGTAAGAATGAGTTCTAAGGTTTTTAAGGGAGCTTGGGGAAATCTAGCTGTTTAGCAACAAGATTGATTCTTTAGAAATGTTCATGATAGCTAGTACCAGTAGTTCTTATGACATTTTGGTCTTATAGAACATAGCATACTCACAAGGGGTCATACTGTTCTCACTATTTGTAATACCTAAGAGATCCTTAAAACAACTCTTAGGTTGTATCTCATACCCAAGACACTGGCAAAGTTGACAAAAGTAAAAAACGATAAAAGTTGAAGGGGCTGTGGAAAGCAATTTGGAATTAGACGTAAAAAAAAAATTAAACAATGCATAGGCTTTGATCCAGCAATATCACTAGTAAGCCTATATTCCCATAGAGATCAAAAAAAAGGGAAAGAATCTAAATGAACAAAAATCTTTAAAGCAACTCTTTTTTGGAGTAGTGAAGAACTGGACACTAACAGGGTACTGAACAGTTTGGGAATGATTGAGCAAACTATACTACGTGAATATAATGGAATACTATTGGGCCATTAAAAAAACAAAAAGACTGAAGGGTCTGTTTCAGGGAAATCAGGGCAACACCTGGATGAAATGATTCAGAATGAAGTGAGACTAAGAAGAATAATTTACACAATAACAATGCAAAGGCAATCAACTTTAAAAGACCTGAGAACTCTGATCAATTCTATGATCAACCACAATTCCAAAAGATCAAGGATGAAACACATTCCTTTTTCCTTACAGAAAGGTGATGAATTCAAGATCCAAAGATATTTTTGGACATGGTCAATGGAGGAATTTGTTTAGCTTAACTTTGCATGTCTGTTATAATATTCACCCTCCAATTCCCTTCTTCCCTCTTGCTACACAATGAGAAGTTAAGAGGTTGGAGGGAAAACGCTTTTTAATTGAAAAAATAAAACTATAAAAATAGTTATCGAATCTAATTTCCCAGACCAACTCCAGGACTTGATGGTGAGTAGAAAAAAGGGTTGCTATATATTCTCCAGGAAATAATATTTTTTAGAAAAAAGTTTTTTTAGTAACTGGGATTTCTTTGAAGATTGAGAGAACTGTCTTGATGCCTGGCACAACATTACTGTAAAGTAGCTGGACCTTCAGGAGATATTCCTCCAGTCTCTATTCTTTCCAATTCATCCTTTATACTGCTATCTGTGTAATCTTCCTGCTACACGCAGCAGCTCAATAGTCTTCTTGAGAAACCTTTAGTAAGTCCTTATGGCCCTCTGTAATAAGTATACATTTCTTGGCCTAGCATTCAAGACCCTTTATAGGGGTCTAACTTATATTTTCACTTTATTCTGTATTATTGCCCTTAATATACACTAGCTTCAGATGAAAACTTTAACATTAAGTACCTATGTGCAATTCCAAACTGGAATCTTAATCTCTCCCCAATATCCTGGTCAGTCCCACTTCAATATATTAATGCATGTCCTCCATATTGCCCTTTGGAGACCAACCCCTTCCTTTAAGGCTCAATTCAGATGACATCTTTTTCTATAATCCCCCTTAATGTCCTAGCTAAAGATCTTTCCCTCTGCTATCTTTCATGCCCTTCTATTCTATGTGCAGAGGCCAACATGATACAATGGAAAGTGTATTGGACCTGACATCTGGAGAAATTTGGTTCAAATCCTTCCACTGAGACTAGCTATGTGAACATGGGCAAAGCCCATAACCTGTTCCTCAATTTCCTCATCTACAAAATATTTAAATATCTACTTCATACGTTATGATACAAATGTAAAAATCAGCTATTCTGCACTTTGTTTATTACACTGTATATTTCATGCTCTCAAATCATAAGATCCTTGAAGGCAGATCATGCAATTTTTATTCTTCATCTTCTCAGTGCTTTGCATACAGAAGGCACTGAACGTTTATAATGAAATTGAGCAAGATTAAGCAGAGAATAGCTTATAGAATGTAAGGCCAGATTTGGATCCTCAGTAGCAGTCTAGTTCCTATTATTCCTTTTTGAAGCTGGAAGACTAAATGGTTAAGATATTTTAGACATAAGGATATCCCAAGATGGCCCTGATCTTGAGTTAACTATAACTTTAGAAAGCATGGGATGCCCAACTTCCTAATAGATGTCTTTTAGCGAGGTAAAAAGATTCTCTGGACAGTGGTTGATCCATTAAATTTATTTTTGAAAGACACAAAGTTTATGCTGTTAATAATTGTTTGCTTTTCAGGGTAGAGATTTTAAAATTTCCTATTTGTGGAGTCAGGGCCATGAGTTCTCTGGGAGCAAATTAAGAATGGAAATTTAGTTATTGACGTGAATGTTGGCCACCACTATGGTGACAGAGTTAAGGTAATTCTTGAGTATGGTTTTGTCTCTCAGAATTCTAATAAAAGGCAATTTATTAATCAGAACCGGGAATCTGTCAGTCCTTCTAGCTGAGGTTATCACAGAGAAAGGCATTTCTAGGTGAAGAATTTGTGGCAACATAGGAGAGTCAAACAATCCAGTTAGTTAAAACAAATATAATAGTGTCAGTGGGCAAATTGTAAGTCTGATTCATACTGGCTACTTCCTACAATAAATCAGAAATTCCAGGTGTACAAAAATGGGGGAGGGGAAGGGAGGATATTTTATTCTTGGAGTGTAAAGCCTAAAATTGTAATAAGTCACAATCTACTGGCAGCCAAATTGATCTAAATGAGACAAAAGGTTATAGAGATGGCCCTCAAAGAAGTTAACATCCAATAATTATAAACGCTATGATCATCACTTTCTGGTGATACTATTCCAAACCACTAGAAGCTTATTCATCACCTTTTCAAACTTTCTACCTGGCATCCCTTCTTTCACTGTAGGACTTCACCACCCTGACCCCTTGTTCCTTACTTATACAATGAAGGAGTCAGACTAGCAGGATTTTATGATTAAGATATATAGCAGGGTCAAGTCAATAAGCAGTTATTAAAGATGTGTAAAGGGACAAAATGTTGTACACAAAGTGCTAGGAGAAAGTTCGGATAAAACACGCCTGTATGATGAACTCTTGTAGAACTCATAATCTGGCAGGGTCCCTTTTTAATATCCCTTAGTTCTAACAGGTTGCTATGGGGGACCTTCTGATGAAGCCAAATACTTGAGTCTGAGAGTATGCCTGACCTAAGAGAGGCTTGAACGCAAGCTTGCTTTATTCAACAGCTATGGAGTATATAACACAAACTGTCTTAAGTTGGGATCCATGGATCACTTGTCCATGAACCTGGATGGGAAAAATTTTGATAAGTGTATTTCAATGTAATTGATTTTCTTAGTAATCCTACATATTTTACATATTTAAAAATTATTCCAAGAAGGGGTTAATAGATTCCACCAAACAGCCATAGGGGTTCATGATACAAAAAAGGTTAAGCATGTTGGAAAAAGCAATGTCCTATGAACAGAACACCTAGAATCAAGCCTAAGACTCATTACTCATTAGTTATATGAAACTAGGAAAACTGTTTTTGGAGAGTGTGGTACAATGTGAAGTGTGTTTTGACTATGGAGTCAGAAGACATCTGATCAAATTCTGTCAGTGTAACTTATCTGTGTCATCCTGGGCAAGTCATGTAGCTTCTCCAGGGCTAATTTTTCCTATCTGTTAAAGGAGACTAGATGGCCACGTTTTATAAGAAGTTATGCTCCTCCACCTGGTAAAAGAGGCAATGGATATACATTACTGTAACGTGAGCTAGACTTAAGTACCTAACATTCTTAAGAACTAACAATCTAGCATGGTTCAGAATGCATGCTCACAAATCAGCATGAAGAAAGTTAGCATGTGCCAATCACCAGCGAAAAATGATAAGGGAATTCATAAATGGAGAAGATTAAAATGATTCATAAAGTTGATGTCATCTGAAGTAAGTGCTAAATGGAATACTTTCAAAGGCAGAGATGGAGGGAACATATTTTAAGCAAAGGGAACATTCACAATAAAGAAATGAAGGCAGAAAATATTTGAGTATGTTCAAGAAATGTTAAATAATCCAATTCGGCTAGGGCACAGATTAGGAGAATAACAGGATAGTAAAATCACATATTTAGAATTGGGAGAGGTCTCAAAGGCCATCTAACCCGACACTCCATCCCCATCATCACCCTCACCCTCTTTGACATGCAGATAAGGAAACTGAGGCTGAAGGAAGTAGAGTGATTTTCCAAAGATCACATATATATATAAGCATGAGTGGGAGAATCTGAAGCCAGATTTGCAGACTCTAAAACCTAGGGCACTTTCCTCAGTATCATGCTACCTCAGACCATGGGGACTTTTAAGCCAGGCTATAAAGTTGGAGAAATATATTGAAAGTGAGAGTTTAGATATCCTTTAGTCTGATTTTATCATTCTGTAAATTTAGGAAATGAAGCATAGGGAGGGTGAATTATTGGCTCATTGTCACCTGTAGCTAGTAAGTGGATGAGCCCCTCAAAACTTTAGTCTTTTGATTCAAAGTCCAGTGCTTTTCCTTACTATACCACACTGTTTTAGATTTTACTCAGTAAACATAGGGGATACTATCAGTCTGTGAGCAGGTGACACAACCAGAATAGTGCTTTAGTAAAACTAATCTGACAGCATGAAGTAAAGACTAGAAAGGGAAGAGAGGTTAGGCTATGTAATGGAAGAGGAGAATGGGACTATGACGGGGTCAGTGCAACTATAATGGAGTGGAAATGATGGGGTGCTGGGGTGCCTATGTTTGTAACATCCAGTTGTAACTTCAATTTATAAAATCACACTTGTGTTTGGGTACCTATGTTTGTAATATCAGCTTGTGAAATCAAGTTGTAAAATCACACCTCCCCCAGCCTAAAAGCATTAACTCTGCCTCTTCCCTAGGCCAGGACTCTGCCTAACTACAATTCATGAACTGTTTATTCCTGGTTGGTAAAATAACAAGCTATACCTATGAATCCTTCACGCAATCATCTATAAACAATCCCTTTAGCTTAGAGAGATGTATAGCTCCCTTGTTCTAGTGGCTAGCTGTACCTATGAATCTTTCAATGCACTATCAGTAAGCTAACTCCTTTCCAATTAGGCACATCCTGAATTCCCAATTAGTCTAGCTTCCCAACATCCATCTTGTGAAACAGGACATTGATGGGTAACAGACTGGACACCTCTCAGTCAGCCCTGACCATTAGCTGAGTGATGTTTCAAGCCCCAAACCACACCTCCATGCAGCCCTCCAGTGGGCCATTTCCCAGTGAATTATGGCCAATATGCCTGCGCAGTAGATATGAAAAGTGCATGTTCATTTAAGCACTGACCACTCCTTAACTCCTTCCTAATCTCACTCTTACTCACTTAGTTAGCATAATTGATACCTGATTTATGATTTTATGACTTTATGATCTATACTCCTGACTCCTGCAGGTTTGCAGGTTCCCTAAGACCCTCTTGCCCACTGTAAAGCATAACAACAAACTTTTACAATCCTGACACTCAAGATTGCTTGAGTCCTACGAAATTCTTTCCAGACTAGAACCCTCAAGGGATTCATTGGAATCCCTCAGACACCCAGCTTTTCTTACCCTCTTCAGAAAGAGGACAGCGAAGTGGCAGAAGTATCAGGATTTGACCACTAGCTAGATGTAAGAGGTTGAGGGACAGGAGGGATGGAGGATTGTAGAGGACCACAGGCCAGTGGGACCCTGACCTTGATGGTTGAAGACCTGACCTCTCAGCTGAAGAGCCTGCTATCGGGCCTGGATCAGTTCCCCACCCATCAGGAAGGAACTCAAACACACAGGTGTGTATACACCCCAGGCCTGGGAACAAGGAAGTGTGCAATGTCCTCAGGGGGAAACAATTAGGAAGCATTCTATAAAAGCTTGTACAAGGGGTAATAGGCTCTCCTTTCCACCACTCTCAGAGTCCCCTCTTTTGTGTACTCTCTCAACCTCTGGGTAAGCAACTGTTTTTCAGCACTGGGGCAGGACAGCAGGGCTCCCACAGAGGACCACAATTGAGTTTTCAAAGTTCATTGATAAGAGAATGGTGGTGTCATTAGGAAAAAAAAATGAAGTCAAAGATAATTAGCTATTTCAAAAGTTTTATTTTGGTATATGACATACCTATTCAGAGGACTGAGAAGAAAGTATTCTGAAAAACTCAGAATTCTGAAATGCTGTCTCACTGTCTGAAGCATTTTGGAGTTCACCATTCAAAGTATTCTTGAGATTTGCACTAACAGATATGAGGATAGACAGCAGTTGAATTTAACTAGGTATGGGGCAGGAAAATGCAATGATCTCATATTCTCATCTAACTGAATGGTGATGCCATTCCCCAGAGTGGTATACTGAACTTTGGGTAAATGAATTCATTTGGCTGGCCACTTACATCAAATTCTGGACTAAGGGGATTAAAAGGACACTAATTCATACACCTTACCTAAAACTCACCAAATTCATTCTTGGTAAGGGATTGATGAGGTTATTAAGGGGTTACTTGAAACTCAGGCTTTCAGCAGGACATAGGCTAAAGAACTCTATTCCTATGACCTATCTTTTATTATTTATGGAGGGGTAAGACACTCAGAACTTGGTGATAAATCAAAGCCACAATGACTGCTAAGAATTCTATGAAGACACCAATGGCAGATAATAGGCTAAAAAAATGTTATATTAAAAATGAATGATAGTTTCCTGATTCTGATATAGTACAATTGCCTGATGTAAGGGCATCCATTTTTCAGGTCAGAGTTGTCAATCCCAAATGTTGTTCAATTGTTTCAATTATGTCCAAAATGTTGTTCATGAACCCGTTTGGAGTTTTCTTAGCAGAGATACTATAGTGGCTTGTCATTTCCTTCTCCAGCTCATTTAGCAGATGAGGGAACTGAGGAAAACAGGGTTAAGTGACTTGCCCATCTGAAGCCGAATTTGAATTAAGGTCTTTGTGACTCCAGGTCCTGTGTTCTATTCACTATGTCACCTAATTGCCCTCAACTCAAATTAGTGCTAATATTTTTCAGAGGAAAGAAAGAAGGAAAACATTTATTAAATGTCTATAATGTCCCAGGAACTATGTGCTTTAAAATACATTTGATCCTCACAACATTGTTAGGTAGTAGCTACTATTAGCCCCAATTTACATTTGAGGAAACTGAGACAAAGAGAGCTTAAGCTACTCCACCAAGGTCATACAACTAGTAACTGAGCAAGATTTGAACTCAGGTCTTCCTGACTACAGGCTTAGCACCACTGTGACACTTAGCTGACCCTAGAAGGTTATGATATTAAAATTATTTTTGACCATTAGTAGACTGGGAACCATAGAAATTATGAAAGTAAAAGTCTGACATTTATTAGATCTTGTTATCTTGATTACTTAATAAAGAACAAGGCTCTACAAGGGTGGCTTTTAACTTTAAATCAAGACTTTGCTTTTGAATTTCTTCATATAAGAATGGGGATGATACAATATCTTTATGGCAAATATCCAAAACATGTTGGTAGTAAAGATTCATAACTTGCTGCCGGGGGGAGGGAGGAGCTTTTAATTATCCTTTTCCAGAGTCAGACAAAGGAGAAAAAAATATTAGGGAGTTTAATAAACCTGGAGGATATTTGAGGGTTGGGGTTTGGCAGCCCAAATTCCCTACACTGTGTTCTAAAAATCTTCACTATAGGTACTGTTTTGATTTATCTTTTTCTTCCTTTATTGACCCACCAAGTGATGTTACAATAGTTAATTCTCCTAAATAGAGAAATCAATGGGGAAACTAGAACTGGGTCAACAAACATCCTTTGTTGAATTAGATATTTGCTCTTCCTAGATAGAAGGTGTGAAATACTAACAGGCTTCAGTGCCTTTAATTTCATGTTCCCAGGCTCATTTATTTGTATCTATGACACTGCTCCTGGGTTTTATTTGCCCAGTGACTGGAACTTCCAAAGCAAATTTCCTTGACAGTCAATGTAAAGGAAGAAATTAGTAGAAAATTTAACATAGTAGACAAAATGGAGATCTCAACCCACAGACAATAAGGTCAGAAGATTATAGAGGAGTCCCTTTGCCGGCACTGGGTCCAGGACTCTGCTGCACTGTCCATATAGAGATCTGGGTTACTGTTGTGGGTCTCAGTCCTAGGGAGAGGAGGAGTCTAGCACACCAGAGCTTGGAGCCCTAGGAGAGCAGGGCCCCTGGTCAAAGTTCCAGGGTAGAAAAGAGAGCTTATGCTTACTCACAGAGCATAGCACAGAAGAAGAGTAAACACACCTCTTCTTAGATCATACCACTTTGGAAAAACTGAAAACTTATAGATCCTCAGAAATAGCTCTGGAAACAATTGCACAAAAAACCTAAAGCTTGGAACAATGCCCTCTTCATTGTGGGAACAGAACCCAACTTTAACATTAAGTTAAAAGTCAAGGAATAGGCTAGAAAAGGGAGCAAACAACAACAACAACAAAACCTAACCACAGAAAGTTACTATGGAGACAGGGGAGATCAAAACACAAACTCAGAAGAAGACAACAAAATCAAAACTGCTACATCTAAAGCCTCAAAGAAAACTGCAAATTGGTCTCAGGTTGAAAAAGAATTCCTGCAAGAGCTCAAAAGGGATTTTTAAAAAAGCAAATAAGAGAGGCAGAAGAAAAATTGAGAAAAGAAATGATAGTGACATAAGAAAATCATGAAAAAAAAGAGTCAATAGTTTGGTAAGAGGAACAAAAAATACTGAAGAAACAATACCTAAAAAAATCAGAATACGCTCACTGGCAAATGAGGCACAAAAATCCAATGAAGAGAATACCTCAAAAATCATAATTGGCCATATGGAAAAAGATATAAAAAAATTCACTGAAGAAAAGAACTCCTTAAAAAGTAGAATGGGTTAAATGAAAAAAGAAATACAATAGCTCACTGAAGAGAATAATTCCTTAAAAATTAGAATTGTGCAAGTGGAAGCTAGTGACTCCATGAGACATTAGGAAGCAATAAAAAAAAAATCAGAAGAATTGAAAAAATAAAGATGTAAAATGTCTCACTGGAAAAACAACTGACCTGGGAAACAGATCCAGCAGAGGTAATTTTAGAATTATTAGACTACCTGAAAGGCGTGATAAAAAAAAGAACCTAGACATCACCTTTCAAAAGATTAGTAAGGAAAACTGCCCTGATACCCTAGAACCAGAGAGCAAAACAGAAATTGAAAGACTCCACCAACACCTCCTGAAAGAGATCTCAAAATAAAAACTCTAAGGAATATTTAGCCAAATTCCAGAGCTCCCCAATGAGAAAATATTGCAAACAGCCAGAAAGAAACAATTCAGGCTGAACAAGTTGTGGCATATGAACGTAATGGAATAATATTGCGGCATAAGAAATGATAAGCAGGTGGAATTCAGGAAAAACTGGAAAAGACTTACATGAACTGACACTGAGTGAAGTGAGCAAAACCAGAACACTGTACACAGTAACAACCACATTGTGTGATTACTTTGATAGACTTAGCTCTTCTCAGAAATGCAAGGACCTAAAACAACTCCAAAAGATTCATGATGGAAAATGTCATCCACATCCAGAGAAAGAAATACGGAGTCTGAATGATGATCAAAGCATTAAGTGCTCTTTTTTCGGTTTTATTTTGTTTTTTCTTTCTCATAGTTCCTCCCACCCATTCTAATTCTTCTATATAACATGACTAATGTAAAAACATGTTTAATAAGAATGTATATGTAGAACCTGTATCTGATTACGTGCTGTCTTGGGGAGGAGAGAAAGGAGGTAGAGAAAATTTAAAAATTATGAAAGTGAATGCTGAAAACTAAAAATAAAATAATTTGTAAAAACAAGATAATAAAATCACCTAACAGAAACATAATTCAAATATCATATAGTAACGCTTAGGATAACACAAGATTTAGCACCTTCTACAATTAAGAATTAGAAGGTTTATAATATGATATTCTAGTGGGCAAAGGAGCTGGGATTACAACCCAAAATTACTTACCTCGCAAAACTGGAAAATCTAATAGTGAAAAAAAGGGACATAAAATGTAATAGGGCTTTTAAGTATTCCTGATGAATAGAAAATGTGATTTTCAAATATAAGACTCAAGAGAACCATAAAAAGGTAAACAACAAAGAGAAATCACAAGGGGTTAAATCTGGTTAAACTCTTTATATTCTTACATGAGAAGGTGATACTTGTAACACTTATGAACTTTATCATTATTAAGGCAGTTAGGAATATACATAGATATAGAGCACAGGCTTGAGTTGAATATGATGGAATATCTAAAAAAGTAAAATTAAGGAGTGACAAAAAGAGAAGCACTGGGAGAAGGGGAAAAAGGGAGAGGTAGAACTGCACTAAACTATCTCAAATAAAAGAGTTGTGAAGTTGCTTTTACAGTAGAGGGGAAGATAGGGAAGGTAAGGGGGAGCACTTGAACTTTACTCATGAGAATTGGCTCAAAGAGGAAATAACATACACACTCAGCTAGGTAAAGAAAACTATCTTACCCTACAAGAAAGTAGGAGAGGAAGAGGATATGAGAAGAGGGAGGGGCTAATAAAAGGGAAGGCAGACTGGGGGAGGCATCAGTCAGAAGCAAACACAGCAAAGAGAGAGAGAGAAGAGGGGGAAAAGAGAGAGAAAGAGAGAGAGAGAGAGAGAGAAAACGGGAAATACACAATAATCATAGCTGAAAAAAATTTTATAGCAAGTTTCTCTAATAAAGGCTTCATTTATCAACCATAATAGAGACCCGAGTCAAATATATAAAAATATGAGCCATTCCCCAATTGATAAGTGGGGTCAAATTATATGAATAGGCAGTTTTCAGATGAAGTAATCAAAGCTACCTATAGTCATATGAAAAAAGCTCTAAGTCATTATTGGTTAGACTGCAGGTTTCCCAATCCTGGATTAGAGAAAGGCAAATTAAGATAACTTTGAGCTACTGCCACACACCTAACAATTTTTAATTGTTAGAGGTTACGTGGGAAAATTGAGACTCTAATGCACCACTGGAGGAGATAGAAACTAAAGTAACCATTCTGCAAAGCAATCTGGAAATATGCCCAAAGGGCCAAAAAAATCATGCATACCTTCTGATCTAGCAATACCACTACTAGGTTTATATCTCAAAGAGGTTAAAAAAAAAAGGATCTACATGTACAAAAATATTTATTAACAGTTCTTTTTGTGGTAGAAAAAACTGGAAATTTAGGGGATTCCCAACAGTTGGGGAGTGGCTAAACAAGCTGTGGTATTGATTGTAAGAGAACACTATTGTACTATAAGTAATGATGGGCAGGACACTCTCAGAAAAACTTGGAGAGACTTACATGAACTGATGCAAAGTGAAGTAAGCAAAACCAGGAAAACATTGAAGAAAGTAACAGCAATACTGTACAGATAATCAACTGTGAAAGACTTAAGTTATTCTGATCACAACAATGTTCTAAGACAATCCTGAAGGAGTCACAGTGAAAAATACTATACATTTTCAGAGAAAAAACTGACAGTCTGAATGCTGATTACAGCATGCTTTTTAAAACTTTATTTTTCTTCCTTTTTTCTGGTCTGTCTTCTTTCAAAACCTAATATAGAAATATGTTTTGCATGACTATGCATGTATATCCTTTGTCAAGCTGCTTGCTTTCTTAATGGGAAGGAGGGGAAGCAGAGAGAAGGAAAAAGAATTTTGAACTCAAAATTTAAAAAAATGTTAAAATTGTTTTTACATGTAATGGGGGAAAATAAAATATTAAAAAAAAGAAATGCATTTTTCCAGTTTCCAGATTGCTTTGGTTAGGTGCAGTGAGGGTTAGAGTAAGAGAGGATGAAAGTCATATCATACAATTCCTTCCCATTCCCCCCACAAGGGGCAAATGGTTTAATCTTTTATTTTTGTGAACAATGAATTGACAGCCTTTAAGTTCTTGTACCTCCAGGTGAGCAATCAGGGAAAGCACATACTAACAGAACATGGAGTCCCATGCTGAAGGGGGAGAAGTTTAAAAAAAAAAGTGGGCTAGGGAAGAGGAGCTGGATGATCCCTAGAACATACCTGAGAAAAAAGAGTAAGATCTGGAGTCTCCAGAGAGTAAGAGGAACTGGATACTGGCACTCATGGGGCTTCTAACAGCAACCTACTTGGTAGGGGCAGCAGCAGTGACATTACGCCAATGCCTTACTAGGTCATGTCTTAAAGACTCACAAGGCCAAAAAAGGCTTTCAAGAACTTTAGATGATTTGAAATAGAGAAACCTTTTAATCATAGCTGATGGGGATCAATCTAAACCACTGATATTATATATTCTAACAGAATAAAAAACTGACTTGAAGATCTCTGAAATTCACATAGAACAACAAAGATAATCATCATACTATCTGCAGAATGTACTGAATATGTATTAAAATGACCACAATTTCTAGGAAAGGAACTTTTTGAGTTTTCAATTCAATGATCAGTTTTCATTTATTGAAAAACATGGCCATATAAATTTGAAAACAACTCAGGGGCTAAAAACAATAAACAGAAAGGTATGAAACAGTAAAGGATAAATTTGAGACTATTAGATTAAATCCAGCTAATAGACAACTAAGATACACTTTGACACACGTTAACTGTTGAATTTCTGAAAAAGGTTGGAAGATTTTAGTAATACCAAATCCACCTTCACTTTACTCAACAGATGAAGTTCAGAGATTGAAACAAGCCCCACTAATGAATATATTAGTCCTTAACTGAAATTTTCTGAAACTTTATTTGGGAAAATTTTAGAAATTAGAAATGTGAATTTTAATTTGAATAGTATTACTTATTACCCTACTACATTAGTCAATCTAATCAGGTCTGACTGGATTTTAATATAGTTTAATATTGTACCTAGTTTCATGTAACTAATAGGTAATGAGTCTTAGGCTTGATTCTAGGTGTTCTGTTCATAGTACATTGTGTTTTCCAATATGCCAAGGCTTCTTAACCTTTTTTTGTATCATGGACCCCTGTGGCTGTTTGGTGGAACCTATGAACCCCTTCTTGGAATAATTTTTAAGTATGTAAAATATGTAGAATTACTAAGAAAATCAATTACAATCTAATCAGGTTTGACTGGATTTTAATATAGTTTAATAAATTCTTAGTAAAAAAATGGATGATACATATTTCAACGTTATAAATCTCTCATTCTGCCCTCTCCCTAAGGTTTACCACTTTCCTAATTTCAACGAATATAGATAGATGTACTTGATTAGACAGAAGCCAGGTCATCAATACTTTGACCAAAAGGAGCAGAGAAGGCCAGGGAGGCCTCTCCCATCAAAGAAATCTGAGGGTCCAAGTGTATGAAGCACAGAAACCTTGACAGTATCATAATATTACAGGGTTACCTACACTTTTAATGAATTTTAATTTTAGAATGTTAAAATGTCTTTCTAAAGTCATTACAAGATCTAATTTTTTTTTCTATTTAAGTATACTTTATAGGTAGCAACTTATATGTATGGACTGGTCCTTACCAAAGCTGTACCCATGTAAAGTAAACCTGAATTTTAAAAAGTTGAAAATGTAAAAACTTGAATTTACAGATTAAGCAGTTGATTATCTGACAAAAAGAATTAAACTTCCTTTAGCAATCTTTTGTAAAACATTTGGAATTCAACTGGAATTGCACAAATTTGATTTAGATTCAACTTGTTGGAAATATACCCTTTGGTAAAGCAAAATACATAAACTGTTATTGTATTTTATTTGGGAATATAAATGTAAACAAAGAAACTTTGCCAACCTATATTTACAAATGCTAGAGGTATCTAAGAACCATATGGATTAGAGACTTATTTCCATGGATTATAATCTCCTATATAAGTCACTTACCAATTCTATATTTTTTCTTCAACTCCTCTCCCCCCCACCCAAATACTTAGGACACTAAGAATTGAAAACATGAATTGTTATTCATCTAAAAAAGACTGGCCTAATCATACACTTCAAATAATAATACTGAGTAGTATATTAAAGAGTAGGGGTTTAGAGTTTCTAGAAAAAAAGAACAAGATGGATTAGAAGAAAGGCACTGTTGTTTTCTTTTCTTAGATATCTTCTAGGGAGTGAAAACAAAGTTAATAGCAGGCTGATGACCTCTCTTATTATAGTTATTATATACCTATGGAAAGCTCAATTCAGGAAAAGATATACATAAACACATATACAAACATATATACACATTTTGCACACATATATTACTAGGTAATTACTAGGGGCTGAAAATGAGGGGAGCAGTGCTAAGCTACATTGTTCATTAAGATGGCCAAATAAGCAACAGATAACATAAGGAAGCAGCTAGATGGCAAAGCAGATAAAGTGCTAGGCATTCAGTCAGGAAGACCTGAGTTCAAATCCTGACTCAGGCACTTTGCAGGTGGGTGATCCAGAATAAGGCACTTAGTGTCTGTCTGCCTCAGTTTCCTCAGCTGTACAATGGGGATAATTATATCTACCATCTAGGGTAATTGTGATGATCAATAAGATAATTATAAAGGGCTTAAGACTGCGCCTGACACACAGTTAACTGCTATAAGTGTGAATTAAGAACTTAACTCTAGACTCTATTTCCACATTTGAAAACTAATTCAAGCTGTTCATTTGAATTTTAAAATTCCTAAGTGAAACAGACTATAGCTTCTTTGTTTCTTTCTTATTCTTGAGAAAGGAAACATGTATTTGATCATAATAATGTCTCATTGAGGCGGCATGGTCTACTAGGTGTACTGGGTTCAGAAGTAGGATCTGGATCTACTGAATCTAGGCCTTCTTGACTTTTATACTTATTAGCAACATGACCATGGGCAAGTCATAACTTTTAAGGTCCTCAGACAACTCCCTAAGACTTTATAAATTCTATCACAGATTGTTATTGTTATGATGTGATGAAGTTTCCATTCTATAGGTCCCTATGTGGAAGAAATCACAGATCACGTGTATAAAAAATAATGCCTTACATTTAACTTCTAAATAGCAGAGTTTACTTTTTTTTTTTAAGTATAACTATCAAAAAAAAAAAAAAAAAAGGAGGCTAAAAAGACCTAAGACCTTTCCTTAGCAGGATGAGACAATGACAGGATCACAGACTTAAAATTAGAAGGAACCTTAAGGTGTATCTAGTTCAATCCCTCATTTACAGATAAGGAAACTGAGGCCTAGAGAGATTAAATGACTTGTCCAAGGTCTCATAAATAGTGACTCCAAATTAAGCAATTTTCATTAACCATACTAATGAAGATCTGAGAGAAGATAGAATGATTAAATTCTTATTATGCTTTTGGTCTCTTTGCTAAGGAGAATGATGCTTGGGTTAAGAAGGACAAAACAAAAATGCTAAAGAAGGAAGCAAAACCCAAAATAATTAAGGAGATAGTAAGTGCTTTCAAAGAGTCCAAGTCACCAGTCCCAAACTACTTTACAGTAATTGCAGTAGGTTCTGAAAGACTTGGTAAACGTGATTATTGAGCCATGTTTTATCTGAAAGGTCAGAGGATGGGAGACGTGCCCTAGGACTAGAAATTAGCAAATGTCCAGATTTTCAAAAAAGTAATAAACTCAAAAACCTGTAATCTATAGGCATTTGATCCTAATGGACAGTGTGATGTTGTGGAAAGACTACTTGCCTTAGAATCAGGAACTGTCTTGGTTCAAATCTCA
Source organism: Pseudocheirus occidentalis (assembly GCA_028646575.1). Classification (NCBI taxonomy): domain Eukaryota; kingdom Metazoa; phylum Chordata; class Mammalia; order Diprotodontia; family Pseudocheiridae; genus Pseudocheirus; species Pseudocheirus occidentalis. The sequence goes on along the minus strand of CM053601.1, from coordinate 127,194,194 downwards.
TTCCTCACACTTACTAGCCATGTGGCTTAGGCATATTCCTTTAATTCTCTGGGCCTCAATTTCTGAAACTCTAAGAGGCTGAAAACAATACCTGTCATAAACATACTCCACAGAGCTGTTGTAGGGGTGAAATGAGGAAAGTATTTTGCAAACCTTAAAGAACCATATATATTCAGGTTAGAATTATTCCTGGCAAAATTCCTAGAATGACAAGATATTTCTTGAGTATTTAAAAAAGGAAATGGTCATTATTAAGAGTTAACCTGGGGGTGGCTTGGTGGCGCAGTGAATAGAGCACCAACCCTGAAGTCAGGAGGATGGGAGTTCAAATCCGGCCTCAGACACTTGACACAAAAACTAGCTGTGTGACTTTGGGCAAGTAACTTAACCCCAATTGCCCTCCAAAAAGCAAAAAAGAGTTAACCTGTCTTTATTAAGAACAAATGATACCAGACTAACATAATGTATTACTCACTGGGTTACTAGACTGGTAGGAAATAACACAAATGCTTCAGCCAAACATGAAATAAAATCTTGAAAGCTATATTTGTGAACAAGAGGAAGAGAAGTATGTTATATTACAAATTAGGGAGACTTGGACTTGGTTGAGTGACAATACCCAGAGAGTAGTCATTAATGGATCACTGTCAGTGCAAGGATTCTCTAGTAGGGAATCCCAGGAATCTGTGCCTAGTTGTCTTTTTTTTTTTTCCTTTTAAGCATTTTTATCAAAGATTAGGGAAAAAAGCATAAATGCCAACCCTACCAAACAAGCATAAACAATTAAAAGAACTGGCAACACCGTGTAACAGGTAGTATTCCAAAAGAACTCCAATCTCCAGACTAAGGATGATGGGCCAAATGAAAAATTTGAAGACTTGAGGTTAGGTCCACAAATCAACTTGAAAGTATAAGTTGTAGAAAGTATAGTTAGATAGCATTTTATCTGAAAAAGATTTGGGGGTTTTAGTGAATTACAAGTTTAATGAGAGTCAGGACTGTGACACTGAAGTAAAAAAAAAATTGCTACAGCTATATCAAGAAACACATTATCTAGAATGGGGGTTCTGAATCTGGGATTCATGATCTTGTTTTAAAAAATATTTTTATAACTATATTTCAATATAATTGGTTTCCTTTATAACTTTATATATTTAATTTTATGCATTTAAAACTTTTTGAGAAGCAGTCTTTACCAGACTGCTCAATGGGTCAATGACACACAAAAAAGGTTCCAGAATAATCAGATTGTGATACTCTATATATGGAAACCCAGTTGAAGAAACTGGAGATGTTTTATCTGGAGAAGGCTTAGAAGTGTCACAAAAGCTAATATGATCTTAGGCTGCTTTCAGAAAGGCACAGTATCCAGGGAGACTGAAAGATCCAGTGATCAGGCCAACTTTGCAATAGTGTTTAAGTTCTTACACTGCATTTTAAGAAGTCTGCTAAGCTGCAGAAAATCCAGAAGAGGGCATGTGGGGAGGTAAAGGATCTTGAGGTAATGTCGTATGAAGATCTTAAGGAATTGGGGATTTCAAAAGAAGGTGGCCCATGGGTAAGTGTGACAGGCATGTTTGCTGCCATGTGGACCAAGGATTAGACTTGCTCTGCTTGACGAAGAGATCAGAACAAGGAGAAATGGGAAGAAGCTGCAAAGTAGTAAATTTAGACTTGTTCTAAAGAAACACCTCAATAACTAGAGCTCATCTAAAAAGTAGAATACATTGTTTTAGGAAGTAGTAGATGCCTAGCTATCATTACCATCCCTGCTAACACTCATAGTGACAGAACTTTCTCCAACTGAAATCACTCCTCTTTAGATCTACCATCTCTAACTATAGTACATGTACACTTGGAACAATCAATCAATAAACATTTCTTAACTACCTGTGTTCCAGGTGCTAGAGATATAAATATGAAAATGAAATTGTCCCTGCTCTCAAGAAGCTTACATTCTATTTGGGGAAACTGTGTGTGTGTGTGTGTGTGTGTGTGTGTGTGTGTGTGTGTCTTCTATCCAATCTACAGATCAAGATAAATACACACAAAATACATAAAAAGTGAATACAAAATAATTTTTTGGTAAGAACTAGTAGCTGGAGGAAGGAATAACTCAAGAAAACCCTCATATAGGAGGTAATGTTTAAGCTGATGATCCTAAGAAGCAAATGCATTCTAGGTATGGGGGACAGTCTATGTAAGGCACAGAGATAGAAGATGGAACACCATACATGAGGAACAGCAATAAGGCTGGTATGGCTGGACCACAATGAAGGCTGGAGAGATAAGTTAGGGCCAGGTGATGAAAGACTTTAAATGAAAAAAAAGATCACATTTGGTTCCAGAAGGTAAAGGGAGCCACTACAATTTATTTAGAAAAGTTTGTACATATCTCCCCGGCACTTCAAACCTTATTAGTTCTTCTCTTTTCTCCTTCATTCCTTGGCTTAAATTGGCTCTTCTGATTTTACTGCTTTTATATGTGGCAAATGTTTATCCTACTTCCCATGTTCGTAATCTTGGGGTCACTTCTGGCATGAGAAGTTAGGAAAAGAAGAGCTAGTGGGTTATCAAGACCTACTGATTCTACTTCTATAACATCTCTTCTACCATTTTCCCATCTCTTCTACTATTTTAATACAAGTCCTCTTTGCCACTACAGCTGTGGCTATTACAACAGCCTACAATATGACTTGCTCCCTTTTTTTCCCCTCCTAATTCACTAGTCAAACCACTTCCAAAATACTCTTAACTCTTCTTTGAATTTGCAGGGTTGTTGTGTTTCAACCCTATGGAACAAGATGTGCCTGACAAGGTAAATTCATCACTCTACATCTCACCACCATGCTAACTAAAGTCCTGGATCCCTCATCCTCCTCTCTCCTCTGACTGGAGGATAGTGTGCTGAACTCCCAAAGACTTTCTTTATAGAGGGTAGAAACTGGACTTGTAGCTCACTCCATTTCCTATCTGCAGTTCTGTAACTCCATGTAACAAGATGCTCTCTGTTACAATGGGTACTCTCTGGTGTGTCCCCTCCCCTTCCTTTCCAGCTTGCTTTTGCATGTTGTCTTCCCCCATTAGACTCTACATATTGTCATTCTTTTTCTAATTTTTATCTCTAGTGCTTAGCACAGTGGCTGAAACTTGTAAGGTCTAGGTCCCCTATAATCTTCCATTGTCTTATTTTTCCATCAATTTATGCCTTGCCATTTTATTTGAAGCACTGTAAGCCAAGAAAATGTACTGATTCTCCCATTCCTGAATATGCCTTGTTTTTTTTCCTACTTTCTTACCTTTATTCATGCTATTCCCAAGATGTGGAATGTCTTTGCACCCCATTTTTGCTGTTACTTAAACTGCTGCCCAATTAAAATGCTGTCCTTGCCTTGCCAATAATGAACTTCCCAACTGGGACTTCACATAGCACTTCCTCATCAATCTGTCATGTAATATTATGTGTTATAGCTATCTGTATTTGGCTATTAGTCTTTTACTGCTGATAAACTGAGGCAGGGACCATGTCTTACCTACTAAACTTGTCAGAAAACAAAGGATCTAAACAAATGGTAAATGAAAAAAGAATCCCAGTTAAAAAGAAATCATTCTTCTGAATACTGAAATCCTGTCTATACCATTTATTTTGTACTTTATTATATGTCAATGTTTTGCATTATTACTTACCTTTTTCATATGTATATTTTCTCTCAATAGGACTGTACATTTTTCAAGATCAGGGGTTCTAATATTTCTTTGCATGTCTCAAAAATGGCACTAAAATATCTGAGTCCTACAATTACATATGTATGTATATATATGCATGTATATTTATAACACATTCTATAAACTTTACAAATATTAAAAAGTATATATTAAAAGAACTCAAACCAAATGTAACAAACTACGTCTCAAATTTTACAAAAGCAAGAATTAATGATAATAATTCAAAAACAACAAAAAATACCCAAATTCCTGAATAAATATTTCATCAACATAAGTCTTCCTTAATTTATTATACAGGAGCCCCCAATTTTTCTGACAAAGTGCTGAAGTTTAGTTTTTTTCTTGAGACTCCAATCACTTACTATGCTATGGAAAAGAGCAATGAAAACAAATCTAATAATGCAGTTAAAAATAATTTCAAAGAAGGGAACAAAGTGGAGAATATTAGGACGGATGGGAAAAAAAATTTAAAATAATGAAGTTTAAGGAAACACTTAAAAACCAGATACTAATGTAAACATGTTACTTTTTAAACAAGACAAGTAAAACTAAAATGTTTTAGAGGAAAAAAATAAGGAAAGTTATCAGCAAAAAGTAAATAAAAGAAGTCCAAGTATAATAGGAAGTGTGGAAAGAGAAATTACTATTTGCATATTATTTAAAAATGAGAAAAGAACATGAGGAACGATTCTAGCAAAAAATACTATTTTCTTTAAAAAAAGCTGAAATGCAAAAGTTCTTTCTATATTCAATAAAAAAGTACTAAGACATTTCTCATTTTACTTTTTTTCCAGTAATCTCATCTTTGGTGGGGATATAGCCATGTCCAAAAATATTTCATGTTCTTTGCTTGAGGAAAAATGCTAATTAAACCTTAAGGACCAAACACGGTATTACATTAAAACATTACGCAGAATAGTTCACCTCTGGAAACTGGGACTTATGAAATGAGTATGATATATTGGAGGTTGTGGGGAGAGGAGTTAAGCTTCACACACTGTTCACTCAATTTCTTTAAAGATTTCCATTTTTTTGTTAATTATAAAAACTGTGACTTGTTTGTTCATAATTAGAGTATTCACTCCCTCCCCCCAAAGCTATTTATTATAATCCTGTCCTTGGCCTTTGCTAAAAAACAAAACATTTTAAGTTTAATTTCTTTATTAGAATAATGGAGATGTTATTTAATAAAGACTTCAGTTTAATTTATAGGTTAGCAAGTTACTAAAATTAGTATTTTAAAATTTTGGTTTCTGAATAGTTAACTATCCTGTTTTACCATGTTAAAGCCCCAAAGCTCACAACATTATCTTCCATACTTTCTTTTAAGTTATTATACCTGTATTTATTAGATGGTCACAAAGTTTCTTTAAAGTGCTAAGTCTTAAATTCTATAGTGTAACTGTGTAATTATAACACATAGTATCAAACTCATTCATTTCCAAATACACAATTGTACCATTTCTTGTCAAGGAGACAAAAGGAACCACACCAAAATATCTCGCACTGCATGGCTTTGATGTATAAACAAAGCAAGGTTTCCAACTGTTAAGACCAATATAAGAAATCAAACTTCAGCCAGAAAGCAGCATTCTTTTATGTAAAGTCTCTGAAAGGCACCAATACTGGGTTTCTTGCAACTGATACAATTTTTAAAACTGGGTTTTAGTTCCTGAGTAGAAGCAGAAAAGGAAGCAAGACAAATCTAAGCTGAAAGCCTAGTACTGTTCATTCTCTAATCTTTAAATAAAATAGGGCCTACTCTAACTCCCGGGAGGAAGACAGGAATAAAGAATGGCAGTGTGGAGGAGATTCACAGCCAAAAAATAATTGTGATGTCTTACCACCTGTAACTATCACCACTACACCAGCATTCTACTTATCTGTGTTAAGTGAAATACATCTGAAGCTTTAATGATGAAAGGGCTTAATTTCTTTAGTGAGCTAATTAGGTTAATTTTTGTGCAAATGTCTAGGTAATTTTTTAAAAACAAAATTATCTACTGTAAAAAGATGAGGCTTAAAAAAAATTAGTCTTGTTCACCCCTCTTCATCTAGGTTGAAATCTCTATAACTCTTCTTTTTAAATTCTTGTCAAAATTCTGGAAACTGGAAGATACAGAGGAACGCTTATTTGGAATCTGACACCTTATTCAGCAGTTATAGCTTACATTTTTCAATTTTTTTTTTAGAAAAAACCTACAAATAAAGTGTTCTTTATCTATTTATACTTAACTCATGAAACCTACAATGAAATTTTATAATCAGGGAGAGAAAAACTTACCTAGTTGATATTTTGAATAATAGTTTGCCATTTGTCCACTGTTACAAGATTGTCGCTTATGTCTTTTTGTTGACATTTCAGTGGTCTTCCATGAGGGTCTTTTTCTTTTGTTCAATTTACTAAGAACTTCAGAACTATCAGAAGCATTATTATCAAATTTAATATGTTTGTCTAATTTATTGCCATCAAGTTGGCTAGCAAAAGTGTCAGGTGAAGAATTATTTGCTTTAGATTTTTCTATTGCTTCAGATTGCCTTTTAAGAGAATTTTGCCGGGCAGAAAGGGATCTTAAGTTACAGTGTTTTGCTTCTTCAACATAAGTCTGATGAGTACTTCCACTCTCCACAGATTCAGGAGAATAAATGATTGTATTTAGCTGAAATGGATTTCTTTGTTCAATATGATTGATTTTCCTCAAAAATATCCTACAGTCTTTGAAGGTTTTTGACCTCCAAGAACTTGAACACATTTTTCCTTGTCTTGATACTTTCCCAAAATCTTTATGGCTATAATTGGTTTCATTCTCTTTAGCGTGTAATTTTAAAATGCTTTCTAAACTAGCATGTGTGCTATAGTCAGGCAATTCTACCTTCTGTTGCAAAAAAGCATCCCTGATTTCAGGTGCTAAGACCAACTGCTGATTTTCTGTTGTGTTTTTTCCTTGAAATGTGATGTCAGCATTTGTTTCCCCTGCAGTTTTATTTAAAAACTGGTTCTGGCAGAAAAATCTTAAGTTTCTTCTTTTAGATTTCCAATCAACTGTTCCATGATTGTGAAGCTTTTTAACTTGCCTCCATCTTTCATGCTGTAGTCTCTTAAATTCAGTTCTCCTCAACCTGGCTAGTGTGAAATTACTTTTCACATTTAAGACTGGAGACCTAACAATTTTATGCAATATCTGTAATTTCCCTGCTGATTTTGAAGGAGAGGATAGTGCAAATTTTTTAAAGTGCTTTCTGAAAAGGCTAGTATTATGATCAGATTGTTTGCTTCCAACTTTGATTCCTCTGGTATTAATTACTTCCAAAGGATTTCGAGCATTTGCTTTTCTAACTAGTGAAAGAGACTGTGTTTCTGTTGTTTGCATAAACCAGGTACAAAGCTCATTCATGTCACACTTCTTCTGAAAAAGCATTTTTACAGGTGAGACTTCAAGTTCTAAAAGGCAGGTTTCCAAAGGGCTTGGCACTTTAAAACTACCATCCTCTTCTAAGTGGCCTCTTGCTTCATGAAGGCAGTTTTCCGTTTCATTTCCACTCACTTGCACCCAAGCATTAGTTATCTGCTCAAATCGATTGTTTAGCTCCTCTAACAAGGAATCATTTGAAGTAGTAGTTGCCCACCACCTAAGAGAGGGGCTTGATGAAAAAATAGGGTCCAGTGATACTTCATTAATAGTTGTGAATTTAACATCATCAGGATTCTTTTTTATATTACTTGAATTTCTAGTTCCTGAGGTATCTTTGGAAGCTATTTTCATATTTGAGTATTTGCATTTTTCTTTTTGATCTTTAGCTTTTTGGAAATGTAGTTTATATGATTTATGTAGCAAGTTGTTTCTATAAGCAAATGAATTAGAAGATGCCAGAGAATGTAAAAAATGCAGTGATGGCTTTCTGTCCCTAACAGAATGTCTCAAAGGTACTGGAGAATCCATATTCTTTGATCTCTCCTCAAATAAATCAGCTTGAGTGCTTTTTGTTTTATCCATTTTATTGCACTGGTGTTCAAGCTTCTCTTCTGATGGGTTTTTTTCTAGCATACTGTCTTGATCTAAAGGAGGCAAACAGCTGCTTAGACATACTTTTCTTTCTTGAGGTGAAACCCTATTAATAGTCACAGATATGCCAGAGATTTTAACTTTTGCAGGTCTACCAGGTTTCCTAATTACTGTCAAAGGCTTTTGGCTTGTCCGAATAATATTGCTATAAGGGTAAGGTAACACAGATTTGTTCTTGATAGGTCTAATGTGTTCGTAGCCAGATGCAAAGATCTCCTTTTCAGTAGTCAAACTTGGTACGGCAGTCATTCTTTCATCCAAACCAATATCTGCTGCTTTATGTTTCAGCCCATTACATTCATGCAAAAAATCAGTATTATTATTAAAAGGTATAGCATTGCCTAGGCTACCTTCCGACACATGCCTTTTAATTCTTCTTGACCTTCCATAAACAACAGTCACTGTGATACTTTTTCTACTAATACCCTCATTTAAGCCTGACACTAGAGATTCTGTATTTTTCTTCCCAACACTGTTGATGTGCTCACTTCTGCGTATAGTGCTTTCTATCTTATCAACTTTAGGTTTTGGTGGCCTTCCAATTGGTCGCTTAACCTGTTTTACAACTTGAGGACCTATTTTTTTAGGCCTACCTGGTTTTCTTTTTAAAGATGATTCACTAGCACTGTTTGATTTATCTATACATTCTTCCTGCTGCTTACAAGTATTCATATTAGTTACATCTGCTGAACAGGATTCTATAGTTTCTTTTACACAATTGGCTTTTTTTGTTTCTCCTTGTGAAGTGTCATTTTCTGTATTACAACTGTAATCACCAAAAAATGCACCAGGGAGACTCTTGGTTTTTTCAGTTTCTTTTCCTACTGAAAGGCTAGTTGGGCATTTTCCAAAAGAACAGAGTTTTGCACTGGAAGTACTGACAGATGTTAAAGTATATTTGACTCCATCACTACTATTAACCTCTGAGAGAAACATGAGTTTAATAGGACTGGAGTAACTGGAGAAAGAATTTTCTACAACTTCAGACCTTGTCTGTGAAGTCAAACTACCCAAATCTAAGTGGTTTTTTTTGAGGCTATCAAGTCTTTGATCCATGACATCTGCATGTTCTATTGAACCAAGACAATTGCTTTTATTACTATTACTGGATGACACTTTAGAATGTGATAAGAAATTCTGTTCTTTACGTGTTTCACTAACACAAAGGTTCAAATTTCTAGTAGTGTTTTGGTCTTTACAATGAACATCTTCTTTCAGTTTCCTGGATATTTTGAATCCTTCTGATAATGGCTGACTATCCAATGTATTTTTGGCCATATTTATAGTATCTTCTAGACGTTCCACGACAACCTGCAAATTTGTATTCCTTGCGATTTCATTTATGTCTATGCTGTTTGATCTATCAACCTGAAGATCTTTCATGGAATCTTTTTCTGTAGTCTTCTTGGCTTTGGGAGATTTTTTAAACACAAAATTATTTGTTACATATACAGAATACCACCCAGGAGGCACTATATTTCGCCTTGTTCTGTTTAAAAGTCCAGTAAAATCATCTTTCAGAGGAATATGACTGTTTTCTAATCTAGGATTTTCTCTATGATTTTGTATTTTCTTTTCGGATATAAATTCTTTCTGTGATTTTGTTATGTTCATTTTCTCTGGTGTTGTAGCTGCAAAACTTTCTGAAACTGTGTCAAAATTAGAGTTTGTTTCCAAACTATGAAGAGGTAGTTGCAATGATTGTATTTCATATACTGGCAAAAATGTAGATGTTTCTTCATGATTTGAACTTTTAATGATTTTAGGATTTTGGAAAGCAGAGTCTTCTAAAATGTAGGATTCTTTGTCTATTGATACTTTGTCATCACTGCGCATCAATTTCTTTGAAATTTTTTCAGACGACTTTTTTCTTGCAAAATTTTCATCAAGGCTAGCAATTTCTCTCTTTATTTGTAAAGACTGCCTTCTAAACAAAGGTGAATCAGGGGAATTATGCATTGCAAACAAGGTTTCCTGACGCTTTCGGAATCTGGTCTGTATAATTTTATTTTCTACTTTTTTATCATGTTGACTTAATAGCTCCATAAAACTGTAATCGCTAGCCTTTGCATTATGCAAAAGAGAAGTTATTAAATCACCTAATCTTAGATTATCATTTTCAGTATTACTATCACTACTAGATACTTTCGCAAGATTTGTTATATCTGTAGTTTCAATTGATTTTAACTTTTCATTAATTCGCTCCATTAAATCTTGAAAAATTGTAGTACTCTCACCTTTGTCAATTTTTTCATGATTTACAAAATGATTTTCTTCTGCTATGAGCAAAGAGTCATCTGAGTTATCAGGTATGTTTGCTTTGCGTATTTTACCTTCACGTTCACAACTGCTATTGTTGTCTTCTGCTGGTATGAGAGATGGAGGCTGATTGATAATTGCTTCAAGTTTGTTGTTTTCTAAAGCTGAAATGCCTGAGATTGAATCTTTAAGTTTTTCAAATCCTTCAGTCTGTATGGGTGATAATGGTGGTGGTGAAGGACTCCGAGATCTGTTAGTATCTTTAATATTGATTGACAGATCACATACTTCAGGTAAAGAAAGAGGAGTACAAAAGGTTGATCTTGTAGAGTGATTGTTACAATTTTGTAATAGTCTAGAACAGCACCTGTGGGGATTGTAATTGTTGCCAATTTCTCTACTAACTATTGTCTTAATGTGCTCAATAGCTACAGTTTGGCAAGATAAGCAATGAAAATCTTTAATACACACTGAAAGGGGTGCTAAGCCAGAACTTTGTCTTTCATTCCGTAAACACCCTCTTTCTGTTAGCCTATATTCACCACAACTACAGAATAGACCATGCAAATCATCTTCAGTGAGGGATTTTTGAGATTCTGAAGACAGAGCATGTGATGAATTGCAACTGCAAAGTGAAGAAGCATTTTGCTCTTGAATTAGAAATTTCAACATAGTCAAAATTTGTTGCTGGTGATATGTGCACAATGATTCCAAAACTTTGTTTAATGCTGATTTTCCTTTTTCCATTTTAGTAGCTTCCTCTGATTTTGCATCAAGAGTTGAACTAAAAATAAAAATCAAACAAAAATAATAAATGACAGTAAAAGTATCAAAAGAATATGGGATTATACAATCTTAATATTAATAATGAAAAATGTTTTGGGGGCTTTTTGGGTTTCAAACCCCCAATACTACCAAGATCTGTAATATAATTTTTTCACTTATTTTAGAAATATACATATCATGTAAATGAAAGCTAATAATAACCAATGAAGTAATATGGCAAGAGATTATTTAATGACAAACTCCTATTTTAAGAGAAAAATTAATAACTGCACACAGCTATTAATATTTGAAAAATATTAAATTTCTCAAACATATAATTTTATAGCCCTTAATGGTAAATTCTTTATCATGACTTTATAAGATTTTGTGAGGTAGACATTTTAAAATTATTTTAATAATCTATTACTGGGCCATATTCTTTTTTGTACATTTAAGGAAAGATACACAGAAGAATATTATCTTTCTTTAAAATAAAGAACTGCAACATTAATAAAATATTAATAAAGAAGTCTACAAGAAAATATTTATGTAATTTGGATCTTAAAAAACTCAGATGTTCTTATCTAAGGTTAAGATATTCTTACCTAATAAAATTTTGAAAGTATTTAAAATATTTTTATTAAACAACTTTTTGAACTGAAATAAAGTTACTAAAACTAAATATATTACTTACCTATAATTATTTAATTATAAATGCTGGAAAACTGTTCATGGTAGAAACTAATAAAAATCTATCTTCAATTAAGCATAAGATCCAGTGTTGTATAGCAACTAATAAAGATGTCTATGTGTATAATTTTTCACCCAGTACCAGTAGCAAGAAGAACAAAATATATTAAAAGAATTCTGTTTCAGAAAAGTATGTATTTATGTTAAACATATCACCAAACTCTGAACATGAAACTAGCCTTTTACTTACACTAGATTTATTTTTTCCTTTATTTTTAAAGCCCATTTTGTGGAACTTTTAATTAAGATGTAGATTTGTTGATAAGTTAAAGTATATCCTTAAGTTTAATATTTAGGTATATATTTCTATTGAGGGATATTGTGAATATGTCTAAGTATAATTACACATATTTATTAATGTGTGTTAAAATGACATTAAATGTAAGCATTTATTATTTGCCCATTATACCCACATTATGTCTAATAGAAACAGGTAAATTGGAATGTTTCATCTAAAATACATTTTATTTTTGTCATAAATGTATAAAAGATGCTTCAGCAAACTGAGGAAATGTCTTTTTTTTAAAATGAATTTTTAGTACTCACTAAACTTTTCATGCTGGTGTGAATTTATTTACTAACTATGACAAATTGAAATCAAAGTGGGAAGGATTACATCATAAGTAAGCAAATACATTGAAACTGTCAGCTTCCTTGGGGGAAATAATTTGATACTGGGGAACCTGACCTGTTTAAACGTAATTAGGGATAAACATCAAACTATGCAGTTTGTAATGGTGGCACTGTCACCAAAATTTCATTACTAGACAACTACCTATAATGATATATACATTGTTGAAAATGTAGTTTTATGTCTCACAAATGAGCAAAACTGGAGATGCACAACTACATTAATTCATGCAGTTTAAAAGAAATGTACATATGTAAATATGTGTGTGTGTGAGTGTGTACAGTGTATAAAATATAGTAACTGACTACATGTTTCCCAGGAAAATGCTTTATATTAGATTTCAATGAATTTCTTTATTGCCTTTGAGGTACTAGTTTTTGAAATGGTCAGATACTATTAAAATCAAGTAGAAGATAAAAATAACAAGGTTTTTTATTTCACTTAATGAGTATTCAAAAAATATTTAAAGATGTTCATGTAACAAACTTTTTTTTTCAGCTTTTCAAAAGCAAACTAAACAGTTCAAAAATGGGATGCTTTCTTGTTTAATCTTTCCCTTAAAAATGTAATTTCCTAAAATAAATGGAATAGTACAAACTGCTTATTTATATATAGACTCTTCTTTTTATAGTTCCTTTGATACTGGAATATCAAAGAAACTAATATGAGAAACTTAAAAACCTAAAGGAAAGAATTTATTCTTAAACGATAATGTGAAATATTACCAAATATTTTTCCATACAAATTTCTTCTCTATTTTTGAGGGGTTTCTTTTGGTATACGTATTTTTACTAGAGGAATATTTTTCAGTTATCAACAAAAACATTTAATAATCTTTATTTACTGTTACTATTTATTCTGTATACTACAAGTACTTAAGTTCTTGTTGAAGTATTTCTAGTAAGAAAACTTATTTTTATTTAGCTTTAGTAAAACTATTCCCTAGAAGTGAGTCAAATACAACAATGTAGTCATTTTTTCTCTTCTTTTTTACTGAATGAGCAAATCAATCACACACCAGTGTTGTAAATTTATGTGCAAAAGCATTGAAGTGCTTTACTACAAATTACAACCTAGAAACACGTTAACTGAACAATTAAAATTCATACAATCAGATTTAGGTATATAACAACACAAAGAAGGAACAGAATTACAGTACATTTACAACACAAGACAGATACATGAAATTCATTAGAAAATATTGTAATAAATAATTCATGAATTATAGTGCAATTGATTTATGCATAAATATAACTAATTGCCTAAAAATCAGTTTATATTAACAAAAATCTGTCAAAATCAAGGCAGCCACAGAGTTTTACTAATTACTGCGACAATGGAAATACTGCAATTAAAAAACAAATACAAGTATTTGTACTGTAAACAACTAAAAAAAATCAGTCTCACTAAAGTTAGTATACAATTTAATATAAAATTGTCATTAGCTACCAGAAATGGTTTAAACAACTTTACTGAGCAGTAGTTCTAAAAACAGAGGCACTGTTTTTTGTTTTTGTTTTTTTTCTTTTTAATATAAAATACTTGAGAAACATTCAAATAAGTAGAAAGCACACAGGGGTTGCTTTCACCTTCATTTAAAGGTCTGCTGAAACTGGATTTTTCAGAAAATTGTCAATTAATAAGTAGTGACTGGTAACTGAATTATAAAGTAGTTCAAACATATAACATAAAGAACATTTTAATGGAATACACTGGGGAGAAGGGGAACCCATAAATTTCCCTGCCTTTCCTTGTTTGTAAAATCAGAGGTTAGCCCAATAATCAGAAACACATTTTGCTTCTTTTAAAACGGTTATGGGTTGATCATTATCTATAGACTATCAAAAAATATTTTAATATACTATATCTGACCAAAAATAAATAATGCAAGTACTAAAATGCTGCAAATTAACTATAATATTACCTATAAAACTACTGATCACTGTGAAGTCAATAGTAAAATGATCCCTGATTTTATGAATCCTGTCAATTTTTGGTCAGGTCATCTTTTAAATGATATAAAAAGTGTACTGCATCTCTTCCCTTTACTATAAACTTCTCAATCAATTTATTTAATGTAAATATAGTGTGAGGAATAAAAAAGGTCAGTACAATATAAATATTAGGCAACGCATTCAAGTCCCCAAAGTTTTGCAAGTAAAATTCTATATAAAGAGGTCACAAAATTGAAACTTTTATTTTACTTTCAACCTGTTTTTGCAATGGGAGGGGATATATTAAATAATCGATCATCATTCTGGCCCTCACAAAATATGGCTTAATTCTTTAAAAAGAAAGATGACCCTGACATCTGCTGTTTTGTAATCTATTAGGTATAGCATTTCCTTTAAAAAAAAGTATGTAAGGATTCATATCCTATTACCTATTCTATAGGTAACAATAGTTGAAGAGGGTTCAATATAGACCTAAGAGACCAAATAACTAACAACTTGGTTGTGCCATTTATTTTCTCATTTGTTACTTTAAAATATATGAGCAGTTTTTAAGGTTAATGACTGAATACTCAAATATTACTATAAATGTGAGCATTAACCTTCACCAACACAAGTGTAAAAACCCAAGTATTTGAGTTGGTACATTTCTTTAAAAGTCACTTAAAAGCCCTGCTTTTGGACTTAGGAAAACTGTATTAGAAAAGTCATCTAAACCTGAATCTTAACACAGAAAAAGGACATTAGTTCAGGACTGAAGTTATATAAGAAAATCTCTACTTTTTTCATGAAGGGATTTGCTTTTATAACACTACCCAAACTGTATATTCCTTTAAAATCCAACATGGATACTTAAAAAAAAAACAAACTGCTATATGAAGGTAACTGGTCTCTCCTAGTATCTAATAAAAGGTAAAATGTACTACCCAACTTCTAACTACCCAATTAATTAGGAGTTTACATTAATGAACGTTCAAAACAGCTTCAGTGTTTAATATTTGTAATTCTATTCAAGACCCTGAACAAACTGCAAATTTGGTTATTAGCAAAATGAAAATGTATCGCCCACCAAAATGAAAATCTGTTATTCATTTTGATAAACTGAAAATGTTTTGAAATGTCACAGCAGCAAATACATTTAAAGTTACAGTGAGGTTTTTCAATAGTAGGAGTGTGACACAATCCTTAAATTAAATTTAAAAGTAGTCATAACATCAACTAACCAGCACGTTTAAACCAAAAATTACCATTCTCAAACTTCTCTGCACATTATAAACATGCTCTAAGTTGCATTCAACCTTTCTTCTCTAACCTTACAAGTTAGCTTATTTTTCAAACTAAAAAGAAAATTAAGTCATTTTAATAATTAAATTATTATATTTCTTAGTATTCCATCTTATATTAAAAGGATTCTAGAACTGCTTGGGGTTGACTATATTTGTCAGTTCTTTTAAGTATATATTTTGTAAACCCCAATTTCTTGCTAAACCACCAGTAAATTATAAATGTCCCGTTTTACTTATTAAAACATACATTTAAGTTTTCTTTTATATCTTTTAGTGGATGCTTTGAATGTATTTTGTGTTCTACAGAATGTACTGTAGTGTACTAATACTGCATGCATCCATTTTTCCTTGTATGGATAAGAAGTTTTCTTTTTTCCTTTGATTTACTTGAGGTGCTTACAATAACTGTAAATATTGTTATGTAAAATGTTTATAAACCATTAATCATTTATTTCCATAATAAGATGGTTTAATTGAATGGCTGGGGTGGTCCTTCACCAATAAAAATAATGCTTCACATGACATTTACTCATTTTTCCACAACGTTTTATGCTATTGACTACTAAAGAAAACCTGAATTTTTTTTTTACCTATTTATACAAGGATTAAATAGAAACTATCAGAATTAAGTGAGGAACTCTATAATTCTGTCCACAGTGAAAACCCTGAATAAAACTTTTTTTTCAAAAAGGCATGTATGTGGTTTTTGAACTGTAAAATTTCATGTCTCCTGTCAAAGTGAGCATATGTAATTCCCACACGTGTATACAAACGCACACACATACATACCTGTGTGCACACACACATGCACACGCACACACACACATACACACGCACACACATCATTTTGCTAACAAGTAATCTACACAGGCTTGCTGCTATTTTTGCAGCTGCCAGTCCCTGAATCTGTCATATTAAATAACCCAGTGTCCGGTAATCGGAGTTTCTTCTTCGGCGGAGTCTTCAGTGTTCCAGATCTTTCCTTTACCTTGTATTCTAAAGTGCTGTGAGGTACCCCATAAATTCCTTGTGCTTTGGAAACACTCATTTTTCCACTCATTACCATTGCAATAGCCTCTTCCATTATTTCATGATCATACTGCCGATAGCGGCCACGTTTTTTCCTAGGCTGCTTATTATCTTTGCGATCCAATCCATCTTCTGTATTTTCAGAGTTTCCATCAACTGTTCCATTTTTAGAATTAAGACACAAAGGAGAGAGGTCCCCATGTAGAAAATAAGAGTCAACATTTGAGTGAGTTACAGGCCCAGAACATTCTATTTTGTTCTGTTTAGGGAGTATATTTTTCAGTTTTTGAAGAGCTGATCCTTCTAAGACTGAAGAGGTTTTGGAAACTTGATACATAACATCCAGAAGACCAGAACCATCAGGTTGTGGTTTTGAAACAGAACTTACTCGTAGCTGAGGAATTTTTAACTGTACAGTAGGACTTGAAGTTTCATATTGAAGGCTTTCATTTTTTTCTTTAAATTGAGTGACCATTCTCTGTAGAGTTAACTGGTGGAGGTAACTGGAAGCTGTTGGGAATTTTAATTCTGAGGTTTCAAGTAGATTGAGTTTACTTTTTTCTGTGCGCTCTGCTTGAGCTCTTGCCCATAAGGCTACTTTTTGCAGCACTGCACAAGTTTCTTTACTGTCTTTATATGAGTAACTATCATTGAAATCTCGAGTTTTGTTTTTAAAAGATGCAGGCTTTCCTGCTGGTAAGGCTTCTAAGTGGAGAAGTAAAGTTTTTTGAGGTATGCCATAAAGTATGCCTGCTTTATTTATGTCCAATGCTCCAGACTGAATGTCTTTCAAAGCTTTTGAGAGCAAACCATCTGCAAACTCAGCACTTCTTTCCACATAGTCCTCTCTGTCTCTGTGTAGTCTCCTGGATGGATGGAATGAAACGATGGTAAACTGATGCATGAGAGACTCTCACACAGCTATGGAAGGGGAGGGTCCACTCCTTTATTATACTCCTTGCTTAGGTAACATCACTGCTTCTGACACTTTAAAGTCTTTGAGACGTGGTAGTTACTCCTTATCATAACAAATGCTATAGTCCTGGTAGGACAATGTGTCAATCATACAGCGGTCTCTACGGGTAGACCTTCCAAGAACTTAAAGTCCTAACTCAGTAAATACATAATATTCTCATGTTGTTGCTATTCCCTCTGATAGATGCTTGCAGAGCAACACTGATATAATTTATACAATTAGTGTTCCATTATTAAAAATACCCAAATCCTAAAGGAGCTTTTGTTAGTAGAAACGTGACGTTACCGCTAAACAAGTAATAAAAGAGTCAACCCCTTTATAGGAAATTTATAGGAACATTACCAAACACAAACATCCCACACTTCCACAAGACTTAAGTTTTCTATATCTAAAAACTTAAAATTCTATACTTAACCATAACCATATACTTGGATAATAAAACCGTTTTAGATATTTTTAATATCTATTTATTTTTCTTCTAACTAATGTATCACTGTAAAACTTCAAATTCACACAAAAGGTTTAATGCATCTTATGACTCAAAAAATGCCTGATACTCTCAGGTGAAACAAATTGTTCTCTAATATGTATAGGTGACAAAAGGGTCCTGCCATAGCTAATAAAATGAGAAGATACCTGAATTATAACAAAATCTAAAAGAACATCATATCATTAATGGTTATTTATTTAAATTAATTTAATGGTAGCTTTCAATACATAAAATAATTTTTTATGGTCACTGCTGAGTATATATACCAAGCAGTTTTGTCACCACCACACACCTAAAGAAGAATAAAAATCAATACTATGAGTTATTTTGTTCATTAAGAATTATTAAATACAGTACTTTTAAAACTTGTTCATGTTATTTTAAAAATTTAAGTATTGAAGTTAAATGGTCTGTTCAAAATGTTTCCTAAATAAATTCTTGAAGTAACTGAAATTATCTTTTGCAGTCCTGCTTCTTAGTTTGCATTCTGTGATTAAACTCGCATTTTAGCAACATGAACTAAAGTTTGGTGATTGTTCTGATAACTTTTCTTTAACAGAAAGAGTAAAAAAAAAAAAGAAAGAAAGAAAAAAGACAAATGAAAGGTGTGATATAGACATTTATGAGTGGTAAAAATTCTGAAGAAAAACGATGTATAATATGTATAAGTATACTCAATATATCACAAAACTCTGTCTTCCAAGGTGTATTTTTGCATCAACTAATAATTATTTCCTAGATGTGGCTTACCCAGACATAGAATTTTCAGAAGATGGATCACATGTTGAGGACTCTTCGGATCTTGTGCTGGTTTTCTTTGTAGAGAGATCTAATACTCCATCCCCTATAATTTTTCAGAAATAAAAGAGTGAATAAAAGTTTTAAAATGTAGGCATTTTATTTTTCATTTTTTATCACTACATTTATTCAATAATGTATCACTCTTCTATTTCTATGTTTTGCTTTTACCTGTCATTTAATGGCTTCCTCAGCATAGAACTAACTGCTGGAGGTTGGCAATGATTCAGAAGCAATAGGAAGAATAAAAACAAAGTTCTACAAGCTGGTACTATAAAATTTGGAGACAATTAGTATGGAGAACTAGGCAAAAGTAAAATAAGCGTACTTTATACACATATCAGTTCATTGATACTTCCTATCACAAAGGAAGGTAATTTGATTTTATTTAACTACATAAAATCAGTCTTCAGCTATTCTTTCCTAATTTGTTTATTCAAAGCAGGCTCTGATGCACTATGTATTTTTTATGAAGAGCTGTGTTTAGAGTCAGAGATGTAGGGGGCAGGGGAAAATTGTAAAGAGAAGATGAATAAGAGTACACTATTTGAGAAAATCTTCCTAAACCTTTACAATTTAAAGCCCTTAGGCATTTAAATTTTTAGATACTATGTTAATATTTATTTGTTAGAAGAAAGAAGGATGAAGAAAGAAAAGAAGAGAAATCAACACTAAATATAGTTCAAATGTCTATGGAATGATTTTGAATTTTTTTTTAAAGAAAAGATATATGGGCAATCTTTAATTTATCCCACTAAATCCTTCCTTCTAAATTCTAAGAAAGTGGTCAAAATTACTGAAGAATTGTTTCAGATGAGTCCAAATCTAAAACAGTAAACTTCTACTTTCTACATGTGGTATATATGTTATTTTTTATTGAAGCCCACAATATAGTGGCAGCTAGGTAGTAGATCCTGGAGTCAGCAAGACCTGAGTTAAAATATGGCCTCGGACTCTTTAAGTGTGACCCTGGGCCAGTCACTTAATCTTTGTCTGACTCAGTTTCCTCAACTGTAAAATAAAGAGAGTAACACCACCTGTTTCCTTGTGCTGTTGTGAGGGCCACATAAAAGAATGTTCACTCAAGAGCTTAGCCCAGAGCCTAGCATATAGCAGGTAACTAATCAGTGCTTGTTTCCTCACTTCCACAATCTATTTTTACCACATCTATTTTGTAGTACTTATGATATAATTTACTACTTTGAATTGTTCAAGGTTTAAGATTGTTTCATCTTTCCTTTTTGTACTGTTGACTACATTAGTCATTTGATAGGAATCCTTCAAGTCAAAACACAAACATCTCTTCCCTCCCCGTTATAATACTGTTTCTACTGGAAAACAGAATCTATTTTATATATAATTTATGATATTGTTACCAGAAGGATATTAAAATGAAAACTGAAGACTTTGTATTATAACATGATTATAATATAGTTCACATGCCACTCCAATGTTCTGCTTTATGCAAATAAAATTTCAGTGTTTTAAACACTTTCTTGATCAAATGAAAAAGGTCCAGATTATGAAATGGAAAAACTGCTCAACTGTTACATGGATCACTAAAATAACAAGCTCCTTTTAACAAAGAAATTTTAAGGCTATCCATCGTGTTAAAATTAGTCACTTATAAAAAATCCATTTTTCTTAGAAAGATATGAACTTATATTAATTTTATAATGTTAAAAAATTAAAAGCTTAAAAACAATGCACAAGACTTTACGGTTATGGGTATCATTTCAGTATTTATGTGATCACTACAAGAATGCACTTAAAACAAATACATATTGTCATGACAGTAAATTAAGATTTTTACATTTAACAACTGAATTTAAATGACCATACATTTAAAATAATGTTAAATGTGTCCTTATAATTACACTAAAATAGTAAAATAGAGTACTAAACCTGGAGTCAGAAAAAGCCCGTGTCTGCTTTAACACTTAGCTAATACTTTGACTAATGAAGCCACAACCTCTAAAATCATATTTCCTTTGACTGTAAAATAGAAAAACTGAAATTTGCACTACCTATCTCATTGGTTATTAGGAAAGCTATTAGAGTAGGTTATTTTTTAGATATACGTATCTGTTATACAACATATCCCAAGTGCAGTTTTAGACTCCAATAGCTGAAACTGAATAGAGGCTTAGACTATTAAAGTTTAAGCTATGCAAAAACTCTTGGAACATCTTGCATACACACATATGCATAACGGACACCCACTAGAAATGTTCTACATAACTAAGTCTGCAGAGTAGCTGAACGGTTTAATTCTTTTTTTTTTTTTTTTTTGAGAGGGGAGGACAGGGCAATTGGAGTTAAGTGACTTGCCCAAGGTCACATAGCTAGTAAGTGTTAAGTATCTGAGGCCAGATTTGAACTCAGGGTGGTGCTCTATTCACTGTACTAGACCTAGCCACCCTGGTTTAATTCTTTAAAATTTACATTTTTAAAGTTTACATTTTTTCCTTAGACTAGAGTAGGGGTGGGGAACCTGTGGGTCTCAAGGCCACATGTGGCCCTCTAGGTCCTCAGGTACAGTCCTTTGACTGAATCCAAACTTCACAGAACAAACCCCTTTAAAAAAAGAATTTGCTCAGTAAAACCTGTACTCAGTTAAAAGGCTGCCCCTGCTGATCTAGAAGGCGACAGGTTCCCCACCCCGGACTAGAGTTTTAAAAGACAAACACATTTTCTGATAAAGGTTTCATAGCTATACTACATAAGGAACAGATTCAAATTTGTAAAAAGCCATTTCCCCAATAAATACATGCTTAAATGATAAGAACAGGCAGTTTTCAAGGAAAGAAATCAAAGATATCAAAAACTACATGAAAAAATTATCTAAATCACATATAATTAGAGAAATGTAAGTTAAACAACTCAGGTTATAGCTCACGCTTATCAAACTGGTTTAAAAAAAGGGCAAATAATTTTTGTTGAAGGGGCAAAAAAACAAAAACAAAAAATTACTTTCAGAAGCTGATACTAAAAGAAAGGAAGCAAGCTGAAGTGTCAAAACAAGATTAAATTTTACAAGAGTAAATATCAAGTCCTGCATAGAGCTTAAAAAATTAGCTGGAAAAGGATAAGCTTATAAGAAACCTGGTTCATATGGAATAAAACAAAAACTTCCTTACGTATGCAATCCTAGACTGTGTAAAGTATGAAACAAAGGTAGTATTAGTCTCTCTCTAGTGCTAGCTAGACAGTATCTGGAGTACTGCACTGAATTCCCAATATGATATTTCAAGAGACTTAACTAATTGAAGATTATATGGAGGAGGCTGAGTAAGATGTGGAAAAATCTTTAAATTATACTATACAAGTATTGGTTAAAGGAAATAGAAATATTTAGCTAGGAGAAGAAAATGTTTAAGGGAAAAATAGTAGCTGTCTTTAAACATTCTAAGAGTTCCATGTCAAAGAGGATTTACTTTTTTTTTTTTTTTCTATTTAGCTCCAGAGGGCAGAAAGAAGAAAAGATGACAAATGCTGAATACAAGTACAAATTTCCTAACATCTAGAAGTAACCAAGACAAACCTTAGGAAGTAGATTTTTACCCTCACTTGAATACAGCATACAAAGGCCAGACAATTACTTGTCAGGAATGCTGTAGGAAGAATTCTTAGGTATGGGTTGGACTATATGGCATCTTAAGTTCTCTTCCAAATCTTGATGCATACAACCATTATTTTAAAGATCAGTAACTATTATGCTGTAATAAAATTATATTTTCAATCTACTCAAGTGAATAGAATTTACTGACCTTATAGGATAAGGTCTCAGGAATCTTTGTTCACTTGTCTTATTTTGCCCGTACCTGATAATTTTTTTCTTCCACTACTTTTGCTGGAAATGTGTTCACTCTACCAGCTATTATGAAATATTCACTTCTATGGTCTTAGAAACTAGACACCCCAATTCTTCTTAGAATACTTTGGTAGAGTAAGTCATACTTTGGTAAGAGTAACTAGGTTTTGTTTTTTGGGTTTGTTGTGGGGTTTTTTGGACTGAGGCATATAACATTAGATCTTAGTATTTAGCTGTGTCCTAAGCAGTGTTAGAGATATGAAATATTTTATCTGTGTTCCAAATGTTCTTTATAAACTTGAAATTGGGGACCATAATAAAATCAATAAAGCTCAAAAAAATTTGAGAATACAATTTGTTCATTCTTTGAAACAAAGACTATAGAAGAAGACATTACATTTACTTAGGAACTTTCAGGGGAAGTAAATCATTTTTCAGAATGCCATATCACAAGTCTGAATGCATCCTTCACATTCAGTGCCTATATATGCAGAACTCTTGGGCTACCAATTGTGGGAGATCCATAATCTAGATTAAATATGATTCCTCCTAACATGAAATTTCCTGTTCAACGGGAGGTTACAACATACACACAATTATGTACATACATTAATATATTACAAAACAAAGTGCTGTGTGAAGTTGCAAAAACCAAAAGCATATTTAGACAAATCTTTTAAAATTTGTCAAGTGCTTTATGTCTAACTAGGTCTCAAAACAACCCTGTGAGGTAAAAAAATAAGCCAAAATACCCAAAAGGGATAATTTTACAACATATGTAACATTCTATAAGAAGAATCTCTATCTGTTCTATGGGATTGATATTGTGATTTTTTTTCAAGTGAGGGTTTTTAGTAGCATTTTGTTTTAATATTGCTTGCATTTTCAATACTGGTTTTTCAATTACATAGTTTGGTTCCCTTTTTGGCAATCTTCACTTTCACTACCGTGGATGAAATTCTTCCAAATGGCTATGGATTCTTTTAAGTTTGGAACTGATCTTGGATTGATGAAAATTAACAAAAAGCATGGGGTAAGTATTAGAAAGAATGATTATTTTGGTTTGGAGTCAGTAAATTTGGGGTCAAATCATAGCTCTGCTTAATCTCTCTGGGCTTTAGTTTTTTCATTTATAAAAATAGGCAGTCGGGCTTAATAACCTTAAGACTCAAGTTAAAAAATCTATGCCTTACAATGTCATTTGCAAAAAGGAGGATTTGGAGATCATCATCAACAGAAACTGTCTTTTGCCAGGGACTTCTTTAATAAGTCCCTTATTAAGGAGAACCCTTTTCTTGAACAAGTCTAGCTATTTTATAACTTGATATACTTCAGTATGATGCAGATCACTGAAAAACAGGTCTACAGTTGCATCCTTTATAAAGTCTTTTGTTTCTTCTGAAATATAACATATAAACGGCACTTTTAATTAAGTGGAAAAAAGGGTCGGTAGGTCTTTGTAAATAATTTTCAGAAACTTCGGATTCACTCTGGGTTTTTGCCAGCCCACAACATTTACATTGGCTCTAACCACATTCTCTCTAACTTTACATTACCACTTTTTTCTACTGGCTTTATTTTAATGTTACAAGAACTTAAATGTCTCACTAAATGTCTAAGTATCTGAACTTAAACCTATATAACAAGGGCTAAAATTTACTATTATTTTTGGAGCTAGTCTCTTCTAAGCAATACAAAAAAACTTTTTTTGGGGGGGGGGCTTTTTTGGAAGGGGTTAGTTAGGGCAATTGGGGTTAATTGGACTTGCCCAAGGTCACAGACTAGTTTTTATGTTAAGTGTCTGAGGCCACATTTGAACTCAGGTCCTCCTGACTCCAGGGTTGGTGCTCTATTCACTGCGCCACCTAGCTGACCCCACAAAAAAACCCCAACAACTTTTTATTGATAACTTTTGTTTTTATATCACTTTCATTTTTCATATACTCCACCCCCTTCCCAATAAGTCATCTTCTGTGACAAAGATTTTTAATAAGAAAAAAAAGCAGTTCAGCAAAACTATACACATTGTGTTTGTCTATATATATAATATTCCAAACCCTCCATAAAGGATCTCCTATCATTTTACCATGAGCATAGAGGTACCTTAAGGGCTTCTTCACGATGTGTGTGTGTGTGTGTGTGTGTGTGTGTGTTACACAATTGCCAAGTTTTATATTTCCTACATAAAGCTCAGTCAGTTATATGACCGTAAACGTAGAAAATTGACCATGAAGGCCTGCCTATAGTTTTGCTGAGAACATTTTTTACTATGTGTACAGGCTATCCTTGTTATCATTACAAATAAGAATAGATCACTATACAAATTAAAAAAAAAACTGTTTCACTTATAGCACATTTGCTGTTCTCTTGGTCACATCTATGAGTTTTATTTGGATCTAATGACAAACTTTTTACATGTTCATCTTTGCTATTTGTCAAGCAATATTACTTTGTAGTCTTTCACTATTTTCCTCCATAATGTTTTACAGTTTAGCTTGTATTCTAAACTGGTGTTCTGTTTGACTGACATCACTGCATTGTATACATATTAAATGTTTGCAAGCTGAATGTCTGGGGAAAGAATTTTTATGTCCTTTTCACTGCTACTGATCTATGTTGGTTGGTCTTCTTAAGAAAACAATGCAAGTCAATGATTTTCTTTCCTTTTGTTTCCAGTTATTTGTTACCATATAGAATCACTGCACTGACTTATTTTGGCATCTACTGCATCTTTGTTTCTCTGCCTGATTTCCTTGAGGGTTATAAACAGTAGGGAGTTCAATGAGTCTAAGGAAATGGACAGTCTAATCACTTTTCTTTCAAAATTCCAAGTTGAAATTACGAATTGTTGGACTATTATTCTACAGTAACATCAATAACATATGCCTATCTATGCCCGACTGTTTCGGTTTTGATGGCTCAGTGCAAGCGTAAATAGGAATAATTTTTGTTCTGGCCAGAAACAGAGTCTTTCCCTCCTTCAACTGAATCTTTTGTGAAGGCAAAGTAGGCTGTCTTTTAGCTCAATTCTTACCTAGTATTTAACTACTGAATGAGTGTCATCTCAGACAAACTGAGACCCAGAGAAAGACCTTAGCTTAAAAAGATCAAAGTCTTCCACTGCATCCTGGGCCATCACCAGTCATCCTGACTTATGTCTTGCCACTGACTCTGAGGACCCTGGAGAAGAGAGTAGAGCTGGTGACTTTGCATAGCTCTGCCTCACTTAAATCCAAGTCACTTGCAAGTCAAGCAAGACATCACCCTGTCTATTTGACTGCTCCTCTTTGAGAACAAAGATCAACAACAATCTGTGCCCAGTGCCAAGCACGTAGAAAATGCTTTAAAAAAAAAAAAAAAAAGAAGCTTTTTCTCTCTACCCAAAGCCCCTTTCAAAACTGACTGTTCTCACTTCTGCAGGACTGTTTTAATTTACAATTTGATTATATATGTTACAGATCATGCTTTTTTTACATAGGCATTAGTGTTTGCAATTCTTCTAAAAATAAAATTTTTGTGTAATTTTATTTTTGTAATTAATATATTTTAACCGATATTTTAATTTTTAAGTTAATTCTTGACCATGGATAACTGGGAAACAGCTATTGTTGACGTATGCATGTGTCAATTACTTAAAGTCTTTAGTTTTTGCAAATTTATTTTTTATTGTAAACTTAATACTAAATAAAATGATCACTTCAATATGCACTGAGGAACAAGAAAAGACTACACACGGGACCATGAAATCTATTCTATAGAACCTGCTTTTCTTTTTAAGCATATAATAAATTAGATATGTAACTTTCAAAGCCATGCTGCTGATGTGATTCCTTCAGGCCTTAGTTGTTGTCATTGTTGTTTGGGGGTAGAATTCAATCCCTCTGCTTTCCACCTCTCCTTAAAATTTGAAAATGGAAAAAACCCCAAATACAAATGACTGAGCAAAACAAATTTTCACATTGGCCATGTCCAAAAATGTACGCTTCATTCTTTTTTTTTTAAGTCTATCACTTGTCAGAAGGTAAAAAGACGTTTTATCATTAGTATTCTGTAATCATGGCTATTCATTGCAAGATTATAGTTCTTAAAAATTTCAAAGTTCTCTGTCTTTACAATATTATTATTGCCAAAATTGTTCTCTTGGTTCTATCAACTGTTTGTCAACAATTCATAAGTCCTCCTAGGTTTCTCTAAAACCATCCCTTTCATCATTTCTTATGGCACAATAGTATTCCATAACTATCATACGCCATAATTTGTTTAATCATTGTTCACTTCCAGTTCTTTGCTATTGCAGAAAGAGCTGCTATGAATATTTCTGTTCTCTTCCTTGTTCTTTCATCTGCTGGAAGAGACAAATGTGAGTGCTATTACCGGGTCAAAGGATATGCACAGTTTAATAACTTTTTGGACCCAGTTCCAAAGTGCTTTCCAGAATGACTAGACCAAAATACAGCTCCATCAAAAGTGTATTAATGTGCTTGTTTTTCTGCAACTCTTCTAGCAACTGTCATTATTTTTGTTACTGTCTTTGTCAAACTCTGATGAGAAGGAACCTTAAAAGTGGAGATAATTTGTATTCCTTTAGGTGTTAAGTAATTTGGGATATTTATTCATATGGTTGCTGACAACTTTGATTTCTTCCTTACAAAACTGCTTGTTCAATTCCTTTGACCCCTTAGCTACTGGGAAACAACTCTTGTTCTTATAAATTTGAATTCATTCCTTATACATCTTTAACATACGTATCCCTTAACAAAACATCCTTACATACATTTCATGTCTCATTTTTGCACAAATCTTAAGGCATTCTATCATCAATCTAAAAACACAATAGTAGTAATAAGACTTGGAATTACCTCAGGTTCCACATTTGTAAAATCTTAATCCTCTCTAATGATTTTCTTTAAAGCATCTAGGAATAATACAGCAGTCATCTAATTTAATAAAAATATTAAGTACTCCTAAAGTATATATAATAAGACTATGGCATGGTCGTGCAAATTATTTTATACAGTCCATAACCCTTGGGAATTTATTATCTAAAACAGTACTGGTGTGATTACAGTTCACAGACGTTAAACAATCAGAATTAAATGAATATTTATATTTGAAAGGGAGATCACTTTCAGATGGGACTTGGCAATGGGGCAAGCATCAGAAGGTGAAATCGGAGTTATCATTTCATACTTTAACTAATAACATAAACTCCCTGTTTCCAATCTACCCTATATAATGCCACTTGACTAATCTTTCTGAAATACCATTTTGATCCCTTCACTCTTTTAGTCACATATCTTTAAGAGTTTCTAGGTGGCACAGTGAACAGAGGGCCTGACGTGTGACTAGCCTTTTGATTTTGGGCAAGTCACTTAACCCCAACTGCCCTCCAAAAAAAAAAAAGTTTTTAAGTGCCCTAAGCAAAAAAGGCAGGATTCCTTAGCCTAGAATTTAAAGCCCTGACAAGTCTGGCTATAAGGCTGAAACCAACCTTTATGAGGTTTTTATTTCCAATTATGTATTTTCAAGCATTATATTCCAAACAACTTGTACAGTCATTGTTCTCAAACCCATCTTGTACTCTCTTAAAACTCCAAATTTTTGCTCATATCTTCTTTCCCACCTAAAATACTTTTTCCTTTCTTCTATGCCTATCCAAATCCTACTCATCCTTCAAGATCTGGGTCAAATCTATTTTCAAAGCTCTCTTGGGATTACTCTCATCTTACATTTGTCAATAAGGTATTGCTCAAATTTTAAAAAACCTGTTCTGATCAATAGTAACATGTCTCCTATTATCACCTTGGCAACATAGCATAATAAATGAAGAGCTGGCTTCATTATTTGTGAAAACCTAGGTTTCAAGTCCTGCCTCTGTCACATACTATGTTGTGTGACTCATGGCAGGTCATCTAACTTCCTGGTGTCTACAGGCAATTCTCTATGACTATAAATTGCAAAGCAAAATAAACACTGGTAGAGGGAATTTCTGCATCAGAAGTTCTATGAACTAGTTAAATAAAAGATTCATGTGTCCCACCAAAAAAGTTACTTTAAGGTAGGAATTGTGTATCATCATTATTATCCTCTATAGTACTAGTCTCCAAAGTTTTTAGATCATGTACCCCTTTGGTAAAAGTTAGAACATACACCTTAATTTATAAATTTTACATGTATATTCCTATATATTACATGTTATAATGAAAAATTTTAGGAAGAAATGAAGAAATAAATTAATACTTGAGAAATTATTACCTTTGTCTAACAAAGCAGTTATACATACATAATAATTTGGAGACCACTGTTCTACTGGACTTCATAAAGCACAACTTTCATGTGACAGGTGACTTAATATTTGTGATTGGCTGATCATTAAAACATATGCTAAGGTCTAGTAATTGTAATAATAACTCTTATCCAATATTTTACTTACAACCTTTCCATATTGCTGAACCATTTCATCTTTCCACACTTTCTCACATTCTATCACTAATTCCTTACATTTTCTAAGCTATGTTCTTTCCCTTCTTCAAGTCAAGTTCCCTCCCCAATGGGATGTAGCTACCTTGAAAAACAGCCTATTACTGAGGCTTGAGGCATCCCTCCCTCTGGATGTGAGCATGCCTTCATAGACTAGGGTTTCTGGGGAAAAAAAAAATCTCACAAGGTATCTTATTTGTGAAAATAAATCTTCAAACTTAATGTATACTGTAGTTTAAGATGAAAAATGAACTAACCTCAAATGGGTCATTATTTGCTGCATGGCAATTCTCGTTTTCCTTCCTTCACTGACCCTATCACATGCATCCCATTTGGCTAATCCAGACATTCTCTCCTCTCAAGAATGGAGCCAAGATTTTGACATACTACTGTGAGTTAGTGAAAATTCTGAATTATACTTTTAAAGAAATGTAACCTAAACAAAAATAAATTTAAATAAAGACTGGCATTAAAATTGTTTGCTTTCAAAAGCCTTTACATTCCCTTTATAGTATTATTTACAATATCTAAATTATTACAAACTTTACATTATTCCATCAAATTATCCCAAATTCTGAATCAACAAGACTCTTACCATTTAAGAAATGTTTTACACTATTAACTTTCAACTGAACGTTCATGTGACACAGACTCTCTGCCTTGAACTACCTGGGCTGCCTCTTCAGTTTGTCAATGTCCTTCCCTGAACCATGGTAACCAGAACTGAACCAGAATCTCTAGATGAAATCTGACAATGGCAGAGTTTAGTGGGAACATCATTTCCCTATCTTTACAAGCTATGCTCTTCCTAACTAAGTCCAAGATCAATTTAGTTTTTCTGGCTGCTATATCACATTGACTCATACTGACCCTGGAAAGGTGCAATAAACCCCCTAGATTTCCTTCTGAACAACTGCTACCTATTCATGTCTCCCCCATTTTAGATTTAGATTTATTCCTACTTAATTAATTTTATTAGATTAAGTTTAATGCTACAGACTGTCAAGATCCAGTGTTTTCACTATCCCTCACAACTTTGTGTCATTACAAATTTGATGATGATCTCTTTATTGAGGCTGCAGATAAAAATGTTAAACAGATCCCTGGTATTACTCTGCCATAGACCTTCATCAATGCTGAATGAATTCTGAATCCTTCTGATTCTATTATTATCTAATCCATAGTTCTCCAACTTCTTCACAACACTAATATTTTATAATTTATCAAATAATACTTTATCAAAAGTTTGCTAAAAAGTTCTGCCTTTTCTATTAGTTTAATAATCCTATCAAAAAAAGGAAAAGAGGTAAGTTTGGTATGGTTTATTTTTGATGAAGTCATGCTAACTCTTTGTAATCACTTCCTTATCTTCTGAGACTCTTCAGTGTCTCCTTTCCTGGACCATAAATCCATTTCCCATCAAAACTGCATGTGCCAGCAGGCTTTATGTAGGGCTGTCTTCCTTCTGTTCTCTATCCACTTTCTCAAGTGGTCTCCCATGGGATTATTTTTTATATACAGATAACTTCCAAAGCCAAATATCCAGGCGTAGTCTTAATCCTGAACTTTAGTGCTAAGTCATCAACAGCCTATGGGACATTACATCTTTACCTACATATGAGCTGAGATGCCAGAGTAGAACTCATCATTTCCCCATTACCCACACCTCCTTCAAATTTCCTATTTCTCTTGAGCACCTGACCATTCTTCTAGTCACTTAGATTTGTGCCCTCAAAGTCATCCATGGCTCTTCCTTTTCCTTTACTCCCCTGTCCCCATTATCTCTCTTCACTGTCCTAGTTCAGTTGCCACCAAAACTTTACCTCTAATCCTTGACTACTGCAAACACCTAAATGTTCTCCTAATCTCTAATCTCTCCTTTTACAGAGCCACCAGATTAATACTTTTAAAACACAGTTGGGATCATGCATTCCCCTGCCCAAAAATGTTCAGTGGCTCTCCGTTGCCTAAATAATGAAATAGCAAACTTTCTTAACATTTAAATCATCAATCTGGCTCCAGTATGCCTTTCAGACTTTCTTCAAATTACTTACCACCTTCAAACCCTCTATGTTACAGTCAAACTGTCCTACTACTGGCTGTTTCCTCTCTATGGCATTCCATTTCCCATTTACCCATTCATATTCCTCATCTATACTTACTTAGTGACACCATGACTTCCTCCAAGACCCAATACCCAAGACCCAAAACCTTTCCTGATCTCTAAATCACTAACAGAGAAACACACATTAAAGAACTCTAAGATCCTACTTCTATATTTATCAGATTGGCAAAGTTGATAAAAAGAAAAATTAAAATTGTTGGGTTACTAGAAGACAGATATATAAAAGTACCATTGGTGAGAATGGGTCTAGTCATTCTAGAAAACTATTTAGAATTATGCATAAAAACAATCACTAGCTTATACATGTCTTTTGATCCAGAGAAGACTATTAGTAGGTTTATACCCTGAAAATATAAGCAAAGAAAGAAGGAAAAGACCCATATGTGTAAAAAATACTTGTAGTAGCACTTTTTGTTATAGCAAATGAATGAGTAAGTGCTGAAACAACCACAACCCAGAGAACCAATATGGAAGCATGCTACTGACTGCTTGACAGGGGTGAGATACACATGTTTGGACATAGATATGTGAACATTTGTTTTGCTTAGCTTTCCTTATGTGTTATAGTTTTATAAACAATTTTTAAATGACAACTTGGGGGAGAAAAGAAAAATTGCAAGGCTAGTAAGGGCAAAAAAAATAGCACTTAAAAAAAGAAATAGAAGGAAGTTCAAGAATCACAAGTAAGGTAGCTTTGACATGAATGTACCATGTTTATTATATCATTTTGAAAGGAAATTGAAGCTATGTAATAGAGACAGTAGGGTTTCATACACAAATCCTTTCTACACTTCCTTATAAGTGAAAATGTCCAAGTTTTCAATATTTGCCATGTTCAGACAAAATATCAAAATATAAGTTATTAACCTGATATTTGGGTTTCTCATTAATAATACTGACAATATTAATCTAATTTAGTTCTTAGAGAAAAGATTCACAAAATGACTTAGGGTATGAAATCTTTTTAATAGATTACTTGCTGAAAAACTGGTACATGATACACACTAAAATGTATACTTAATCTTAACCTATTTGACTCCTGTCCATGTGCTCAGTTCACCACAGAGTCTACAGAGCTTGCTGAAGGTTTCCTTGATATCTCCTGATATATCACGGACACCACTAGATCATTAAGGCTATGCCATATCTTGCCTTTTATTTTTTTTCTTCATTTACCTGTTGATGCATTTTACTCTTGTTCCTCTTCAAAGTTTCTCACTGGTTCTATGTTATAGCTTTCTTATTACCATTATATGTCTCTTTCCACTGCCCTTTGGGTAAAATCATTTTTTAATTCTTCAGAGACTTCATATTCCATGGCTTTCTGACATACAATAACATAGGAAGCAAGCATGCTGGTATTATATATGAAGCAAAGGAGCCAAGCAAATTAAAGGAGTTTCATGATTTGCTCAGGGCAGTCCAGAATTTTTTCTTCCATCTTTTACATTTGGGCCTAACTCACTGCCCCATTTGTGCTGTTTATCTGAGACATAATATTTGTAGCTAAGTTCCACTATATGTCTATTCAGATACATGCCATTATCCGGGCAGCAGACATTCTTTGACTTCTTGGTCTTCCTTATGTGAATAGTTGGATTCTATTTTCATATCTCTTAGAGGAAGTTTTGCAAAGTTTCAAGAGTTGATGTGTGAAAACAATATTATATACAAATAAGAACATCAGGAAGACCTCATAGTCCAGAAGTCCCCAACTTGGGACTCCCATGCTGAATCTCTACCATGACAGTGACGAATACTTTTGGCATCTCCTTCCTTTATACTTTGCCTTGTCACAAGGTCCTTGAACATTATGTTTCTTGTTATATTTTTAAAGGAATCTTAAGCAATTTTGATATAAGGAAGGGAAATACATTGTTGGAAAAGCAGCATTTTGTTCTTTTCAATTAAATTTTTTTATAAACAGCAGAAAGTAGTTACCGTGGGATTTTATATTTTCTATCTATTTCAGTTAATTCAGTAAAATGGTAGATAAGCAATGGCTTATGAGGCATAAGATTGGAAAATCAAATTGCTAATTCATGGTACTGCTAACCTAAGCAGAGGTAACAAAACATTACAAAGCAACTTTCATTGTTTCATCATTTCCAACTAAAAATCACAAATGTACTCAATCTGAGTAAGGATTCACAACTTTGGCAAACTGGTCATACACATATTAATATAGATTTCTGTCAGTCATCTCTTTGGATAGAAAGTAGACCTGGAAATTGTTAAAGTGATTCATTAAGGAAATAAACATTAACATTTTAATTTTATACATTTAATAATGGATCCTAAACATTAGTAACGCTCTTGGAGACTAAAAAGGAAATAAATGAAGTCTCTTGCAATCTTTTTTCATCATCTATAGTTTTACCTAGCTAATCATGTTAAGAATTTTTCTATGGCTACATTTAAAATAGCTGAATTCCTCTGAATGGTGTTATTTAAAAAAAAACAAACAAACAATCCTTCTAAGTGAGCATAGCCTATGTAATTTCAATCACATTTACTGCTACCCATACTACTTACCCTAAGATCCTACACAGATCACTAACTTACTTCATTTTGGTAGAGACTGAATATTGATTTTATTTCATTTAATCACTTAAATAGATGGTAAAATGATTATTCTGTTCTGTCATAAACTTTTAAAAGGAAGTCATGAGTGCTGGTACGGTTTCTTGGGCCCAGGTTATATGTAAAAGATACTGCTTTTGGTAAATAAATTGAATTCAGAATATAGGCTGGTAAACTGATAGGAACTATGTGCCCATGAAATCTGATGAACTGATAAATGTCATCATGTATTTTGACTATAAGTCTTTTAAGTTTACAGGACCCAAACCTGTCTGGGCTTTATAATTGGAAAACCCTTAATTTCACACATCTTTCATCTATACCCTGCTAAGTATAAATGGGAATAATGTGAATTAAGGCTGAAAAAAATAGGTTGCAGTGCAATTGCATAATAGTGCTTAAAAATGCCAGGCTGAGTTTGAAATAATCCTACAGACAATATGAAACCAGTGAAGATTTTTTTAAATCAAGGGAATAACAAAGTCAGCCCCAAGCCCTATGTCTTGTATTATTATCACAGCTTTATAGATGAATTACAAAGGGGACAAAGTAGGAAGACCAATAAAGAAGGCTATTTCAGTATTCCAGAGGAATAGTACAGTTTGACTCAACTGTGGCATCCAAGGAAAAGTTAATGAGACAATGTTTAAAAAGTAGTAATAAATGGCTCAGAGTTTCAACTTCATTCAGCAGGGAATATGAAGCCCCTGAAGATTGCTGACCAGAAAACCAATGTATCATAACTTCGTATAAATAATTATTCTGGCAGCGGTATGAAGGATGGTGGAGGAGGTAGAGAAGAAAGTTGGGAAAATCTGTTAGGAGACTACTGCAACAGTCCACAGGAATGATAATGAGGGCTTTCACTAGGTTAGCAGTGGAGATATAGTAAAGGGGACTTATGTCAGAGATGTTCTATTATTGAAAATGACAGAAAACGCAACTGAGAAGAAAGAGTCAAATAAAAACCTAATTATTTTGATCATGGAAAATAAAGTTAATTATAGTAACAGAGAAGGAAATAGGTACAGGTACAGAATTTTTATAGGCAGCTAGAATTCCAGGCATAGAGTTCTAAAATGAGGTCAGGACTAGAGATACAGACTTGTGGAAGACACAGATTTTCCATATAGTGCATACATAGGTAGCAGTTAAAGTGAATGAGATTTCTAAGGGAAAGAATAAATAGTGAAAAAAGGGAATTGTTTCAAATGTCAGATCTTTGTAGTAGATCCCTATGTTAAAGTATGATGGTAATTGATAAGTGGGGTGAGGTAGGAGATGAAAAGAATGCAGACTGAAAGAAGTTTATTGCATTGGTATCCTTTGAGAACTTTCAAGAGTGGTAAGGGATGAAGCTAGATTGCACAGAATTGAGGAACACATAATGAAGAAATAGAGACAATTAAAAAATGTCTAAAAGCTCTGGAGCTATCATTTTAATAATAAATTCTATGTTTTTTATCCAGCGAGCAAAGTCTCTTTTATTTTTACTTAAGAATTCTGATCATGATGATGACTAACCATTATTCCAGAACGGCCAATAATTAAGCATGCTACTCATTGTCCTAACAGGTGAGGGATTTAAGATTCAGTATAAGAAAAAGGCATACATCTTATAAATTTGAATTAATTTATTCTACATTTTACAAATAATAATATCTGGCATTTATATAGTTTTAAGGTTTACAAAAGCACCACATGTACAAAAACCCTGTAAGGAAGCTAAGGTATTATGTTATTATTCCTATTTTACAGATGGGTAAACTGAGGTTCAGTTTACTGATCTGTCCAGGTTCACTCAATTACTAAGTAGGATTTGATCTCTGGTCTTGCTGACTCTAAGTCCCATGTCTATCCACAGTACCACCTAGTTGCCTAATGAGACCTTTATCAGAGAAACTCATTATAAAGATTTTCTCCCTTCTTTGATTTTTGTTGAAAGCTTCTCTTCTTTATTGGTTTTTATCATTGCTGACATTTAAAAAAAGGACATAGGACACTTTACATTCAGTTACTTGTCTTTGCTATCATCTTCTATACATGCCTTTAAAAATTTTAATTTGGTTAATGAGAATCTTTCTATACCTTTCAAAGTCTCTGTATACAGATGTTTCCTTAATCTCATTAGGACTTTAAATTGTAGAAATTTTTTTTATGAGAGCACCTGAGTCCTATAGAATCAATCTCCCCCACAGAATTTTAGGATATAAGTATTATTTTTCCTTTGTGTGACTGTAGAAACTCATCTCAAATTATAGGTTGCTTACTAGTGTGACCCTACACAAGTTGTACAACCTCTCAGTGCTCCAGGCTACATTTCTAAGACTACAAGTTATGGAGCAGTGAAGGGCTTGCAGTGGTAGAAAGGCTCCTCATTACAGTAAAATCACAGGCCTGAATCAAAAATTAAAAAAAAAAAAAGCCAAGGTTATAGCCAGCTTTCCCCTCCTTATCTATCATGAACTCAAATACACCATAGCTTCTGTCTTCCAAAGCTCCCATCAAGAGACAAAATAGTATAGCAGAAACATTAACAGTCTTAACCACTGAACTGGCTCTGCCATTTACTAACTGTGCAACCTTGGGCAAATGACTTGACTTTTTTAAACTTCAGCCTCTTTATTTATAAAATTGGAAGAAAAACAGGCATATAATCTATCATATAGGGTTGTTGTGAGGGACATATTTTGTAAATTACAAAATGATATAAGAAGTGTGAATTATTATTATTTTACTTTGGCAACTACTTCCTTCTCATTAGTCAGAATCAGGTCCAGAATAGCAATTCCCTTGGTGTTTTCTTCTATATTTGGAAGAATGAAACTGTCATTAAAGACAAGTAAAAAAAATTTACCAGGTGCTCTGATTTTAGAAGAGAAAAAGAGTCAAGTCATTATCTAGATATCTGAAAATTTCCATGGCTACCGTAACATACCTCCATGCTAGGTTTGTGATTTTAATTTACTCTTTATGATTAGGTGGTCTGTAGCACACAACTCCCATGTAATATTGCTTGTTTCTTCCTTCATAGATCCAGTGATCTCTATCATGCTTTCCACTACCAGGACATGTGTCCAAGAGAAGTCTATTTTCTAAATATAAGATCATATGCCACTACCCATTTTATCTAAATCATACTTTTTGAATAAGAAATTCCCTGTTACTGTCACATTTAAGTCAAATTCAACAAAATCTCCATGATACCTGTATACAGTCAAATTGACCCCCTTGTATAAGTGTTATTTACCTCTACCCTGAACTATATATAGGGGGTAATATTGTGTATTATATTTGTGCTGTATTTTTCTTAATGGAATGTAAATTCCTTGAGGGTATAAGAACCAAACTTTAATTATCTTTGTATTTGTTCCAGAAAGTTGCATTTAATTAGTAGTTTGTGAATGAATACACAGCACAGAGAAACAGAAGTATACTAAAGCTTGACACATTTATAGCACTTTACAATTTGCAAATCTTGTTTTACACATTTCTTTAGGGCAGGTAGACAAGTAAGCTTTCTGATATGCTCAATTGGAGCATAGAAAAATGATGTGTTAGAGGCTAAGATAAATGAGACCAAATTACATGAAAATGAGGGACAGAATGATTATTTAGAGCAGTGGTTCTCAATCTGTGGGCTTTGACCCCTTTGGGAGTCAAACGACCCTTTCACAGGGGTTGCCTTAAGACCATCAGAAAACACATATTTCCAGTGGTCTTAGGAACTGAGACACCACTCCTCTATCTGTCTCCAGGCGAGTCTGCCCACATGCAGCAGATATGCCCACATACAAGTATTAAAAGGTCGCATCACTAGGAAGGTTGAGAACCACTGACTTAAGATTAGAGCAAGGCTCTAATACTGCCTATCAAGAAAAGAAGCAACTGAAGTGAGAGGTTCTATAAGTGTTAATTGTAATTGCAGAGAGAAGGGAGGGGGGAAAAAGGTGAAAAATTTAGCAGTAATCAAAAAAGAATTTTTACTGATTAAAATATAATTTTTTTAAAAATGTTTTGTAAACAGAGGGGGGAATGCACAATATCTTCTTGTTTTTTGGTTTGTCTTTCTGGTTTATGTATGGTATCTTCTTATGAAAAAACAAAACCAGAAATTCATTGGAAAATAACCCTACTATAATCGCAATATAAAGGAAGCTATGACAAAAATTGCAAAAATCTAGTTTCAAATACTGAACTGCACTTGCCAGTTGTATAACCTTAAGTAAATTATTTAACCTTTATGAATCTGTGTCTCCATCTACTTTAATGCTCACCTTATTGTGTATATATGAGGAAAAGGTCTCTTTATGAACCTTTAAGAGCTCTAAATGAATGAATTATCATCTTTATAGAAAAATAAAAAAATATTTAGCATTTAAAAAATATATAATGAAGTTAATAACCATACTACAGCCTTAACAAAAATGTTTAGTATTTACTCACTGGCATTAGGGTGATCATTCTACACAAATAATATATCAAAGGCTATTTGTGAACCCACCATTCAGGTGGCTAACAATATTATTATTATATGTATATTATTTATTATATACATTATTATGTTATTCATCTTTTAATATCAAAGAAATAGCCATGTCTTCTTTTTTTACTTTATCTGCATCATAGGTTTTTTCATCTGGAAAACGAGAGTGCTGAACTACGTTACTTTGAATTATTTCTTCTAGTTCTAGAATTCTATGATTCATATAGATAGTTCTAAGGAAGCTACATAAACTAAGATTTCCTGACCCTTCCTCCTCCCACCCCACCTTGATTCTACCTACATGCCAGTAGCTCTGAGGTGGGACAAGGCTTCACTTCTAGAATCCTAGATGCAGTGGACTAACATCACTACAAAAACACAAAGGAATAATCCTAAGAAATAAAATATGGGAGAGCTTGGCTTTTGCACATGGAACCTGGAACCTTTATTCATTCCAGAATTAAACTGAAGGGACACAGAGTAACAACCTAATTTCACAGGAGCTAGTGCTTAGGCTTTCTATTGCATGGTGTTCTTACTTTGAATATTGCTTGTAGTGACTATTATCAAAACCCTATAGTACTCAGCAAACTTTTATCAATCATTAGTGGAATGTTCCTAAAGCTTTTTGGATAATTTAAATGGCAGGTTTAGCGTTATCATAAATGAAGATCACAATATTTTATGAGATAAATAAAACTTTATGTTTTTGCATCAAAAGGTTGCAGGGTATAACTAGTACCTTGAAGTAATAAGAGGAGAGATTGAATCAGCAAATGACCCAAAGATAAGATTACACCTTAAAAGGAAAAGAGCTCAAAGTGACTGTGATAATAAAAAAAAAAAAAGCTTTGTAAACAAAAGGAAAAAAGTATACTATACTGATTAAATTAATTAAACAATTGGTCATTTAAATAAGTATGGGGAAGGGGGAACCTCATAGGTGAACCACATATAAATACTTCAGCACGCTACTGTTTGAAAAGTCAATATAATACTATACTGAAAAGTATTAACTAATCATAGCTTAGTTCTCTGGCAACCTAAACAATATAAAAATCTTATTAAGAACCCAGAAATTATGTACATAATTAGTAAACTAAAATAATAAACTTTAGTCATAAAACCTCTTAGGCCCTCAATGAAACTCTGTATTCAGCTTACCTTACACACAAATTCAAATAAACTCAGAATGCCTGGGTTCCCAGGCCATGATGAATTAGAAAGGAGGTGCCACAGGAAAACTTTGCCAGTAGCAAGAAGTGACAGTCTGACTTATAAGCAGAATGAAAGGAGAAATGTAAAGGGTACAACAGTACTGATTTATGCCACAGTAGCCAAACCCTGCTATCAATAAGACCTGAGTTCAAATCTTACCCCAGACACTCACTACTCTATGACCTTAAGCAAGTAACTTGGAAGGATTATTACTTGGGGTCTAATCTACTATCAGAACTTTCCCTCTATTGTTCTACTGTGCCTGTACTGCATACCCCTATGCTAGCTGGATGTTTGGAATATTGTATCCGGTTATAGATACCACATTTTAAGAGATATATTAATAAATACAGAATATGTATAGATGACCAGAATGGTGAAAGGTCCGAAAACCATGTGATACAAAGCATGACTGAAGGAAATGAAGATTACTGAATTTAGGAGAAGGGAAAAATTTAAGCTAAATAAAATAAAACTAAAGCTTGTAAACTATTTTCTATTATTTAAAGGAATATTATCATGAATTTATACATCTGGAGATGGGGAGTATGATGGTATCTTGCTCTTTTACAAAATTTTACAGAAAAGTTTTTCTGCTTTAATCTGGTGTAAAAAAAACAATCTTTTTAGTACCCTCAACTCCACAGGTGGGAAGAAAAAGCAGATGGGCTCGTCCATCCCTGGGCTCCATAACATGATTCTTGTCTTAGCTCTGCTTAATGAGCTAAGCATGGTCCATGGTAGAAGTGGGGTAAAATGTTCTTCCCAATAGTCATACTATCTTCTTTCCACAATTCATTAGTTGAAGTCATCTTTATTTTTTCCTTTCCTTAGTACTTTATAACCAAGTTTAATATGTCTATTATATTTCTGAGCTTCTCTTAAAAAAAAAAATCCAACCCAACAACAACCTATAATCTTCATGTCTGACATTATTTGAATACCTTTCCTTTTTACCCTCCCCAACTATAAAATCCAGCAGTGAGAAACACCTTTCTCAAAATTTTTTTGAAAATACTTCAAAAATCCATAAAATCCATAAAATACTTTAAAAATCCATAAAAGTTCTCATGGCTTTAAGGCTTTTTTCTTCCTTCTGAATATTTTAATCTTCTTATCTATGTCAGACTGTACCTTGTGATCTAACTAAACAAAATTATTTGTCGTTCTTAATACATCTGGAATGTTCTACCTTTTCATGACAAACTTTCTCTTTGCAACTATTGTTTGTTGTTGCTGCTGTTTGTCCTTCATTCTTTTTTTTTTTTTTTGCTTTTTTTTTTTTTTTTTGGAGGGCAGTTAGGGTTAAGTGACTTGCCCAAGGTCACACGGCTAGTTTTTGTGTTAAGTGTCTGAGGCCGGATTTGAACTCGGGTACTCCTGACTCCAGGGCTGGTGCTCTATTCACTGCGCCACCTAGCCGCCCCTCAATAAGCTGTCCTTCATTCTTGAAGAGGACCATGACACTAGGAAGGTATTAACCTAATGCCATGACTTTCAAGTGAAAGTGAGGCAGGAGTGTGCAAAATCACGAGCCTCACTTTTTCCTCTAGAGCCATTTGGGGGTCAGGGACAAAATATAGATCCAGACTACTGGCGATGGCCCCAGTTACAGTGGGAAACTTTGGCCTTTTTAAACTAAGGTCTTTCCCAGATCTCAGGTTTGACTGAGACAATGCCCATTCAGTGACAAAGGTTAGGTAAGAAGTGAGGCAAAGAACAGTCTCTTTTATCTAGTAAAAAAAAAAATCAATTGGGATTGCACAGAGACCCTCAGAGTTTCTGGCCAGAACACAAACAATTGCTATTTACATTGTTTGGAGCCTGATGGCTCTCTCTGCAATAAACTAGAGTGAAAAGGATGGTGGATCTATAATCACAAGTACTTGAGTATCAATCTTGTTTTTGCCTCTTATAATGGTTGTAATCTTGGACAACTTAGTGGGCCTCATTGGGCCTCAGTTATCTCATCCTTGGATGAGGATGGAGAGGATTGTATCAGATGATCTCTAAGGCCCCTTTCGAGCTATAAATCTATGATTATTCCTTTCTGTAAACACTATTAAGCCTTTCTGGCCCACATCAACTTAGTATTCTTATTGGTTTCTCTCTCAGAAGTTGGGTATATAATTTTTTTCACTTTTTTTTTTTTCCCTATATTCCTAACTAAAGAGCCTTAGTGGCAAAGGGCATATCTTTCAGTTCTTTTTTAAATTCCAAATTAACAGCACTTAATACAGTGCATGTACATGGGGATCACTCATTATCAGGTATGATAATTATTTAAGCTTTTTCTTGCTTTTTAATCAGTTACTTGCTTTTAGTCATATTTCTTCTTAGTACAGTATGATAAAAGAAGAGGTTATATTTAAGGAAACTAATTTTGACATGGGTGGGAATATCTGGGAAAGAGACTATCATTCTTTTACTAAATCAATAGTTAAAATGAGGGTTTGGCACTGTCTTAACAATTGCAATTCTCTCTATTACACACTATGGAAGATAAAAATTGACCATATGTTAAATATTTTATCTATAAACGAGCAAAGCAGAATAAGAAACAAAAATTAGATTCCTAAAATAATTAATTACAAGTCAGAATATGGTATATTACAAAAGTCTTACCTTGTTGAGTATTTTGTTCTTGAGTTCGATTCACAGTGAGGTCTAAGGGGCCTTCCTGCTCTTCCTGAAGGGAGTTTTCTATTTGATTCATTTGGATACCTTTACATATTAGACTTGGTCCAACTGAACCATTTCTATTCTCTTGAATTTTACCACTTTTTGAAATGTATTCAATTGCAAACTGACGTATCATCTTTTTCATTAATTCCTGAGCAACTAGGGGAATGTTAGGATCACAGTTCTGAGGAAGATCTAGGAAAAAAACATACATATAACGAGCATTAGAAAATAGAAATATTAATATTAAATATCTCTATTTCTATGTATGGTTTTTCAAAATTACAAATAATGAACAGGAAAAACTTTTAAAATTAATCCATAGTTATCAATGGTCTCAGAGGCTTTCTGATATAAATTTTAAGCTGAGGCTTAATTAATTTTATATTAACATATCAACCCAAAACTTGGAATATCTTCTTCTTCATCATCATCATCATCATCATCATCATCATCATCATCATCATCATCATCATCATCACTACATCACCACCACCATCACCACTGTCCTTGTTGTCAACATTTGGAAGTAAGTACTTTATCACTTTTTAAAGGTTAAAGGAATAGAACAAACTGGACAGAAACAGAATGGAATATCAAAAAATTCTTTTTCAAAGTTTTCAATAAGTTTCCAATAAATACAAATAACCAATAAGGTTGTTTCTACTGACAGCTTTTACAAAAATTATTACAAGACTCTCCCAGTAAGTATATTACATGAATAAGAACATTTTGCAAATCAGAAACATAATGGAAGATACTATAAAAATTTCTGAAATTTATTCCAAATTTTAGTGTAAGAAACTAGGGCATGGCATCTGCACATAAACCTATTACTTTGTAGAAATATCAAGGAAAATATTCCAAATAATTTAAACTACATTAACTTAATGAAGGCGCTCATCAAATGGTCAAGAAAAAGTAGAAGTGTTACTAAACAAATAACATTTCTACTACATATTCTTCGAACCTAATATAGGTTCCTGCTAAAATTAGTATCTATAAGGAAAGCATATTAATACAATACAAATTAATGTGACATAACACAATAAATCAGCTCCTTGGAAGCTTAGGTTTTCTATGGTCTGTGCCACTAAACTAAAATAACTGAGAAAAAGTAACATTCAGATTCAATGCCTTGTATTATTTTATAATATTATTGGCTGTTTCCAATCCAAAATTGTTTTTTTCTATCATAATCTGTAAAACACGGGAGAATTATTTACAGAGAAGCAATCAAAATGTTAATTTGTAGTTGTCAAGAAGCATCATTTGGTTTAGGAAAAACCCTCATACATTCTCCCTATATGACAATTTATCAAAGTTTTTACACTGATTTTTTGGGAAGTTCTTTTCTTCTTGTGCTGTTGGGGGTGGGGAGGAATACCTCCACTTATTTTATTAAAAAATACTATATACAAGAATTGAAATGTTTATATAAATACAAAATTTGCTTATTAAATAGTATAAACTGA
This sequence comes from Pseudocheirus occidentalis, assembly GCA_028646575.1. NCBI lineage: Eukaryota > Metazoa > Chordata > Mammalia > Diprotodontia > Pseudocheiridae > Pseudocheirus > Pseudocheirus occidentalis. Next base: position 127,150,605 of record CM053601.1, on the reverse strand, counting down.
GGAAACCAGTGTGGTATTTCCCCCTACGTAGTGTTTCAAAGGTAAAATGCTTCCAAATGACTCAATCAAGAATTTTTGATTCTCTATTTAAATATCCTATATAGAAACCTATTTTAAAAATCACTTGAGTACACTCTGTCCCAATTTACAAAACATTTCTGCAAGACATAACTGCAAGTACATTTCAACAATGGATTAAGAATTCTTGCCTTGAACTATTATGACTGGAAGCAACATCTAGGAAAATGCCTAGGAGAAATAACTGGTAAAGATAACAGGACCTACTTTGTGTATTTGTTTAGTTATAGTAATGATGGCAAACAGATTAAATAAGACAAGTGAAATATCATATCAAAGACAGTTAAATTAATAGAAATGAGAAAATGGGAAGGAAAAAACAAAGGCTGTGAACTAGTTTTTAATTTAATTTTACTCCACCCTTACCAATTCAAGTTAAAGGACAAAAAACAATATAACTCTATCTTTTGAACTATTCTGATATTGTTAGTGTCAAGAACAGGTAACTCATTATAGGTTCAGTTTTTAAAATTCACTTTACTAAGAATCATATACTCTTGTTATAGTCTATCTCAGTAAGAATAATTTCCTAATTAGCAGTATTTGATGACCTTTTCTCCTCTCCAAACTGTGTAATAAATAATACAATTCTAGAGCATGTGGCAGTGAGATTTCATCTTCAAGTTATTGGTCAATTCACTATGCCAGTTTGCTGAGAAGATATATCATTAAGAAAACAATGAAAAATCACATTTTTATTAGGTAAAAAGTCTTTCATATTGAATGAAACTAAATATCAAATCTGCAGAGAATAGCTAATTTTATTCTCTTCCACATGCTACCACCAATCTAGGATAGTGGAAAGAATGCTAATTCTCAAGTCCAAATTCTTACATTTACTAGACTCTATTATTACTAGAGTATTAGGGCTAAACCAGAGATAAAGGAAGTGATGGGGTTTGCCTATGGGTGAAAGATAAAAGAGAAACCAGATTGCTTTGCTGTAGGTACCCAGTGTCAAATGGCTTTGAGTGGTACCAATAAAGATACTCAACCAAAAGTCTAGGCCAATTTTCCTTATTTGGATACCCATTTGTGCCCATCTTCCTAGATTTATTAAGGAATCTTTCTGAGAGAATTTACGAGGAAATGTTTAAAACTGTGACAACTATTATAAATCAATCATGAGCTAACCTAGAGAAATAGCTGAAAAAGATATAGTATTAAAGGATTACAGGACCAATTCCTTAGTGTTAAGAAAAGGCCACAATCAAGTTCACTGCTATGCCATTCATTCAAAGAAGCTGGATGACTAAACAGAGAGTTGGGGATAATAGATTATATTTGTGTATGAATTAGTCATGCTTTCTCATGGGAAGAAAACTTTAGTAAAACCAATATATATGCATATGAGTTACAGGGAGATAATAGGGGTTATCATCTAAAAACAGGATTAATCCATTGCCAAGAATATGTGAAAATTTATTATCTTCTTTTGCCTTTTTTCTTTCTTTTTTCATTTCTAATAACAGGGTAGTGCTCACTCTTGGTAAAGATGGTTTATTAAAAGAGGGTAAATGGAAAAATGAATTTTCCTCAAAGCACCCAAGTTCTCTTCTAGACACTGTATGAAAACTATTGGATGTTCATGGAAACAAGCCCTATTTAAAATCAAACTAAGATCGCTAGGGGGTGCAGTGGACATAAAGTGCTGGCCTTGGAGTTAGGAGAACATGAGTTCAAATTCAGCTTCAGAAACTTAGTGTGTGACCCTAGGCAAGCCACTTAACCCTGTGTACCTCAATTTCCTCATCCATAAAATGAGCTGGAGAAGGAAACGGTAAACCACTCCAGTATCTTTGCCAAGAAAATCCCAAATGGAGTCAAAAAGAGTTAGACCCGACTAATCCACTAAACAAAAACAAACATCCGAACATCAGTAGTAGTGGTTGCTATTCTAGGTCAACAGCCAGAAAATGGGGCAGAGTACTTTGAACACTAAGAGTTTATTCAAAGGTAATGTCTTCAAGCTAAAAATAACTATGAAAGGACTCTCCTACTGTACTGAATGGGGGTAAAATGGCATAGAATAAAATCCTAGAAAATCCCCAGGGACTTAGAAATAAAAATATCAATACTTAATGTGCAAAATTTTAATAATTTGGAAATACGGCTGTCAAATCAGCTTTATTTATTATACATACTTTTCACATTTATCTATAGACATCTGAAAACAGGTATTTTGTTGCTGTTCTTTTTCTTGGCTTTATCTCCTGTCCTCTCTAACAGTCTTATTAGGGCAAACATAATATCTTCTATAGTATCTGGTTTGGCACATGCTGTGGGCAATTTTCTTCCTTCCCCTTCATTTTAAATTTAAGTACTCACGGACAGATTCATAAGTCATCGCATGTGTGCTCCATACCTAATCAAGAGCTTATAATTTTTGCATCTTAAGCCTTAGCTAAAAAACACAAATCCTAGTAAAGTGAGCAAAATCAGGAGAACATTGTACCCAATAACAGCAACACTGTGCAATGATCACTTTTGACAGACTTATCTCTTCTCAGCAACGTAATGATCTAAGACAATTCCAAAAGACTCAAAATGGAAAATGCTATCCACATCCAGAGAAAGAACTATGGAGTCTGAATGCAAATTGAAGCATACTATTTTCTCCCTTTCTTTCTCTCATGTTTCTCCCCTTTTGTTTTGATTTTTCTTTCATAATTAATGTGGAAATACTTTTAATATGATAGTACATGTATAGCCTACATTGGATTGCATGCCATCTTGAGGAGTGGAGAGAGAAGGAAAAAATTTAGAACTCAAAATCTTATAAAAGTGAATGTTGAAAACTAAAAATAAATAGATTCTAAAAAATAAAAATCCTCCTTCCAGATAATATTTTCTTATTCAGTTCTCAGATATGCTTTATTTTCTGAGACTCTGACATCTGACTCCTTCAGCAATGGCAATGAGAACACCAGAGATCCTATGGTCTTTAATGTCTTTTTCAACATATGAGAATCTAGTGCTGCAAGGAACCTTTGAAGATTATCCTAATTCTCTCAATATACAGAGGAGGAAACTAAGATTGGAAGAGGGATAAAGTGACTTACCAATTGTCACCCAGTAAACAGCATGGATGGAGTTTGATCCCATAATTGCTAGCAACGCTTTCTAGTTTTCACTAGTGACACTGTCAATAATCAAAGTAGGAACCCAGACTCACGCAAACAGAAAACTTACCAACTGTCTACCTCATTAATTATTATTGGCTAATTTCAGATATTCCACTCTTCCTTTAATCAACACTATATATGGCCTTTGTCCAGAAGGTACCTTAGGATCTTTATATTTTTTTGGAGCATGAGATGCTATTTGTTTTTACGTAGCCTTTTAATAGAATAAGGTTACAACGGAGTACTTAATGAATACTTCTGATCCCCTGGAAAAGTTTTAGGAGTCTAATGGTAGAATTACAGAAACAACAAAAGGTATGCTTTCTTGGAGTTCTCAATTCTCATAGCACAAAGGAAGAGATGGCTCAACTGCTGAAATAAAACTCCTAATGGGCCAGTGCTATTATACTGATAAAACTTGTAGTATCCTTCTTCCTCTTCTACAGTAATTAAGCTCACTTATGGTTAAAAAAAAAGCCTGCAGAGAGAAAGTATTTTTTAACAAAGCTATCTCATACATAAAAAACATGAATAAGAAAATACCAGAGAAAGGGAGAGTTTTAGCAAACAAAACAAAATGTCAGATGATCAATAACTACTTTATACTTTAAGGACGTCACATTCTCCATCATGACAGTGGTAAATACCTTTTGAAAGCATACTGTTTTATACCTACCTTACGTGATATATTAACAGTCAAAGAATCACTGAAAAAAATTCTCTCTATAGTTGCATCTGTTGAGGAATTATATTGCTTTTTTTTTTTTGGAGGGCAGTTGGGGTTAAGTGACTTGCCCAAGGTCACACGGCTAGTTTTTTGTGTTAAGTGTCTGAGGCCAGATTTGAACTCAGGTACTCCTGACTCCAGGGCCGGTGCTCTATTCACTGCGCCACCTAGCCGCCCCCGAGGAATTATATTGAATATGATTCATCATGATGCAGGAAGATCTATCTCAAGGATTCATCTTGGTCTCAGTCAATTTTTTAAGGTAATCAATAAGCACAGTGAGCTCTTGTATATACTACAACTTTCAGGCAATTCTAAGACTGTGATCAAGTGTTTTGTAGGGGGTTTGGGGCAGAAAATACTGTGTTTATTCCCTTTCTCATTATTTTCATCCATATCCTCCACCAATGTGCAAATCATTCTCAAAGATTTTATAGAGGTGGGAAAGAAGGAAAGTGGGCCTACAGTTGAAATGTTCTCTCAATTACTGACACACAGTCCAAATGGAAAAGAAACATCCGGGAGTTTGCAAGGTTCTCTAGATACTCCAATTAGCAGATCATACTACAATACCTCTCTTCACTAAAATATATGATCACCTCAGAGATTAGCCTAACAATCCATAAACAACAGCTAGATAAAAAAATACGCAACAGCTACTTAAAATTTTTTCTTCAGGCCTCCCATAATACTTCTATACCCTCCCTTCTCCATGGAAGATCTCACCTCAAACTTTCTTCAGAAAAAATTTCTCTTCTTTATGAGCTCCTTCTTTTCCCCTATTCTATACCTCAAAACCTCTTAGCATTATTTGACCCTTTCTTGGTATCCTTGATTTCATCCTCTCCTATCTTTTATAGCAATGTGACCCCAGAATGGAGAAATCTGCTTCATTCCATATTCAATTTCTTCCTATCTGCCAGTTTCTTTTGTGTTGTCTATGAAGATGCCCATATCCCCCCTACCCTTAAATTATTGCTGCAACTTTCCTGTAACTACCAGAATATTTCTAGTGTCCCTTTCTCAAACATTTCTCCTCTAATCCATTTCCACACAGTTGGCAAAGTGATATTCCTAAAGTAAGTGGTTCACTAATAACTCTAGGATCAAATACAAACTGCCATGTTCAGCATTTTTTTTCAGATTCCAGCTCTACTCTGAATATCCAGTTTTACACTTCACTTCCCTTTGTGTACTTTATGTTACAAACAAATTAACCAACTTATGGTCCTTCATTCAAAAGACTAAATGCTATTGTCCCCTTGCCTCTTACAATCTCTAGTTTCCTTTTCAAAGTTCAGTTAAAGTGACACCTCTTACAAGTGGCCTTTCTTGCTCCACCAAGATGCTAGTGGCTCCCCAGACCTCAGAATTACTTTGTAATTTTATGTATTATTTATATAGCTATATGTACACATATAGCAACATAAATACATACAGTACCTATGATTTATGTACGTTATTGATCCTCCTGGTCAAATATAAGTTCCTTGAGGACAAGAGCTATTTTATATTTGTCTTTGTATCCCTAACACAGTATAAAGCACATAGAAAGAATTTGATAATTGTTGGTTGAATGGTGACTTCCAAATCTCTTTATATAGTTCTAGTCTCTTATCATCCTCTTCCATGTGGATATCCCACAAACATTTCAAACTCAACATGCCCAAGGTGGAATTTGTCCTTTCCCCTCCAAATTCACTTTTTCCCTAACTTTCCTATTTGTGCCAAAAGGGATTTTTCACTTATGGGATATATTTCTGTTTTTCCAACATCTGTGATGCCTAAAAGAGAGTAAGGACTTAATAAATGTTTAATGAATTAACAAACGCCTACTGTAGATTCTAACATGTAATCAGACACGTGGTACTTTGGATTAGTGGGCTAGATTTTATTTTGGATACTGTTCTGCACTTTCAATAATTCCAAATTGCTTCTTGACCTGAAAAAACATACTCAGGTGGGTCTGTGGTCTTATCAGTTTAGGAGCTCCTTCCAACAATAATAGGTATTTACACCCACCCATCCTATGCACTTCTTGTCCATGTTTTCCTAAAGTTTAAAATATGGGGTCTACCCTATATGCTAGAAGTCTTGTTCACTTTTTCCTGACACTATGAAGGTCCCAGTGTTGTACTCTGGATATTTACCTGTCTTTCCTCTAAGCATGTGACCAGACCATCTTCTCTTTCCTTCATAAAATTCTTTCATAGTGTCCTTTATTACTGTTCTTTAGGATTTCCCATTAACTATACATTCCATACTGCCCACATATACTTCGTGCCTTGTGGCTGTCTTCTGAGTGGTGCTCATCTTTAGGTATTCTGAAGGAGTGATTTTTCCAGGTCTGGCAGAATATATATAATCAGCAAAATGTTTTTACTGAAAAAGTGGGTGTTTGTTGTCATGGGAGGCTTTTGCAATTTCCCAAAAGAAACCCAGTCTGTTCTCCTCCCTTATTTTCAATGCTGGAATCACTACAATGACCATTAATATTGCCTATCCAAGATGTATATCCTTTTGGGCAAGCTCCATAGAGTGTCAATTCAGATATGTATTGTAACCTGGACAATATTAATTCTCTATCCATTTGGTCTTTTCTTTGTGACTAGTCAAATTATGTTACCTATGATTATTACTGTGCTACTTAGGCATGTCACAAAATCCCTGAGTCTGTTTTCTCATCTCTAAAACAGAAGATTTGGACTAGATGGTCTCCAGTTTTTTCGATCTAGACTTATGATTCTATAAACTACGATAAATACCCACATTACAGAGATCCAAATGAGAAGGCAGGGGAAGAATACACTGGATGGAGAAGGGAGAGGAAGAATGATAACAAGGGAGCACAACAGTCTAAACAAGAAGGGCCAAGAGTCTGAACTAACACAAAAGTTGTTTGTTTAAGAGTGAAGGGGAAGGATATAAGAGAAGTTGTGGAGGAAGATATGAACTAGGTATTTGGGGTGAGCTAGAGGAGATGAGGATAATATGGAAGATGTGAACCTGAGTCACTGGACAGATGGTGGCAGATGTGACAGAAAGAAATTCAAAGAAGGATATATTTTTTGTGGAAAATGAGTTCCATTATGGATATGATGAGTTTAAGATGCTCATGGCACTGCCAGTTTAAAATGTCTAATAGGAAGTTGGTGATGTACAACTTGACCTGAGGAGAGATAAAAGCTGGATATGTAGCTCTGGGAATCAACAGCATAGTATTAAACCAATGCTAATTATTCCACGTCAAAGACAATGTAACTGTAAGGAAAAAAAGAACATTTAAAAGTTATAACTGGCAATGGAGAGGATCTTAAAGAAAGTTTAGTGCTGTAACAGCAATCAGTTTAGCAGATACTTAGCACTTAGTAAACTTAGGGCTAAGTATGGAAGGTGTGAGCCCTGTCCCCTGTTGAGAAGTTGTAAACTCCCCTGTTGACATGGAAGAAGGGTACTGGCTGAGACAGGAGGCCAGTGTGTGTATATAAGCAAGAATTCCAGAGACAGACAGAATTGGAATTTTCCTGTTGGAGGAAGCAGGCCTATCTTAGTATCTGGGAACTGGGATGCTGGACTGAAGTGAGTTGGAGTTTTCTTGAGAGAGAAGCATGACCGGGATAAGACTTTGTTCATGGCCTACCTGATCCTTGAGTTCCAGGCAAGAGAAATGGTGAAGGGTATGAGATGTGCTGGACCTTGTGAACTTCAGTGTGTGCCAGGGACTGCCCTGAGGACTGGAGAAGGACCTGGGAGCTGTCTGCCTCTGAGGACTGGATGAGAACCTCGCAGCTTTCTGCTTCTGAATCCAGGTGACTGTTTGGCAGATTCAGGAGTGAGCAGGGACCATGGAAGGGGATGCAGGGAATCAGAGAGACCACCCAGAGGCAAGATGAAGAAAAGGCCTCCCCTTGGAGGAAACTGAGGTTTGCTGGACACCAAGGGGTGGGGAGTTTTTGTGGTTTTCTAATGACTGTACTAGTGATTAATGATATTTAGTAATTGTGAATCTGGATTAATGACTGATTAAGTTAATGGTTGCCCCATGAGTGGAAGATTGATACATTGTGAATTGATTGATTAAGTGAGAAGGGTTTCCCCCTTAGGGAAACCAGATGATTATTCTTGTGTTCCTTGTTCTTAAATATTGTGGCCACTAGAATGAAAACTGTGTGGCTATTCTAATGTTAAGCTGTTATGAACACTATATTATAACTTTCTGTGAGAAGATATAATGTTGCGAATACTATATTGTGACATATTGTGAATGTTTGCCTTGATGCGTAATGGAATAAACAGAGTGTTCACTATTACTATGTAATCTGAACCTTAAAAGCTGTTCACAGTAGCACTGTTTTGGGAATCTGCTGGTGCATGGTGTTACAAGTGCTTAAGGACTATCTTTATGAAAATACTGCCTGTGTTATAACCTACATAATATAATAAGATGCAAAGTAGAGAAGGGGATTATAGTATAGAAGGAATAATTTAGACATGAAGTAACTACTCATTCATCTATGGGCAGCAAAACTTCTTTATTTATCAAGCCTCTTAATTTTTGCTGTTCTAATATTGCTAATTTGAGTATTACTAATGCTTCATCTTGTGTGATTATGTATGGAAGAAATAAAAATTATACTAGGATGGGGAAGAAAACTAGAGAATCATAAAAATTATTTTGAACAAGAATGTTTCTATATAAGAATTTTCCTTTAATTGTATATATCAAAACCGTTGTGTTGTCAACACAAAATTATACTGGGGTTCAGTCAAAGAAGGGCTATCCCCACACATTTAAGTTTAGTTGTGTTGCATCTCTTCTAGTGGCTATAGAAAACATGTTAGCAAAATTCAGAATAAGTAAAAATAACAACCTAGGCTCAGTACCTTTCTAAATGTAGGAACACTTCCATGGCCTTTCAAGAATCACAGTCACCAAATACAATAAAGTAACAGTATCTCTGAAACTCACCACTGACTACATTCCTTTGTACAAAATTGTGTTTTTTAACAGATTTCTGTGAGAGACTGATCTTAACACTTAGCTGGATCTCATGCCTGTTCTTTTGCTCCCTTAGCAAAAATACTGCTTGGTACTCAATGATAACTATTTGACCCATGTAGAAAGCAATTTATTGGTTAACGTCCATCCCTGCTAGTTAACACTGGCAAGAGCTTGGAAACCAAATCAGTGGGCTGATGGCTGAAAAGAGCCTAGTAATCTGGCCACGGTGATGTTCTAAGCAATGCCAATCATCTTTGGACAGACAGCTAGTCAAGAGATGAATTCAGAAGCAGCCTATAAAAGAAAGAACCAATGTTGCATAGCAGACAATGCTGGCAAGTAAAATATAAAATTATTGTGATGTTCAGACAATGTAGCAAAGATATATGACAGTTTAGTATTTCTAAAATTACAACTGGTTTTATGAATTGTACTTAATCTTGGTGTGGGTACCACACAGAATCAATTATGTTCTCTGTAGTTCAGGCTTAGATAACATTGAAGTTTTAAGTGATAAAATATCAAGGAAAAGCATGAATCATGTTATGTTTGCTACATAAGGTACAAATTCTCTTAATTTGTTGATCTATTCTTAAGTTTGTCTATGATTGGGGCGGCGAGGTGGCACAGTGAATAGAGCACTGGTCCTGGAGTCAGGATGACCTGAGTTCAATCTGGCCTCAGACACTTGTGTACACACACACACACACAGAGAGCCATGTGACCTTGGGCAAGTCATTTAACCCCAATTGCCCTACCTTCCCCCCTCAAAAAAAAAAGATTTTCTATGCTTGTGTTTATGTATAGTACTAATTATCATTTACTCATCTTGTCCCTTTTCTTTTAATTGTGATGTGACCAAGCATCCATGCAAATTAGTTTTGGTATATACTATGCCAAGAGCTCAGATACACACACACACACACACACACACACAAATTAAAAAATTTTTAAAATTACACATATCTAGTGTTTCATTTTGGTTTCTGCGCTCTCATTCTTGAGTAGGGCTCGAGATATTAGGAAATTTATTCTCAAAAGATAAAAAAATAGGTGACATAGACTAATATTACATAGACTTTTCAGAAAATCTTCTTTAAAAATTCTTTTAAAATTCACAGTAGTAGGGGCAACTAGGTAGTGCAGTGAATACAGCACTGGTCCTGCTGTCACTGCAGTCACCTGCAGGACAAACTGAGTTCAAATATGACCTCAGACACTTGACACACTTACTAGCTGTGTGACCTTACGCAAGTCACTTAACCCCAATTGTCTTGCCTTCTCCCCTTGTAATAGTAATGAAATTTAAAGATGCCTTTGTATTGGTGGGCTGATGAGTACTTAGCACCTACTTTCAAATTAACTATCAAGCCTCTGTTGAGAAACAGAAGATAAGAACCCCTGTTACTGACATCAGGAAAGGGCTGAATAGGGAGGAGCTAATACTGTATATAAGGAAAAGCCCCAGCTGAGAGAATCAGAATGTCTTGGGGAAAACATTGTAGAGTGAGGGGAGGGCTGGAAGGAGGGTGGGAGGGAGAAAGGGGAGAGAGGGGGGAGAGAGAGAGAGAGAGAGAGAGAGAGAGAGAGAGAGAGAGAGAGAGAGAGAGAGAGAGAGAGAGAGAGAAAACTGCTCTCATGGAGTATCTGGAGGTTGAGCTGCTACTAAAAGATTTTGAGAATGAGAGAAAGTGATTTTGAGAATGGGAGAAGGCCTGCTGAAGCTGTCAAAGACTTCCAAGGGCTAGCCACAGCTGGCAGAGGAAGCACGACTGTGGTGTTGATACTTTGTCTGTCTGTGGCTTTGTTAAGCTTTTGTCTTCCCACTGTGAAGGACTTGAGGTGGACTGGACACTGTGAGCTTCAATATGGAACAGGAATTGCACAGAGAACCAGACAAGGAACTGGGTGCTGTCTGCTTCTAAACCCAGGTGACAGTCTGGCTGATTTGGGCAGGAGCTGGGACTATGGAAGAGGAACCACAGAAACTGAGAGCCTGCCTTGAGTCAAGATGAAAAGACCTCTCTGTGGGTACTGAGTAGTTACTAATGAAACTGTAACTTACTTGTGACCTAGGGGTGTATGGCCTTTGTATTTTCTACTACCCCTTACAAAGGTACTGAGTAGTGACTGATGAAACAGTAACTTTAATTGCACCCCATAGGTGGAGGACTTTGACTTTTGTACTTTGTGAGAGACTAAATGAATGTACTTTGCTTAAAACTATGTGACCACTCTGGTCACGGGGTAACCATTAACTTAATCAGTCACTAATCTAGATTCACAATGACTAAATATCATTAATCAAACATAGTCATTAGAAAACCACACAAATCCTCCACCCCTCAGCGTCCAGCAAACCTCAGTTTCATCCAAGGGGAGGCCTTTTCTTCATCTTTACTCTGGATGATCTCTGATTCCCTGGATCCCCTTCCATGGTCCCAGCTCCCTCCTGAATCCACCAAACAGTCACCTAGATTCAGAAGCAGACAGCTGCCCAGTTATCATCCAGCCCCCAGAGGTAGACAGTTCCCAGGTCCTTGTCTAGTACTCAGGGCATTCCCTGGCACACCCTGAAGTTCACAAGGTCCAGTACATCTCAAACCCTTCACCACTTCTCTTGCCTGGAACTCAAGGATCAGGCAGGCCATGAACAAACAAAGTCTTATCCCGGTCATGCTTCTTCAGTCCTCTAGCAGTTCAGCTAGCCCTAGGACCTAGAAGGAATATCAGCCTTCTGGGTGGCCTTCACCAGATTCTTGTCTCAGGTAAACTCCATCTCAGTTCTCAGCTTCCAAATGCTGGGAGAGAAACTTTCTCTTTCTCAAAAAAACTCCAACTCACTTCTTCAGTCCAGCAGTCCAGCTCCTAGATGCTGAGACAATCCTGCTTCCTCCAACAGGAAAATTCCAATTCTGTCTCTCTGTCTCTGGAATGCTTGCTTATATACACACACTGGCCTCCTGTCTCAGCCAATACACTTCTTCCACGTGAACAGGGGAGTTCACACCTTCTCAACAGTGGACAGGGCTCACACCTTCCATACTTAGCCCTAAGTTAACCACTAAACCGATTGCCATCACAGCCTTCTCCTCTCCAACCTCTTATACTACCTAACAAAATTATTCCTCTCTTTTATTGTCTAACTGCCTATTTTGGCGACAAATTTCTCCAGATCTGCTCATTTATAGTATAACTGCAGAACCAGCACTGCCTCTGATAGTACATAATCCTCTAGATCATTCAGGTTCCTTACAATAAACAAAGGATGGAATGTTATACAGAGAAAGGATAATTATTATACTTCATTTTAGTAAATGAAATTCACCAACAACTAAATACTCTACCACTTTCAGGTGCAAACAGAAAAATTAACAGATGTATGCGATAGTATAGTGGTTATTTTTAATTTCAATCTTAGCTTGCATTAGAGAACAACAAATTAGGTTTGAAATTCCTAACTAGATAGCACATTTTTTTCTTTTCTTTTTTCAAACCTTTATTTGTAGTTTGCAACATTCACTTTTATAAGATTCTGAATTCTAATTTTTTTTCCCTCACCAAGATAGCATGCAATCTCATACAGACCATACATGTTAAGTCACATTAAATATATTTTCACATTAGTTATGTTACAAAAAAAAGAATCAGAACAAAATCGAACAATCATGAGAAAGAAAAAAAATAGTATCCTTTGATCTGCATTCAGATCCCTAAGTTCTTTTTCTGGATCTGGACAGCATTTTCCATCATAAGTCTTTTGGGATTGTCTTAGATCACTGCATTGCTGAGAACTAAGTCTATCAAAGTTGATCATCATGCAATGCTGCTGTTACTATTAGTACATTCTTTAAACTCATGGATAACATCTTCTTCAGATTTGTATCTCAAGGGTCTACTACCACAGTATATAATTAATTCAGCTATATTTCTGTCACATAAGATGTAAATATCTCCCAGAAAATCTCTAACAAAACAATTTTGTGGGAATAGCAACTATTAGCAACTAATAGCAATAGTAACTCACAGTCACTCTTTGAAACTTGAAAGCTGGAGCTAAAAAGAGATCGTAGCTGCTTTTCCATAAGAAGACAGAACTATTAGTATTACTAAGAAATACCATCTAATAGGTATACAGAACTTTCAAAAGACGCATTTCATCTTTGTTGGGGGCAGGTAAAGTAGTTATTATTATCTCTATTTTACATATAAGTAAAGGGAAGAAGATAACTAATTTTTTTGTTCAGTCACTTTTTGGTCGTATTTGACCCTTTGTGACCCCTTTTGGGGTTTTCTTGGCAAAGATACTGGAATGGCTTTTCCATTTCCTTCCCTAAATCATTTTATAGATGAGGAAAATGAGGCAAACAGAGCTAAGTAACTTGCCCAGGGTCACACAGCTTAGTGTCTAAGGCCACACACAGCTGAACTCTGGAAAAGGAGTATTCCTGACTTAAGGGCTGGCACTTTATACGTTATGCCATGAAATCTTAAATCTGGTGTTTTTAAGACCACTATGCATCTCCCACTGTATCATAATGCCACTCACAAAAATTTTTAGTTTTCTCTCTTGCAATTTTAGGTGCAACTAAGAGTTTAAGAATTACACATTAGTAGAGGATTCTGGGAAGATGGTGTAGTAGGTCAGAAAATTTCAAGCTCTCAAGATGTTCCTCTACAAAACAGATAAAATAGTGCCTAAGGGCGAACATAGAGCCTATGAAAATAAATTAAAACAGCAGTGGAACAGGGGACCTCCTGGGACAACTGAAGGAGAAGATCTGAAGAAAAATACCAGGCCAAAGTTTTGTCCCCATGAAGAGTAAACATCTCCAGGCACAAGTTGCAAGCCTTGGGGTTAGCTGGGTTAGAAGGCTACCTCAGCCTCAGCTACAGGAACTTTTACCCCTGGGACAGTGAAAGGAGTTGGGTGTCTGAGCCTGGGAAGATAGAGGGAACTAAAGAGAAGATTTGACATACAAAAGCCGAGAGAAACATAAGGTATATACCAAAGACCAATTACATGGGGCTCAAAAAGCACAGACTGGTTACCTTTTATGTTTGTAAATTGTGAAACTTATGTCTAAGATTGTTATTAGTAACTGAGTTCATAAAATTAGTTCATAAGAATGAACATGATATGACTTCAAAAAGTAAAACTGTTCAGGAATAGCTAAAATTAATAATTACCTTATACAAATGAGATGGGAGAGGAAGAACCAATAGAGAGGAATTAGATGGGGAGGAGGGCTGTTAGTTCTGGAAACCTACTTCTAATAGGTGAAGGGAATACAAATGTATATCGATGTATACATACACATATGTCTACATAGGAGGGATTATGTATACGTAAGAACACATATCTGAGTATGTATATATATATAAGTACACAGAGGGCACAGGATCAATTGGAGAGGAAGGGATGATACTTTAAAAGGTGAAATTCTGAGGTGGGAGAGGATTAGAATGAGAGGAGACAGGAGAGACAGAATGGGGTTAATCATCTCGTATAGAAGAGGAAAGGGACAATTTTTACAATGGAGGGAAAGAAACCTACTTCCATTGGGAATGGGTTTAAGAGGGAACAATAAAGATACATCTAGAAGAGTTAAAAAATTTTTCAAATTTAGAAAGAAATAAAATGCTAAAGGGATAGAGGGGGGGGAGAGGATTAGAGGGGAAGATGAGGGAACTGGTCAAAGGGGCACAGAAAAGGGTGTTTAGATTTAAGGAAATGGGAGAATAAGGGAGCAACCTTTGGAGGGGGATAGGTTAAGTAATAGGAGGGCAAGGTAGTGGGTAGACGTAGAGCAGTTAGGAGGGACAGGAAAATAAGAGGCATATACAAACATAAAAATAAAGATTAGGAGTAGAATCTGTTAGGGAAAGTATGTTTACATATATGTGTGTGTATGTATATATATATGGATCTCTCTCTATAGGTCTGTATCTACACATAAATATATCCAGGTTTAATTGTAGTGTGGGAGGGAGAAAAAAAAAAGAACAAAGTAAAAAGTATACAGTAGAGAACAAAAGAAAATGTACAAGAAACAAAGTTGGGACAGCTCTCGACACAACACATAATATTATACAGGCTTTCTTGAAATGGAAATTTCTTGCTATATATTTTTAAATCCTCTCATGTTATGCTGTGCATATGACATGTTCTTTTTATTTTAGCATTACGTATTTAAGTTTAACAATTAAAAAAAAAAAGAATTTCACGTTCGCAATAGGACCCACATATTTAAGGTCCTCTATCATAACATGTTTCTCCTTTTTCAAGCAGGATATACCGGATATACCTGTCTTTTTACCTATGTTCACACTCTGTTGCCACAGGCAGAAAAGCAATCAAAAAGATCTTATGTCTACATTAGTTACTTTAAAAGACAATTGAAATTCTTCTGTGTCATGAAGCTGTAATGTTACAACCCCAGATGTACCATTACTTGTTATTCTCTAAGTCCATCACTAAAACAGTGAGGGGTCCTTGGGGCTAATTCCAATCATATCACAAAAACTGATAGGCCAAAAAGTTCAGCTGCTTGGGTAAAATGGACTTCCTACTCTTCCTGTCTTTTACACACATTCACACAAACACAGACACGCACACATATATGATCCTTGATCTAATCTTTCCTTTATCTAGATGAAGGTTTTCTGTGTCATCTGATAAAAGATTCTTTCCTGTATTCTGGTAGCTTATTCCACTGATGCTGAGATATGAGAAAAGATACCAAAGTGGCCTTTGTGGAGAAGCTAGAATATCAGATATGGATTCATAAGGCCCAAGTTCCAGATATGCCTTTATGAAATAATATAACTTCAGTAAAACACCCTCTTGGTCTAATACTACATCTATAAAATGGGGATATGGCTTTTGCACAGGTTTACGAAGAAGTACTTTTTAACTATTAAGAACTATATTATTGTTATTATTATTTTTAGTAGTAGCAGTAGTAGTAAATAGCAACTAGGGCGGTATTATATCTCAACAAGAAGATGAGAATAAACTTCTCCAGCCTTAACAAGCACTGAAAACAATGAGAACAAGGCACGCTCACGTGTGTGGTAATTGTTATTTACAATGGGGCACCAAATAACTTGGGTTTTAAAGCTATTTGGGTTGTGAGGTAGTAAAATTATTGGTCCAAGTTACATCCATTACGTCTAATCATTTTCTTCTTGTGGGTATCTTCTTACTTATTTGGCTTTGTATATATTTTAAAATCACCAAATCCTGTTTCTTTTTTCCCGTTGTTCACTCCATCAGTTACAACCCCTCTATACAACTAGACTAATGTCCAATGTGAAAGTATTTGCAGATCCTATACTTGATTATATGCTGCCATGGCAGGGGGTGGGAGAGAGACGGAGAGGAGAAAATTTGAAACTCAAGGGATACTGGAACTGAATCTTGTAAACTAAAAGTAAATAAACAAATCAATTTTTAAAAATCACTAAATCCAATTCTTACTCTGTAGTTGTTCAAAACTGAAACTCTAAGATGCATGCATATTTTCATTAATAATTTTTGTCATTGTCCCTCTTCACCGACCAAATACAGGGAAGAGCCAGAGAAAATACACAGAGCTGAGAGATGGAATGTCTTATTTGTAGAACAGCAAAGAGGTCAGTGTCAATGGGTCACAGAATACAAATTGAGAAGTAATGTGTATGAAGACTGAAAAGAGAGAAGGAGAATAGGTTATGATGGATTTCGAATGCCAGAAGATTTTGTATATGATCTCAGAGGTGAGAAGGAACCACTGGTGTTTATAACAAATAGCAATTACTATAGGATAGTCTCCCACTCCGTGTTTAGGCAACATTACTTTCATAACAATTTCTATTCTGATAGAATTTCTCTCAAAAATATTAGATTTGAAATAATTCACATATTTAAAGAAGAAAAGGTTTGGACTCACGTAGATTTTAGGTATTCCTATGGGCTATGACACTAAGGATTGTCTAAGTAATAAGCATTAGTCCAGGGCTTCAGTGAAAGGCAGGGGTTGATGCTAATGAGTAAATTACAAACACACAGATGTATGTTTGCTGGCCAGAGTCAGGTGATGAAGAGCAAAGACAGGGAGAGCAAAAACAAAAAGAAAATAATCTTTACTCCTTTCTTATGAACAAAATGCCACCAAATCACACAAGTCTAATTCCCTGTTTACATGATACGCATTCTTCAGAGAAAAATGGCAACCATATGCCTTAAGAATCTTCCTTTTCACAGCTTAAATATCTCAAAATTTCCAATGATGTTAACCCTCACTTCTTCACTATCATGGTATCTTCTCTAACTTATCAATGTCCTTAATACACTGTAATACTCAGAGTGGAATATAATTCTCCAAATGTAGTCAGAACAGAAGGGGCTATTTTTTCCCTAGTCTTGGACATTATACCTCTCAACACAATTTAAGATCACATTGTTATTTTTTAAAATTCCATATCATACCTGTACTCACATAAGGAGATTGTAATTCACTAAAGTCCCTGAATTTTTTCATATGAAATGTTATAAAGCCATATACCCCTCTTGTCAAGCTAGTTTTCCATTTCTGAATCTTTTCCTCCTCTATTTCCATATTTAGCAACTGATCCCTTATAAAAAGGAATTTTATAAAAACCAAAAAGGCAGCTCAACAAAATTATAACCAACACAACAACAAGTAACAGGACAGGCAGCTAGGTGGCGAAGTGAGGGGAACACCAGCCCTGGAGTCAGGAGAACCTGAGTTCGAATAGGGCCTCAGACATTTGACACACTTATTATAGCTGTGTGACATTGGGCAAGTCACTGAACCCCAACTGCCCTCCAAAAAGCAAAAACAAAAACAAAAACACCCCAAGTAACAGGACATACACTATTCCATACCAACAGTCCCATACTTCTGCAAAGAAAGGAGGGAGGTGTGACTTCACACCTCTTCTCTGGAGACAAGCTTGGCTGTTAATTAGTGTCCAATTTTATTTTGCTCTTTTCAATTACTCTATTGTAGTTATGTGTGATCCTGGCCATGGGAAGTTGGTTTTCTGAAACAAAGATTTTAGACATATCTTTTTAAAATTTCATCTTATTAATCTCACTCAACATTCTAACCTGCTGAAATTTTTTTGGATCCTCGACTTAAAGTTATATATAAGATCACTTTATAGCTCTAAATCTGATACTCTTAAGCTATATCTAATGTAAAGAAATTACAAGAAGCAGATTTTGGTTCAATTATGAAAAAGACTTTTCTAATAACTAGAGATTTCCTAAAATAAAAAAGAATGTCCCATACAATAACATTCACAAATGTTCTGGGCCTCGTAGTGATGATAATCTTTTAAGCACAAAATTTGTCAAAATAATATTATGATACTGTAAGAAATGACAATTATGAAGACAGAGAAAGAACAGGGAGACATGTGAATTGATGCAAAATAAAATAAGCAGAACCTGGAAAACAAAAAATACAATGGCTATATCAATGAAAATATAAAGAATCACATAACTGAACAATGTATAATTATAATGACTAAACTCCCACCTATAGCGATGAGAAAACATATTAACAACTACTATTTGTGTAGTACTTTAATGTCTGTGTAATACACTTTCCCAAATATCTCAACTGATTTGCTTAACAGCCATGAGAGGTAGGTATTATTATCCCCATTTTTAAAATGAGAAGATTGAGATAGAGTTAAGTAATGTACAAAGTCACATAGCTACTGTGTATCTGAGGCCAGGTTTAAACTTATGTCTTCTTGACTCTCAGTCTGATGTTCTATACACTATACTATACAGTCACCTCAAATAATGGCGTTTAATAACTTTTAAGGTTTGGAAAGTGCTTTATAAATACTATCTCATCCTTCAAACAACCCTAGGAAAGGGGTACTATTTTTATCCTAAGTTTACAGATGAGGAAACGTAAATGTGGGAGATTCTAGATGTAGAATACTATATATTGCTGCCAAATTAAGACTAAGGTTTTCCTGAACTGTTTACTTTAAAATCTTTGCTACAAAGGAAGCTTATTGGGGAGGACAAGGACATATTTGGAAATAAATGTAATATAAAAACTAATCTACAAAAAAGGTACACATTTTCATTTTCTAAGAGATCACAATGAAGTTGATCAAATGAGATTATATGTACTTTGTAAACATTAGAAGTATATGTGTGGATATAGAGTCAAGATGGAAGTGTAGAAGCAGCAAGGTCCCACAGCTCCCACACAACCACCCTAAACACCCTTAAAATTATGAGCCCAGACAAAGTCTAGGACTCTCAGACTCACAAAAATACAGAGAACACATCTCTTGCTGAAGGCAGCTCGGCAGCAGAGGCTCATCATGGCGGCCAGGATCAGAGGCTGGCCCAGCCTCAAGCCGAGACCGCGACCAGGACCGGGGTGGTGGGAAGGAGCAGGGCTGAGCTGAGCCGAGCCACACCGCAGACAGTCTTCGGAGGTTCTACAGCCTCCAGAACCTCCACATTTGCCAAGGCGTGAGGAACTGGATGGGAGAGGGGCAGCTTGCACCGGAGCAGAGACCGGCTCAGCACAAAAGCGCAGCCACGGCCAGGCCAGGCCCCAAGGTGGCCAGGACAAGCTGAGCCTCCCAAGCCACAGCTTGAGTCTACTTCAAAGAAGATCTAAAGCACCTGCCTGAGGGGATCTTAAAAGCCAGCAAACCAAGGTCAGAGACAGTTAATGAAAGAGAAACTTTGAAAATTAATTTGGGGGAAGAAAAGCAGTTCAGCCAATCTGCCCCTGGGGCAAGGAAGCAGTGGGGGGAAGGGAACTGCTGGAACTGGCGGCAGTGGCCCCCACCAGGCTGCTTCAGAGCTGTTGGCCTACGGACTCTGCAGGGGGGCTGAATCCATTAATCAGGGCCAAGTGCTCTTGCGCTGAGTGGCCTGGATCTGGATCACCATGTGGTCTTGGGTGGTGTTCCTGGGGTGCGCTTTCAGCAAGCCAAAGCTGGGGGGACTTGCAACACCCCCCTAATAGCTCCGGCAGCTGGGAAAACCCCAGTGATTTGGAACAGAGCTTTCCCCCCTGGAAGCAGAGTTTCACAGAGCTAAAAAACCAACCAATTAATTGACTGGCCAACATGAGGAAAAGGAAGCAACATAAAAACAGCAATAAAACTCTAGAATCTTTTGTTGTGGACAAAAAGGATCAAAGCATGGAACGGGAGGAAGAGAGCCTAGAACTCAGAACTCCCACACCAAATGCTTCCAAGGCAACTGAAGAATGCCTAGAAGCTATACATCAACTGAAAAAGGACTTTGAAAACCAAATAAGACAAGTAGAGGAAAAACTGGGAAGAGAAATGAGAATGATGCTAGAAAATAATGAAAAGAGAGTCAACAACCTGACTGAAGAAAACAATGAGGAGAAGAATGCC
>CM053601.1:127071372-127129752 GCA_028646575.1 Pseudocheirus occidentalis | reverse complement strand
AAATATCTCCTTGAAAAACCGCTGACCTGGAAAACAGATCCAGGAGAGACAATTTGAAAATTATTGGTCTACCTGAAACCCATGACCAGAAAAAGAACTTGGAAAGCATCCTTCAAGAAATCCTCAAAGAAAATTGCCCTGATGTTTTAGAATCAGAGGGCAAAATAGAACTTGAAAGAATTCCCCAATCACCTCTTCAAAAAGATCCCCTAAAGAAAACTCCTAGAAATGTTATTGCCAGTTTCCAGAGCACCCAGTTAAAGGAGAAAATATTACAGGCTTCCAAGAGAAAATCATCTGATTACTGTGGAAGCACTATCAGGATAACTCAGGATCTGGCAGCTTCTACAATGACAGATCAAAGGGCCTGGAATATGATATTTTGAAGATTAAGAGAGCTGGGATTAAAAGCAAGAATCAACTACCCAGCAAAATTGAGCATATTATTCTAGGGGAAAATATGGTCATTCAATGAGGTGGAGGACTTTCAAGAATTCTTGCTGAAAAAACCAGAACTGAACAGAAAATTTTACAATCAAACGTAAGATGCATGAGAAGAAACAGAAACTGTGAAGAGTTTTCAGTGGAACAGTTCCCATGAGCAGAGATATGGAAGAGGAGCAGAGAGCTGCTTACATGTGAATCCAGGAAAGAACTGGGAGTGGTCAGCCCATTGAGAAGGAGACATGGGATTTGGAAGTCAGCCTCAAATTAAGATAAAAGAGCACTGTACTTGGATACTTTGTATTGACTGATGATACTGTAACTTACTGTCACTTAGGGGTAGATTGGGCTTGTATTTTCGACTACCCCTTAAGGATGATTATCTTACCGTAAACTGGAAGCCAGCCTCAAGTCAAAATGAAAGAGTACTTGGATACTTTTTTTGACTAAGGAGATTGTAACTTACTATGTCCTAGGGGTAGATTGTGTTAGTATTTTCTTTTGCCTCTTAAAGGTGACTATGAGATATATACTGGATGATATGCTTTGTTTAAGACTATATGGCCACCTTAGTAATAAATTGTTATGTTACGTTATTGTGAAAAAAAAAGAAGTATATGTGTTAGCTATTGTTAATTATTACTGTTGCACCTATGGTTTTATCCAAATGAAAAACTGGTGATACTGCTACTAAAAGACTGAAAGAAGCAATAAGAACTATTGTTCATTTACAGTAATCAATATAACCAAAAGTAAACTATTATTATCTGTGAAAGTATGGAAAACCTGGTCTTGGAATCACAACAGATTAAAACTCTGAAGGTCTCTGCAATTTGTGTGATCAGAAAAATACCCGAAGACATAAAGAAATAACAGATATGCAAAGGAATTTGATTCTTCTTATCTAGGTGTAGAGTAAAACTTTCCATAAAGACAGAGTCCCTGTTTTCTTTTAAGATTTCATTGCCAAAGGAAACTTCTGGGTGAGAAAACTCCTTCTATCAATACAGTATAGTATCTTCTCTGGAACTTACAATCTTTTTTTTGGGGGGGGCGCTAAAATACAAGGAAACTTTTATTTTCAATTTTTATGAAGTTTTTTAAAATGCTTTTCGTTTTTTCTTTTTTTCTCTTCTTTTTTTACTTTTTTTTTGCATTTTATTTCATTCTGGCCGCTCAGTGGCTGGAGCCCCTCGGTTCCTGGTATTAAAAAGATGCCAACGGAAGTAGCTGTGTCTTGCCCAGGGGCCCGGCCCATCCGAAACCCCAACAAAAAGGAAGAAAACAAAAAATAAAATAAAAACATAAAAGAAATTTCAGATCATTTTCTCCGAGGTTTGTGAGAACCCACAAAAGTTTGTGTGTAACAGACGTTACAGTGGGGAAGAGGCCATGAACCCGGAGTGGGGCTGGCCTGCCCTCTCCCTGCAGATGGCGCCGGCGCTACTGCTGCATGTCTCTGGCAGGAAGGGCAATGCAGCCCCTCACTTCCTCCCCTCCCCAAGTGACAGGGGGAGTTGTTCCTTTATACAATGAGGGAGTTGTTCCTTTATAAAAAAGGAAGGAAGAGGGACTCAAGCCCCCAAAAGAGAAGGCTGGGGGCAAAGGGGTAGGAAGGGTCACTGCTCAGTGGTAAGGTGGTTATCATCAACCTGGATCTTCACTGCTGCTGGGCTACCTGCTGTGGGGTGGGTTCAGGACCCCGGTTTGCCAGCCGGCTGAGAATGTTACTCTCTGACATCTGTAGCCGCACAGCCACGGGGGGAATACGGGCGATGGTGGATGGCAGTCTCGTGACATCAGCCTTCATGTCACTCAACAATTCCTCCAGTTGTTTTAGAACTTTGTGCAGGACAGCATTAGCTGGCTTATTTCCTGCCATTGACTCCTTAGACAGGTGCTGGTGGCTCTCAGCCAAACATTCTACCTCAGCAAAACGGGTATTGAGTGCCATGGAAGGATGGGAGGGGCCCTCTGACATGTTCAGGTAAGGTGCTTGACGAAGTTGCTCCTCAATCACCAGGGCTTGTGGAACTTACAATCTTGAAGAACTGATTAGAATACTTAGAGATTAAGTGTCCTAACCAGGACAGCAAAGGCATAACTTGAACCCAGATCTTTCTGACTTTGAGGCCAGTTCTCTCTATTCACTACACCATGCTGTCTTTCTCAGAGTTAGAAATATTTTTTACCAATGTATGATTCCTTTTTAGACTCTATGGTTAAGTGGATTTTTAAAATGCTGATGAAGGGGGGGATCAATGGCATGAATAATTTGGTCTGAAAATTGTTTTGAAATGCAACTTCATATTTGAACATATTATGTCCAAATTTCTGGAAATTCAAAACATTTTACTCAAAATAATATTAGACAACTTTACTCAGGAGGATCGAGAAAGAATTTCCTACTCTGTGTCACCCATTCTTGCAAAATACCTGGAAAATGGCAGTATCACTTTTCAAAATTTTACAATTTATCTAAAGCTGTCCTCTTAGAGTCAGCGAAGTTTCTGACTTAAACTTTTTTCCTTTTTGGGAAAATTGTGTGCCTAATGAAAGGCAAGGTAGTACAACCTTAATAGTTCACTTTAATCAATTGCCTGCAATAACTGTCCCAATTTGCCATATTCTAAGGACAGCTATGGATATAACTGATTCCCAATGAAGATTCAGAGGTTTTTAAGGAATTAAGGAACAGGGAAGAGAATAGTTAACTGGAGATAACTGCCTGCTCTAGGCCTTAGTTTTTTTCATCCATATGTTGGACTGTTTATATAAAGACCCTTCTAGTCCTAATATCCAATGATTAATTTACAAACCTATAATGAATACACGGTATTTTCTGAAAACCACCTAATATAAGCTTATCAAATCCAAACCTGCTTCATTCAGTGCTTTGTACTTAGTGCTTCATCCTCTCCTGGCTTAAAAATTTTTCTTAAATACATATTGTCTAATATATGCAAAAGGACCATCTTAGATAATATGGAAGGCAGAAGGAATTAGCAGAAACATAAAAACCTATCAGCATACAGCTTATGACATTGCAGAGGGGAGAAAATATATATACAAACATAAAACTATAAATAAAACAAATATATAATAAACATAATGAAGAATAAAACAAAAATGCAAGAGAAACACAGTACAAGATAAGAAAATTTTAAAAAGAAAAAATCCATATAAATCACCTCTTGCTATACCTTTAATAAAGCAGGGATTAGAAAAGATGAAACCACTTCTCATAGTGTTACTCTGTAGACTGAGTATTTTTGCAGGTATTTTTTTCCTTTTTGGAGGGGGGAAGGTTGAGCAATTGGGGTTGAGTCACCTGCCCAAGGTCACATGGCTAGTGTTAAGTGTCCAAGGCCAGATCTGAATTCAGATCCTCCTGATTCCAGGGCTGGCGCTCCATTCACTGATCCTCTTAGTTGCCCCTTTCGCAGTTTTTATTAGCTGAATATGGTTCCCAATTTTTAAATTGGCTTTCATTTTAAAAAGCAGAGATGAACTACAGAAAACCAATCAGTTACCACAGTGTTATTTCTACTTCCATGATATATCTTGCCTTTCTACTAATGTTCCACCCTACTTCAGACCTTCATCAACTCATGGCCTAAATTACTACAAAACTCTCATAATTATCAGCTTCTAGTCTCAACCCTCTCCTATCCATCCTCTGCACAGTTGCCAAAATAATCTTCTCTCTTACTCTAAACACAAAACATCATGTATACCATTACCTGTTTAAGTACTGTACCTCTTGCCTAGACTGAACTCTTTGTGCTCAGGAGCTGTTTTAAAATTAGCCTTTCTTTGCATCCTTAGCAAGCAGTAAAATTCCTTGTACTTCTAGGAACAGGTACTTAATAAATACTTATTGGATTGACTAAATTTACTGCATCTGGAAAAGCTCCTTGGTTGTTTGTAAAGTCCCAAAGGACATTATGATTCTACTCTTATCAGGTTTAATTATACTTATGATGACTACTTGTATGCTTACCTTCTTGCTTGAAAACAACAGAAGTAGCTTTTATACTAGTATAAAGTACTTTTTATAACAGAGAGGCTTTTAGTGTTTTCATAACTTATGACACTAAAAAGTTTTTAAACTTCTTTTGGACAATGTCTCATTTCAAGAACAAATTAAGAAAATTTGTTTTATATATACACATCAATACAGCAGGTAATTTATAGCTACCTATCATCTATAGAACTTCACATATTTTAACTGATAACTTCTGCAGGGTCTATTTAGTATTTAATGCCATTACAAACCAGATTAAAATGTTATAAGTTTATAAATCTTTTGTTCTTGTATGTTTGTCTATCTGTAAGTACTACAAAGATATTACCTTACCAGTTCTTCCTTGCACAGATCTCATTACTTCTTTGTAATGCAATTCTAAAAGAGGTTTGCTCAAAGAATGCTGAAGATAAATGGCATGATTATCTCAATGGTTTAAAAAAAATGTGATAGCTAACATTTTTTTATTTCTCTAGTCTTTTCACTCTGTAATATTTCTTACTGTCCCACAGAGTCATTAACTTCTAGTGGTCCATTCTAATTTTCAAGGAATTTGTTGCTTGGGGAGTGTTTTATATTTCTTGTGCCAAGCTGTTAACTTTTTTCCCCAAGTCTAAGATTTACTTTTTGGCAATATGAGTTTTCAGTTATAGACAATAGTAGTCTGGAAGATTATTATTCTAATGGGAACTAATTTTCCCCCCTGATTTTCATGGCTGCAAAATAGGGGAACATTATTCAACCAAGGGGCTTTAAAAAAAATAGTTGTTCATAATATTTAAATCCATTTCATGTGTTTCAGAAATTGTTGGAGGGTAATACAAGATAGGAAAGACTATCTCAAAACAAGGCAGTATGGCATGATAGAAAGAATACTGGCCTATGAGTAGAGAATCCTAGATAGCAGTTCTGGTTTTGTCATTAATTATAACACCTTATACAAATCACCGTATTTCTCTGCACTCTGATTCCCTCGTCTTTAAAATAAGGTCAGACTAGATGATCTCTAAGGTATATACTCACTTTAATAGTGAATCATTCAATGGTCATTCTTTAAGAAGAAAAAAAACAAAGGGCAAATTTTAAAATTTTCTGGGGAAAAAGAATTTATAAAAGCCTTCATTTATAATTAAATACCAGGTTTTCAAAACAAGTAATATATTATACAGCAATCACTTACGGAAATGTTCATAAACATATACTTAGTTATAATAAATCAATCATATAAAATCCAAAATATTAGCTTATTCTCTTGAACTGATTAGGAACAAATATAAATATATAAACAAAGACAAGTTTTTGTTATATAATACTTATTAAATTTAAGCTAGTAATGTTTTTATTTGGCTCTCTGATTTTAAATAATATAAGCAGAATATATACTTCATTATCTGGAACATACTTTATATACAAATAGATTTAAACATCCTTCATCTTAGAGGAAAGGTATACCTGAAAAGAGAAATTAAACCAAAAAGAAAATTCAAAACACTACTGAAAATTGGGTCAAAACTTTTAAAACACCAGTTAGGTTGTGTTTTCTCTAATAAAAATGCAGTCACAAACTATCAGTATAAAAGGGATGTCTGAAATCACTGGGTTCCATATACTGAACTGAAAGGAAACTCAAGAGGTCATCTACTCAAATCTCCTCTTTTACAATGAGGAAACTGAAACCCAGGTGAGTTAATGACTTGCCCAAGGTCAAATAGTGAAGCTTAAATCTGAACCCTGGTTCTCTGATCTCAGATCTAGACCCCTTTTCCCTCTATAACTTCCTTGAGAAGAAGTCATGCAATCTCTACTTAACCAAAGCCTCAACTTGGTATATCCTGAGACAGCCTTATTATGAATTTACATGCTTATTTCCGCTGAAATATGATGTCTTTTTTCCTCATACCAATCCTATCTTTGTCCTCTGAGACTCAAGCAAAGTAAGCCCTTTTTCAAATGTGGCCACTTCAAATATTTTAAAAGAGCTACTATCCCTTGAGTTCAAACTCAATTTCTCTTTTTCAAACTAAACACCCAATTTCTTCAACTTAATTATGTATGGAGTAATTTCTAATCTTTCCATGATCCTGGCTCTTCTTCTCTAAGTCCATTTCATATAAGTAATGGCCTTCTTAAAGTATAGTCCCCAGAAATGAACAGTATTACAATATGACCAGATTTAACAGCTAAAAACGTTTGGAGTTAAAGCATTATTCGTTCTGGACACCATGCATTAGATTTATTTTTTGGCTGCCTTATAACACTACTGACTAATACTGAACTTGAAGTCTACTAAAACAGACAAAGCCTTTTGACTAAGGCTTTTCTGTTTCATTGCCATTTCTGAGAAATCAGTTTACATATAATTCTCACTAATACATATGTGATTTTATTTACCAACTTTACTATCTTTTTTTCATTTTGTTATATAGGGTGATGATTTTCAAGTCAACCTATTCTTCCTCAAACTATCTGATGACCTCGAATCTCACATCTCCAATGGACTTTCAGATATCTCAAACTGGATGTCCAAAAATGCAAGTCTCTTTTTGCTTAAGTTCATCACCTCTCAGGTTCTCAGGAGACTGGTCAATCCTTTGCTTAGCGATCTTAAAGTCTTTTTAAATTGTTTTTCTTCAAAATGTTATCATTGTGTAAAATTGTTTTCTTGCTTCTGTTCACTTCACACTGCATCACATATTTTCCATTATTCTCTAAAATAATTCCTTTCATCATTTATGTCAAAAAAATATTCTATTAATGTAATAAAATTTGTTTAGCTATTTCCTAAATGATGGAAATCCCCTTAGATCTAGTCCTTAATTTTTCTTTCTTTTTGCCCCCTTTAATGCCCCTTCTGGATCTGGAAGTTTGTCTCATAAGCTTCAGAAAGATTTAACAGCTTAAAAGTGCACTATAATTTTGAGGACACCCTATGTTATCTTTTTCTTTATGCACCTTTGGTTCCTTATTATGATGTATTTCACAACAAATTGTGAATGTGTTACAACTTTCAGATAAGAGTAAAATTCATCTTTCTAGCCTTGCCTCTTCTTCTCATGGTCTAATTATGAGAAACAGCAATTTCCATTTTAATTCCTTTCTATGCTTGTGTATTCCTCCTTTTATATTCCCTTACCTTTAAACCCCTAGGAACAAAACTACTCCAGATCCCAGCTACTTTGAGGTCATGAAACTTCTAAAGAGAAATATCCTTTTAAAATGTTGCATCAAATCTGTATGATCAAGAAAAATAAATCCCTAAATTTGCTACGTCCCAAAATACACATCACCGCCTGTACCTTGAACTCATTACCTCACTGTCAGGAATTGGAGAGCATATGTCATCACTGGTCCTCTGAAGTCATCTGACTATGTCTTATGATGTAGCTCATTGCACTGATTAGAGCTATTAAGTACTTTAAAGTTATTTTTCTTTACAATATTATTTTATATTTATCTTTTTTATCTAGTCTATTTTTACTGTTGCCTTGTATGAGATCATGCTTACTAATGTATTTTTCTGAGTTTACCTGAAGAATATTTTGAAAAAGACTTTGTAAAAAAGGTACTGTTGATATAGTGTTGGATTCTGCTTTCTAATCCATTCTACCATCTTTTGTCATGTGTGGTTTTTTTTTTAACTTTTGTGGGAGAGTTAGTCTCATTTTTTGTTTTATGACTAATAAAGGTCGATTTTCCCCCATCCTGTTCTCTTATGCTTTTTCCTTTCTTTGCTCACAGTCACACAGGAGTGTGCTTAGTACTAGTAATCTATAATTGATATATTCTGTTTTGGTTCCCCTGCCTTTCTTCCTTTCAACAAGACCCTGTTCACAAGTTATTACCTTTTCCTTTTTTCATTTTAAACTCCCATCATCTACTACTGTGCTATAAGAAATGGGAAGGAGATGGGACTTCACAATTACCTGGAGAGGCTTATATAAATTGATGCTAAGCGAGAAGAGCAGAACCAGGAAAAATTTGTACACAGTCACAGACACACTTTATGTGTGAGGACCAACCTTGATAAAATGGACTATTCTCAGCAATGCACAGTTAAAAGAAAACTCTACAAGTCTCAGAATGGAAGGAGATATCTACATTCAGAGAAAGATCTAGGGGCAGCTAGGTGGCGCAGTGAATAGAGCACCGGCCCTGAAGTCAGGAGTACCTGAGTTCAAATCCGACCTCAGACACTTAAAACAAAAAACTAGCCGTGTGACCTTGGGCAAGTCACTTAACCCCAACTGCCCTCCAAAAAAAAAAAGCAAAAAAAAAAAAAAAGAAAGATCTAGAAAGACCAGTTTAAATGGAGACTGAAGCAAACTACCTGCTATTGTTCTTTTCCATGTTTAGTTTTGTTTCTTTTTTTCCCCACTGTTCACTCTATTGGTTACAACCTTTCTATACAACCAGACTATTGTACAATGTGAAAGTATTTGCAGATCCTATACCTGATTGTACACCACCGGGGAGTGGGGGGAAAGGGAAGGGAGAAAATTTGAAACTCAAGTGATTGTGGAACTGAATCTTGTAAACGAAAAGTAAATAAACAAGTGAATAAAAATTTAAAAAAAGAAAAGAAAAAAATAAACTCCCATCATCCACTTTCTGAGATTAGAATTTGTTTTGCTTATGACTAATTCCTCCGTGAAACTGTTCCTTGTTCTCCTTTCCTCTCTCCCAGTTCTCTGTTGAGTTCAATTTATTTCTACACCAAACAACCAAACTCTCTAGTGCAGCGGTTCTCAACCTATGGGTTATGTTCAATTTGAATACATCCTGCATATCAGATATTTACATTATGATTCATAACAGTAGCAAAATTACAGTTATGAAGTAGCCACAAAAATAATTTTATGGTTGGGGGTCACCACAACAATGAGGAACTGTATTAAAGGGTTGAGGCATTAAGAGGTTGAGAACCATAAAAGGCTGAGAACCACTGATCTAGTATGTGTGCTCTACCCTCCTCTGTCCAGTTCAGATGAAAGTGAGGTTCAAGTGATGCTCGTTTCCTATGATCCTTCCTCCACGTTTGCTTTTCAATATTTGCTGGAGTAACCGTATAAGAGAACTGTACTGTACTGCTTCCTCTCACTCTGCCCTCTTGTCAGTTCTCCTATGTTCCAATCTCCTACCATGGCTAAGCAAAAATAATACATTTAATTTAGTGAGGCCAAACATTTTTGGAGAGGCACTCTAGAATTATTTGTATTTACAATTCACTATAGATGGTTTCTAAGGCTTTTCAGAACTTTGAGATCTTCCTTTACCTAATACTTTTCAAGGATAATTATATTTCCAAAAAAGGCAGCATGCTTTAGTTGATTTTAAAATTCCATTCTTTTAGAAGTATAAACTGATAATCAAAAGATTTTCTTAGCTCTCTTCCTTTAAAAAGTATTTTTCTTCTTTAAAAAGCTCTGATAACATCAAGCTCTTCAATCTAACAATAATTTTTATGTCAGCCCCAACATTAGAGTGATGAGTAATTTCAGTGAGCCTGTATCACACATAGGCCTGAGTCATTTCCCCCTTGTTCACATGTTTTTCAAGTGTCTAATTAATATCCTTAATGTATTTGGCAAACCAAACCCCAAATTGCTCAAATCTATCACCCAAATTTAATATCTCTAAAATCAGTTTACAATGATACAGAAATTATTTTTTATGGCAGCAACACAAAAAGTTCTCAAGTTCCAAGGAAATAACAGATGTTTAAAGTGCGGTGGCAAGAATGTCACAAATATATAATCTGAACAGGAAATACATGAGATCAAAGTAGCTGTACGTATCATGTTAAATTTAAAACACAGACTAAAAAAATGCAATTAAGGAATTCAACATCTGCTGTTATCACTGCTGTGACAGATAGGAGTACTAGAGGCATGCCCATCTGCTATGCTATGGTTAAGAACCTTCACAAGGTTCACAAAGTGACCAAGAGCATGACAAAGCTGGCATACTGCCACCACCTCAGGCAACTGACCAAGCACACCAAATCTGTGTGAGATATAATCCAGGAGGTGTATGGGTTTGCCTCCTATTAAAAATGAGCCATGGAATTATTAGAGGTTTCCAAGGATAGGTAGGCTCTGAAGCTTATTAAAAAGTAGGAACTAAGATTCGACCAAGAAGAACTCAGTAGTGCCCTGGCTGCCATGAAGAAGGTTGTAGTCAAGAAGGACTATCCCCCAATCACTCAATAAAGAATTGATCAATGGGAATTAAAAATATATGCCTTCAAAGACTCTATTACTCCTTAGCTGTAAGAAATGAAACATCTCAGCATCATTAGTATGGTGTCTTATTGATCACCCTAATTTGAGCTATTATAGTAACATCCAGAGAAACTTTGTAAAGAATTTTTCCTATTAATTAATTTGAAAGGCAGTAGGGGGAGGAGAGACACAACTGTTTACTGTACTTTTTTTTTTTCAAACGGGAGATTTCAACTTCATATTTCAACAAATTCATTTTGATGCAGATAAAAGATGATAAACAGAAAGCTAAAAAAAAGAGAAATAAAAGTAATTCTAAAAATGGACCTAAAGTATGATACTGCTATTCAAGAAAAATTAAGGGAATATTTGGAAAAGGAAATATACTATACTTTGGTGAAGGCAGGCTTTCTTTTATTACTTCTAACAATTCATTTCAATTACTAGATGTATATCAATTCATATAAAAAGTATTTCTAAAATCTGATATTGCCAAGAAACATCTTGAGTAATATCCAGTGAGAATTGCACTGGTCTTAAGCAACAGACTGGAAAATCTTGAACTATAAACTGTAGTAATTCAATTAGTATCTCACTGGCTGGTCCTGGACAACTCATATTGTATCCATATTTCCCTTAGATTCATCATCTATAAAACAAAGATGATACTAACCTTATGTTAAAATTAGACAGGGTGAAAAATATGATACTACATGGAGCAACTAGACAAGGTAAACTACATTTACATGCTAAATAACTTTTCTTTTATTATATGACATTCCAATAAGTTTAAATATTCATGGAAGCAGAGAAATATTTAAAATATAATGTTTATCATCTTCCTTGGGTCTGTTCATTCTCTATATTTTACCAGTTTCATCTAAGAAATTCACCAATGGAATACTTGTGCCTAAAGTAAAGTCACCAAGGAAAGAATACCTACAAAATTTTCTCTCAGAACACAAATTCTTATAAAACAAATTAAATAAAGTCTAACTTTCTGCCAATAAGTCTGAGTAGGCATAACTTAATAAAAACTAGCAGTATTTTTGGTGACTTCTGATACATATCACTCAGTCATATTTAGTTTTGACTTGGTAATAGATTTTCTATAGAAAGGAAGTTATCAAAGAATATTTTTTAAAAAAGGAAATCAAACCTTTTTATTGTTAACAATCCATATTATAAGCAAAGATATAAAGCTAGAGAAAAAATTCAGGAAAGGAATCACGACTTTCCATGGATTCAGTCCCCACACTCACAGTTGGGTTGGAACTATACCCCCTTATTTTTTTGGGGGGGGGAGCGCGGTTTAATATATTCTGACATATAGATATATACCCTCTCTTATTCTAATGTAAGCTCATTAAGGGCAGTGCTTGTTTCACTTTTATCTTTGTAGCCAGCAATTAGCACTGTATCTAATACATGGCAGATAATTAAGAAATGCAAATTAATTTCTTGATTGATAAAACTCAGAAACATTGGCAATTTAGTAAAATAGGAAGCAATGTCTCTTCTTGGTATGAACAGAACTGCCTTAAAGCAGACAAATTCTAGCCCAATTAGAATCCAGGTCTCATGGATATTTAACCTCTTATATTTCATCTGAGTCCACTTGGGAACTTTTTGTTGTTATATATGCTTTCAATATTTAAATAATACTATTCAGTTTTATAAAACAAGGCCTACTATTACATAGATAGATTAAAAACTAGTGACAATATCTGGAAAAGTAATTTGATCACAATATATGTATCATCCTGAAATTTGGTTCTAAGAAGAACAATGAGCCATTGACTTTGACATATGAAATAGGCTAAGTCACAAGGATGGAGAACCTGGAGCCTCAAGGCCACACGGGGCCCTCTAGGTCCTCAAGTGCAGTCCTCTGACTGAATCCAAACTTCACAGAACAAATCTCTTTAATAAAAGAATTTGCTTGGTAAAACTTAAGACTCAATCAAAAGGCCACAGGTTCCCTACCCCTGGAAGATTTTTAAATGACAAAAATGTTAAATAAATATCTGTGAGACTTTGATCTGTTTTAAAAATCAAAGGGTCAGGGGCAGCTAGGAGGTGCAGTGAATAGAGTACTGGCCCTGGAGTCAGGAGAACCTGAGTTCAAATCTAACCTCAGACATCTGACACACTCTACTCTGCCTTACCTTCCCCACCTCCAAAATACAAAACAAAACAAAACAAGAATCAAAGGGTCAACAGGTTCAGTGAATCAGTAACTCATTTTATTTTCTTGGAGGACAAACTTTGTCATAGGATAATCTGTGCCTCAAGGATTTCTAAGTCTCCTCAAACTTGGTCAATTTGTCTGCTATCAAAATGACTATATGAAAAAAGATATAAAAACTTATTATCCAGGATTCAAAGGTATTCCTAAGTTTTTGAAATTAAAAGATACTTCTTGCCTTTCATTCAGGTTTTGGTTAATGGCAGAGAAATAGAGGAGTTAAGGCCGCTTAAAAAAGAGTAAAGTAGACAAAATGTATGGAAGACAGGTAACTTGTTAAGTTCAGCATACAAAACCCAATGTTTTTTAAATCACCCAAAACATGTTTAAAGCCACTAGTGAGGTTCTATTCTAACAATGTTACAAAGGAAAATAAGACATTATTAAATCTGAAAAGTACTGATGAAATAAAAATGTAAGGATAAAGACCTAAGATGCCAAAACGTAGAGGGTAAGAATCCTGAAAAGCCTTTCTAAGAAAAGACTGTTAAGAAAAAACAGGAAACAGTCAAATGGAGAGGCCACTGAATATCCATGAACACTCACCCAACCAATGGTAGAAGACCTCTTGTAGAGCCAGATGCTTGAAACAGCTGAAATGGCATCAAGTTTTTATTGATTACTCTTAAAAGGGCACTAGAGCCTAGATCAACTCCATACTACAAGAAAATAAACATTAACTGCTACCACTGATAACTTCAGCTATTACCACTATAAATATCTAACATGAAAAGAGGGTGCAACAATGGCTATTCATCCTTATCTCAGGCACCATGAAAATCCCACAAAGGAATTTTTGTCAGTCATTGAAAATCTTTAAATCCTAACATGGAATACAAAATTTGTCAGTAGAACTGGTATAAATTTGTGATTACTATTAATAATAATAAAAATTTCACTTTAAAAATGCAAAATTTTTAATGGCAAGAATTTATTCTTTTTAAATGTATGGCAGCTTCTAACTGTTCAGAATTTGGGGACTGTTTTTCCCCTTTTCTATGTTAACTACTAACCTTAAGTTTTTAATTACACTAATACTGCTTCTAACAGAGAATCATTCGGTAGCCTATCTAGACAATGTAGATTTCCTTCTCAAAACATGTTCCAAAAGAACCTGGAAGTGAAGATTAAAGACTAAAGTTTATCTGAGCCTATCAAAGTATTAAAGATGGTTAGTGGCTAACAATATGAGACAAATAGGTTCAAAGCCTTGATGATAATCTAAGTAATTTTTCTTACTTTCTAGGAACGTAGAGGCAAAATGTGCTTCTCCAAAACGAGTGATTTCTTGAAAGGGTCCATCTTGTAAAAACTGAAGTCTTTAGCAAGATAATTTTGAAAGTAACATTAAAATATGTTTTAGAAAAAAGCAAGCTGAATGGAATAGAGATTTGCAATTTCCTGCATATTTCTCATGATCTCTTCTACTCTGTGTATGGAATTAATAATTTTGTTTGGTGTTTATAAAATGCAGAATGAAAAAAAAAATTTAACTGAAATTTAGCTCCCTATCAGATACTAATATGGGGAAACATAAGGGAGGTTCCATATTTCTATAGTTTATTCCTACTACCTTACGAAGAAATCTAAGCTTCTTGTTCTACTTGGAAAAAACTAAGAAATGATGAAATATGGCAAACCTTTTTTAGTTTGTATATTTCAGTTAGACAGAAGGTAAATGAAACACTTAATTTTTTTAAGACTAGTCAGCATATAAACATTACCATTTTAGTACTGTAATAGCAAATAAGCATATGCCCAAACCTGACCAATAGATGACTTGAGTAGAAGGCTGCTAAAGATAGCTGTAGCAACCAAATATATTCATCACTTACTGAGCTTGAAGAAATGTTTGAGGTCTTGAAATCAGCAACAAAATAAGGACAAGAAGCATATACACATTAGTGACAGCTGTCTGTGGTAGGAGAAGAAAAAGTATGATAAAGTAAGATGAGGAAGAGGTTTAGGAGTCAAACTGAGCAAAGAGTTGGCCACTAAGGTAAAAATACTGAGAAAGATTCTGAATCTGCTGCTTTCCCTAAAAATTAGAAAAGGGAAGATGAAGGAAGGCATAATGAAAAAAAAAAAGTCATTAAGAATAAACTCTAAGTTTATATATGATGAAACCTTTTCATTAGAAAAAATGTAATTATTCTATGTCTTTGCTGTAGTTTGTGTTTTTAAAAATTGCTCTTATTACCTTTCTTTCGAAAGAGTGCATTTAGATAATTTTCTGCTTGGCATTCAATCTTATCAGTGTTGGACTGGCCCTGAGATGATAGTTCCTCTGTAGGTGTTGACTGTGAAGAACCAAGAGTTGGTGTACAATCCTGGAAAACGAATAATAATGCATGCTCAAAAATTTTTAAAAAATATCCTAGAACATCACTACCACACATACCTCTACATAAAAGGTTATAGAGTATTATTTTCCAATATATCTGTCTGAACATAAATCATATTGAGAGTTGGGAAAATTTGGCAAAGAGGAATTAAATCTGGCTGTTGTACCCCAAAGCACCTTATTCTTCAGTAAGACTGGAGACACAAGCAGACTGGGACAGAGTTGGGAGAACTAGTAACATATTAATCAACAAATATTTGTACATTTATTGTTGGTCCCAACATCATGGGACCTGATTATACCACAGGAAAACAGATTAAGTATTGGTGGGAATTTCTAAGACCATCAAGTACAACCCTCTCATTTGATAATAACTGAAGTCCAAAGAGTGAATTGCCCAAGGGAACTCAAGAATACCGTGGCAGAGCCAGGGTATGAACTTGGATTTCTTTAAGTCCAATGTTCTCATGAGAAATGCTTCCCTCTCAAATACTAGAAAATCATGCTAACTTAGGTATGTGACATTTAGGTGTCAAAGTTTGCTTTAGAGTGTACCAAACTAAAACTCCACATACACACAACATGTCCCTAAAAATCTGAGTGGAAACGGACTCGTCTTTATCAACCAATGAGCAAAAAGAAAGGAAGGTGCAAGCAGACATGTACCGGTATTGTCATCTCCAAGTATGGCATAATGTCAGACTTCTAAAAAACACTTGTCTTTTTTTTAACCGAATGAAATACCTCTTATATATCCATTGAACAAATATTCCCTGACCCAAATTAAATAAAGTAATGAATTAGTTACAATTGTGTAAACAGTTTAGAAATAATGTCACAATATTCAAACTTACACTGACTGCTTCTTTCTGTAGGTTACAAAATGAACATTTTTCATCCATAGACCAGTCAGTCAGCTCTTCTGGTTCACAGTCTTAAGAGGAAAAAAAAATATTCATTAGACTCACTGACTTAAAATGTTCTAAAAAATAGATAACTCTGCATACCATCAGTTTACATTAATATAAAATCAGGTACTAGTGGTCTCAAAAAATCCCCAAACATTAAACTCCTTGGTTATCTGTACCATAAACATAGTGAAAGAGTAACAATTTGGATAACAATGGGAGAAGTGTGAATAAACAAATATAATACAATAAAATAATACAAATTAAAAAGAATTTAATATTATGAAAGTAACTGAAATATCATAAAAACAAATCAAGCCAAATACAACACAATTTAACTGAATTATCTAAAACAAATTCCATTCAGATTATTGAGGCACTCAGTACGAAAAGCAAAACTTTTAAGAATTGTACATGTCTGTCAGACAATAACTTAGCTTTTCTAGAACTTCTATAGATTACTAGTTAGAATTACTCCCAAGAAATTTATGGCATGGATACATAGATACAGTGCAGATAGAAACATACTTTGAATAAAGATCCTTTTACTCAGGAACTCCACAAATGCAGGTTCACTGTGCTATAAATCAAATGGCGTCTACTACAAACATAAATAACAGATTGCCATGAATGTATCTGGGTTTAGAGGAATCTGAAGGTTGACCAAATAAAATGATCTGTTGTAATTACTTTTAACTATTTACTATTACCAGAAAAATTATGTCTAATATGGGCAATTAATATATTACATAGAGTATTTTTATGAAAAAAAAAATCCACGAGTGAGAGTGGATGACACTTTGTAAAATGCCAAGTATAACCTCAAGAAGAAAATTCCTCATAAATAATTTTCAAAATTATATATAGTACAACTTTTATAGACAGCTATCTGGGATAATTTTCAGGGCTTTTGTTTGTTTTTTTGAGTACTTAATTACAGTTCAATATAATTTGCTTCATATTCCTCCCAGTTCCTCATGAAGTATTTATTTATAGATATAGTTTGTATTTACTCACTTGGGTACATGTTGTTTTCCCACATTAGAATGTAATTCTTTTTGAAGAAGAATTATAGCCCCTGACTCCTTGAAGGGAGTGTTTTGTTTCTGCTTTGATATCTATCCCCGGCTGAGCCCAATGCCTAGTACACACAGTAGGGCACCATTAAAAACTCCATAAACAGGAAACCTATGATCTGAAAAGGAGGTGAGCCAATTTTTGTGTAACAATATTAAGGGAGAATAGAGAAAAATGCTGAACTAATATTCACAAAATATTAATAAGACTTAAAAGGTGATATGTGCTGTATTGAATGGATTTTTCTATAGAAGGATAAGTATTGGATCTGCAACAGTGAAGAAAATACCTACTATCAAGTGGATAATAAGTTCAATGACATATTAAACATGAATTCTGATTGAAGGTAGATTGATCTAACTTGATCTAATTTGATTAGAGCTATAATAAATCTAGTAAACAAACAGCAAACCAATAAATTAAACGAAATGTCTGAAAGGTGATTTTGCTTAAAAAATGTATATGAATCCCTCATCTCACAATCCTGTATTAAGCTGTTTTGCTTTGGAAAAGTTTTGCAGTGGAAACCGTCTTACATTTTGAATGAAGATTTCCAAATAGCTGCCATAATTTATGCGACTGCAGTTTTTGTTTATCTCCCTAAGTTTTGGGAAGAGAATGTTAAATTAAAAGAATCTGAAATAAATGAGTTTCATTAAATTCCCAGCACCAACTGACTATAACTCATTAATTTCATTTTGATTTTAAAATTAATATTGAATAGTTATTTTTATCTACTATTTATTGGGGCTATACTGTAATTTTTAAGGCCTATAACTGTAAATGATGATAGGATATATCTGCTACCTTGGCTTCAACACAAACCTGCTGTAGAATAAGAGATACCTATCCATATTATTGTCAGCTAATTTGAACCAGAACTGGTTACTGTTGACCAGTTTATTGCATTAGCTAGATCTAGGAAACCATAGTTCAGTAGGATCCTATATCATGTTGGACTAAATAATATGTTACAGTTGGTGATTGACTATCTGGCCCTTATGAACCCTGTATGTTTGAAGTAAATACTGGATTCTTTCCTAGTCATAAATTTCCTTTAAAAAAATTCCTAGGTATAAAATTTCAATTAAATTCTGCAGTAGAACCTACTCTCTATACAAAGTACTGCAATCAGGGTGGATACAAAGACACAAAGAAAAATTTTTCTTGTCCTAGATGATTTTACACTCAATCGAGAAAAAAACCATTTACACAGATAAGTAATTATGAGAATTTGAGAAGGACGAGAATACTAACAAGAATTGGGAGGAAAAAAGAGAATTCAGGAAAGTTTTCCACAAAAAAAGGACTGAGCTGAACTTTAAGGAAGAAGGCTAATGACTCTAAGAGAACTTACTCAAAATTGGAAACTAAAGCCCAAAGACTAGTTTTCTAATTATTTCTGTTTTGTTCCTGTATAGCTAGAATTGTACCAAAAATCTCAATCTGGATGAATAGTTTTGGTTAGGTAATTGTTTAAATATATTCAGGAGGAAAATAAATATTCTCCCTCTGGGTCACACTAGGAGGATGAAATACAGAGGTTGTTCATTTTCCTTAGGTAACAGAACCCAATGTTCAAATCTGATTCCAAATCAGAAAGGTACATAGGGACCTACTGAAGTTTATTCTGTTGGTTTCCTAGATATATCTATGCAACCTTTAATTTAATCAACAAAAACCAGTCTTGGTTCAAATTGGCTGACAATGATATTGATAGGTATTTCTTGTTCAATAGCAGGTTTAGGGTGAAACCACTAAAGCAGATACATCCTATCATCATTTACAGGTATGAGCCTTAAAGTTTACTGTATAACCTCAGTAACAATTGGACAAAAACAACATTCCTTCTCCTCTATCCCCCCACTGCCAAATATCCTGGGTGGCAGTTAAAGGTAGTATAGCAGCAAGAGTGGTGGACACAGAGTTGCAGGAAATGGGTTCAAATCACCCCTCCCTCAATACTCTGTGGGCAAGTCATTTAGCTTGTGTTATCATTTAGAGTTAGTGTTAGGCCTTAGTGTTATCACTGGTAAATGAGATGTTCTTTTAAACTTCTTTTCATGCTAAACCTAATCCTACAATCCTACAATTACGTTAATATTTGTCTTCTATTTGCATGACTATTGGGGTCTGAAGATAAGGTTTGAATTTTTTCTAGCAAAACTAGTTAGTTTGTTTCCAATGCACCTTATAAGGCAGAAAGATAAACTGTGACAAACTATGCATTTGTCAAATATGACTTCCCACCTCTTTCTTGATCTTAGACACTCCATATTTTTTAAAAGGCAGTTTAGCTAAAAGGTAACATTGCTGTAGTAGAAAGGGCTGTCCCTAGAATCAGGAAGACCTGGTTTAAGTACTGTCCCTACTGATGTGACAACAGACAAATTAATTTTATTTTATATTTCTCTAGGCAACTCTCTAACTTAAGAGTTATCAACCTGTACTGGTGGAAAAGTTTCCTCCACTGCTGAAATATTAGGTTCAATGGCCAAAAAAAGTCAAACAAAAAAAACCCAACCCCAAACCCTGTAGTTAAATTTGATTACTTATTTGGACTATTTCAATGGCCTCCTAATTGGTCTCCTTGCCTCAAAGCATCACCCTACTTCTATTCTTTCCACACAAGTGCCAAAGTGATCTTCTGTTCAGATTGATTCCCTAACCAATAAACTCCAATGGTTTCCTATTGCCTCTATAAACTTTTTTGCTTGCCTTTTAAGACCTTTCACAATTTGGTCCCAACCTGTATTTCTAGTTTCATTAATAAACTATTTCTTTTCCTTCACTATATAATTAACCAAACCAAATTTTTCCTCTTTTCCTCACACATGGCATTCTATCTCCCATCTCTGTGCCTCTGCCCTAACCATTTTGTATGCCTAGAATGCACTTCCTCCTCACCTCCATCTCACAGAATCTCCCACTTTTAAAAAATATACAGCTTAAGAATAATTTTCCACATGATGATACCTTTCCTGATCCCCATTTTTAAAAATTTCTTTTGTATTTATTATGTAAACTTAAGTATGTACACCTTGCTTCCCCTGATAGGTCAGTAATAGTCAATAAAGATTTATTAAATGTCTACTATGTGCTAGTCAAGGTGAGCACCTCAAGAGCTTTGTTTTCTTTA
Source organism: Pseudocheirus occidentalis (assembly GCA_028646575.1). NCBI lineage: Eukaryota > Metazoa > Chordata > Mammalia > Diprotodontia > Pseudocheiridae > Pseudocheirus > Pseudocheirus occidentalis. Next base: position 127,109,344 of record CM053601.1, on the reverse strand, counting down.
TCTTCAGTACCCACAACATAGCAGGTACATAATAAATGGCTTACTGATTTATTGTAGACAGGAAGCTGAGGTGCTAGTTTATTAGACATTATTTGGTTATGTAAATGGCAAAACTGAATAACTGAATAAACTAAGAGTACTTTAAAAAGTTGTGGTGATGATACATAACAACAGACCATTGGATTCTTTCACCAAATGGAGTTTAAACTAATAGATTTTACTTATGGGAATAATGTCAGAACATTGAACATTAGCAGACTTAATATACAGCAATAATTTTCAGTCCTACTAACAGAACTAAGACTTTTAATAATTTGTAAAAGTGAAACAGTTATTAAAAACCTATGGCTAAATATCAAAGTAAACGTATGAAAGCCAGAATGCCTTGTCCTAGGACACTAGCATGAGAATGATCTGTACCCTCACTTGCCTCCACTAGTAAGAAAACAGCATTTCAGAAACCTTAAAGTATTACAAAATATTGGTACTGATGACTATTTTTCAATTTGGCTGTGACACTGAAATTTGATACCATGTCAAATTTAACCTGCTGCAAAAACAACAACATTAACATGTGTAATATTGTTGGATTTGAAGTCAGAAAACCCAAGTTTGCCTTCTTTCACAGTGTAATCCTGGGCAAATCATTTAACCTCACTAAACTTCACTTTTCTTACCCACAAAATTAGAGTTGGAGCAATTAATGACCTTAGGATCCCTTTCCCCAGCCTTTAATCCAAAATCCTATGACAAATTTAACTGGAAAAAACATAAAACTAGAATACCTGATAGCACTTAAAATGAACCCATACTCAAAAACCTCACTATTGTTTCAATGAATTATCAATGATTAACAAATAGTGAAATCATCTAAAGAAACTTCAATCTGGTCTACAAACAAGTAGTTTTTAACAAATGCCTATGAATTTTCTGGTCACTATCATTCCAATAAAGGTAGTTTCTTATTATGAAATTATAATAATAAATCAAAAAATGTGACTGACTAGGGGAAGTAACTTGATAATAATAAAGTCATTTGCACATCTCTTTTTGTTTAAAAAATTGCATATGTGTGTATAAACACATATACACACACATCCTGGTTATAAACTTGTTCTTTATACTCAATGATTGCAAAATATATTTCACTTAACTGTCCACATTACATACAAGTATACAACTAGTCCATGGGATGCATATAATCTTATTGACTTGATATGAGGGGAAAGAGCATTAGATCTAGAGAGTCATAGGACCTAGGTTCAAAATACACATCTCACATGATACCCATGTGACCTGGAATAAGTCACTTAATATAATTGGACCTCATATGTAAAATGAAGGAGTTGAATTAGATAGCCCCTGAGGTCTCTTTTTAGCTATAAATCTCTGATCCTATGATACATTCATATTAACCAATATCTCTTAAGCTATTTCCTTTTACTGTGTCTTCATATCAACATTATAACAGAATCCAAAAATGTACACCTAGTAAATAGTCTCAAGAACTTCCAAAGATTAAACTCCCAAGGGAATTAAGAAGGGAAAATTGAAGTGGATGGTATCATATATTTCTCATACCAGTACAGAACCTGATCACATGGGCTAATACTAACTTTTATGATAAAAGTATTCATTTTTACTATTGAGATAAAATGAAAACTGGTTTTGTAAACATAAGACCCAGGTTAAACTCTTGACTTAGATATATTTTTTAGTTACGTGACTAAGGTAATTAACTGTAACTGATCCTCAGTTTTCTCATCTTTAAAAGGGGACTGTAACTGCCTATCTACTCATGAGATTCTTATAAAGAATGAGCATCATAAATTCTAAAGTGTTACTTTATTTTTTTTATGGTACAAGATTAAAGAGTACTAATTAAAGTTTTCTATCCATTGTTATTCTATCAACCTGAATAAAAGCTGGTCTTGTTCCCTGCAACACCGTAGTTTTATAGCTGAAAACAATTTCATCTAAAGTTATATGATTTACTTAATAGGTTAATTCATTCACCTTTGAAATAAAGCAACAGTTGAAGATTAATAAGCAGCAGATGGAAAAGAAAAGCTTATACTATTTTTTTCCTTTATTTGTTGTTATGCAGCTGTTTCATTCATGTCTGAATCCTTCTTGACCTCATTTGGAATTTTCTTGGCAAAGATATTGAAATGGTTTGTTGTTTTCTTATCCAGTTCATTTTGTGGATGAGGAAACTGAGGCAAACAGTTAAATAAATTGCCTAGGGTCACAGCTAGTAAACTGCATCTGGGCCATATCTAAATCCAGATCTTCCTAATTCTAGACCCAGTGCTCTATTGTGCCACCTAGTTGTACCATCTCCTTTATTAGGAAACTTAAAGATGTAAGAAGACTACCAGTCTAGAATTATAAGGACAAGTTAACTAGGCATAACGATTAAGAGTATTAACCAAAAAATCTTTTAAAATCCACCATTAAGTCAAATAAATCAAATGACTAAATTGTGCTCTTCCAAAAACCCCCAAGTCTCCAAACTTAGGGGAAGAGAAATTTGGTTCTGCAAGTGAGGATCAAGGCACTATTATATGAAGTGAGGAAGATATGGGTAAAACTTCACTTAAAACTTTGCCTGGACTACTGCAATGCCCTTCTAACTGGTGCCTCTCCCTCTTTAATCTGCCTTCCACATGGCTACCAAAGTAATATTTCCAAAGCACAGTCTGACCATGTCACTTTCCTGCTTAAAGAATTCCAGTGACTTCCTACTGCTTAATATTCAACCAAAATGGCCTGCTTGCTGCTAGTTCCTGGTCTGCATTACCTTGCAGAGGTGCCACCATGCCTGGAATGCACTTCTTCATCTTTGCCCCAGAATCTTTAGCTATCAATCAACAAGCATTTACTAAGCACCTGTGTATTTAATTCTAGGCATATAGACAAAAATCAGTCCTTACTGATTTACATTCTATCAGGGGATACAATGTGTGCATGTATATAGTTTGTATATCCATGTATGTACAAAATATCAGTGCGTATGCATGCATGTATGTACAAAAGATCATAGCAAGTTGGGGTTGGGAGAAGGAATTCTTAAAGGATTTATCTAAAAGTTGGTACTTGAACTGGAATTTGAAAGAAATGGGTTTCTCAGAGGAGAAAGGTACCTCCGTTAAGCTCAGCTGACTGCTATCCTTATCTCCTTCCCAATTACATTTTATTTACTTTTTGCAGTTTGTATTCACTTAAATAGAGTATAAGTTTATTAAGGTTAGGGACAGTTTCATTTTTGTCTTTGTATTCCCAGAACACAGTAATGAATACATACTAATTGATTAATAAAAGTTTGCTGAGTGATTAAAAATACTTTGTGATATCTGGGGGAATTTCTGGGCCTATGTATGAGAAGAAGAACTAGGAAATATTTACTTGTAGGGGTTTTTTGAAGCTTCTTTTTTCAGTTTGGTCTGTTTTTTAAGTCTAGCATCAAGCTGAAAAATTCCTCTTGATAAAAATGCAAAGGCTCTTTTGAGAATCACCCACATTCTGAGGGAGGGGTCATACTACTCAGAAATGAAAGGCTATAAACAAGAATAAATAAGGTGAGGAGAACTGAAATGGGATGGAAACTTTTGTGAACAGAAAGGATAAATTCTATAACAATAAAGAAAAATCTGTATCTTGGGTTAAAAAGTTAAAACCCAAAGGTACTCTTCAGAGTCACTCAATCTAGCAACAACTCTTTGTCCTATGTATTACAGAGAAGTCCCAAACTTAAAACAGATTTTCTTCTAGGAACTGGTTTGTAAATCCCTTGTTTGGAATCTGGAACACATTTTTCTATGGAAACAATGTTATAAGTAGTGACCAGGTTCCCAAGCTTGCCTACAGAAGCCAATGTAACGCAAATGTAACAAATGGTGTATATTAGAAATAAAAAGAATAAAATTTTGTTTTAAAGAAATTAGTTTCTCCTCAATGTGAATGCTGGTTCTTGAAAGGAGGTTTAGAAGACAAAGAAATATATAATTACATCTGTCAAGTGAATTCTTTCTAATAGCTTTAGAGGTTGATGGTACTTAATGCTTTTATTATGTCCAATTTCACCTCTAAACTTGACGTCTTTTCTTAATTGAGACATATTAGAAGTATTACTCATGGTCATAATTAGGGTCTTTCAAAATGATAAAAGGGAAGGGAATGAAAGGTATAAAGAGAGAAAAAGGACAAAAATCAAAGGACTTTGGATTTCCAAGGGTCCTGAGAAATTTCCTAGTCCAACTCCTCTCATTTTTATAGGTGAAGAAACTGAGGCCCAAGGCCTCTGATTAAAAATAGACTATTTCCTTTCCACTATGCCTCCTCATGTGCAAGGTATCAGAAAGCAAAGATAGATGTTTGTATGTGAAGAGAGCCTGAGGCAGAATTCATTAAGCTATACTTGGTGAAAGGATTATGTAACAACATAATCAATTAAACTTTACACCATAACTAAAATGAATAATTCAAACCATAAAATGTTATAAGTCTTCAATGACTCCTCTAAAGCTTCTCCCTAGGTTTCCTTACTTGTCCAGCTCTTTTACTGTTTTTCCTCTTACATGGTGTAATGGGAATTTGAAGATCTTCCCTGTCCCTTAACAGACCTGGGGGGGAGGGGAGGTGGGTTTGAAGCTCCCCTGCTGTGAAGATAAACTCTACCACCTAGAGCCCACAGGAAGCTTCCCTGTTTTAAAGATAATCTCTGCCCCTTGACAGACTGAATATATTCACATAGACCCTATGGTGGGAGGAGTTTGCTGAGGAGAAGCAGAGCCCACAGAAAGGATGCTGGTAGAGAGACAATTGGAGACAGCTGGAGAAAGAGGAGCTTAGGCAAGGAGTCAGATAAGCTCAGGAGTAAATATTGATCTTGTATTGGTTTGTGGGAAGGCTAAAGGATGCTGTGGCTCTCAGCAATATTATGGCTTCCAAATATCTTTGGTACTTTGGCTTACTGGTTTTGGGATTTGGTTTTTCTGGTGTCTAAATAAATCCTTCAGTTTTATCCTCTATCTGGCGAGTCTGGCATATTTTGCAATCAAATATCATGCGGTAGTTATAGTCACAGTCTCTATTGTGATCGTGGGCACTGTAAATAATTGCACTGGCGCTATACACAGTCATAGTAATAAGAGTATACCATTTTTCTGGTGCTGGTTTGTTATCAGTCTACCTTATTTCTTAATGGGTTTGCCACAGTTTCTTATATTCCTCATATTTATCAATTTTAATTGCGTTTTAGTATTGTATCACAAAATGTAACAGAGAGGCTGTATGGCATAGTGAATGTAGAGCTGACCTTGGGAGTCAAGAAGATCTGGGTTCAAGTTCCAGCTCTGAGATACTTGTTCTTTGACCCTGGGTAAGCCATTTAACTTCTTGTCCCAGGCAATTTCCTCAGATTATAAATTACTGAAGGACTTACCTCTACCAATGTAGACTGACTTTTCTTAGCCAGAAACCCTCATGCATCAGTGAAGTCAAAGGTTTAAACAATTTTTTTAACATGATATTTGTTTCTTGCCATATATTCATTCATTGCCCCTTGTTGGGCATTTAGACTGCCTCCAGCTTTTTTTTTTTTTTGGTGGGCTGGGGAGGGTCTACATATATATAATTCCAGAGAGAACTTTAGTTTTTACAAATACCACTTTTAGAATATATTACAAATGATGAAATCCCTGAGTTAAATTATATGCTTATTTTTAGTAACTTTTACTGTTTAATGTGTTTTTTATTGTGAATAAGATACTGGCTGGAAACCTGGTTTTGATGAACATGAAAAAGGAATAATCACTAAAGGTAAAGAATATGCATGGTAAGAAAAAGACTGGGAAATACATTTGCCTGTACTAGAAACCAGCTTTGGGATTAATGGTTCAGCAATGCTGGGAATGGGCCCTAGAGATGTCTTGACCAGGCACATACGTACCTCACCTGTGACCTTGGGTAAGTCACTTAAACTTAGTGGTACTCAATTTCTTCATCTTCAAATGAAGGAATAGGACTAGATTATCACTCGAGCCCCTTCCACCTTTAAATATGTGATTCTATGAATGCCCAAAGTAGGAGTACTTAAAGTCCTTGCATAAAAACAAAACAAAAAAACCCAATTTGAAGGCAAGTAATCTGCTTACTCAATGGGGTTTATGCAACCAAACTTTCTGTAATCTGCTGCTTGCAGATCCTAAACTACTATCTGTAGAATCAGCCCTAACAGCTTAGAACAGTCAAACTCTAACTGCAGTAGAAATTAATAGGGAAACATTTCATTTACAACTCCTTTGAATTACCAATACTTTTAAAAATTCTGAAAGATGAGGTCATAAATTAGGGTACAATGAAGAGTTTATGAATGTCTTCTCTGTTATACTTGAAAATAACATGTCTTTTCCCTAAATAAACAAGGCTAAAAATGAATTCTAGTTAAAAAAGCAAAGAACACTTAAAAAATAAAGAACTACACCACTGTTCTTAAACAATAATAGCATTACCATATTGAGTCTCTCTTGAAGAGAAAGAACACAAGTTATTCTTTTAATATTCCAGGTGAGATGTGGCAAAGAAAATAAAATTTAAAAAATGTTTAAAAACTTAACTTGCTATTACATACTGAATTTAATCAAGGAGGCAGCAATAGAAATTAAGCTTATTTAATTCTCATCTAATAGTCTTTCTACAAAAATAAATCTTTGAAGATTAATGAAGACTTTAATTCTTCTGATGTAGAACATCCTTTTATAAAAAGACATGAAGAGCAGTTATTAAATGAGGATATGATGAATTTAGAACTTCTAAAAATTTAATCCATTCTCAATAGAATTCCATACCTAGAATTATTTTTCACCAAAAAAAGAAAAACCTAAAGACTAAGAGAGAAAAATCATATCCAGAAATTAATCTTTTTTTTTTTATAGCCAACTACTCAAAAAAAGTTAATTTAATTTACTCAACATACAACTTAAGAACAAATTTCCATTTGGTTCTGGCATATTTTGCAGAACAGTAAAAGGGAAAACAAAACACAATGGGAATATGATATATGGAAAATAAAAGCCAAAAGGGAGTTTAATTTGTTATTTTAATTAGAAATATTAAAAGCGATATAGAAAAAATATTACCTTCAAATAAACTGAGGTCTCTTCGTAGCCTTGGTCCATAAAGCCCTTCTAAAATACTTTCAAAACCTATTTTTTTTAAAGAAAAAAAGAGTACATTAACTGCTGGAAATAATTTTTAAAAAACAACAACAAAACTATGAAGGAAATTTTAAAATATGGAAACAATAAAATAGCTATAGTTTAGCAAAAATATTATTCTTTTTCTTAGAATTAAATGATGGCTACTACTCACAATGGACTAAATCATATTATAACCCAGGCTACTTTACTGCTTGGCTATCCCAGGGGTTTTTAACCTGTAGTCCATGAACCCCTCGGAGTCTATGAAATTGGATGAGAAAAAAAATTGCATCTTTATTTTCACTAACATCTCAGTAAAATTTAGTGTTTCTTTTAATTACTGAAAAAGATTGAGAAGTGGTCCACAGGTTTCACCAGAATGCCAAAGGAGTCAGAAGAGGTAATTTATTAAAAACAAAAACACCCTAAAAGTTAATCTTTCTACTCTCTATATTAAGCTAAAATATATGTAAATTTTTTTTACAATTAATTGAACACATGTACTTTAGTACTAAATTTTTAAAAATAGATTTATACAAAATTGTAGCCAGGAAGAACTGGAAAAATTATGGTTCTACATGCCTCTATCTTTATAAAGCATAGTCGCTTTTTGCAAGAAAGTCCTCTAAATCTTAATTATAGAAACAAAAAAGTAAATTATTTATTTGAATCTTTACTGTGAATTTGGACCCACTTTTATGGAAATTCAAACAAGCTTTCAGTTATTCATGGCCACCAAAAAGCCTTAGAGCAAAATATCATACTTAAAATGATTGGTTTTAGTAACAGTCTTAACTCAGGAATTTAATTATTCTACTTTTCAACAATGAGTGTTAAAAATAATATATGTTCTAAAAGCTATTGCACTGTGTTCATTTCTAGATATCATAAAAGACACTGACAAACGAGATTTTCCACCCCAGACTGCATTACCATGGACAATACAAAATATCTAAATTCTTTACTGCATCTTGTTCTACTCTTTGTAATTCTAGTATAGTAACTCTTAGTGGCTCAAGGGTGAGGGATTTGGAACCAATACCTAGGAAGCAGAGAGCTGGTAATAGGAAGAACAGAATTCAGAAAGAAAGAATCTGCTTAAGTTTATAGGTCTTATTAAAAGTTTATGAGCTGGTAAAATTTTGCTATGAACCAAATCATGAGCCAGTAGTGGGGAACAATGAACTAAACTGCATATTCAAAGAAGGCAGTCAGAATGATGAGGGATCTCCAATAACACAGAAGAATAACAGAAGGAACTGGGGATGTTTAAGGTAGAAAAGAGAAGACCAAGAGGAATACATAATAAGCTATCTGCTCATTTCTGATCAGCTGCCATGAAGGGAGTACCAATGAGTAAGAAAGTTACAAGAATGCTGGTTTTAGGTGATTAAGTTACAATTTTCTAAAACAGGTTGCCCATAAGTGAGCATTCAAGCAGGGGCTAGATGAGCAAATTGTCAAAGTGTTAAAAAGGGACTTCTGAATTAGGTAGGGTTTTGGCTTATAAATCTACTTTGCTTTGACCAATGTTCATTAACAAAGTACCCAAACAGTAAAAATCATCATCTGAAATTCCTTCTGTGATAGCATGGATAAGACAATTTACATCCTATCATAATATTGGCCCACTGCACTTAGTTTCTGACAAATGTTTGGTTCTTTTAAGACCCAAGAGAAAAGACAAAAAAGAGTAATTAGTTGGTTATTCCTAATTTTTCACTAGAATACAATCTTCTTGAGGTATGGAATGGTTTCCAATTTAATTTTGAAATATAATTAAAAGCCTAATATTCTGCAATCAATGAATCTATAAGTTATATAGGGAATCTGTAAATTAACATACCCTTATGTGGGGACAAACAGAAGTGGAAGGAAAAGAGTACAGGAGAATATCAGTCAAAAACTTAACACTAAAAATGCATATCACTGTTATGTTAAAATTCAAATAAAGTCCTTTTCCTCAAAAATCAAGTTCATAAGGTAAATAAATCCAATCTCAATCAAAGAAATATATACAAAACCAACTAAATTATTCAAGCTAATAGAGGAATATGACACAGATCATTAATTTTTTGGTATTCCAGAAGAACCCTGCACAAGAGTTATGGAATAACACATTTATCTAATTTGCATATGGGTCTATCAGATGTCCTGGCATTTAGAAAAAACTTCTGTATGGCTTTATCATTTTGTCATGAGATCTGAGGCAATATAAGCTGAGAACAGGTGGTCTAGAGCTTCCTTTAAGTTAAAAACCCTATACTACTATATGTAAGAGCTTAAGAATCATATCATCACCTCAAACTTTAGTGAAACAAGCTTAAAAATGAGTAGTTATTCCTTTTGTTTTACAAGTTTTATCATGAACCATAAACAGAAGAATGTCAAAGAAAGAATTTCATCTTCATTTGCTTAAATTAGGTTAGTAAGAACAAGAAAACCAAATTTAACACAGCTAATCCCCTGTGGATAAGAGTTGTTTCTAATTATAAAATTATACATATATAGGAAAGAATTGATCTGAGATCTTTCAGTACACCCTAAGATACCTCTATTTCTTGTCTTCTGTACCTATATTGTTAAATCCTGAGAGATTCTTCTAGTTTTATTCCTTTCAAATAAGATACTTCCAATAGGCCAAACCATACCCATTACTTATTGCAAAATTCAGCTCAAAACTTATGTCCTTCAAACTGTCTTTTATGACCAATCCTACCCTCACTACTTCTATCACAATCCCATTGTACTTATGCATATAGGCTTTAAAAATACACAAACAAAACAGATTCCTTCCCTCTCCCCATATAAACAAACAAATACTGTATAGCAAGAAGGAGAAAAGGGACTATAATAATCATGATTTTTAGTTAATTCAAAGTGATATTAACAGTTAAATATTATACTATATATGGAACATAGTGAGGGAAGGGGAGAAGTGAGAGAGGGAGAGGCAAAGGGAAAGAACTTTGGCCCAAACAAAGTAATTATAAAAATACAACTTTGAGATAGCCCATGAAAGAAAGATGACAATGCCAGCAGCTTACATTTAAATATCACTTTAAAGTTTGCAAAGCACATAGCACATATTACCTTTATTGATCCTTACAACAACTCTGAGGTAGATGCTATTACTACCGTAATTTTAAAGATGATGAAACTGAGGGTGAAAGACTTGCCCAGGGTCACACAGTTACTAAATGTCTGAGGCAGAACTTAAACCCAGATCTTCCTTACTCCAACTTCAATGTTTTATCCACTATACCACACTAATGACTTAGCTAGCTAGCTATGGGAAAAGAACATAGGATGAAAGAATCACAGGCTCACAAATTTAGAAACAGATAGCTAAGTTTTAGTTCATTTGGCCCAATACCTTCATTTTACAGATGAGAAAACTGAAGTTGGGAAAGGATGAATGATTTACATTCATACTTGAAAATAAACAATAGTTAAAATTTGAACTCAGGTCCTTCTGTCATTCTTCCTTTGACTTTATCACATGGCAAAAATGGATAATTTGGGAGCAAGATGGTAAGATAAGATACTAGGAACTTAAACCTATTTACTCATTATTTAAAGAACAGAGGCTGCCTCTGTATAGTCAACTTATGGAGATGGCAGATCTGATCAGAGATAAAAAAAATTCAAAAGGTTAATTCTGCTTTCTATCAGTGACAAGTTAAAGTTCCAAATATGCATACCAAATCAGCAAACGACAGGAAGTTAAGAGACAAAGATAACATCAGATTATAGTCATGATTCAAAATGACCTCAACAAACTAAGATACTGGGATGAATCTAATAAAATGAAATTTAATAAGGATGAAAAGGATGAATGTAAAATTTTCACTGAGGCTAAAAAAAAGCCAATTTCACAAGTGAAAAATAAAGAGAGATGGCTAGATGAGTAGACTTTTTAAAACATATCTGGTTTTTTTTTTCAGTATTCTGAAATGGGAGGCAAAACCTCTAGAAATAAGATGATAGTTCCCACTACACAAGTGCCCTGGCCATACCACATTTGTAGTACTGCGTTCAATTCTGAGCTCTGCATTTTTAGGAACTGGCCAACAGAAGGAAATCAGGATAGTAAAAGGTCTTGAGCTATGGCACACCGGGATCATGTGACAAAACTAGAGACGTTTAGACTAGAGAAGACTTAATAGGAATACAACTGGCCTTCAAGTATTTCAAGGGCTTACAAATAAGGCATTAGATTTGCCTGCTGAAGGGGACAATTTTAAGAGTAATCAGAGATCAATGTTTAATATTAAAAAGGGAAGATAATAAGAAAATAGTGTAATGTTAATGGGATTTAAGCTCTTTCCCACCCATTAAAAGACCTCACACGGAGCCCATTAAGGGAAGCTTGCTTAGGGGAGGCTTGCTTATAGGAAGGCTTGTACACTTTTCGCTAATTTCTAATTAGGTACTGAGCCACACCGGTTGTGATCCTTCTGGCTCTGAGAAGTGTATATATACTCTGAGTCGGTATTCTATGAGGGCTCCTTTATGAGAAAGATCTTGTGATTCCCTGGTCGAGATTCTGAGTGGCTGTATGTTCAGAGCTCCCTGACTGCTCAGATATAATGGCTCTCTCAATTCAAGGATGTATGTAAACTGTAGATTTGAATCAGGCAGTCAGAGCCATGTCTTAGTCCTTATTTCTCTGACATTCAGGCTGCTGACTTTCCCCCTGAACTAGTGAATGTAATTTAAAAAGACTGCTGACCCCTTAAATAGCTAGCTTTCCTAGTAAAGCAGATCTAAGAACCTATGCTAGCAGCCATCATGGGTATGCCAGTGTGATTGCTGCTACAAATGGTAAAAATCACAAATGGAATTATTTTGCCTCTCTTCCCCCAAAGGTGAACAGGCATACTCCATTTGAGTTGGTCATAAACCCTGTAAGGGCCTGAATCATCATTTCTTTCTTCCTTGAGGGATAAGACTGTTAAATTTTAATGGATTCACGCAAACTTTGGCTTATTTCTGACCATTTGAAGATGAGAAAAACAAAGCTATGAATGGACCAGAAGCATTCAATAGTTGGACAATTAACTGCACTTTACTTTTCCAATGAGATAATAAATTTTCTCCTATTTTTTCATTCTTTAGATTTTGTGTGACTGATTCCTGATGCCTTAGAGTCAGCTTATACTTGTCCAATTCTAATTTTTAACAAATTGTTTTCTTCAGATAGTTTTTGTACCTCCTTTTCCATTTTGTCAATTTTTCCTTTTACGGATTTATTCTCTCTAGTTAAGTTTTGTACTTCCTTACCCATGTGGCCAATTTTACTTTTTTAATGAGTTCTCTTCAGTGAAATTTTTTTTTCCATTTTGTCAATTGTATTTTTAAAATAACTGGCCAATTTTTCTTCTACCCCTCTTAATTTGACTTTTAAAATCCTTCTTGAGCTCCTCCTAGGATGTTTTTTGGGCTTGAGACCAATTCATATTCCCTTTTGAGGTCTCAGATGTGGGTACAGTATCAATGCTGTACTCTTCTGAATTTGTATTTTTATCTTTCCTGTCTCCATAGTAAGATTCTATAGTCTTTGCTTTTCCAATTTACTTTTTGCCTATTTCCTGGCTTTTAAAGTGGATCTTGGCTTCTGGGGCACAAGGGGCTCTGTCCCATGCTTCTTATGCTGGGAGCTAGAGGCTGGGTTACTGGCTTTATGTACTGTGGCCTCTGGTTCTGTTTGTTAGAAGTTATTATATATAATGCTGCAGCTCAACTGGTGCTGGGCTGGAGCTGGCTGGTGTGTCCCGAGGTCCAAGGCCAGGTGATGTCTTTCTGAGTTTTCCTGGGGTTACAATGAAGCTGTGTGAGGTGTGAGGTGTGGGGGAGGGGTGGTCTAGTTACTGGAGGTGTCCACTTTTCCCAGAGCTACCCTAAAGCACAGGCAGGCTCAGCCACTGGTAGACACCTGTCTATACTGGCGTCTGCTAATTCCTCTGGTTGTGCAAAGGCATGCAGGGGGCTGGGGGGTGCTGGTGTTGGCACTTGCCAGCTCCACCCCCCAGAGCTCGCTGGTCTGCTGAGGTGGGGTTTGCTGGCATGCCTCCCATCCTGTACTGGTCCCCTTCAGTCACATCAAGAAAGACCAGTGGACATCCCTAGCCTACCAAGCTAAAAGACTTCTGTACACCTTCTGCTGTTTTTACTATTCCAGGATTTGGGGGCAATATTCTCTGAATTTTTTAAAGGTTAACAAGGGGGAATGAAAGCACTTAAGTTTTACCCCACCATCTTGGCTCCTGGAAGTTCAAATAGGTAACTTTTAAACATTTAGTCTGTGGGCTGAGAGCACAGGATTACCTGCTGCCTCTGCCACAAGCCCAGTACTTGTCTCTCACCCAGCTCCAACACACCCCCATCCTGCCCTGAGAGGTTTGGGAATTGTCACTGCCACAGGTAATTCAGTTTGCCAGGGCCTACTCCCACTCTCCTATGGTTGAATCTGTGCTGGTACAGCCCACATGCTCTGCACTCCCCCTGCCCAGTGAAACAAATCCTTCCTGACCTTCCATGTTGCCTGGGCTGGAAATCTGCCACACTTGGTCTCCTAGTGGATTCCATAACTTTAAAATTTATTCAGATTCGCCTTGTAGAAGTACCTGAAGGAGTCTGTGGGAGAACTCAGGTGAGTCCCTGCTTTCACTCCACTATTTTGGCTCCACCCCTGCACTTTACTTTTCAATTATATGACTTGGATAAAGATGATAAGGTTTCAGAGATGAATTAATACAAATACTACACGACAGAGTGAATATTTTAGATGAGCAGCTAAGCAGTAATGAAGAATCCAAGAGGCTGACCAATGTGGAGATGGTGTCATATCCTTCACAGTTTATCAAGGTTTTGGGAAAAGTATACGTAGAACAAAAAAGGAGCATTTGATTTCTACACTAACAGACTGGGACCAAAATGTTCCCAACTAATTAGCATTTAAGAAGTAGAACTTCAGTTTTTCTTCCCTGTCTTTTTAGAGGTCTTTTTCTCCTAAAGCATTGCCATTATTGTATGACAAAGCTTGATATGTTCTACTAGCACAAAACTAACTGATATTTGGAAGAGGGGCCCTAAACAATATTCCTCTTATGTTCTTTTCTATTTTCCTTCCACAGTTCTCCATCTATCAATTATTACCTTTCCCTTCGGTGCTGCTGACAGTTACAAAAATCTATCAATCTGAAAAAGGGAAGGAATCAGCAAAATTCCTTCATCAGGAAGACTCGCATGCTCTTCCTAGCTAGGTCTATTATACTCTCACATCTCTGAGCTGGTTTGACTATTTTTAACTACCTATTACTTCTAACTAGGTCTCTAGGATGTTTCCTTTCCACTAGATTTTTGGTAACCAACACTTTCAGGAGAATGTGACCATCCTTTGGTCCTTACCCTGGGGTATAGAGAAGGGCTGCAGGACGGAGACATCCTTCCTGAAAGCTGGTGGTCAGGATAAGTAGAGGGTCAAATCCTAGAGGTCAACTTAACTATCATTTCTGACTAACTCACTATACACTAATACTCTTATTAATACAGTACTTACCCTTTAGAGAATAGACTTCTACCTAAAAAGCCTGTTTGATTTCTGGGCACTGTTATAACTAGGATGGCTTCTCTGGCAACATGTGAGATTTCTTAAAACTCCTTGAAAAGGGAAGTTTCATGTGTTCTAAGATTTCCTATACTGACACCTGCAGCATGGTTCAGACATTTTGGATTTAAAAATATTCAAGCAGACAATTAAAGAAGTACCTAATTTATTCTAGACCAAGAGATTTTAAGACTGACCTCTGTATCTTGAAACTCTTTTTAAAATTGACACTTGTAAATGTTTCTGCTGAGATTCACAATGAACTAATGTTACGTTCCAAAAGAAATTAATGCATTGCAAAGTTAGTCTCCTGGGCAATTAGCTTCCTAACTCCTCATGTATCCTACTGTTGACTCTTTAGGAACGAGCCTGACTCTGAGCATATCCTGGGGTGTTTTTGTAGGTTTTTGGAAAGGCCAGAGTAACTTCTCTGCCAAAGTCAGCTTAATTAAGATATTCCTGAATCTGGCAGTACTGTGTTAACTGTTGTACGAGTTATTCACCTCTGTATGTGCCCTAGACTGGCTTTTCCTGGCATCATTGTTTGCTTATTTATAACAGAAGATTATGTGAAGTGCAGAAGTGATTCTTTGGGAAGGTGCTGTGATAACCAATTCTGAATCAGAGCATCAGATGAAAAACTGGGATAGTGAATTGGGGCCTATAAATGCAAATTGCTTACTGCTCTCGGATGATATAATACAGGAAAAGGAAAGAAGTATTGGTAATGATCTGGTAGAGAGGTGGCTTCAGGACTTATATATTTAAAAAGTTCCTAAGGAAAAAATATATCTTTTCCCATCAGCAGTATAGCAAACAATCAATTTTATTATTTGATCTATCAATAAATATATGTGATTAAAATATTTAATTTTAAGTCAGTGAAGATTACAATTATTAATTCCTTCTTATTCTATGCAATTTTGGTCTATGTCCTCTCATAAACCTCCAATAGGAAGATCAATTCAGTTTGCCAGCAGGCAAATTTTCATATTCCATGGATTATCAGTACAGCACTCAGAACCATTTGTTTTCTCTTGCTTTCTTACATGATCCAATTTGTCTCCTTTTGTGACCACATATTTACTACTGCATCAACAAAATGTGTCCAGAATTAAGGATATTGTAGTCTAGCTGTATTCCACCTATCCAACATGGGGATATTTGGAATAATATGTTCATTTCTGGCATTTTTAGGAAGCATTTTGACAAAATTAATCCAGATAAGGGCAATCAATGCTATGATTGGTGAATGACCTGGGTATGTTTGACCTAAAGAGGAAAAGATTTAAGAAAAGGAAAGAGTTCATGAAAACTGTCTTCAAATTATATAGAAAAGTAACTAGATCTGTTTAATTTGGCTCCCAAAGGAAAGTGTAGGAATAATAGGTTAAAGTTACAGAAAGACAAATTTAAGCTTGCTATAAAATGCTATAAAACTACCTCCTAGTTTTCCTGGTTCCTTCAAGACTCACCTCAATTGAATCTTCTAGAGGAGGCCTCTCCTGGTCTTCACAGATATTGAGGCCTTCCCCTCTTGGCATTACCTCAAATATACACTATATCTTGTATGAACCTAGTTATTTATATAGTTTCCTCCATTAGAATGTAAGCTCTCTGAGGTCAAGGGCATAGTGCCTGGCATACAAGTATGCAATAAATGCTTGTTGACTTGACTAGGTAAGATGTCTGTTGGACATTTTCAAGTAATGAATGGCTGACCACTTGCTGGGGGCATTGTAGATGGGATACCAGTTCAGGAGTATGTTAGAGTAGGTTACACCTTTGAATTCCCTTCCAACTCCAAGATTCTGAGATTTTCTTCTCAAATACTCAAAGGGCTGCTTCATATAAAAGCAAATAACCATCTTGTGTGCTTCCAGTGCAGAGGCTGGTACCAATGTTTACAAATTTAGAGGGAGGTTGATTTTGGCTCAAAACCAGTAGAGTTGTCTAAAAATGGAATGGGCTGCCACCTTGAACCAGAGATTGTGTAACTATCAAGGATCTTGTAGAAGGGATTCATGCTTCAAATAAAGGTTGGATAAAAACCCAATCTATTCTTAATTTGAAAACATGTACATATATGTATACATGTATAAATATGCACATATGTAGGTATGTAGATATAAAAGTATCTATACATGTGTGTTCAAGGACATATAAACTACTTTCTCTTATATCAAATGTTTCAAAGACTCATGATTCAATCTGTGCAGTTATTTCCCCTTCACTGACAAATTGTAATCTTTCCATAACTTAATAAATGGTCAGGCAAAATAATAGGGAAAACAATTCATCTCCTGGTAGTCAAACTTCTTGTGATGGGTCTCCTTTTGGGAAGCCAATTTGACCATCAGAAGCAGCCTATCAAATACCCAATTTTTGTAACCTTTTTAAAATGTGCATCTCACTGACAAAGCCTTCCAAGAGGTCATTTAAAAAAAATTACAGAAATAGAACTGTAATAAGAGTTGCTCTGTCTTACTTTCTTATGACCATGAACTGAATAATAAAAAGTTGATATGGACTATAATTTAAATTACGCAAACAGTGATGACTAAACTGCACTTCCTTATATCATGGTCAGATTTCTGTTCCATTAATTTAGGAACAATACACAAATATTTTGTGCATTTTGTAGCTATCTTGAAAGGTGCTTCCTATTACTGCCTCTTGGATATTATTGTTATGCACAAGTGTAATTGATTTTATGTATATTATTGATTTTATAAGCTACAACTTCGCCAATGCTAGTAAGTATTTCAGTATCTTTGCCAATTCTTTAGGATTTTATAAATAAACTATTAAGTCATCAGAGCAAAAGTGACTGGTTAAAAAAAAACCTCTTTGTTACCCATTTTTATTCTATAGTCTTACTGGTATTGAAAACATTTCTAGTATTACATCAGATAATACAAAAAAGAGCTAATGTCTTTGCTTTGATATTTACTGAGGAAGCTTAATGAATATGTCCATGGTGGAGATTATTATGTACTACTACACTGCTAAACTGACAGTTTACAACAGATTTTACTTTGATTTTCTCAATGGGTATTAAAAAAAAGTGCTATACTTTAAAAAAAATTCCAATTAAGGTTGTTTTTAAAATTCTGAACTTAAAAACTAAATAAGATGAGCATTTCCAAATACAAAGCATGCCAAAAAAATGGAAGATTGAAAATAGTCATGAAAGTACAACACAAACACCTCCATTAAAGTATATGAAAATTCTATACATTATTTTCAAAGCTGTTTCACTGGTGTTTGTTACTAAGCCGCCTTCTGTTCTCTTTGTGAAGTTTGCAAAGTTTTGATAACCCATTCACTCTTTAAAAATGTCAGTAGTCATTTTGATATTTTCAATATACTCTACCTCCTTCCCCTTACCCCTCCCCCTATCAAGACCTGAAAACCAAAAACCTTTATAATCAAGTATACACAGTCAAGCAAAAATAAATTTCTGTATTGGATACCTCTAAACACATGCCCATTCTTCTAGAGTCTATCATTCTTCAGAAGAGAGGTAGTATATTTCATTATTGGTCCTCTAGAATTGTGGTTGTTTACTGTATTAACCAGAGCTCCTAAGTCATTCAAAGCTGTTTTTCTTTGCAACATTGTTACTGAACAAACTGTTTTCTGGGTTCTCCTCATTTCATGTGTTAACAGGTTTCCTGAATCAGCTCCTGTTGTCATTTTCTTTAGTGGTACAATAACATTACATTATATTCACAAGCTATAAAAATTTTAGCAATTCGCCAACTGATGAGCACTCCCCTTACTAAGTGTCCAGTTCTTTGACACTAGATAAGGAGCTACTACAAATAATTTTTACGTAAGACCCTATCTTTGATCTCTTTGGGGTATAGGCCTAGACTAGTAATAGTGTTATCAGAGAGTATACAAAGTGTTTTAAACCTCTTATGCCTAATTCCAAACTGCTTTCCACAATGCCTGGACCAACTGACAATTATACCAACGCTATTTACCTGTTTTCCAACAATTACCATTTTCCTTTTTGGGGGACCAATATAATGAAAGAGTTTGAGTTAAATAAAGAGCTGATTTAATTTGCATTTCTCTAAGCAATTTGGAGCATTTTTCCAAAAGCAAATTAAAATGTATTGATTTCTTCCCTTAATTGATGGTTCATATCTTTAAACCATCTAACCATTGGAGAATGGTTCTTGTTCTCATACATCTGAATCACTTTCTTACATAGCTTATAAATGAGACCTTGAATAGAAAATTTGGTGCAAAGATCCTCCCCGCTCACATTAATTGTATACTTTTTAATCTTCACTGCATTACTTTTCTTGATACATTTTATGTAATCAAAATTGCCTATTTTATTATGGTCATGAATGCTTCCCATATCCAAATATGTAATAAGTACTTTGTTCCCTTCCTTGCTCCTCTAAATGTATTATATCAAAGTCATGTATATAATTTCTACCAGATGCTTTTAAGTTTTCTAGGAAGTTTTTGTCATATACTGAGTTCTTGATCCAAAGATTGGGTTTCTCAAACACTACGCTTGCTTGTTTCTGTATGGTATCTACCTAATCTGTTCCATTCAAATGGTTTTTTAAACTAGTATCAAAACCTTTTGATGATTAATACCGTGTAGTATGGCTTCCCATTCCACTCCCCACCCCCTTTCATTATTTCCCTTGATATTCTTGACATTTTGTTCTTCCAAATGAATTGCTTCCCTCACTTTCCCCCTAAATTCTCAACAGTTTTTTTTGGCAGTTCACTTATTTATTTTAGAAGGATCCACATTATCTTCTGGAACTGTGGCACTGAGTAATTTAGGTACTCACTTTTATTATACTGGAACAGATCAAACCTGAATAATCAGTTCTTCCTTTACTTCAGCAAATGAAGTTTCTCAGTTATATTCACATAATTCCTTGCTAAATTCTGATAAGTAGACTTTTAAGTGGTTTATGTATTCTGCAGTTATTTTAAATGTCAACTGCTTTCTGCTGGGCTTCATTAATAATATACAAAAAGGTTTAAAATTTGTGTGGGTTTTTTTTTTTTTTGCTGATCTGCTACTTTATTGAAATTATTGTTTCAATTAATTGTAAGCTTATTCTCAAGGATTCTCTAAGTAGACCATATTGGAAAAACAAAAAACAAAGACCAACCCCAAACAAACCAATGATTGTTTTTCCCCTTTGCCTATGTTTATTTCCTCAAATTTTTTTGTCTTATTACTATGGTTAGAAGTTTTACAATGTCAAATAAAAGTGGTATATTTAATAGACACCCTTGCTTAGCCTCTGACCTTACTGGAAATGCTCTAACTTGTCTTCATTACATCTAATGATGAGTCTTGATTCCAGCTCGTCACTACTCACTGTATTAAGGAAGTGTATTTATTTCTATGCTTTTTAACATTTTTAATTTTTTGTCCAAAGCCTTTTTAGTATTCAGTAGGTATATTGATTTATAATTTTCCTTTTTTTGACTTCCCCTGGTTTAGATATCAAGTTCATATTTAGCATGCAGGAATTTGGTAGGTACAGTCAATTCTGTTATAATGTATGTTTCAAAAATACAAACTTGTTCCAATATGATTGATATATTGAGGGAAAATTTAATTCTAATTTCAAGTTTATTTTTACATGATTTCTTCTGCAACAAACAGTGAGAACTGAGAAAATGGTTTCACTTCACAGTAACTCATAAGATACAATCCCTCCTATACCTGTTTCCACAAGGAAACTTCAGACCTTCATCAAGGTAAAGTGCTGTATTTATTATATATTTTCTGGTACAGTAGAAGCTGTGGGTAGAGAAGAGTTGGCCCAAACCACAACCACAACCACAACCATCCTTTGCACCACAGTCTCCAGCCTGAGGCCCAACTTGTGCAAAGCTTTGCTATTCTGGTCCAGTGGGAATCAAGGACACAAGCCAAACAGCAACCTAAAGCTATGGGTACCATCACAATATATTGTAGTTTTTATGTATTTTGTAACCATTAAACATATGTGAAATTGAGTTACTATTTTTATTAAGTTCTTGTCTTTTTAATATATCACCGATGAATTTTTTTTATTAAGCTCCTAAACCCAATAAGCCCTGTGGTTTTTATAATGCAATTTTGCACAGAGCATTGTTTTTTAAGGGCACATGCCATGCTATAGCAGAACTGACTGTGATATCTGAATTAATTGTTCTTTGAATGATAGAATTAGTTTGAAAAGCCATATGTCCTTGGAGTTTTTCTCCTTTGGGAATTCATTTATGGCTTATTCAATTCCCTTTCCTGCAACCCCTCCCTACCCCAGAGTTTGAGTTAAATTCTCTATTTCATATTCTGTTAATTTAGGGATTTTGTATTTTTGCAAATATTAATCCATTTAATTATTAGTTTAGTTAGCACAAAATAGGACAAATATTCCTAATTTTTCCTTTATCTCTTCATTTGTTATGAATTCTTCATTTTCATTTTTTGATAGTGACAACTTTGTTTTCCTCTTTTTATCAATGTATACATGTTTTTTTTAAACCAGTTTTGTAAAACAATTTATAAAACATTTTGATTGTCATCCCCTCCTTCACTGTGAGAATTTCTCTTTTAATTGTTGCTAGTTACATTTATCCATCTTCTCTCAATCTCTTCCCCTCCCCCCCAAAAAGTATTTTGAGGTATACATTTTCCCCTAAGGACTGCTTTGGCCAAATTCCCAAAATTCCGCTATGCTGTCATTATCTTTGATCAAAGCATCGCTTGATCCCATGGTTTGTTCTTTGACCCGCCAAATTTTTTTTTTTTTTAGGATTAACTTACTCTCTAATTTTTAAATGCATTTTTATGGATATGTTTTAACACAACTATACTTTTCTTCCATAATCCTTCCCTCTCCCCCTCAAGAGTCATGCTATATAATAATTGGTATTTTTAAAGGCAAAAGAAGAAAAAAGGTGTGTGTGGGGGGAGAGAAATGATTAATAGATTTTTATAAAAAGCCTGAAAAATATGTGCAATGTGCAACACTAGTGAGCCTCCTACTTCTCTAGTTAATTTTAATCAGTGGCCTACTGAATATGATTTTTATTGTGTTGTGGTTAGTAAAAGATATGTTAGATATTTTTCTGAATTTGCTTTTGAGATTTTAAAGCCCTAACACATGGTCAATTTTTGTAAATGTGCTTTTCAATCTTGAACTCTATGTATGTTCCTTTCTAGTCCCATTTGGTAATCACTCAGGATCTTTTATATTTAACTTTTCTAAAATTCTATTCAGGTCCTTAATCTCTTTGTTATTTATCAGTTTGTTAGATCTAGCTAGATCTGAAAAAGGTACCCACTGAAGTCCTCAACCATTATAGTTTTATTATTTTTTTCTATAAATTCTTTAACTTTTAAGTATTTGGATATTATGCCTTTCATGTATGTATAATAAAAACTGATAAGTAATTAAGTATAATGCGGTTTTCCTCTTTATCTCTTTTGATGTCCTCTATCTGTATTCTTGCCTCGTCTGATTATCATGATTGCTATTCTGGCTTTTTCCCCCCCTTTAAATTTGCCTGAAGCATAATCTGTTTTATTCTAGTACCTTTAGCTTTTTAAACTTTGGATAAATTTTTCTTTTTTGTCTCCTTCATCCTTTTAAGAAGGTGCTAAATGATCTATAATCCAGAAATTCACTTCGACTCCTTAGATCCTCTTCTATTCCCCTAGCCCAGATTCCAATCACAAATTCTGGCTCTTTTTTTTTCCTTTTAAAACCCTACTTTATGATTCAACCCAATGAAACGGAAGTTTGTTTTAACCCCAAATCCATCCTAAAATCTACCATTCTCCCTTTCATAACCCTTCGGCCTCTCCTTTGCCCCTCTTGAGTTGAACATATTTCTAACTGTGGGTGTGTGCATGTGTTTATTTCATTCCTTTTCCCTCGTGCTTATTTTCTTTTTTTCTCTCTTCTTTAAATCATCAAAATCTAAAAAAAGATCTCAAGTTCCTCTTCTCTTATTTGACTGCCACTATGACTCTTGATGACATTAGGGATTCTGAGAGGCTACTAGTTTTCTTTTTTCTTCCTTTATATATGTATCTAAGCACTTAATTCTTTTGTAGTCCCTTCCAACGGTGATTTTTTTGGTTGGTGTTTCTCCTAATTCCTGTGTTCACGTTTCAAAATTCTACTTAAGCTCTGATCTTTTCATCAGAAATGCTTGAATTCATCTTTTTAATTAAAGATCTTTTTTTTTCTCTGACTATATTCCATTTTTTCAGGTACGTAATTCTTTGTTTTAAATCATATCTTTTGCATTTTGGAATGTCATATTCATAGCTCTAACTTTGTGGAAGTAACTTTCTAATCTTATGTGATACTAACTTTTTCCTTTGGTACTTGAACTCTTTCTGGCTGCTTGCTGTATTTTTCCTTTGATCTGAAATCTCTGAATTTTCACAACGAAATTACTAGGACTTTTCTTCTGTAGGTTTCTTTCAGTAGATAACAGGTGTGGATACTTTTTAATTTTTAAATCCCAGCAGGTATGTCACTTTACGGACAAGCTTTGTTTTTGAGGGTGTGCTTGTAGATGATACGGAGTTAATTCTCTTCTGGGTAGATGTCTTCAGAGTCCTTGGATACGTGTGTCAGTGTCAGGTTCTGCACAACCTTGAAGGGAATGAACGGTCAGTCTTTGTCTGATGTTATTCTATATAGTCTAGGGTCTGTGGCACTCGTTATTACAGGTATAAAGCTTGGGCTCCTGCCTATTCTCTAAGGTTTCTGCTCAGATCTTCTTTACTGGACCATATACCCACTGTCCACAGACCTCTAGCCGTACTCCTGTGCTGACTTTGGCTGGAAAAAGGTAAATCCTCCCCCTTCTCCCCTTTTAGTTTTTCCTTGAATTGTCCACTTCCATTCAGGTTTTTTGTGAGCAAGATTTGGATTGAAATGCTTCATCTCACTTGGCTATCTTGTCAGTTCTTATTGGGACTTTCTTTAGGACAAAACAGGCCACCTGGATGAGTGATGACTAGTGGCTGGATAACATAATCATCACAAAATACATAGTAATTATTTTCTTAAGTTAGTAAGACCTCACCAGAGCTTGTTGTTGCTTTACTGAAAACTCGGGGTTACACTTCCATGTCATAAAGAGAATAGTACTTTTGTACCTCTGTCATTCTAAATACATGACAGAATGTAACAGGTGGGAGGAACATCAGTAGCATCTAGTTCAACTAATCACAAAAGGAATCTCCTTATAAACTACCTATCAAGTGACAGACTTCTGTGACTTCAACTCAAGATTGCTCTAGGGTTTTTTGGGTTCTTTTTGGTAGTTATAGCTCAGTGTTGACTCATAATGAACTTGTGTCATTTTAGGGCTTTAAAGAAACAAAACAAATTTATTTCTAAAATCATAAGATCTCAGATATATAGACATTCTTCTTAATACCAGGCATTTTCACTGGCCAACCTCCATGCTTAGAATTCTCTCACTCCTAATCTACATCCTTGTTTCCCATTCAAGTCTCAGCTAAAATCTCACCTCTCCAAGATGCCTTCTTAGTCTCTCTTAATGCTAGTACTTTCCCTCTGTGATTATATCAAATTTGTCTTGAATAAATCTTATTTGAGCACAGTTTACAGGTTATTGCCCTCATTAGACTGTGAGTGCTTTGATAGTAGCTACTGTCTTTGCCTTTCTTTGTATTCCATCATGTAGCACAATGCCCAGCACAAAGCAGTCACGTAATAAATGCCCGTTGAGGAGCTGGGTGGCAGGGATTGAGGAGGAGGCAGCTGTTGAGTGAAAGGGAGGAGCTGTTAAAAGTAGGGAAGGTGTTCAACAAATTACTCAATTCCCCCCAGCAGCATCCTGGGCCTGTAACATCAGTAACATGGTACCACACGTGGAAGAAATTGTTCACTGTGTTCCAAATTCATGTTAGATCATTGAAATTCTGTCATGGCTCAGAACCCACTTTGCCACTGACCCAATATTCCAGAAGTCACCAGTCCAGGCAGCTTGACTGAAGTAGAAAATGAACAAATTATGAAAGAAAGCCTACTGGGGATGATGGAAATCTGCTCAATCTTTACATAGCTGGAAAAACGATTCTGATGCTTATGCTTATGATACCTAATGTGACAAATAAGACTTGTAACTGAAAAGACAGAAAAAGCATTAGCAGCATTCTCCATCAGTCTCCATCATCCTCCAGGTGCTAAAGGATAAGAAAACTAGCTTCCCTTCAATAACTTCCTCTCCTCTGCTCTAGTTTCCTTTGCCCTAGCTGGACAACTCAAGGTGCCTAGAATACTCCTGCAAAGGGAAAGGGCTATGTAGGAAGGAAACTGAACCTCACCTCCTTCAGTTACATTTCTATCAAAAAAGGAAAACTCACTTCTGTCCAAAGATGGATGTTAGTTAGCAACTCTTACATGGCTAGGAGATGGAGGCTAAACATGTATAGGTTTGCTGTGTTCAATAGTATTTTCATGTCTCAGTTCTACCTCAGTTCTTCAATAGAAAGAGGGAGGGATATTCTATCTTGCCCTTCCTGTTGTGTCAAAATTTGGAGATGAGAAAAGTAGCTGCACCCCACCCCTCCTAACTGTAATCCATACCCCAGTTTTAATTAAATTCCTCCAAAGCATTGCTATATGTGCTTTCGAAAAATTTAAACTGTATGGTAATTTGGATATCAGGTATCACTGGGCTCTCTTGGTATCCCAGAGAGACACTGGTTCAATGCAGCAACTGCTATCTGGTGGATTCCAACCAGCCAACCATTCTGTTAGTGAAACCAGACAATAATTTTTGATCTTCACTGGAAAAAAAAAAAGCAAAGGCTATTGACTTGATTAGCATCACAGAGTGAGAATGGGAAGGGACCTTGGAAGTTCCCAGTATAAATTATGTACCTAGTATAGATGAGAAAACTGAGGGGTTTTGGTATTAAGTGACAAAAGCTAGGAAGTCCTCTGATTCCAAATCCAGTTCTCTTTCAGTCTGCCATGACATATATTTGAAGCTACGCTGTTTCTTAGAAACCAGTTTCCCTTTTTAACAAACTCATAAAACTTCCCTTTAACAATACGATCCAGAATTTTGCTAGAAATTTAAGTCAAGCTCACTGGCACTTAGTTTGAATGATCATCTTCCCTTTTTTTTGTAAAAATCAAACCTCCTCCAACCCTCTTCTATCACAATTTTCAAAAGTCACAGATGCTCTGGCTGCAATTACATCTGTCAGGTTCTTCAGCACCCCTGGTGGCAGGTATTATAGGCATGATGACTTGATCTCTTTGAAAGCACCTAGGTTCTATTAGGAATGGTGAAAGAAATTGTGGCATATGAAAATAATGCAATATTACTGTGCTGTAAGAAGTGATGAAAGGGACTGTTTCAGAGATAACCTGGCAAGACTTGAATAAAATGACACTGAGGGAAGCAAACAGAACCCAAAAGATTTATATAACACTGCAAAGACAAAATAACTTTGAAAGATTTAAATCTGGTCATTATAATGAAAAACCCCAAATCCAGAAGACAAATGATGAAACAAGCTACCCACCTCCTGACAGAAAGGTGATGGACTTAAGTTACAGAATGAAACATATATTTTTTAATGTGGTTAATGTAAGAATTTGTTTTGCTTGGCTATGTATATGTTACATGGATTTTTTTTCTTTTCTTTTCTCCAAACAGGACAGAGGGAGATGGGGGGGGGGAACCTCACAATTTAAAACAAAATTAGAAAAAGGAAGTAAAGAAAGAAGGGAGGGAAAAAGAAAGAGGCTACCTTCTTATGCTCTCCATTTTCATGTCTCAGTTCTACCTCAGTTCTTCAATAGAAAGAGGGAGGGATATTCTATCTTGCCCTTCCTGTTTAACAGAACATCAGCTAAGAAACTACTCTAATCATGGTTGATAACAGTAAGGGTGTCTTTTCCCCATGATGGCACCTAAGGCAAAGAAGGAAGTTGCTGGCCCCTTTTCCCCCCAAGACAGAATCGAAGTCCAAGGCCTTGAAGACCAAGAACGTGGTGCTGAAGGATGTCCATGGCCACAAAAAGAAGATGCTAACATTCCCCACCTTCTGGTGACCAAAGACCCTAAGACTTCGAAGGCAGCCTAAATAAATACCCTTGGAAAAATGCCCCTCAGAGAAACAAGCTTGATCACTGTGCCATCATTAAGTTTCCTTTGACCACTGAGTCTGCTATGAAGAAGACTGAGGACAACAACATCCTAGTCTTCATCGTGGACATCAAGGCCAACAAGCATCAGATCAAGTAGATGGTACAGAAGCCATATGACATCGACAAGGCCAAGGTCAACACACTGATCTGGCCTGATGGAGAGAAGAAGGCCTATGTCCAACTTGCTCCAGATGCTTTAGATGTTGCCAACAAAATTGGAAAAATCATCTAACTTGGTGTCCAGTTGTCCCACTCCACCTACAATAAAAAGTTTTCCTGTAAAAATAAAACAAACAAAAAACCAGTAAGGGCACTGGTAGTGGACTTGAGCATCTAGAAATGCTTGGGTTGGAGTCAGGAAGACCTAAGTTCAAATCTAAACTCAGGCACTTATTAGCTGTGTAATCTCAGATCAGTGATTTAAATCTGTTTGCCTCAGTTTCTTCAACAGTAAAATGGGGATAATAACAGCACCTCTCTCACAGGATTATTGTGAGGATCAAATGAAGTTATATTTGTAAAGCACTTAGTAAAATGCCTGTTCTATATTTATATGGTAGACACTACATAAATTCTTCCTTTCTTCCCTTCCCTGGTACTAAATATTTCAATTAAATAATCACTAGCACTCTCCTTTACCCATCTTGAGTCCCCCCCCCTCACTCCCCCAGCGAACTATTTCAACTCTATACTGTCCTCTTCTCCAGTCCTTGGCCCCCTTTATGAAATTGCTAACTGTGCCTTACCAAGCCTCATCAGTCTTGGATCACTCCCACTCTTTACTGACTTCACTCTTACACATGTTCTATTGAACAAAGGTGGGGAAAATCACACACTGGTTCTGATTTGGTTCACAACACATTTATGTTACACAAACTCAACTGGGCCCTCACTTTGGCTAGGTAATCCTTATACACTTCCCTTATTAGCTCATTATTGCACTTTCCAACCTTTTCATTTGTCCTCAAATTTCCCACAGTTTCTCTCCTGTTTAAACACGTTCAGCTGAGAACCTTGTCTCACATTTTCTGAAAAAAAAAAAAAAGAAAAAAACTGGCATTTGCCAAGAGCTCCTTCTCCCCCCTCCTTATTTCATGTCATTTTGCCACTATTTCCTCCTTCAACTCTTCTCACACAAAAAGGTGGTCCTATATCTTGCCAAGGCAGACCCTCTCTACTTGCACAAAAGATCCCATTACAACCTGTCTCCTCTAAAATATTGCCCCTCTATCATTCCCACTCACTTATGTTCAATACCCCCATCTACTACCCCTTACCCTACTCACTTACAAAACAAGCCCATGTCTCTCCCCTATCCTCAAAAAGCCCTCACCTGAGATCCTTCCATCTAAGGTAACTATTATCCTATTAATGCCTTGAGAAAGCCATCTATAATAGGAATCTACATGTTCATCTGCTTCTCTTCCTCTCAACTTCCTATAACCTGGCTTCTGACCTTATCACTACACTGAAATGGCTCTTTCTAAAGTTACCAGTTACTTCCCAATAGCTAAATCCAATGGCTTTTTAAAAACATACATTACTCTTTTCCCTGATTGCATGTTTAATGTACGTTACAAATTTTAACATTTAGGGTTTTTTTGAGTTTCAAATTCTATTGCTTCTTCCTTCTTCCTTCCTCTTCCCCCTCACTGAGACAGTAAGCAATCTGATATAGATCATATATGTGTAATCATGTAAAACTTATTTCCATATTAGTCATTTTCTGGAAGGGAAGGGAAGGAAGGGAGGAAGGCGCGAAGGAAGGAAGGGAATGGAGAGAAGAACAAAAGTGAAAAATAGTATGCTTTGGCTTGTATTCAGATGCCACATTTTTTTCTCTGGAAGTGAATAGTAATTTTCCTCATGAAGTTTGGGACTGTCTTGGATCACTGTATTGCTGGGAATAGCTAAGTCGTTCACAGTTGCTCATCATATGATATTGCTACTGTTGTGTACAATGTTCTCCAGGTTCTGCTCACTTTACTCTGTGTTTATTCAGTCTTTCCAGATTTTTCTGAAACCAGCCTACTTGTCCTTTTTTTATAGTAAGATGACATTCCATATATATATATATATATATATATATATACACACATACACCCATACATACACACACATACACAACAACTTGTTCAGCCATTCCCCCAATTGATAGGCATGCCCCAAATTTCTAATTTTTGGCCACAACAAATAGAGCAACTATAAATAGTTTTGTATAAATAGGTCGTCCACCCATCCCGCCTCCCCACCCCCTTTAAATCTCTTTGGGATACAGACCTAGAAGTGGTATTGCTGGATCAAAGGGTATGCATGGTTTTATATATATCCTTTCAGGCACTCTTACAAATTGATTTCCAGAATCGTTATCACTTCACAAATCCACCAAGCATTCATTAGTATCTGTTTTCCGACATCTTCTCCAAAATTTATCATTTTTCTGTCACATTAGCCAATCGGATATAAGTGAGGTGGTACCTCAGAGTTGTTTTAATTTGCATTTCTCTAACCAACAGTAATTCAGAGCTTTTTTTTCCCATATGACAACAGATAGCTTTGATTTGTTTGAAAACCACCTGTTCATATCTTTTGACCATTTATCTATCGAGGAATGACTTGCTGTCTAATTTCCTTCTAATTTTGATTGCATTGGTTTTGTTTGTGCAAAAACTTTTCAATTAAATATAATCAAAATTATCCATTTTATATTTTATAATGTTCTATATTGCTTCTTATTTGGTCCTAAATTCTTCCCTTATTAACAGATCTGACAAGTAAATTATTTTGTGCTATTTTAATTTGTTTATGGTATCACCCTTTATGTCTACATCACGTGACCATTCTGAAATACCTTGGTATATGGTGTGAGATGTTGGTCTGTAACTAGTTTCTGCCGTACTCTTTTCCAGTTTTCCCAGCAGTTTTTTTTCAAAAAGTCAGTTTCTGTCCCCAAAGCTTAGCTCTTTGAGTCTATAAAACCTGAATTACTACAATTATTTACTACAATGTACTGTGTTCTAATGTATTTTACTTATCCACCACTCTATTTCTTGGCCAAAACCAGAACGTTTTGATGATTACTACTTTAGAATAGTTTTAGATCTCATACAGCCAGGCCACTTTCTGTCGCCTTTTTCCCCCATCGATTCCTCATTAACTAATTAATTAATTAATTTCCCTTTTAATTAACAATGAATTTTGTTATTTTTTTTTTCCTAGCTCTATTAATTGTCTGGCTGTTTGACTGGTATGGCACTAAATACTTTAGGTAGAACTGTCCTTTTTATTATATTGGCTCAGATTTCCCACGAGAAATTAATATTTTTCCAATTATTTAGATCTGACTTTTTGTGTGAAAAATGTTTTGTAACTGTGATCATACAGTTCCTGGCAGAGAGACTCCCAATACCGGCTAAAGTTATTTTAAATGAAATTTCACTTTCTGTGTCTTGCTGTCAGGCGTTTTTGGTATTATGTAGAAATGATGATGGGGGTTTATTTTACATCCTGAAATTTTGTTAAATTTGTTATTTATTTCAACTAGTTTTTTAGTTGATTCTCTAGGATTCTCTGGGTATGCCATCATATCCTCTGCAAAGGGTGATAGTTTTGTTTGTTTCCTCATTCCTTAATCAAATTCCTTTAATTTCTTTTTCTTCTTTTATTACTACAGCTAGCACTTCTCGTACAATATTAAATAAGAGTAGTAATAATGGACATCCTTGCTTCACCCCTGATCTTGCTGGGACAGCTTCTAGCTTATCCCCATTATAGATAATGTTTGGTGATTAAGATACATACTATTTATCATTTTAAGGAAAGCTCCATTTATCCCTAAATACTTCAGTATTTTTAAGAGGAGTGAGTGTTGTATTTTATCAAAGGCTTTTGTTGCATCTATTGAGAAAATAACATGAATTCTTTTGGTTTTGCTACTAATATGATCAGTTATGCTGATGGTTTTCCTAATATTGAAACAGCCCTGGCATTCTTGATTTAATTTCTATCTGGCCATAGTGTATGATCCTTGTGATATATTTCTGTAATCTCCATGACAGTATTTTATTTAAAATTTTTGCACTGTACAACATTCATTAGGAAAATTGGTCTGTAGTTTTCTTTCTGTTTTAGCTCTTCCTGGTTTCGGTATCAGCATAATATTTGTATCATAAGAGGAATTTGGTATCACTCTAACTATTTTTAATTGTTCTTTAAAGGTTTGTTGATCCATCTGGTCCTGAGGATTTTTTCATTCATGACTTGTTTAATTTCCTTTTCTAAGATGGGGCTAAGTATTCCATTTTCTCTTCTGTTCAGAAATCTGGGCAAACTGATTTTAAAAAATATTCACCTACCTTGCTTCAATGATCAGATTTATTGGCATATAATTAGGCAAAATATCTTTTTTTCCATTTGTAAAATATTAATTTATATTTATATAAAGCAGCTTAAATTTTAATAACGTTGATTTCAAATAGACAAAAGTAAGAAATGTAAATAGTTGATTTTAAATAGCCCTACAATATAACCCTGTTGAATTTATCAACATATCAACATTCTAGTATCTTTATCATATAATTTAAAAGTTAACTGTTCCCAAATATTTATAATTTTATATTATGTGCATAGCTATAATTGTGCATAATCTGTACATATTTTATTTTATATTATAAACATAATCTCAAAAATCTAAGTAATCCAATACTGCATAATTGTATTAAAAAATAACAAGAAGGTAACTTCTGTATTGAAGTTTCTTATAAATAGTGAGAAAAAATTTTCTTTTAAAGGTAATTCACAGCTTGCAATTTGCAACTCCTGAATTGAGGAGATCAAAGATTCACCTGAGTATCTGAATGTTAATACTGAATTCATCTAACATCACTGAGGAATGGAGTGTTTCACAAAAATGAACTTTCCAAATAACTTGAGCTTTCTCTTTGAAACATTCTTGTGTGTGCATGAGCACGCTGGGTACGAGAGCAAAAGAAACATTTTTGGTTTCTAAAATATACTAAATATTTCCCTGCTTTATGAAACAATATATACTGGATACAATAAAACATTTCTTGTGGAATCTGTCTTCATTATGAAGATCAGTAAATGAACTATGATACAGGACAGCGATGCCCTGCTAAACTATTGAGGTATATAGTGACATTTGCCCCTACCACAAATGAACTCAGCAAATAATTGCTTTAATTTCTTCTTCGTAGGTGGTTAATTCAGCTCTTTCATTTTTGATATTGGTAATTTGTTTTTTCTTTGCTCCTAATCAAATTAACCAATATTTTAGTTTAACTATTTCAACGGTTTTCTTATTTTCTATTTTATTTATCTTTCCCTTGATTTTCAGGCTTTCCAATTTGGTGCTTAATTGGGTATTTTTAAATTGTTCTTTTTCTAGTTTTTTTTAGTTACATGCCCAATTCAATTATCTGCTTTCTCTATTTTATTGATGTAAGCATTTAGAGATATAAAATTTCCCCTAAACAGTACTTTGGCTGAATTCCATAAATTTTGGTATGTTGTTTCCCTGTTGTCATTCTCTTAAATGAAATGATTATTTCTACGATCTGTTCTTTGATTCACTTATTCTTTAGGATTAGATTATTTAGTTTCCAATTAATTTTTAACTTATCTTTCCACTGCCTTTTATTGAATGTAATTCTTATTGTATTAAGATATCAAAAGGATGCATATATTTCCACTTTTTTGCATTTGGTTGTGAGGTTTTTTGTGCTCAAAAAGATGGTCACTTTTTGTGTAGATGCCAAGTACCACTGAGAAAAATGAATATTCTTTTCTATTCTCATTCAATTTTTCTCCAGAGGTCAAATCTAATTTTTCTAAAATTCCATTCACCTCCTTTAACTTCTTTTTTATTTTTTGTTAGATTTTGCTAGTTTTGAAAGGGAAAAGTTGAGCTTCCACGTTAGTATAGTTTTACTATTTCTTCTTGTAACTCATTAAACTTCTTTAAACATGTAGATGTTACACCCATATCCATGTGAGGGCTCTGCCCTCATCCCAAGGAGGAGACAGTCCAAGGCCTTGGTGGTCATCTTGACCTAGTAGTCAATCTGGCTTAGGTTAGAGGCATGTCCTGCCTGCTGTTTTAGTATATATGTTTGGTATTGAAATAACTTCATTGTCTACGGCACTTTTTAGCAAGATATAATTTCCTTCTTTATTCTTTTTAAATTAGATCTACTTTTGCTTTGTCTGAACCATAATTGCTACCCAGTTTTTTTGAAATGTCTGCTAAAGTGTAATAGATTCTGCTCCAGCCCCCTTCCTTTACTCTCTGTGTTTGTTTCTGTTCATCAAATGCGTTTCTTGTAAACAGCATATCACAGGATTCTGGTTTTTAATCCATTCTCCTAGCCTGCTTCCATTTTATGGATAAGTTCATTCTGGTCTTTTTTCAATCCTCATTTTTCTTAACTCCTCCATAGCTTTTGACACTATTCATGGCCCTCTTCTCGTATTCTTTTCTTTCGAGAGAAAGTTTTTCATTTTCTCCTGGTTCTTTGCCTATTTAACTGATACTTCTCAATCTCCTTTTTTTGATCTTCAGGTCATGCCCATTTACTATAGGTATCCACAAAGTTCTGTCTTGGGTACTTTTCTCTTCCTATGCTTGGAATGCTCTCTCTTCCCATCTCTATCTCCTGGTTTCCCTTGCGTCTTTCAAAATATCAACTATAATCCTACCTTTTACAAGAAGATTTCCCCAATACTTCTTTTCCTCTGTTAATTATTTCCTATTTCTCCTTTAGATAGATTGGTTGTATATATTCATTTGTTTATTATCTTCCTATGAGACCATGAACTCCACAAGGGCAGGGACTGTCTTCTGTCTTTCTTTGTATCCCCATGGCTAAGCAAAGTACCTGGAACATAGCAGTGTCTGACTAATCAGAAAACACTGTTTTGGTATGAAATTATTAAAGGAATTAGTATCTTTCATTTCTTAATTTTCTACATATGTATTCATAATAAATAAAAATTCACATTGATATGCACTTTTACAGTTTGTGTTTTTGCAATTATTCATACCAATTTCTACAGTAACCTCATTATGACGTACTATAGCTCAAGAAAGTCAACAACAGAAAGAAGGGTCCCATATAAATCAAAACTTTCATAGCAACCAACACTGTGGCAACAAAAAACAGAAACAAAGTGGGTGCCCATCAATTGGAAATGAAGAAATTTTGGTACATGAATATAATGAAATATTATTTTCTTATAAGAAGCAAAAATAAGGAATTTGGAGAACATGTTAAGATTTATGTGAACTAGTAAAGAGTTAAAAAAAGGAATAATAAATCAATAAGTATTTATTAGTATCTATGTGCTAGGCACTGTGCTAGGTGCTTGGGATACATATTTTAAAAAAAAGTATTAATCTCTCCTCCCCCCCCCATTACATTCCAATGGGAAAAATATGCACAGCATAAACATTAAGTTAATAAATTCAAATACAGCTATCACTTTCACACTGTGACTTTGCCTACTGTGGTTTTCGATATATCACGGGTTAGCATAAGAAATTAAATGGGAATTTGGGATTTTTGTCAACACCACAAAGAACATGGTAAGACTAGCAAACGATACAGAGCCTATGACCAAATACTTAACCCTAATTTTACAATAAGGTACTGTAACACCCCATCTAAAAGAAGAAAAATTCAGACTTCTCTGGTACAAAAGGAAGTGCAAACATTTCTATGTTAATTTTCCAGGATTATGTGGGTGCAGCACCCTTATTCCCACGACAAGGAAGGAATAACTATGTATACCAAATGGACAAATACTGGTAGTTTGGAAAAGAAGGTCCTGGGAGGGGGGACAGCAATTTGAAAAGTTTCATGCAGGAACATGCAGTGTTTGAGCTACACATTAAAAGGAAGTATAAGAAAACAACACATAGACACACACACACAGACACACTAACCACAATAAGGTAAATTTAAACAATAAAAGGTAGCCAAATTCAGATTAGCTAGAAGGAAAATAACTGGGAGGATTACGGGTAAAGAACACAACATACACTGGTGGACATGGTTGCATTGTTTATCAGTTTTGTTTAACTGTTTTTCTTTGTAGAAGTTCAATGGGAGGATAAATATTTGAAAATGATGGATTTGAAAACAAAAGTACATCAATAATTTTTGAAAACAAAGTACATCAATAATTTTTAAAATAAATCTTTATGAATTCTAGTGTTGCTGGCACAATTGAATAATGGCCTGTTATCATATATGCTAAAACACCAGAAATGTGGGGAACTACAAGTAACTGTTGCTATGCTATTAGATCAGTTCTCTTGTTAACTGGCTTTGCTTAACATTTTCTTTCAAGATTCAATGCATGCATAGGTTTCAAAAAAATCAGGAAGTGAATATGGTAAACAAAAAAGAAGATAAATAAAAATTTTTTAATGCTTCTATAGCTATCAGTAGTCATGTAAGAAAATGCTCTAAATCACTACTAATTAGAGAAATGCAATTAAAACAACTCAGATACCACCTCATACCTATCTGACTAGGTAACATGACAGAATAGGAAAATGATAAATGCTAGAAGGGATGTGGAAAAATTGGGACACATGGACTATTGGTAGAGTTGTGAACTAGTTCAAGCATTCTGGAGAACAATTTGGAACTACGTCCTAAGGGTGATAAAATTACATAACTAAGTCTGTATTCCAAAGAGATAAAGGAAAAGAGAAAGGATTTGTTTGTACAAAAAATATTTATAGCAGCTCTTTTTATGGTGGAAAAATATTGGAAATAAAGGGGCTGTCCATCAATTTGGGAATGGCTGAACAAGTTGGGGGAATGACTGACGGATAGAATACTACTGCATTATAAAAAACGGTGAGCAGGATGGTTTCAGAAAAACCTGAGAAGACTTACACGAACTGATGCAAAGTGAAGTGAGTAGAACCAAGAGGACAATGTACACAGTAAAAGCAATATCATTCAATGATCAGCTGTGATAAAGTTACTCTGATTAAAACAATAATCTAAGACAATTCCAGAGGACTCATAATGAAAAATGCTATCTACATTCAGAGAACTGGTGAAATCTGAATTCAGACTGAAGCCACTTCTTTAACTTCTATTTTTATTGTTGCCTTTTTTGATGGTCTCTTTTGCAACATGGTTAACATTGAAATGTTTCCATGACCTTATATGTATAATCAAAATCAAAGTTCTTACCTTCTCAAGGAAGAGTGAGAGGTAGCAGAGAAGGAGAAAATTCAGAACTCAAAATTTTTAAAAATAATTGTTAAAAATTCTTTTACATGTAATTGGGAAATATTTAATGAAAATAAAAATCATTTAAAAATGCTTTTACATATATGGTCTCATTTTATTCTCACCACAATCCAGTTAAATAAATTGGTAGTGTAAATAAAATTCCCTTTAAAAATAAACTGATGCTCAGAAGGGTTAAACTACTTAACTAAGTCATACACAGTTGGTATGTGGAAGAACTAGAACTCTTAACACTCAGTTCTTCCGCTTCCTATGCTCAGGATTCTTCCAAAATGCTACCTTGCTCTTTCCAAGCACTTCAACATCAATTTTAAAAATGATTTCAGGTGATGCAATAATTTCTTTGTAGGTATACCGCAACTATGCGGCTTTTTACTGTTTTTCATTATCTAATATAGTATTTTCAAATATATTATAGGTTATTTAGGTTTTTGTGGGTTAGCCTGGAAATTAGCCTATTTATAAAACTGTTACTGTGAAAAAATGCATTCCAACTTCCAAGCAACTTGCAAACCACCTTTATAAATAAGATCAATTAGCAAACTGAGGACTTCCTATAAGTACATTTAAGGATTACATTTCCCTAGCCTTCATAGCTTTCTAGTATTGCCAATAAATAGTAGCCTTTCTTGTGCTTTCTTTTCATCTCCAAACCATCTTATCTGGGACACTGTTGGGTTTTAAGCCAATTTATTAACGTCCAAGCTTGTTCTCAATGTCCACCTTGCTTTCACAGATTTGTACAATTCTCTGTTAGACTGCTTCTCTTCCAAGTTCCCTAAGGTACTCCCTTTCTCCCATGTACTATACCCAGAAACTGGGGCATAATAATGTGTTTTGATGATGCTAAGTCTATCATTTTCCCCTCCCCATTCTCCCATTTCCCAAAAATGACTTCAAATAAACAAACAAGCAAATAAATCTAATCTAATTTCTATATTTTTATTTTCTCTTTACTTATATTGGGGCAGCTAGGTGGGGCATAGTAGATAGAATGCCAGAGCTGGAGTCAGGAAGATTCATCTTCCTCAGTTCAAATCTGGCCTCTAACATTCATTAACTGTGTATCCCTGGGCAAATTACTTAACCCTGTTTGCCTCAGTTTCTTTATCTGTAAAACAAGCTGGAGAAGGAAATGGCAAACCATTCCTGTATCTTTGCCAAGAAAACTACATGCAGGGTCCCAAACAATCAGAAACTATTGAAACACAACAACAAATTACTTGTATATCCAGGTTACAACTATTTTCTGTTATTTTTTTTTTCCCCTTTAACTGAACTTGATAGGCAGATGGCACTACTGCTCTACAACTACACAACCTATATTTTTAAAGCGTTACCTGGGGGAATGGAAGGTTAAAGTGACTTGCCCAGGGTCATATAAGCAGTATGTTTCAGAGGCTGAACCTGAATTCAGGTTCTCATGATTCCAGAATCAGTACTTTATCCATGACAAAAATACTGCCTCTTAATTGATTAGCACTTCATTATTTAAAAAACTTTAGAAACCAAAATTTTGGGTAGGGCGGAGCCAAGATGGCGGCGTAGAAGCAGCAAAGCACCGCAGCTCCCACACAAACACGCTAAAAAACTCATAAAATGGGACGCTAAACAGATTTTCAAGCTCCAAAACTCTCCACAAGACAGAAAGCACTACAGGCA
>CM053601.1:127033804-127070872 GCA_028646575.1 Pseudocheirus occidentalis | reverse complement strand
TCCTAGCCTTATCTCTTGTCCTAAGAGGTAAGAAATTTAAGATGCTGAATGAGAAATAAATTTTTACAAGGACAGTATAGGAATTTGATTTAAGTATATGTGTGTGTATGTATGTATGTAAGTGCATATATATCAATATCAATATTTCTGATAAAAAAAAAAAACCAAAATTTTGGAGGCATTTTACAGAATAGCAAAAATTATAGGAATACTGATGTGTAAATTTAAGAAAGAAATCCACATATTTCACCTACATAAAAAGCCTGACATTAATCCATATAAAATTATAATTCTGAAAGTAATTTGTATAGGATTGCACAGTAATTTTTAGTTTAAAGGCCTTTAGGAAAATTCAAAGAAAAGAATAAAATGCTTGTCTCTGGCTAAAGAAAGGAATATTAAATAAAACTAAAAATGGAATTTTCAAGCATTAAAAATATGTGTATTTGTTAAAAAAGCAAAACTTAAAGAGGCCTGTATCCCTTCAGTCAATCATCTGCTTTGCTTACTACTGTTATATATACTTGAAGTTATATACTCCCCACCTTTCCAAAAGTTTTGCACCTAAATTGCTATTTAAGGTATCTAGAAAATAACAAAGAGATTTCACATAAAGAGGTACCACTGCAATAACAGCAAGAAAATTAAACAACAAAACCAACATAAATTAAGCACGTATTGTAGGCTTAGGTAACATACAAAGTTCCTACCACCAGGAGCCTTACAGCCTCATGTGATTATAATATACTATTAGACAGAATACAGTTTTGTCTGATGAAAAAAGTCACATCAAGGTACTTACATAAACAAGTGTTAGGAGAAGGCTATTACCAAAATAGGGGAGAAGAGAAGGACAAGATCAAGGAAGGCTGCATTTTCCAGGTAAGCTAGAGTATGGAGAGGGTATGGTTCTAAGGACAGGGCAATATAAAGTTGTAAAGGGTCTTGATTACAGGTAAAAGGTAAGCCAGTAAAGACTTTTGAATGTAGGAATGATACAATAAAAGCAATGAGCAAGAGATTATACAGGCAGTGGAGGTGTCAAACTTGTGGTCAGGCAAAACTGCCAAGAATTTTGGCATGAATCAGATTAAAATGTAATTGGGAAAATTTAACAAAATAAATAAAAATACAATACAACAAAGATAAGGTTAATTTACTTGTTTTCTAACTCAAAATGCAACTGGCAGGGATCTATTTCTTTTTCTGAGTTGACACCTGTGTAAAGGGCAGATTGGAAGTAAAGGGTAAAGGGTGGGAAGGCCTGAAAGGATGCTGTACAGGTGGTAGGCAATAATAACAGAAGAGTTCATTTGGGAGAAGTTAAAGAGATAGAATCAAAAATAAGCAGTTAGATTTAAGAGATAATGGATTCCAAGTTAATGAACATTAATATTATTAAAGTAATGAACAGTTCCACAGGCAAAAATAATGAATTCAGAAGAAAGATTTAGGGGTTAAAAACAACAACTTATCACAGAAAATCAAAATACAGCATTCACAACTTATCACAGAAAATGGCCACATAGTTTCCACCACAGTGGTCACAAAGTTTTGAACAAAGAACGTGCATTTAGTCAATCACAAAATCCTTAGTTCAATCACCAAGTACAATAGTCAAAGTTCTCCACTCATGGGACACACTAAGTTAACTCAGTCACTTATTCAGTCATCAATCACTAAGTACAATCATTTAGTCATTCAATCAACTCAATAATTCAATCACCCCTCATCATTCACTATTCAAATCATCAGAAAATACACAAACCCTTCACCCCTAGGTCACTAGTAAATCACAATTTCATCACTACTCTGTACCCATGGAGAGGTCTTTTCATCTTGACTCAAGGCAGGCAGCTCCTGAATCCATTAAACAGTCACCTGGATTCAAAGGCAGACAGCTCCCAGGTCGTCCAGCTATCTGTGCAAGTCCTGCTCCACACTTAAGTCCACAATGTCCAATCCACTTTAAATCCTTCACAGTTTCAGTTCCCGGGAAGTTAAGGCTTGACAAAGTCACAAACAAGGTTCATACAAAGTACTAGCATCACAGTCATGCTTCCTCAGTCTTCAGCAGCTTCAGCTGGCCCTCAGACTCAGCAGAAGTTTCAGCTGATTCCCAGAATCAAAATCACTCTATCTAGGTTTTCAAAATCAAAATCATTCTCTCCATCCTTTAGTGTGTGCTTTCTTCTTCAGCCTCCCTGGTGGCAGCAGCTTCTGCCTCCACGCAGCTTGCTCCAAGAAGATCTGACTCTCTGAGTTTTTCCTTATATACAGTATTGCATTATTTTTCTGTTTCAGCCAACTCCTTCCTGTTCTGTCAGCAACAGGGATACCTTCTGTTTCTTTAACAAAGGCTTGTTTAATTACGAAGTGCTAATTACCTGTTACCTTTGCCAATAAAAAGGGATCTTTAAATTCAAATTACATTACCATTACAATTAGTGATTATATAGAGGAACTCTTTGTTTTTTCTGGGACCAGATGGAAGATGTTGAGAAAGGATGATGGTACTGAGGTTTGATGAAGTGAGATGAGATGAGAAAGTTTTTACTGTATG
The DNA here is from genome assembly GCA_028646575.1 of Pseudocheirus occidentalis. Classification (NCBI taxonomy): domain Eukaryota; kingdom Metazoa; phylum Chordata; class Mammalia; order Diprotodontia; family Pseudocheiridae; genus Pseudocheirus; species Pseudocheirus occidentalis. The sequence continues at coordinate 127,068,309 of CM053601.1, read as the reverse complement.
ACTTTCATATTTTCCTTCAAGCAGGATAAATCTATATCCCTATATATACATTTCTATGTCTATAGGTATAGTAGTTGCGGTACTATTAGTGACAAGACTGTTTAAGGAAAAATATGGAATAGCTATCTTGTGAAATGTTGGAATCAATAAAGGCACAATAAAAGGACATCAAGAACAAAAAGCATCAAGAATGTAGACAATGTGGACAGAGGTTCATAATTTAAACTTTCTTTAATGACCAAGCATATTATAATGCCTTTAGGTCATCATTCTCACTAATTCTCATTGTATAATAATAAGATACTGAACTGGATGGATATTGATTCTAGAATGGGAAACATAACAAGAACCTGAACTACTATGGCATCAGTAGGAAGAGAAATGAAGAAGATAATGGATGCCAGGAATATTACAGAGAGAATTCTAAGTACTTATGAATATATGGAGGTTAAGGAGAGAAAGAAAATCAAAGACTACAAAATTGAGCCTGGTTCCCTGGGAAGATGGTGGTAAACTCCCAGGTGGATCCAGGGCAAAAGAATATCCCCTAAGCTTTCCAGAGTCCCAAACACATTTTGCAATGGCAGCATACATTTGAAATAAATACATAATCTCCCAGAGTGATTATTTTGAAGGCAACAACATTCATTAGGGCGCATTAAGTTCTAAAATTTGCTTACTGCTTTCTGGACCTCTCAAGCTGAGGAAACTACTCTAAAAATAACACCTTACCCCCTCTCCCCAACCACACCTCCTTTCCACTTCCACACCCTGAGGAGGTAAAAAAAAAAATTAAAACCTTCTTTGGTACGTAGGGCACAACTACCTACAAAAAGTTAAACTGAAAGGCCTACGCTGGATATAGTAAGACTGATCTTTTTAACAGATATTGGCAGCCAGAGCATCCTTTTCTTTCTACAAGGTACAGTCTTTTCAAGGGGAAAGTAAAAAATATGAAAGAAGTAATACAAGACAAGAGTCAATGAATGAATGAATAAAAGGACAAGAAAAATAGCTAAGATCAGAAGTGATAACAGCAATAGCTATAATTGCCAAAGAATATTTCATATAGTAATTTACAGTATTTCGCTCATAATTTTGCATACAGAGTCAGAACAGCATAGTAGAAAAAGCATTATGTTTGGACTAAGAAGACCTGGGTTCACAGCCTGACTCTGCAACTTAGAAGCTATATATTTCACTTCTCTTTTCTAGGACTTAGTTTACTATTCTAAAATAAGGATAACACTTTTTGTACCACTGATTTCAGTGTTGCTTTGAGGGAAGTGCTTTGTAAATTATAAAGTATCATATAAAAATTGGAGCTGCCACTGAAAAGTTTAACATTTATATGACAAAAAGGTCTAACAGAGATCACATGACTTCTCCAGTGTCAGATAGCTGGCAAGTGACTCAGCTAGAATTCACATTCACGTTTTCTGAGTCTAGATCCAGCATTCTTTATATAAGGTCACAATAGACAATACTAGAGCAAAAATGAATAGATGGCAATGAAGAACACAAAATTCTCTGAAGTAAGGGGTACAAAGTCACTTATGTTAATACTGTAAGCAATGAAAATTCAAGATGTCTGTGCCAGCACACATGATTATGTGTCAATGTTTAGGTTAAAGACAACTATAACATACGTACTACCTAAAGACCCTGGAGGAAAGGGGAAAGGGAGAGAAGCCTTTGCTGTGTTCTACAAACTTTTCTCATATTACTACAAGTAAAATAAATGTAAGCATGTACCTCCAACAGATGTATATTTATTTATAGTCATGAATATCATAACTGAAAAGGACACCTCAAAAATACATGGTTCCAAATGGACCAAGTGCATTACTTGCCATGTTGTTTTTTTGTGAATTTTTAACAAAAATTATATCATGCTAGTCATTCTGTTACAATTCAGTTAGTAAATTCCTATTTTCCATAATGTCCATCAGTTATCCTTTTTTTTTTTTTTTTTTTTTTGCTTTTGCTTTTTTGAAGGGCAGTTGGAGCTAAGTGACTTGCCCAAGGTCACAGGGCTAGTAAGCGTTAAGTGTTTGAGGCCGCATTTGAACTCAGGTCCTCCTGACTCCAGGGCTAGTGCTCTATTCACTGCACCACCTAGCTGCCCCTCAATCAGTTATTCTTGAAGGCTAATCCAAAGTTGTTTCATTTTTATATTTAACAAAACGATTCAAAAGTCAGCAAAACCATCTAGTTGAAAGATTCTTAAAGAGGTTAGGAAAGTTAAGTTTCCAAGGCTTTATTTTTGTTTTTTTAAAGTTTACAGATTTGAGCTAGACAGCTAGGTGGCACAGTGGATAGAGTGTCAGGTCTGTAGTCAGGAAGATTCACTTTTCTGAGTTCAAACCTGGCTTCTGATATTTAATAGCTGTGTGTCCCTGGGCAAGTCCCTTATTTGCCTCAGTTTCTCATCTGTAAAATGAGCTGGAGAGGGATATGACAAATCACTTCAGTATCTTTGCCAAGAAAACCCCAAATGGGCTCACAAAACGTTTGACACAAGTGAAAGGACTGGATAACAACAAAAATAGAGATGAGTTACTTTATGTGTATCACATGGTTGTAAGAAACAGAATCACATAGTGATAGGAACATACACGATAGGAAAATTTACAAACATCAGTTTTAAAAATTCTTCCTCCAAAACAGTTAACTTCTCATTCATTATTAAAGTGGTACTTCTGATTAATATCTAAACTACATAGTATAATAACTCAAATATATAACATCAAAAGCCATTTCCCCATTGGAGAAATAGTAAAAAATATTTTTAAATGGTTCTCAAGTAAAAATTCTCTCAACTCTTAAAAGACATATGCATGCTTCAAAAATACTAATATGAAGAGAAAAGTAAATCAAAACAACTTTGAAATTTTACCTTATGCCCAAGCAAACTGGCAAGGATAACAAAGATGAGAATAGCTACTGATAAAGAAGTTGGGGTAAAATAGGCATATTAATAATACTGTTGGTAGAACTGAAGTGATATAACCATTCCGGTAAGCAACTTAACACTATGCTAAGAAAGATACTATGGGCATTTACCAATATCCTTTGACCCAGAGAAGTCACTGTTAAGCATATATCCCAAGGAAGTTCAAGAAAGAAAGTTCAATATACACATGGCACCTCTTTTTTGTAGAAGCAAAGATTATTACATAAAGTAAATGTCCATGGCACATGAATGTAAATATTTCTGTGCCATAAAAAAATAATATAAAGAACACAGGGAAGCAGGAAGACTTAGCAGAACTAGGAAAACAATACAAAATGACAACAGGGTAAATGAAAAAAAATAACAAAATAAACTGAATGCTATGAAATTATGTCTAAACTTGTTTGGAGGATATGAGAATATACCTCCCTCTCTTATTTGAAAAAGTTAAGTGACCATGAATTTAGAATACTGCATATACAGAACTTGGGGGTTTTTCTGAAGTATTTTTTTTCCTGTCTTTCTTTTTATTCTTTATTATAAGGGATGGCTCCCTGAGTAGGAGGAAGAGATGGCTATCCTGGGAAATAAAGGTGACATAAAAACAAAAGCTGTAATTACTTTTAAAATATTACCCTTACCTGTAGGGGACAGATTATATGGATTTAAAAAAAAAAGTAGAGTGCATATTCCCGAGCAATCATTTAAGCAAATCTGAGACACCTGTCTTCTTTAAAAAAAGAAAAATTCATAAAAGCTTTAAATCTGACAATTCTTTTAAAGCACTCTGCCAAGAGATAACAGGCAGAAAACACTGCAGAGGTAGAAACTGGAATTTATTGGCTATGTGGGGTGAAGGAAACTTAGGAGTCAACTATGACTTCTAGGTTGAATACCCTGGTAACTAGAAGGATATTTGGTACCCTCAAAAGAAACAAGAAGGTTCAAAAGAGGAGTGACTTGAGGGAGGATAGTTAGATCTGCAAATACATCCTTGCCTATTCATCCTGTGCTTTATTCTATTATATAGAAAATGAAAAGGGGGCAGGGGAAGAAGAGGGTAGGCGGGGAGTTAGGGGAAGTTTTTATTCACTGGCCCTTGCTCAGTAGCCCAGAACCAGCAAGATGTCCTCATGCAACTATAAAAAGGAGGCAGGAATTAGGTACAACAGGGTCAGGAGAGGATTTTCTCTTAAGGCACCTGCACAGCAGCAGCTAGGAGTGACTGTGTCTAACTGTCCAGTCAGATGTATACCTGGCACAGGAGGGAGAGGTAAATTCATTTCCTAACAGTTCTTGGTACCCTCAGAGGTTTTCTGTTCCCGTTCTTTGAAAATAGTAAAATGATTTCTTTATATACAGACACATGAGGGTGCTCTACTCAACCAATACTGGAAGGAAAGCAGTTTTCAGAAAAAGTTTTTCTTCTACTTCTTCACACTTACTGTTATTCTTTATTGATAACAATACCATGTTTACCTAACAGGCTAAGTAAAATACTTTTATTATTTATTAGTCACCTGCTCTAATAAACTAGAACCTTTAACTGTTTTTCCTAGTTAAATTCCCTGAAAGAAAAAATAAAATATGTTCCCAGATTTGATTCATAGAGAAGTTAACTTAAATGATAAGAAAGGAAAATCAACTTCTGGCAACACATATTAATGAAAGTTATGATATAGAAAGGGCTTTTGTTCAAACACGTATCACCTAAATGTTAATTTAATCCTTATAATGTGTAAGGTACTGTGCTAGATGCAAGTACACACAAAACAACAGAGTCTCAGCCTTTGAGAAGCTTATAATAGCATAAAGAAAAGATGCAACATGTATACAAATAGGGGAGGACACTTCAAGAAAGAGGACGTAGGTTTGTACCTCAGCTATCTTTTGTTACTTGTGAAAAAGTTGAGCAAATGATTAAACTTCTATGATCCTCAAGTTTATTTCCCATCAAGCCACATTCCTCACAACTTCTCCATCATTTCCCAGCAACCTCTTCATCCTGGAAGATCATTTTAGTCCTGGAACTCATACCTAGAGAAGAACCCTACACTCCTGGAGCCCCTGCCTGATTAGATGGCTCCTCCTAGACCCTCCATTTAAGTAGAGATTTATCCCTCCAGCTAGTCATTTCTTAATTTCCTGTCAGGCAGAACTACTCCACATATCACAGTGCCTAGCAAGAGAAATCACTTCTAAATCTATGTGAGGGAAAATGAAATTTTTAGAAGGAAATACCAACAAAGTGCTATGATATCAGAGTAGAAATGTAATACAGTAATAAAGAATGCTAGACATGTAGCTAAGATCTTGGTTAAGTTCTTAATCAAACCAGGCTTAAGTTTTTCTTATGTAAAATGAGGATAAATTATTTGCATCATAAGGTTTGCCATGAAGACAAAATTAAATAATCTAATAAAGTATCCTAAGTCCCCAACACCTAGCATTACACTTTGCACACTGTAGGTATTTAATGTTAACTGAATTCTAGCAACAGAAGAAAGAGAGGCAATCAATCAGAGATGAAATCGTTGAATTATGGGCAAGATTTAAAGATATAGAAATGGTGTAGCAAATAAGAGCAGAAAAAATTCAGGGAGAGAAAGAGCATAAACATAGATACAGAGGCAAGAAAATAAAGGACAGATAACAAAAGTTATGACATGGTCCAGTTCTGAAGGAATGCAGGTTAACTGTGAAAAGCAATAGTGTACAGTAAGGTCAGAAAATCAAAGGCTTTCAAATGTATTACAGAAACAAGGAGATGTAATGTGGTAAAATATAACCAGGTAAAAATAGTTAAGCTGAGGGCAAGAACTATGATAGAGAGAAAAGGGCAGATGATAGACTGAAAGAGGCAGAAAGAACCATAAGGGACAAGGAAGGGAAAAAGATGAATGAAAGGGCACACTAAAGTTCTGAGGCATTGTGACACTAGGAGGAAGAAGTAGCATTTTTACAAGGCATCTGGCAGTAAACAGAAGAGATTTTGGAGAATGGAAGATGACAAACTCGAAAGAGATGACATTTTGAGTTTAAAGGTTCTGGCAAGACAGCCAAGGGGAAATGTGGGACGGGAATTGAGAAGAGAGGCAAAGTTCTTAGAGACTTAGACCTGGGTATCATACACATAGAGGTGAGAGCAAATGATAACACCACCAATGGCTAGAATGTTGACATAAAGTATGTTTTCTGAGAACAAAACTTTGAGGATTACTTTGCGGGTAAGGGCGAGGAGAGGTACACAATGAATACTCAAAAGAATGATGAGAACCAGGAATACAGTTCCTCAGAAGTAAAGAAAGTTTCAGGAATGAATAATAATCAACATTGTCAAATGCTACAAAGAGGTCATAGATTTATTAAGTCATGTCTGGAAATTTATACCAGTTCAAACTAAGACAAATGAAGACCTAAGGAGGAGGTTGCAAAGTTTATCTTCTTCAGATTATTGCACTTTTCTTATAGCCTGCTGAAGAGCAAATAAGCTAAAGTCAAGTGTTACTATGGAAAAAATAGCTATGAATAAGTTACTCAAACACACTGATTCTTTGTTTTTCCCATAAGAATATACGCCCCTTCTAGCTTTAAGATTCCATACTTTTTGAGCCACGGAGGAAGGGATGACAACGAAGACTCATTCTGCCATGTTTAGTAAGTGGAGTTAGAAGCAGCAGACACTTCTGGTTATCTATCTATCTGTGTGTGTGTTTCATACATACATGTGTATGTATACATACATGCAAATATATTTTACATGCATACAGATAGTAGATTATCTACTTACACACATATACACATAATCTACTGAATTATGTAATTTACCTGTAGAGAAGGTGAAGGTCAAGTAGTAATTATAATCATAAAAAAAAATCACTAAGAAGTCTTTTAAAAAGTCAGTTTCCTTGATGCACTTAAATGTTTAACTAATCATTAACTACAGTTAATATACGGAAGGCAGAGCAACAAAGCCCAAGTATTAACACATAACTCAAGCACAATCAAACCCAAAGTAGTACCTCTGAAATTGTCAAGAACATTGTTATTTACTGGGATATACCTGGCATTCTTGGCCAGGAAAGTGAGATTAAGAATGAAACTGGATCTCTTCTATTCTCATTACTCTTCAGAACTGGGGGTAGAATCCTATAGGCTTTTTTTCCCCTGGTCTGGAGAGGTGATTTTAGTCTGTGTCAACTGCTCCTGGTGTAAAAACTCACTCTGCCCATGCAGATCAGCAACTATTCTGTAACTTGCCTTAATGACTTGTCTAGAGTTACATATCCAGCATGTTATCTTCCTTACTCAGACCTTCTTGACTTAACATCAACTATGGGACTTCTAGTCTAAGTGAAACTGCCCCTTTAGCCTTGAGAAAACAAAAGCTACAGAACTTTTCCTCTTTTTGGTTCCCTCCATGAAAAGACATTTTTCTTACCAATGATGATTTTTTTTAAAACACTATTTAAAAAAATATTCTGCTTTGGACTGCAGTTAGTTATTTTTCATTTTGTTATGCTCCCATGTCCCATAAGAATTTAAGCTCCTGAAGGACAGGATTTTTTCTTATCTATTTTTACATCAAATGCAGTACCTGGAACATAGTAAGCAGAAACTATGAAAACTAGTGAGCTCCAATACTCCAGTGAGTAGTAAAGAAACAGAACTGATAACCTCCAATACTCTCTTAAAAACTAAAACCTTAATCTCTTAGTAATTAGCTACTTTTGATTTTTCTTAAATTTTGCCAATTGTCATGAGAGAACAAAAAGTGCAAATAACCTATAGTTGTACATAAGATAAGAAACCAGTAGCCAGTCCTCTTTCCTACTGGTAATCTCTGTAAGATAGGGGAAAGGAGAAAAGGAAGGCTCAGTGGAGACAAGCAATTTGTAGGCAGACAAGGAACAAGGCTTTAAGAACTGACCAGTAGATGGAGAACAGCTTAAAGACTCTAAAAAGAGCCCATAATCAAACCCGGTATGTGACTGGAAAACAAGGCAGTTATAACCTTCTGAAATTAACAGAATTTGAAACCATTATTTTAAAATATTTAAACCCTGTAAAGATATTAGAGCACAAAGATGTGTAACTCTAAATCTAGTGTATTTGAAACAATATATCCATGTAGCACTTTCAGAAAATATTTCATAAAAGCTCCTTTTGGGGGACCAATACTGAATACTTGGTAACAAAAGAAATCCCTGGTGGTCATTTTAAAATTAGCTAAGAGTGTGTAAACACACACACACACACACACACACACACACACACACTCTTCACTATATAAAAGCTATATAAAATTACTCAATTAAGCATTCATCCCAAAGGCATTTAAGGATAAAACCTGAAATGGAACAACAGACAAAAAATGGAATATTTAAGAGATTTTAAATTAAAAGATGTCATCAAATATGGTAGTTACACATCTAAACTCTAATACTGGTTAAAATCAGTCTAAAAAAAGGATGCGAACAACAGCTGGATTATATCATGTATGCACGATAGCAAATACACAGGGGGCAGTTCTGAAGGTGTTATTTTAGGGAAGGGCACTGAGAAACTGTCAACTCTCAAAAAGGGAGAAGACAGCATAGAAAATATCTTTAGCCCTTTATTACCAGCAAAAGGTTATCAAGACAATATCAACAACTACTAACTCAAATGCTTCCAATTCTACAAGACGCAAGAAAAATCTACACACTGATGGAAGGCATACTTGAGGAAGGCTGGAGAAGGGACTTTTACAAAAGGTATTTTATAGTGGACCACACTTTTAAGGTCAAACAACTGACTGAAACAGAGAGAGAACATAAGATCCCACTGTGCTTAGTGACTGCTAGCTATAAGAAACAAAATAAGTATTTAAACTGGAACAGGAAAATGCTACTTTTAAGGTTCCTCTCCAACAAGACATCTTTCATATATGTGGAATGATAATCATAGAAGATTTCATGTAAAATGTAATCTTTTTGATAGCCTTCCTGATTAATATAAAATGAGGCCTAAAACAAGGATACATATGCTTGCCAAGGGTGTTAGCCACAATCGTTAAGGATATCTAATACCAAGTCCAAATAAAAAAGGTAGTTAAGTAAGGCATTCCATATGGTCCTACTTGCAAAAGACATTATATTCATTGCATCAAGCCCAAGAACATTTCAATACCTAACTGAAATCAGTAATCACTTACAAAAGTTCAGCCTAATTATCCACACGCAAAAACAAATGATGAATGATAACTAAACCTAGACTATCTTGGGTAGACAACTCAGAAAGTTGATCCATTATTACATATTACCTTGGACGGGCAATGCAAATGGATGAGCTGGGCTCAGAATTAAAGTGGAGAACAGGAATGAATGATTTTTGGAAATAGCAGGTCTTTTAATTGCTCCAAGCTTCTCTCTGAAATCAGTTCAACTTTTTAAAACCAATACAATTGCAAGGATATCGTAGAGCACTGTGACTACGCTCACTGAAGAAAAAAAGTTGAGGCTCACCCAAAGGACAATGGAGAGTACATGATTGGCATGAGAAGGTTGAAATGTATTACAAATGCAGAATTATACAGGAATAATAATATAAAGGATGTTGAAGAAATATTCAAGAGTAAGAAAAAAAAGACAGGCTAATCATATAGCAACACAGAGATAAATGGATGATAGCTTATATTCTTCATTCATCTTTACCTAATAAAGATAACGAAAGAAAATCCCTAACCAGGTTGGGTGGCACCCCCAAGGGATTTATGGGAGAACATGGAAGAGCAGCAAAGGATGGACGTGAACATCTTATAATCATCAGAAGGAGTGCTCAAATCAGTAAGATCCACAGATCCTTTGAAATACATAAACAGAATGCACAAATACACACAAACTCATACCAAAAATAGAGTTAATTATAATATAATTATTGGTATGGTAAATTATATATGGTATATTACATAACTATATTATAAATGGCATAAATACTTGAAGGAAAATATTAATTTTTAGTTGGGTTTCAAAGGGTAGAAGCTGTTACTGAGAAGTGGGAACTGGCAAAACTACTTCATTAACTTAAGAAGGTCTATAAAAAGATAAGAGGCAGAAAAATATATGAAAAAACATATACAATACATCTTGAGCTAACACACAAAGAAAGAAAGGTAGAGAAAGAACAAGTACAGTCTTGTAGGGTAGGGCCACCAAAAGAATGAACTAAAGACAATGCCAAAAGTTTTCACTCAACATAAAAAGGCACAAGGGAGATACCTTACGCTTTTAAGCTATGCAATAAAACTGGTTGTTAAGAATGACTATGTGTGTCAGATTTAAAATAAACAGAAAACAGGGAAGTCAGCAAAGACATTTCAGTAAACTGTATGTGAGATTATCAAGATCGGGACAAAGGCTTCAGTAGAATTAACAGCTGAATCTAAGAAGTACCGCAGAGGAAGAATTGTTAATTTACCAAAGGAATGAATGGAAGAATAGGACAGCAAGAAATTTAAGCAATTACAATTCCAAGTGGGCTTAGGAGAGGAAACTGGGACTGGATGATTCCCAACTATATTTCTGTTTATTTTTAGTAGGGAAGGGAGGTGAGAGTGGGGTGGGTGGGTGGAGGGGAAATGTAAAACAAATCTCCAAATATCTCAGATGATGCAAAATTCACAACTAAAAATACTTCAATTCTCATTTTAAAAAAGTATTATTTGCCATCCATATACAAAAGCTGACTGAAATGACCCATCACTCTTGCTTTTCTAATGATAGTGATAGGTTCATATCGACCATTTATACTTTGTCACTCTCTTATGACTTACGGTTTTATCGTGATGAATACAGATACAGCCACAATACAGAAAAAAAATTAAACGATCTATGAGGGAACTGAAATAGTGTTGTCTGCACTGTACCCTAACTGATGGTTCATAAATGTATGCCTCACAGCACTAAAAAGGAGCACTACTGAGAAAAAAAAAAAAAACCACAACAATGCTAGGATGTTGCAATTAGATGGGAATCACTACAGTAGAAGATCGAAAAGTTACATATCCAAAATCCACATACCTTTGCTGTTCCTCCCAGGATTGCACTGTGGTGGAAGAAGCGAAGGCCAGGGCTGGAAGTCAGACAAGTCAGAGGAACGTAGGGGGGCACAGGAACAGCCGCTTATCTCGTGCACAGCCAATCAGGGTGGGGTGCGCACGTGCGGCCAGCCAAGGAAAGTAGCGTGGGCAAGGAGGGGACGGCACCACGCAGAAATCAGGCTATGATATGTTCAGACCAGTCTGTAGCCCATATCTAACATCTGCAAAAATACAAAATTCGCACACTGCTTGGTCCCAAGGATGGCAGATTTTTGATCTTCTACTGTATAAAATGATCCAGAATACAGTATCTCAAAATTTGCATGCAAAAATTCCTCAGTATTATTCCCTCCTCCCGTCCCTTTAAAAAAAAGATTAAATATAAATACTGAGGCACAGAAAAAAGGACAAATTGGTTCTGCCTAAACCACCAAAAAACTTCTCCTAACATAACTATGGATTTCAAGTTACCTAATATAGGATATCCAAGATACCTCAATTTACCTATCTATAATATGGGTACAATAGTGCCAGGGCTTGAATGCAAGAAATAGAAAAGGAATCAAGAACCAATTTTTATCAGAGTCAACTTCTGAACAAAGAAACCTAGAATGGATATCACCCCTTCCCTACAAATTCCCAGTCTTGTTATAAGAGAGGTTAGATAGCAGTTAGAGTAATCCCTACCATACCTCTGTACTTTTGTCAGAAAGGTCCCCTGCTTTTCATAGCCAGACTCCTAGGAAAAGCTCTCTTATGCCCCTTACCTCCACATCCTCATCTGCCATTCTCAACCCAAGTTTCATTATCACTACTCAACTGAAACTGTGATCCTGAAGATTAATGACAACCTCTTATTTGCAAAAGTCAATGGCCTTTTCTCAGTCTTCATCCTTTCCGATCCTTCTGCATCTGACAAAATTGACCAACCCAAGATTCCCCTCCCCTTTCTAGAAACTCCTTCCAAGAGTTTTAAGGCACTATTTTCTTCTAGTTCCCTTTCTCCTTGTCTGACTTACTTATCATTCTTAGTCTATTTGCAACGTCCTCATTTATGTCCTGCCCCCTAAGCATGGCTTTCCTGGGTCCTCTTTTCTTTCCATCCTCCTCAACTACCCTGGATTCAAAGTCATCTCTACACATAGAAGTCCCACACTTACATATCCAGCCCTTATCTTGTATCTGAGCTTCATCACCTATATGCCCCACAGGTATCCCAAACCCAACATATCTAAAACAGACACCAAACTTTCCTCTTCACTGCATTCCCTTTCCTAATTTCCCTATTTTGGTGAAGGACATCCATCTTTTCAGCGAATCAATGGTTTGTAATGTTACAGTGATCCTTTCTGGGGTCATCCCATATATCCCATTCCTTGCGGTCTTATTCTCTCTCCACAACATCTCTCACACTTACTCCCTTTTCTCCACTCTAGTTCAGAGTCTTATTATCTCCTGCCTGGATAATCAAAATGGCCTCCTAATTGGTCTTCATGCTTCCAGGCTTTACCTTCTTCAACCCATCCTACACGTGGTTGACAAATTAATATGCAAATACATAATCTTTCCACATTATTTCCCCTGCTCAAGAAGCTTCAGTGGATTCCTTCTGCCTCTACGATAAAATACAAACTCCTGTTTGGTATTTAAAGCTCTAATTTAAAATCTAAATCTAACCTATCTTTGCAGACTGATTTCATACTATTCGTCCTCTGCCTCTTGCAATTTCTAATCACTTGATGGCTCAGCTCAAAGGCCACCTCCTACAAGAATCCTTCTCCAAAATTATTTTTCATATAGCTTGTATTTACTTATCTTTTTAAATGTTGTTTTCTCCTAATAGAATATAAGCTCTAGGAAGACAGGAACTGTTTTTTTCTCCTGTATGTGTATTCCCAGCACCTGGCACATAGTAAGCATTAATACTTGTATTGAATTGAATCTGGATAGAAACAGTAAGAGGATTGGTTGGAAGACAGAAGTCAGGTTAGCATAATCCAGTCATTTATACACTTGAATCAATACAATTCTAAAATAAGCTGGATATGAGGTTCCTACAACTGTCCTACAAGACATCAGAAGAAGAGAATACTCATACCTCTGCCCTGATAAATTCATAATTCGATGAATGGCCACTTTACAGAGGCAGTAGTGAATAGCTCTGGAAGTGAAAAAGCTCATGGGAAGGGTAGGCTAGAATGATAAGAAAACACAAAGAAAGATTAACTATAAGAAATTTACAGTGGCTCACATCTTGTACTGATTTTTTTAGTGGATGTAACTACTTATCTTTGTAGTATTATACACCAGAGAGATATCTAACATACCCAGGTTTCCTCATTTCTAAAATAACAGGTTGAACTAAAGATGATCTCTAAGGTCCAACTCTAAAATTCTACTATCCTATGAAGAACTCCACTCAATTATCTAGGACATAGATTATTCAATCCCTTGTTTCCTCTCCTCTTCTTGGGGACATTTTCTTTTATTTATTTACACTTCCAGAGTAGCTAAGGGGGAAAAAAAAGATAAAAGCTCAAATAAGTCTGTCAATTTGATGCCCATTTGTACCTATCATAAAAGGATATATTGGAGAAGAAACAAACTATGAGCTAAAATTGGGGACTTATTATCAATTTTATATTATCTATTGGCTGTTAAAAGTTAGCTAGAGACAGAGAACTGGTTTCTAGCTCTATTTCCACAAGTTGATTGTCATATATGCCTTGTGCAAGCCACAACTTTTGAGCATTTCAGTCTTCTCTTCTATATACTACCTATACTGCCTATATCACAAGATTACTGTAAAGACCAAATGAGATACTGGCTGTAAAAGCACTTTTCAAAGGGGAAAAAAATGTTAACATAGAGCAGTGTAGTTAAAAGAACATTAGACTGGGAACTAGAAGATCTAAGTTCAAATCTCAGTTCTGTTTCTATTATTATCTATGTGACCATGGGCAAGTCAGTTCCCTTCTGGATGGAAGTTTGCACAGCTGTACAATGAGGGGGTTAGGTTAGATTAGATGATCTTCTAGCTCCCTTCCAGTTCTGAATCCTATTATTTCACGAATGTAAAGCATTATCATGTACGGACTTTAAAAGAGAAGTAGAACACCTTGGGTTATTTAGTATTTATTTTAGATTAGACTTTATTCTATTTTTAGTTTTCAGAGCTTAAACAAAGAACAACTAGAATGAGTTCCTCAAGAACAAGGAACTGTCTTGCTTTTCTGTATTTTCAACCCTCCTCCCCCTTTTAGAGTTGGTACACTAATGAACACACAGTTGACATTCAATTAAGTGTTTGTTGAAGAGAAGAATGTACACAAGTGACTGAACGGTGGAGGCAAAATACAGAGGGAAAAACTGAAATTACATCATCCCCCTAGTTCTTAGAGTTATAATGTACTACAGAGGGAGACAAGGCCTTAGATTGCAAAAGGGAAACCAAAAAGGTGGCAGATATTAGTGACAATCCTAATATAATAGTAAACTAAATAGCTATTTCACCACAACTTCTGGAAGCTAAAAACCTTTCTTCCTTTCCAAGTCCAAGATAAACTGCTTAATTGTCTCAGATAATTATGAAATTATGTTATGATCACCAAATTAAACCTATAATAAAATAAGCTTATTCCTCTACTTACTTCCTTGACTAGAGAACATTATAACAGTTATGAACGAATGATTCAAATTATTTCAGTGAGTTAAAGCTAAGGACAGATTCAGAAACTTCAGCAATACTCTGCATTCACTGTATAAATCAGAAATGTTGGTCAGCATCCCTGCAGTTCTTTACAAAGCAGCCTTTTTAGATCATCTTCAAGAAGAGTAAGTTTTTTTGCAAAACAGTTTGAAACAAGGAACTAAAACTATTAAATAATGGGAGTGGGGGTGTGGAGGTAAGGGTAGACAGCTTTCATTTGGTAAATGAATTAGGAATATAATTAATTTAAACATTTCCGTTCACTAGAGAAAATGAAATATAAGCATATTGTGCTATATTCAGTCCCAATATACATTAATGGATCTGGGTATTGTCATATAATATAGCTTAATAACACAATGCATCCATCACATTTTAAAACATACTTTTTTTTAAAAGCATGGGCTGGCCTGCCTAGGTGTTAAAACTTCTATAAACTCTGGTTGTGTTTGAAATGGTTTTATAATAATAATAATAATAATGATGATGATGATAGCTAATACTGATATGGTACTTACTATGTGCCAGGCATTGTGCTAAGTGCTTTACCATTATCTCATTTTATCCTCACAACCACCCTGGGAGGTAAATGCAATTATAACCCCCATTTTATAAATGAGGAAACTGAGGCAAACAGAGAGGGACTTGTTCAAGGTCACACACCTAGCACTGTCTGAGGCCTAACTCAAACCCTGTTCTTCCTGACTTCAAGCCCTCTGTCCTCCTCCAAAATTTACATTCACACCCAGTTTCCACCCACACTGGGCTAAAAGATAGTATAAAAAAACCACAGTCAGTTATAATTTTTTTCAACAAGTTCTAATCCTATTTGAACGCCCAGTAATGTAGAGCAAAAAGTTGTTCTGAACTTAATTCAATTATCAATCATAAATCATTTTGTTTTTAAATGTTCTTAAAATCTGACGATTTTGAAAAAGGGGGGCAAAGCGGATGGCATTTCTGAGTTTTCGGAGGACAAACGTTCCCCACATCGTTGCACTTAATAAAGGAGATGAATGGAAAAACTAAACGTCCTTCCCTCCTTTTTTTAATTTTTAGTCGTTAAAAGCACTGCAATATGCCTTGTTCAAAAAGAACAGTGACATGGAATACAAGCCCGTCAGAACTGAAACTGCTTCAGTGAGAATCAGAATGAACATTTTAAGTCTTTAGCTGAAAGTGAAAATAGGTTTTCCCAACTGAATAATTTCAATTAACAATCATATAAATGCACCCATACTGTGTTCAAAAAGCAGGAGAAACTTTCTACCATCCTCCTATTAATATTTTTTTAATAACTAAAATGTTAAAATGATGAAATTTGACGCTTGACCAAACCCTACCATCTGCCAACTTTTTATCCTTTGGACACCCCGATAACTCAAGGTACCGTCTAAATGCAGCAATACCAAATTATAGAAATGCTACATGTAAGTCTCTGATTAGAAAAATCTCCCCAAGTCCGATTCCCTGTATCGATAGTGTCCTGTAGCACAACGCACACACATTTCACTCATGAAAATAAGGAATTCTCTCCTAAAGGCTCTAAACAAATAATTGGGGTGACCAAGAGGGCACAAGAACAGATGGAAACAAGCAAGAGACTTGTTTTTCTATCATACTTTGGATTATTGTCCAAAGCAAAGCAAGCGACTAGACAATACAACCTCTCCCCGCCCAGCCCCGACCCCCCTCTCCCCCGCCACCGCCACCTCCCCGCCCCTTACAAAATAATCCATTCTCTTTCCCTGGACTAGGAAACCAACCTGCTGAACTCCAAACGCACGTCTTACAGCAGAGCAGGGCCAAAGCAAGGTGGAAAAGCTCTCCCTCTCCGGAGGTAGCAGTCCCATGGAATGGGCCCCCCAATACGCAAAAGTTTGAAGGAAACCGGGTGCAAGCCCTACAAACTGGGTGAGCACGAGAAGGAAAAGGTGGGGCTTTGGGGGGTGGGGAGAATGAATTAGGGGAGCCGGGAGGGGGAGAGCAGTATACGGAGACCGTCACATGACACCAAAGGAGACCAGAGCCGTTGGGGCGTCCGCAGGGGAAAGGGGGGGTGCCGTTGTCATAGCAACATCCCCCTCCCCATCCGTCCAGACTTCCAAAGAGGGAGGAAGAACTTCAAATCCCAACCGTCAGCGCACGAGCGGCTCCTTCTTAAAGAGGTACACACACACCCCCCACCCGCCCCGCCGCCGCTGCCTCCCGCCGCACGGAGCTCAAATGCCCCCCGCCCGATCCAGCGTCTGGGATCCCAGAGAGGAGGCCAGGGCTCTCGCCCCGTAGCCCTCCCCCTTTCTTCCCCTTGACATTCGCTGCCTTCTGCGCCCCATCCCTGCAAGAGCCCCGAGGAGCTTCCTTCCCCCCCCTTCTTCCTTTAACTCAGCCGAGTCCTCCCGGCCGCCCCTCCACACCCTCGCCCTGGGCACAGGCGGGCGACGAGCCCCCCTGGCGTACCTCTTCTCTTCGCCACCGACCCCAAGCCCGGAGTTTCCTCTCGGCCAGCCGGCCCTCCCTCCCTCTCCGCACGGCCGGGAGCCGCTTCCTCCGCTCCCCTGCGCTGACAGGAGGAGGAGGAGCAGAAGCAAGAAGCAGAGTTTCGCCGGGGGAACGATCCCCTCACTTGTTAAGGGGGGGGGAATAAAGGGGGAGTAGTCCCGAACTAACAGTCCCTGGAGACAACGAGATGGGAAGGCAACGATTGCGGACAGAGACCGCCAAGCCGGGCCCCCCAGACAAAAGGAAGACCAGGAGCCGCCGCCTCCCCTCTCCCCCATTGAACTGACCCGAAACGGGGGAGATATCAACTCAAAACCCCCTCGGCTGAAACTCCTCGAGGCAGCCGCTGCGCGGAGACCGGGGGAAACCGGCCTGTGTCTCTCTTACCTACACAGTGCATGAGGCGGTGGCGCCAAGAATCGAGTTCCCGCCGGAATCCTCTTCTCTCCGCCGCGCACCGAGGGCTCCGGCACTGAGCGGCGGCGGCAGCGGCGGCGGCGGCAGCAGCGGCCATTCTCCCTCTTCCCTTGTCCATCTGCGTCTCGCGTCACGCGCCCTCATTTACATACGGGCGGCGCAGGCACGAGGCGGGGGCGCGAGCCTTCGGCGCGAGCCCCCGAGCGCGCGCCACTCTCTCCCGCTCCCTCCTCCTTCTTCCCCTCCTCCTCCTTCTTCTCCTCCTCCCCCCTGCCGCCGAGGGGGAGGGGGAAGAGAAGGTTAGGAGGAGGGTTGATTGACACGTGTCACTACCTTCCCCCTCCATTCTCCATGGGAGGAGAGCCGGAGGCGGGGACAGAGGGGAGGAGGAAAGTAATTGCTCTACAGACCCCACCCCCTCCAGTCCCCAGGAGTTAACTGAGCTCTCGACTCCAACCTCTGGCTGAAGAGAGCCCCCGCTCCCCCCTCTAGGAGCCGTCGTTCTAATGAAGTGGCTTCACGAAGCCTTCTCCCACTCCGACCCCTCGGAGACTTCACTTCCCAGTCTTCTGTGCGCCTGAAGCGCAGCGAGCAGCTCCGCACTCGGGCTCACTGCATGCTGGACCCTGTAGTCTGCGTGGGGTGAGGGGGAGGGAGGAGGGGGCACATTCCGGGGCCACCTTTGTATCTCCGCGGAGCAGCGCCTCGCCGCCCCTCGCCGCCCCTCGCCGCCCCTCGCCGCCCCTCGCCGCCCCTCGCCGCCCCTCGCCGCTCCTCGCCGCTCCTCGGCCTCTTCCTCCTCCGCTGGGCAGACTTGGCGTCGTCGTGTAGCTGGAGCCTTGTTTAACCGACCTATTAAGAGATTAGGAGCTGAGCTGCTTCTTGGGCGGCAATAGAAGGTTTAGCCAAGCCACCCGCGGAGTCGCCCCTACGAGTGGGACGTTGCCATTCAGGCTTTGTCTTTAAGTGACGGGTATCGCTCTCTATTATTATCATCCCCTTACTTTGCAGTGAGGAGAGCGCCCGTTGGGGAGGAAGAACGGGACCATTCGGTTGTCATTAAAATAGGCACCCACCCCCCATCCTCAAGATTGTATTATTGTTGCTGGGTGTAATCTTCGAAGAACCTCGATTATGTCTGAAAATATACGTAAATTTTTCAAAAAGAGGTTGGAGGTTGGGGATCATTTGCCAGAAAGTAAGTTAAGGGAAGTCTATAGCTGAATGTCCATAATTCCAAAAAAGGTAACCTCAGAAATAAAGATTAAAGACATAGTTGAAACTCAGCACAAAACCTTTGTGGAAGAAACTTTTGGTTATTAACTTCAATTACATTTTTTTGAAGCTAAGTAATTTTATAGAAAAAATATCAGAGTAACCCAAAATTTACAGGTAAATACACTGAAATAAGATAAAAGCCCAGGCAAATGGAGACATTTGGCCCTATTCATGTTAAAAAGGTGAGGAGTATAGTAAAACATTAAAAATATCTACTATGCCAACCAAGCCACGCTTTTAGGATGGGTGAAAGCACAATTTTACATTCCTGCGATGAATGCAAAATTAGCTAGTTATGGTGCTGGGTCAAATTTTTAAGCTGATAGTTCCCAAAGTTTTATTTCCAAGTTTGGGGAAAATACCTATTGTCTCATGTAGTAGAGCAACAATTCCTAGATTTGGAACCAGGCCTTGGATTCAAGTTCTGGCATTCCCACATATTAGCTTTGTAATACAGTTGTCAATGTATATTAACTGTAAGCTTCATTTTCTTAATCTCTAAAATAGGAATAATATTACTTTTCCTGCCTACCTCACAGTTATTGTGAGGAAACCACTTTATAAACTGTAAGTCACTATGTAAATGTGAACTATTCCTTCCTCAGAATCCTACGAATTCTGAATACTATACTGTTATTTTTTGACAGTTTATTTTGCAGATTATCCATGCTCTTTACTTCTGTCTACAATGATTTATTGTTCATTAGCAATTCAAAAGAAAATACAAGGAAATGAAATTTAAGACAATCTTTTAGGAGAAAGTCTCAGATATTCTTGAGACAAGTGACATGACAGGTGAAACAACTGACTTGGGTGTTTTTAAAATTCTGAATTTCAGTTATCCATTTCTCCACTTGTCATTGGAACTGATCATCAAGAGTTGGAGCATTCCCAACAGCTTTTGGGATCTATCCAAAAAAGCTGGGAGAAGGAAAAGACTCCATGGAAAATGGTAAAATACACAACTCTCCTGTCAAGGCGGAGAGCACTATTACCCTCCCACTCATCCAGGCTCAAAACCTCAGTGTTCTCAATGTCACACTTGTAGGGATGACACATATCCCATCTGTCATCCAATCTTTTTTTGTTTCTACCTTTCACTCTCTTGAATATGTTCCATTCTTTCCACTTACACACCCTCATCACCTCTTACCTGGGCTATTGCTGTGACTGTCTAATTGGTCTCTTCCTATTCTTGTCTCTGTTCCACTTAGCTGCCAGGATGATTTTTCCAAAAGCACAAGTATGAACATATCATCAAACACACATACATGCACTCAGTCAACTCTAGTAGCTCCTGGTTGCTTCTAGGATCAAGCACCGAGTCCTCTGGCCCTTGAAGCCTTTCACAGCCTGATCGCTTCCTGCCCTTTACCTCTCCTAACCCTAGTTTCTACTCCATGCGTTCTCTAATCTGGCTGCCTTGGTCTGCTGGTCCTCATGTACCACACTTTCACTACTGACTCCATGCCTTTGCACTGCCTGTCCCTCCATGTCCAGAATGTTCTCCCTCTTTGCCTTTGTTTTTTAGAATCCCTGACTTCTAAGACTCAGTTCAAATGCCACTTCCTTCAGGAAGCCTTTTCCGGTCCTCTCACCTTACTGCCCCACCCCCAGATGTTGTTTTTAGTCTTTCTATGTCTTTTGCATGTTCATCCGTGTCACTTCATCCAACTTAAACTGTATCTTGTAAGGGCAAAGACCAAGTCTCTTGCTATTATTGTTAATAAACAATAGAAATATTTAAATTATGTCTTAAAATTTACCAAGTGCTTTAAATATGCAGTGTTTCTAAAGTCTTAGAGCTGTTTTAAGCTTTAATAGCTTACATTTTAAAAATAAAAATAAAAAATAGCTTAAATTTATGTTCAACTTTAATAGCTTGAAACTGCTCTAAGACTTTTGGAGACACTTTGTATTATCTCACTTTTCTCCTCATAATCACCCTATGAAATAGATACTTTTTCCTCCCTATCTGGACCTGTGATTTCATCCTCATAGAATTTCCTAAGGAAATTTCTTCTGTCGAAGATCTACAAATGTCCTACAGGACAGTCTTAGACTTGCTTGGGGCTCTGAGAGATTAAGGTCTTAATTTGAACAAAGTCCCACAACTGTCATTCCAGGTACTGGCACCCGGCTGTCCTAGTCTGAGGTTAGTTAGCTCTCTGTCTCTACCGTGCTGTCTCTTATGATTATAGAGGAGGAAAC
Organism: Pseudocheirus occidentalis; assembly: GCA_028646575.1. Lineage (NCBI taxonomy): Eukaryota > Metazoa > Chordata > Mammalia > Diprotodontia > Pseudocheiridae > Pseudocheirus > Pseudocheirus occidentalis. Next base: position 127,047,156 of record CM053601.1, on the reverse strand, counting down.
TGAAGCTTGAAAAGATAAAGAGGCTTGCCTTCAGACATGTAATAAAAAGAACACTAGACTTTGGATAAGAAGATTTGGTTTCAAGCCCTGACTCCAGTACAAATTGACTGTGTGATGCTGGACAAGACACATAAAATTTCTCTTTGAGGTTCATCGTGTCTAAAATGGAGGTAATACTAGCTGCCCAGCCTATCACAAAGGTAATGAGCCTCCAGTGAGAAAACCAGAGTCCAGAGCCTTCTGTAGCACAATGTAAAAGTCAGCTATTATCACTAGTGTAGGCAGAGACCACCATCAAGATGACTGCATCTTGCCCTACCCCAGCAGTCTATTGAAGATAAAGCATTGATATTCTTGTTAAGAGATTCCAAACCAAGCTGACATCTAGTTTGGTATTTATTGATTTCAGTGAAAAGGTGAACTCAGAAGATAATGAAAAATATGCAGGAAAATGTGGTGCATGAGTAATAAATGAAAAAGACTAAGGACATATAGATTGGAAAAGATGGCCTCCAGGGCCCTATGAACCTATGAACCTTCTCATCAAGGACATGGAGCGCAGTGTATAAAATGAAAAGGACCCTAGTTAGGTTTCAGGCTAGTTGCATCAAACTCAAATAGATACAAATCCCTTTAAACACGTCTGGACTTAGAAAACCACAAATTAGCATTATCTATGTTGTGCTATATTTTTATTTATTGGTTAGACATTTCCAAATTACATTTTAATCTGGTTCCTGATGAATTGGCCCTAGGGCTATGAGGGATGTTTGTAGTGTAATGGATAGAGTTCATGACCTGAAGTCAGAAAGACCTGGGTTCAAATTCTGCCTCAGACATTTATTGGCAGTGTGATCCTGGGCAAGTCATATAACCTTTTTCACTCAGTTTCTGCATCTGTAGAATGGGAATAATAATAGCACCTACCTTGCAGGGTTGCTGTGAGGATCAAATGAGGTAATATAAGTAAACCACTTTGCAAACCTTGAAGTGCTGCATAAATATTATTACTACTCAGAAGAAATTGAACACTGATGACATCACAGACTAGCAAACCACTTCTGTCTTATTTTCCAATCTTTGTTATAAAGGAGGTCCTTTTGGGCAATTATGATGATAGTAGCCAGAATTGATATAGCACTTTATAGTTTCCAAATCACTTTATAAATATCATGTTATGTCTTCACAATAGCCATGGAGGTAGGTGCTATTATTATGTGCATTTTACAGATGGGTAAACTGAGGCAGGAAGAGTTTTTTTTTAACTGATCCAGAATCACACATCTCAGAAATGTATGCGAGTAAATTTGAGAAAATTTGAAGATGGACTTGAATTGAACTCAGCTCTTCCTTACTCCAAGACAAGTACTCTGTCCCTTTCATCACTTCTTTGCCTAAGGGAAGGTAAAACAATATATTCGCAAATGAGGGTGACATAAAAGCAAAAGAGGTGGATAAGAATTAAAAAGTAGTAAAGTATAGCCCACTTTGGCTTGTTTGTTAATTGATCTTTAATTATATATTTGTACTTTGAGCAGTTTGAGAAGAAGGGATACAAGTGTTAAAAAAAAAAAAAATACAGGGGCAGCTAGGCGGCACAGTGAATAGAGCACCTGGCCCGGGAGTCAGGAGGACCTGAGTTCAAATACAGCCTTATACATTTAACACTTGCTAGCTTGTGACCTTGGCCGAGTCATTTAACCCCAATTGCCCTGCCTTCCTCCCGCCAAAAAGCAAAAAAAAAAAACAAACCAAACAAAACCCAAACAAACAAACAACAGTTGGATAAATTTCTGATTCCATATTAGAGAAACAAGAGCATAGGAAAAACATGACCTGTTGCAGGATTTTTAAAGTCACTAAGCCAGGATGGGAGGCTTCCTTTGACTTTGTGTTCAAGCAATGGATCCAGTAGGCTTAGTAGGATGGCAAAATAACCATATTCTGAATTATCAACATGTTACACATAAGCAAACATGCATTTTCTGACCTAATCAAGCAAAACTCCTTTCTATACAGTAGAGATTTGCAACTATAACATTATTACAAGAAGTTTTAATCCATCATGGAAGGCTTTGCAGTGCAGAAAAATACTTTTTTGGGGTAAACTTTAATAGATAATTAAATTATGCTTCAGGATATTTGCTTTAGCTCTGAACTATAGCTATTCTGCATTAATAAAAGAGATCTAAAAAGAGAGAAATTTGATTAGCCAGTTATTTTTTTTGGTGAGGGAACACAGATTCTCTCTAGAATATTTCTAATCAGTCATATAATCTATATTATGGTAAGTTCTTGTGCAAGCACCTTGAATCGTTCCCAGTCCACAAGCCAAAGGTTCCTTAGCATTTTTTCCTAGTGGAATTTAGACTCCATATCATATCAGATGTATAATTTGATGCATTTGCACTTTCATACTGCAGTTAAGCAATTTAGAAACACCTATATAATTTGGGCTTCTTTATATGGTTCCACTGTATGCCATAAACTGATGTTTTTATGTTTGCCAGGAAGTACATGGAAAAGCATTGAAGGAAATCTGCTTAGAATAACAAAATTTCACATATTTGGAAGCAAGATTTAAAAAAAATGAGTTGTAATCACGGTGCAATTTGTCAGGACATGATGTCAATTAATCTTTATATCTTCTTTTCTAAACTTGACTCTAGTGTACCCTAATAGTGGCATTTAATTTTTTTTAAATTTACAATAATCTGTCCTGGTTGGGCACCTTCATCAGAGGGATATCTCAGCAATTTTTCCTCTTGTGCTTCACTTAATTCAGGTGTAGGATATTTAAAATACTTTATTTAGGATAAAATGTGTTTATCTACTTTCAAGTTGTAACATATATTTTTTGGAAAAATTTCATAGTTAAAAATTATTTATTTTTTAACTTATTTAGAAAGACCTAATTCATAGATCCTTCCCTTCCATGCTGTCAGTATCACTACCAAATTCAGGGAGGCACATTTATTAGTTTAAAAAACAAACTAAAAAACCCCTAAACTCACTAGTACACAAAATACCAAATACTATGCTGTTTAGTACCATTCTTCATTTCTGTCTTCTTCTAGAACATTGCAAAGGATAAATAGGACATAACTTGTCACTAGCTTCTTTGTGTCCACTTGAAATCACTCTGGAAGCCAGAAACACTATTATCATCTTCATTTTCTGTTACTACCCAATTCAAAATTTATTATATATTCAATGAAGATAATATGATCTCATTTAATCCAAGCTGAATGGTTCAGTCTCAAAATCAAGTTGTAAAGTGTCATCTATACTACTTCTTTATCTTCTAATTCTATCAAAATGAGATTATTACAGTTTCATTTTCCTTGTAAACTTATTTTTAACCTGACGTTTCCATTCATGAAAAGACCTGTCAACTTTGGTTCATATAATTTCTGTTGTTACTAAGTTAGTTTCTAGGATACTCTTAGAATATAGATTTCATATTTCTTTCTATAACTTCTGAAAAACCAACCCTGGGTATGGTGCTTCTTAATCTGCTAAATCCATCAAACTGAGATTAATTTTTTCCTTGTATATTTGTCTTAATATAACTATTTCTAACAAGGCGGAGAAGAATCAGTTGTGCATAGAAATTGTGGCCTGTTTAGTAGTCAAGAGGGCCACAGAGTAAATCCAAATTAGTCTTATACAGTTATTGTATATGACCACCTATTTGGTGTGACTTGAGGGGTTGAAAAAAAAAAAGCCTGAGTTGCTTAAAAAAATATCTTCCTCAATGTCTTGTCATAGTACCTTCAATTATTGCCATTTGAATAATTTCTTTTATCCCCAGAGAGAGTAATATATTAAGCACTGTTTAAAAGGAGATTTAGTTCTCAGTTAAAAAGGAGTTGTGGTCAGGAAATACAGGAAATAGAACTCAAAAGAGGCAAATTTTGTTGGGGTGGACTGAAGATAAGAGAGAAAAATCTAGATCAGGGTGGGAAACCTGTAGTAACCTCCAGGCTACTTGTGGCCTTCTAGGTCCTCAAATGCGGCCCTTTGAATCCAAACTTCATTGAAGTTTCAGTTTGGATTCAAAGGGCCACACTTGAGGACCAAGAGAACTACATGTGACCTCGAAGCTGCAAGTTCCTTACTCCTGATTTAAATCATAGGCAGGAGGAAGTCAGTGGGAATATAAAGGGGAAGGGGGTAGAAAGGAAGAGGTTTGTGGAAAATTACAGATGAAGTCCATAAAAGGAGTCTTTATCTTAATTCCCACTCTCACTGACAAGTTGGGTTAACAGAGTTAACAGTTGGGAGGAGGTTATTTTTCTGATGCTATCAGTTCAAGCCCCTATTCCAACCCCTATTCAATCACCAGTGATTTATTATTGGTATCATTTAACTAATCATAGATTAGCTTTTACAAAGGGCTATTTAATGAGAAGACATAGAAAGAAAAAACACAAATGAGTCAGTGTAGTTGAAGACTGGAAAACTAGGAAAGGGCTAGGTTATGAAAAGCTTTAAATGCCAATGATCCTGGAGGAAATAGGAAGTCTCTGGAGTTTATACAGTTGGGGAATGGGAGTAATGGGGTGGTGGTGGAGGTTTAGAGGTGACATGGTAATACCTGAGTGGGGCAAAAAACAAATGCTATGGTGACTGAGTGGATTATAGATTATATGGTGGGGAGAAGCTTGAGTCAGGGAGACAGACCAATCAGAAACCTATTGCTATTCTAAGTGTGAGGTATGAAGGTGCAGGTACTAGGGTGGAGAGAAAAGGGGCATTTATGAAGAAATATTTTAAATGGGGAACAAAGAGACTGATAGCAGGTTACATGTGTGAGGTGAATTTAAACCAGAAGTTGAATATGACATCGAGGTTGAGGGCCTGCATGAGTGGGAGGATGATGGTACCCCCCAAAGTAACCAGAAAATTGGGATGAGGAGAAGATTGTGAACCTGAAAACCCTGAATTAAAAGGCTTCAGGAGCTAGGGCAGGTCTGCACAACTGCCAAAGGGTTTTGGACCCCAGGTTGTGCAGGCCTGAGCTAGTGAAATACCTGTTTTTCCCTCCCCAAGAAGACTTAGATCACTGAAAAATTAATTACCTTAATTGAAATTAACTAATAAAAGGTGGAAAAGTAAAGATTCAACATTGCTTTGAGGTTGACTTAAAAGTTCAAGAATTAAGAGAACTTTTTAAAGTATTTCCAGTAGAGTCGAATGCAAGGATGGAAAGTGTTTTGAGATGTCATTTTTTTCTGTCTAAGGCAGGGCTATTTTCAAAACAAGTGAAAAATCTCTGGAAAAGCAGCTTATATTCCAGGAGGTATCACATCTGGGAAGTTCTTTAATCTAACCCAAATCTCTCATGCTGTAATTGAAACCATTTTCCTTTGTCTTATCCTCAGCAGCAACTGAACAGCTGCTCCTAGTCACTGATACTTAACTTCACCCTACTTTCTGCCAGGAGCATAAGGGGATATTGCTTTGGCAGCAGCACCGTTGCCTACAGCCTAATTTCCCCCCTGGTGGGCTACTGTAGCTATCCTATTCAGATTCTCATAAGCAGAGCCTTCCAAGGTTTGATAAGAGTAGCTGAATTGCTGTAAACAGTGTTTAATGTCCCATTTATTCCTGAAGGGCCTTTCGGGGTTCTCATTAAGACCCAACTAGACCCAAACTCTGGATTTGAAAGAGAAAACAAAACAAAACAGACTTATACTGTATGGTGGTGGTGGAATGGGGGTGTGTGGAAAGGAAAAAAGGTGAGAACAGTTAAGAACAATGGAATCAATAATGCGTTTATGTTATATATCAATATGCATGCATGTTTATATGTCATTTTCAGTAATCTTAATTCAGACAGTTGACCAAAAGTCATTGTCCTCACTCTGAACAAAAAGTTATATTCCACACAGACAAAAAGACAGTCATAAATAGCAACAGGCTTTGTCCACCCATGTTTCTAGCCTTGTGTTTACAAATTTAAGTTCCTTATTTCTTCCTAAGGTACCCATTCAAGATAAGGGACAATGAAAAGAATGTTGAGGGGGAAAATCCAGCCTATTTTTATCCCCACCTTCTTACCAGGAGTGCTTATTCCTCCAAATAAGCATTTATACATAAAGTTGAATGCACTTAAAATACAGAATAAATCTGCCATTTTATCTCCTTATAGCTCATCTCTGGGTACTCAAGTTTCTCCTGGCTTAAAGGGCAGGGGCCTTTTATTCATTACCACATACGAGACCTCCCACAAACTCCCTCTTTTACCTGCTTATCCCATTCAAACCATAATCCCCTTCTCAATTAGCAGGCAGTGAAATGAGTTAAAATAGTAAAAGCATGGCCTCAAAATTTTTAAAAGGAAGGAAAAAATAGACCATTCACATCTTTTTTTTTTCTTTCTACTTTTCATCTAAGAACAGGATCTAAAATGTATTGGCAAATCACATCGAAGTTCTGATTCTGTGGGTATAAAACAAAATGAGACAGAAGATCAAATCTTTCTGATGGTGCCTGATGTTTTGCAAAATGAAAAAGAGGAATTTGGTCTAATATTACATACTCAAGGTAGACTCTATAAAGAGTAGAAAAGCGATAAACATCAAGCTGACTTTAAAAGTACAGCTAATGAAACAATTGCATCATGTTGAGGGATCTAATTTGCCCTGCCCTTGTGTTTGTTGGTGCACCTGCATTCTGCAAAGAGGTTTGGTTTCCTCCTATTTGGGTTGTTGTTGGTTTTTAATATATATATATGTATATAATATACCATAACAGTTGCTTTTTTAAAGGTTAAAAAATCTCAAACCCTAGACTTTTCCCATTAAGACCATATTTTCAGGAGTTTATTTTGGCATCCTGAAGATAATACAGTACTTATTACAGATAGGGCATTTTCATTGAAAGTGTCGGTTTTCTGTCTCATGTAGGACCATAGATTGAGAGTTGGAAAGTACCTCAGAGACCATATAGTCCAACCCCCTCATTAACAGATGAAGAAGCTGAGCCCAGAGAGGTTATAATAACTTGTCCAAGTTAAGTGACTATGGATGCTCAAATTCTACCTTCCCTCTTCTTTTCATTGAGTGCACCATCTTTCTTCACTTTCCATTTCTTGACTCTAATGCTTTTTTTTCTGTCTTTTGGTTTTACTGGGTCGTTATGGGGAACTCACAATGTGGAAACTTCTTCCCCAATGCAGATTGGTAATTCATCTGTCATTTAGAGAGTTGCCTAGCACACTGAAACGTTAACTGACTTGACTATGGTGACAAAGCTAGTATGTGTCAAAAGCAGGACTTAAACCCAGGTCTCCCTGACCCCGAGGAGGGAACTCTAGCCATTATACCTCTCTCTTCTGTTTTATGTTTTGCATATTTTAAATGGCACAGTTTAGGGCACTGTGCTGTTTAACATTTTATCAGCGATTTGGATAAAGGCAGCAATAGCATATTGATCAGATTTGCACATAACACAAAGCTGGGAAGGATGGTGCTATGTGGATAAGAATCCAAAAAGATCTTGACAGGCTGTTCATAATTCTATTCAAGTAATCAAAGCTCTCCAAGCCTCATTCCTGTACTTAAAGATTATAGAATCACAGAATAACAACATCAGCTGAGACCATCTTAGATGGGATGTTTGACTGCATCTGATAAGATGAAATTTAATTGGAACAAATGTAAAGTCTTATGCTTGGGTTCAAAAATCAACCTAGATACAAAATAGAAGGTGTAGCTAGAAAGTTCCTTGAGGACAGGGACTGTCTTTTGCATCTTTTTGTATCTGGTACTTAGTATCATTGTTCAGTCATGTGTGACTCTTTCTGACCTCATTTGGGGTTTTTTGGGCAAAATTGCTGGAGTGATTAGTCATTTCCTTCTTCAGCTCATTTTATAGATAGGAAACTGAGGCAAACAGTCACCCAGCTAGTAAGTATCTGAGGCCAGATTTGAACTCAGGAAGATGGATCTTTCTGACTCCAGGCTGGGGGCTCTAACTGTTGTGCCACCTAGCTGTCCAATACTACTAGCTATCACATAGTAGGAGCTTAATAAATATGTATTGATTGATTCAGATGAAAAAATCTGGTAATCTGGGGTTTTTAGTGAATTTACAAGGTCAGGATCAGTAAACAACGTCATAAGGCAGTCAAAAAAATCTAAAAGGTATAGTTTCCAGAATTAGGGAGGTGAGAGTCTCACTCTTTCCCAGTCAGACCACATCTGAATATTTTATTCAGTTTGGATTCCACATTTTTAAGAAGCACATTTGCAAGCAAAAGAGAGTCCAGAGGAGACGGTAACCAGAATTGTGAGTCTGGAGAGCATCGAGTTACTAGGATTGCCATAGAGACAGGCAGGTTTGGAGCAACGGGAATGATAGTTATCATCAACTAATTGAAGGGTTATCAATTGGGAGAGGGATTAGATTTAGTCTGCTCTGACCTCAAGGGGCAGAACTAGGAAAAACGGGCAGGAGTTTCAGAGGCAGATTTTGACTTGACTTAAGGCAATCCCAGCTATCTGAAACGCCATGGATTGTCTTGGAAGCCAGTTTCAGAACAGAATTATGAAAATAAACTGGTGTGATTGAGGGCATCATGATATAGAGGAACAAGCACCAAAATAAAAGCCGGGACACTTAGATTCTAGTCTAGGCTCTTCTATTTTTCTCACCACATGAATGAAAAAGGCAAGCTGTTTCATTTTTCTAGGCTTGCTTTCCTTATTTGTAAAATGAGCAAAAGTCATTTAATTTGCAACCAGTGTTACTTATTTAAAAGAAGGCATAACCTGTTTGTTTCGTTTGTGTTTTTAATGAAGGACTGGGGAGTAGAGCTAAAGGTATCTACTATAAGAACTCAGATTATTTAAGACAGCAGCAAATGCTGAAGATCATGGGCACCTTGAAGGCAGCCTCTCAAAGATCCTCTCAAAGGATGGAACTAGATAGACTTGGCAGTTGAGAAAAGACTTCAGAGCTTACTAAATTCCTGGTATCTTGCAGTTTCACCATGTTCAATGATAAAGAATCTTTAAGCTTGGGCAACTTTGAAAAAAAATGTGTCTGTTAATGATAGCTCTCACACACAGATCTTACTGAGAATAAGGAAAGTGTACAGTAAAAAGGATCACTTGGAAGGAGCTGACAATTCTTTTCAGCCTTTTTTTCTCCTGAAAGTTGTGACAGTTTCAGACTTGCACACAAGTGGCTCTCATCTGTTCATTTCTTATTCTGCCATTCATTAAAGTCTTTCATGCATTTGTTCAACTTTTCTTCTTTGTTTAGACATCAGTTGCTAATTACAAAACATTTATTTTGCTTTAAAGTGCCCTAGTTGATCATAACTTGAATGATAAAGTTGATATTTCATAATATGTTCATTTTAGGGATAGCAGTAGAATATGTTCTTATCACCAAAACACCAAAACTATCCTTTTGTTAACCTTAATATGAAAAAAATAGACCAACTTAGCTTCAGCTGGACATTTCAGCCACAAAGGTGAAAGTTTTAGACATTTTAATGACTATTGATGCAATCTGAATTGAAAATCAGTTTTGCAAATTTTCTTAAGTTACAAAGACAGCATTTACACAAACTTTTTAAACACCAATTTCTCAAAAAGATCTAAGAAAGTAAGTCTGCAAAACTCCCAACAGTAATTAGAAAATTTTATTTATTTTGTTATACCATTGATTAAGCTCTCCAACCAATATGAAAAAAGCTCTCTTTTTGGCCACTACTATGGATTTCATTTGAGAAATGAGGATGGTAGGTGACCACTTTAATAGCTCTGGTTTGATATCTAAAAGCCTCCTTTTTCTAATATGATACATTTGGCAATTCAGTAATTGTAGTAATGTGAATGGATTGCAAGTTTATATACCAGTTCTAAAATAAATGGCTTCAGTTCACCACAGTATTCACTTTAATATGTGTGTCTATGGAAACCCTTTGTTGAAGAACTAACAAGATGTCTATTAATGTTGTTGCCTAATTATAATGCATTGGCTCTTCAACCATTAGTAACTTAGAATTGTAATTGGTTTTTCTTCAAGAGCTGTCTACAATGGAAGGGACTGGAAAGATCTCATGGATCAAAATAAGTTTTCTTTGAGGTTGTTTGATCCCTGGAATTGTGCCTCTATTCATACTTTGCCTAAACATTTTGGTGAGAGCCATTAGTGTCTAATCTCTTGACTCATTTTGAAGGGTTAGCTCCATGGCATAGTCAGCAGTGGATCATGAAGGCAGGTGCCATGTCTCAGTGGGCTTTGTGCTGTGGGTTGCTGAATGAAACCATGGGGCAGGACCAATCAGAAAGAGGCCAACATTCTGGATTTGGGGGAGGAGTTACCAGCCCATTTCAGATTTGCACCAGACATTGGCTTTTCCACATACTCACCAGCAGCTAGAGGAGGAGCCAATATAATTTGCAAAAGCTGTGGACTTTCATTTTCAGTTATTAGAAACTTACATAGTTTATTCAAACTTAAAGCAACAACAACATTCCAAATTATTCACTGCCTTTCACCTGACCTTAATGAGACTACACCAGTTGTTTTTTTTAAAATGTGCTTTTAGGAACAATAAGAGTTGCTTCTAGCCATATTGCTAATTCAACACAAAATTTGAATTTTTTAATCCTATGAATTCATAAAAGCTCCTGGAGTTGCAGTACTCACCTGAAAGGCATAAGGAAAGGAACTAAGAAAAAGAAGTTGTAAAGGTGATCAAATGCAGCAAGTAGATTGATATTTGAGCCTTATCACCACTTTCCCTGGCTGATCCTTTTAGGCCAAATTACTGTAGTGGGGTGTGGTTAGAAATAGTGTTGAACCGGGTAAATATGTGGTGTGTGGGTGGAGGGAGGCTATACTACACTTCAGGTGGGGAATAGATGAGGATTGAGGGAAGAGAAAGCAGGAAATGGATAAAGCACATTTACTTGACATGTTAAAGTTCACAAGATGGAATTCACAAAATCCCTAGAGAGAAATTATACAGGTGTGTGTGTGTGTGTGTGTGTGAAATCCACATTTCACAGATGAGGAAATGGAGTCTCAGGGAAGAGAAAGAACTTACCAACGTTCTCACAGAGTGAGGTAGAGGACGCTTGGGTTGAGGTACATTTATGAAAAGGAAGGAAAGAGAAAAGGGCTTGAGGGATACAGGTCTGAACCACGTCCATCGGGAGAGTGGCAAACTATAAGATCATCTAACTTAAGAATTAACATGATACCAACCCTGTATTTTTAACTCATGCTATTTTATTTTAGTCTTGTGGGGTTTCTAAGCTGGGGCACTGCCCACTCACACCTAGGAGCCCCAGAATAGCTCCCCTTCCCTCCCTCCTCCATTGATAGTCCGGGAACCCATTCTGGTATCTGCACAGGACATATACTGTTCCTGAATCCTTCAGTCCCAAATGAGTGTTAGCTCTGCCATTCTTATCTGGGTTTTGCTCCTATTTCTCTAGACTTCTTTCTCCACCATACCTCAACTGCCTTCTCACCATGGAAGGTCCCTTTACCCCTACGACCCTTTCCTTTAATTGACCAGTTCCTGTTGGAACCCCCATTTAAAACAGGAAAATACCCAGACCAGACGCTTACTCCTTTATCCCTTTCCAGGCTTTGCTCCTGACTCTCCAGACTCCTTTATTGACCACGCCCCCTTCCTCACCCCTATTCTTCTACCTCTCTCTGTACTTCTCAGCTCCTTTTTGTGTTATCTTCCTCAGTTAGAAGGTAAACTCCTTGAGGGTGCAGACTATCTTTCTTTTTTTTTATTTATATGATTGGTCCTTAATACAGTCTCCAGCACATAAAAAGCACTTAATAAATAGTTGCAGACTTTCTGACTAACCCCTTGGGAATCATCTGTTTATGGCCACTTAAGCTATCTTCATCTAGGTCAGCTTGGGTATAATGACTAAAGACTCTGTTCCATGTAGGAATACTATATGCTGACAGCTCAGGGACAGCCAAGTGATGCAGTAGATAGAGTGTTGGACCTGGAGTCAGGAAGAGTTCAAATCTGACTAGCTGTGTGACCTTGGGCGAGTCCTTTAACCTTGTTTGCCTCAGTTTCCTCATCTATAAAGTAAGCTGGAGAAGGAAATACCATCCTAGTATCTTTGCCAAGAAAACCTCAAATGGGGTTATGAAGAGACTGGCTTGACTGAACAATAAATCAACACCTACCTAGCAAAAGCCAGGCAGAGTATCCCAAGGCTGGGATTATGTCATTTTTTTTTATGCTCCTAAATTTGGGTGAAAGTCAAACCCTTCTGTTTTGGATAACTACCTAAACTAATGTTAAATTGTAAAGCCAAGCACCAGCAGATTCCCAAAAGAATGCTACCGTGATTTTTTTAAGATTGGGATTACACAGTAATAGTGAACACTCTGTTTATTCCATTACAGATCAAGATTCAGTCCAATATTCACAATATAATATTCTCAATATTACATCTTATCACAGAAAGTGACAATATAGTGTTCATAACAGCTTGACATTGGAATGGCCACACAGTTTTCACTACAGTGGCCACAATATTTAGAACAAAGACCAAAAGAAGAATCACCTGGTTTCCCAAAGGGGGAAACTCTTTTCACTTAAAGATTCAATCAATAAATTCACAATATACCAATCTTCTACTCATGGGGCAACCATTAACTTAATCAGTCACTCATCTAGCAGTCAGTCACTAAGCTAGATTCACAATTACTAAATATCATTAGTCACTAATACAGTCATTAGAAAACCACACAAACTTTCCACCCCTTGGTTTCCAGCAAATCTCAGTTTAGTCCAAGGGGAGGCCTTTTCTTCATCTTGACTCTGGGAGGGCTCTCTGATTCCCTGCATCCCCTTCCATGGTTCCAGATCCCTCCTGAATCTGCCAGACAATCACCTGGATTCAGAAGCAACAGCTGCCAGGTTCTCGTCCAGTCCTCAGAGGTAGACAGCTCCCAGGTCCTTGTCCAGTCCTCAGAGTAATTCCCAGCACACACTGAAGTTCACAGGGTTCAGCACATCTCAAACCCTTCACCACTTCTCTTGCCTGGAACTCAAGAATCAGCCAGGCCATGAATAAAGTCTTATCCTGTTCATGTTTCAGTCAGCTTCCAGATACTGGGAGAGAATCTCTCTCTCTCTCTCTCTCTCTCTCTCTCTCTCTCTCTCTCTCTCTCTCTCTCTCTCTCTCCCTCTCTCTCTCTCTCTTCTGTCTCTCTCTCTCTGTCTCTCTCTCTCTCTGTCTCTCTCTCTCTCTGTCTCTCTCTCTGTCTCTCTCTGTCTCTGTCTCTGTCTCTCTCTCTCTCTCTCTCTCTCTCTCTCTCTCTCTCGGCTTCAATCT
>CM053601.1:127021201-127033704 GCA_028646575.1 Pseudocheirus occidentalis | reverse complement strand
TGAGAGCAAATTCCAATTCTTAATCTCTGTCTCTAGAATTCTTCTTTATATACAGCACTGGCCTCCTGTCTCAGCAAATACCCTTCTTCCATGTCAACAGGGGAGTTCATGCCTTTTTAACAATGGACAGGGTCACACCTTCCATACTTAGCCCTAAGTTACTAGGTGTTACTTAGCCCTAAGTTACTAAGTGCTAAGTATCTGATAAACTGATTACTATTACTTAAATGTCTTTAGATCTTTTTGCTTAGCTTACAAATACATTTAAGGTAAAACAAAAGGTAAGTCAGCAGCAAGGTCTGATTGTTAAATGTTTCATTTTAGCCAGTGACAATTCCAGTCTCCCTACTTCACAGCTCCACTTACTTGTTTTGTGAGGCTGGTGGCATGAACCTGGAAGAATGGTAAAAGGGAGAGGGAAAAATGTTGATGCTCTGGTGCCCATGGATTTTTAATTATAAATTCTTATTAAAACCTAGAGCCTATAGAATCTAGCCTCCCAAGGGAGGGGCCCAAGTGTGGCTAGTGATTCATGGCCTTGAGGTGTATTGCTAGCTGTCTAGTTATGCAGTTTGCCCAATGCCCGGCACATAGTAGGAGCTTACTGAATGGTAGCTGGCTGATTTCAGCTCTGGCTAACCAGTTCTGCAGTAACAGAATTAGACCTCACTCAAATTGAGAACCTGAAAAGGCCTTTGCCTAAAAGGGTCAGGGGCTCCTGTTGCATACTGGGCCATCTCCAATCATCCTGAGGAATATCTGGCCTCTGTACCCAGATGGCTCTGGAGGAGAAAGTGAGGCTGGTGAACTTGCACAGCCCTCCTTCACGCAAATAAAAGTCAGCTGCAAGTCATGTCATCATCTCCCTGAATGAAGGACAAAACACAACAGAATTAGAACTAATTTAATAAGAAGGCCCAGAATGTCATATTCCACCAAAGGCTGAGCTGGCAAAGCAGGCAAATTAAGCAGATTCCTGAGTTGAGTAAGGGTGCACACCTAGAACAGAAGAGATAGGGCATGAGTAGGGAGCACAACAAGAATAAACTGGAAATTCAGACTGAATTGGTATCAGGGTATTTATGGAGCGCTGAAATCCAAAAGGCTTAGAGGAACAGGAAAACTCTAGCAGAGATTCAGTCCAGGAGATTTTAGGAGCTCAGGAAACAAAACTAAAGGGAATGGATTTGAGGAATGGACTATTTGGTTTAACTTGTATCTCCCCTCTCCCTTCCTTGCTCCCAAGCCTCTGTCCTAAGTAAACTGATAGTATTTCCTGCAGCCTCACCCCCCCACTGACATGTGGATGTGGTGGTGAGTTGCATCTGTTATGGGCCTTTATGACCCAGTCAGGTCCAGAAGATCTGTCCAAATAACACTCTGGAGGAGAAGGAGATGACATTTATAAATGCCTCTACCAGTTTGGGGATCTACTGTTGGTGTTGTTTTGTCCTTCATTCTTGAAGAGGACTGTGATATCAGGAAGGTGATGTCTTGACTTGCAGGTGAAATCCAGGCAGGGATGCACAAAATCACCAGCCTCACACTCTCCCTGGAGCCATCTGGGTCCAGTGGTGAGATATAGATCAGGACATCTGGAGGTGGCCCCGGATGTTGTAGAAGACCACGGCCTCTTTAAGCTAAGATCTTTCTCTGGTCTCACTTTGTCTGAGGCAATGTCCATTGGGGTCTGTACATCATGGTTGGCTCCTGTTTTCTCTCCTTTTCTCTCTTTCCATCCAGACAACCCTGAGTTAAAGATGTCCTGAATAATGCATTCTCTTTTCCATCCATAATTAGCTGGAGGTGGTTGAGGATTCAGTGGATGTAGTTTGGGGTTAGGGTGTGAATAATTAACCCCCAGCAAGCTGGGGGACTAGGTCTCTACAGGAAAGATAAAGGGCTTTCAGTTTCTGTGTAAGTGCTCAGGCTAATAATACATAGAATATATGATGGGCTTCATTTAACCTGACAAAAGACATAAAAAGATTCCTATATGAGCCCATAAAGAGTCAAAACAACAGTTCTTCCTTCTCCAGGCAGTCCTCCTTTGCATGTTGGCTCCTTCTAAGAGAATGTGAGTTGCTTGAGAACAAGGGTGGTCTTAATTTTCTATTTGTCACAATGTAAGAGTTTAATAAATATTTTTTCATTCATTCGACTGTGATTTTAGAACTAGAAAGTGAGAGGAGGGGTATCCACATTGCTGGAGCAAGGAAGCTGGAGAAAATGTCTAAGCTGGTTTAGGTATAGTAGACTACAGTGAAGCATTCACCAAGGGTATTTGGGTCCCAGGGTAAAAGTTTCAGAGATCAAAGGATTAAGTCCAATGAAGCATCACCACTGGTTTGGGTAGCAAGGCAGATGGAAAGAAGGTGGCCCAGGATTAAGAAAATACATAAGGCAAAAGGCATTCAAAAGTATATTTAAAAATAAAAGAAAACATAGAGCATCTCAAAAAGCCCATTTTATTTCATCAGAAGATAAAGAAAGGTCTTAGCTTCCTGGATAATTTTTATGGAAAGATTTTCCTGGGTGGGAGCATACTAGTCAAAGACAAGTGAGAAAATTCACCCAGTTCTGTGATCATTCTAACACTCAGATATTAGGATGACAGATTCCAAGTCTAACTTATCACCAGTGTGTGTGTATGTGTGTGTGTGTGTGTGTGCGCACGCGCGTGTGTGTGTCTATATCTCTCTATATAAATCACATATATACATGTGTACTAGACTTTTAAAATTGCCATTATCAGCTCTTCTAAACTTTTTGGTAATCACACCAGTCTCTTGTCCCTTCTGTTGTTGATTCATACGCAGCATGAACCACTTTATCATTTCATGTTGTTGGATCTGTGCCCCTCACAAACGTAGTCAGATATGGTTGAGTTCTTACACTTGAATAAACAGTTTTAAAAATAGGCTGTGATTATGTTTGGAATCTTTGGATTTGAGTAATTTTCAGTACTAGAAAGTGTTTTATCTTACTGTTGGATAACATAGTGGCATCTATTCTCACAATTTGGTTGTGTTCACTTAAAAAATCATGCAGGCTTTTCTCTGTGGTTTAATGAAAATTCACCAGAGAACTAATACCAGTCACGTCTGGTGTGTATGTGTGTGTGCACATGTGCGTGTGTGCATACATACTTAATTTTTAACATGGCTCTGAGAACAATAGGAGGAACAATAACAAACCCACCACCTAGAGGTCATCCTTTTTTGTTATTATATGGTGCTGTTTCAGATTCTGTGACAGGTAGCAAACTGCTTTGCTTCTCTCCCTCTTCTAGGCTCCTGCTTTGCTGTCCCTTCCCTACAGGAACATGCTGGAGCCAGCTTGAACCTGCTTGGACATCAATACGTGCTACAAATTGTGACTTGTTTGGTTGGTTGTCTAGATTGAAGGGAGAGTCAGAAAAGATGTTAGTAAAGTCAAACTTAAAAGGGTGTCACCAATACCTGTTTTCTAGAGAGCCAGTCGTTAAACATTTACCAGCATCCCTTTTCTTCCCTTCCTTCCCAACTAGAGAATATCTTCTTACTTTTCCACCTTTCTCTGTCCTTCCTATACCTTCTCCATCAATGACTGAAAAACTTCTTCTATAAAACATTCTCTGACCAACTTAGAATCATAGGATTTAGAACCAGAAGAAGCCTCCTAGATTATCTTATCCAATGTCCTCACAATATTTATAATAATAGCTAGCATTTATGTAGTACTTTGAGGTTCACAAAGCATTTTACATCCATTATTTCATTACACAGTTAAGGAAACTGAGGATCACCACCACCCAGTAAGTAATTCAAACCTGGGTTTTCTGAGTCCAAATCTCATTTCATGTCACCATATATAGCTTTTGCTCCATCTTCTCAGCACTTCATTTATTTCTCATAGCTATATTAATTTATAGCTCCTATGTAAATCCTTATGTTTTTATTTCTATTTCCACAGGTTTTTTTCTGTTTCTTATAATAATGATGATGATGATGATAATGATAATAAGCTTAACACTTAAGATTTATAGACCATCTCACATACATTATTTATTTTATTTTTATATCAACCCTAAGCAGTAAATGCTACAGAGATTATGATTCCCATTTTACAGAGAAGGAAATTGAAGTTCAGTCAAACAACAAATCAAAGAGAGGTCACATGACTTGTCTAGGGTCAACTGTGATTCCAATGCAGGTTTTTCTGACCCTAGCATTCTACTCTCCTTATATCATGAACTTCTTTTCTGTCTTCTACTTATCTTGCAATCTTTAAGCAACTAATGCAAAAGAGTTTCAAACTTTATTCTTTTGGTGTTCTTTAAAATTTTTTTTTTTTTGCTTTTTGTAAGGCAGGACAATTGGGGTTAAGTGACTCGCCCAAGGTTACACAGCTAGTAAATGTTAAGTGTCTGAGGTCAGATTTGATTTGAACTCAGGTCCTCCTGACTTTAGGGCCAGTGCTCTATTCACTGCACCACCTAGTGGCACCCCTACTGGTGTTCTTTCAAAAAACAAAGCTTTTTTTTTTTTTTTTTTTAATCAATACTACAAAGATGAGTGGCAACAATGACTTAGCAGATGGATAGGCGGCCTTTGAGTCAGGAAGACTTCTGATACCTACTTTCCATGTAATCCTGGGCAAATTCTCCAAGAATATAAATTGCAGAATGTGCTATAAACTTTCATGGATAGTTCCTTTTCTAGGTGTTACTTATAATAGTGGTTTGGTCTCTCCAAAAAAAAAAAGCCTATTTATTTTACTGTTACTTCACTGAAAAAAACATTGGTTCACATGAACAGTTGGTCAGATATGGTCTTTTACTGGGACAGTAAGGAAGTTTTTTCCTCGCCTTTAGGCATTCAGTTTTGTACTTAATAACAGTGCATTGGTAGAGTATGATGGAGACAGCTAGGTGGCACAATGGATAGAGTGCCAGGCCTGCAGTCAGAAAGACCCAAGTTCAAATGTGACCTCAGACACTTACTAGCAGTATGACCCTGGGCAAGTCACTTGACTCTCTTTGCCATAGTTTCCTCATCTATAAAATGAGCTGGAGAAGGAAATGACAAAACACTCCAGTGTTTTGGATGGCAAAAACAATGGCAAAACACTGCCAAGAAAACCTCCAAATAGGGTCACAAAGAATTGGACACGGCTGAAATAACTGAACAGCAACAGAATTATGATCACATCTATGAGCTCACTGTATGTTAGTTAAGGAAAATATTATTCGTATTTGACAGAGAAAACAACAGTAGGTAGAATTTAAATGACTTGTCCAAGACACACACACAAACACACACACACACACACACAGAGGGAGAGAGACAGAGAGAGACAGAGAGGGACAGAGAGAGAAAGAGAGACAGACAGACAGAGAGACAGAGAGGGACAGAGACAGAGACAGAAACAGAGACACACACAGAGAGAGAAAGGGAGTGAGAGGGAGAGCGAGAGTGAGAGAGAGACAGAGACAGAGACAGAGAGACAGAGACAGAGAGAGGGAGACAGAGAGAGAGAGAGAGGCAGAGCTGGGTTTTGAACCAAGGTTGCCTGGTTCTCTTCCCAGGGCTCTTTCAAAAACGGGTGCTACTTCTCCATGGGGCAGAATTCCCATTTGTTTTAATTGAAACTGCTTTAAACCACTAAAAATGACTTCAAAGAATAATATCTAGAAAACTCCTTTCTGCTTCTTCCTTTATCAGGTACCTGCAGATCTGTATAGTATGCCCTTTCAGAAAGCATTTGAAGGAGGATTAGGTGATCCCCAAGATTCCTTCTAGCTCAACATCCTGTTTCTGTTGGACCCAAAGGAGAGCACTGTCACCAAACTCACACAACAACCAGAACCTTTTCCCCTTGACTTTGTGTGAAAGCCTTGTTGATTGATGGATTGTGTGTTCCAGGCCTCCTTGGCTTTCAGCATCAGCCAGTCAGTCTGCTGTAGTCTGCTTTCACCTTTGTTCTTCATGTTACTCATAAACCTCTTTTTAGATGCTATTGTTTCATGTGAAAAATGATACAGAGAAAAACACTTTGTTGTTTGGTAATTTTATACTGGAATTTACTGAAATGCGGTTCTGCTATTGTTTACTGAAAGAATGAAGATATTTCCATCAACTCTTCATTAGACGAAAGCAAACTTTGAAGTGGGATTGAAGCAAACCTCTTGAATTAGACTGGAAAACATCATGGGCTAGAGGGAGAATTTCCTCCAGATGAAGGCCCGCTGAATTAGGAAGACAAACCCGGGAAGTTCATTGGAAACAGTAGATTAGGCCCCGTTTTCCACCTCAAACAATTGCACTTAGAGAGAGACGCTATTGCTGTCTTCAAATATCTAAAGGGCCATCTGTTGTATGAGAGGGAAATTAGGCATATTTTGCTTGAACTGGAGGACAAAGAAAGATAAGAGAGTAGAATTGATAAGAAGGTAGTTTTGACTCATTATAAAGGGAAGCTTTCTTTACAATTGGAGCCATCAGGAAATGGAATGGGGTTCTCCATTACTCTCTTTCAAGCAGAAGTTCTCTGGCCATTTGTTGATATTATTGCAAATAGAATTTCTAGGAAGTCTAACTCAATGATTTCTAGATATCTCTTCAACTTCAAGGTTCTGATTCTGTGTCTTGAACTAACCATTGAACTTTCTGGACTTCATTTCCTCATCAACAAAATGGGAACAGTGATACCTTTCTAATTTACCTCCTTGGATTTATTAAGAAGAAAAAATGAAATAATTTATGTAAAGTACTTTGTAGCTAAAATGTGCTCTATGAATAGAAGCCTGGTGTGGGGTTGCAGGGCAAAAGACCCCAGAAGCAGGCTTTGCAAAGTTGGCAAACATAAGATCACAATTATAATAATATTTCATTTAAAATTTTAAAAATGAGAATGTTTTATTGTTTTTTTAACAAAATGAGAAAAGGATATAATCAGTGAACAGAAAGTTAGAAGAGTTAGTACAAATGCAAAAGTAAAGCAGTGAAGAGATCACTGGAGTTGGGGACCTGGGTTGAATCCTGACTCTGGTATTTACTACCTGTGTTATCTTAGGGGCTAGTTGCTTCATGCTTTTGGTTCCCAGCTTCATCTTCTGGAAAATGAGGGGTTAAATTAGATAACCTCTGGTTCTCTTCCTTCTCCCCCACTCCCAACAAGCAAAGCAAACACACACTCTTGATTTGTTTTTGCAAAATTACTTCTTATTGGTTAATGAAGAATTCGTTTATAAGGAGATAACAAGCAGTATGTACATGACTGCAGAGTTCTTCATCTTATGAAATAGATGATATCTACTGGGTCTCCTATGGAAGGCTTACAAATTATCTGGGAACATTTCTGTGATGATGTTTTAAACAAAGAAAAAATGCAACATACTTTAATATCCTTTGAAATAGCTGATGTAAGGCACTAGCTACTCCCCCTTTCTCTGGAATTTAAGGAGGCTCAGGAAGTTTAAGGAGCAGCCTCAGGAAAATGTATGTATATATTAAAAGAAGAAGGAAAGCAGCTGCTGGGGTTGAAAGCCTAGAGTTGGGATAATGGACTTTATAGTACAGTCAAGACCATGAGGTATTTCAGGCTTGCTGAATATTTAATTTGGTTTTTATTCATGTAAGTGTGTGTATGTTTGATTTATGTTGGTGAAACTGACCCTTCTCAGTTTTAAAATCTGTTCCATTAAACTGTACTGTTTTTGGCTTAGGCTAAGAAGTAATATCATGAATGGAATTAGGGCCCAATAATTCTGTTTCTTACTTTAGACTGCAATGCATTGTCTTAGCTCAACGTGTTCATCTCTTCATTACTTTCTATACATTTACATGCCGGGTTCATGTCCAAATGCCACTGAAAGAGCCTCTGTACTCTTTGGGAGCTTGTGCAGAGATGGGCTTCTGGGGCCCCAGATTTTAAAACTCATAACACTGTCCAAAGCCTTCTATGCCTTTTCTGTACCAACATGCAAGCTTTGTGCTTGTACTCCATACACTGTACTTCTTGGGGCATGACACATGGGAAATAGAATTTCTTTAAAAAAACAAAACTTTTTCCCACCCTCACATTTGTCAAGGTCTGCAGCAAAACAGAAACAGTGGAGCAAGCAAAGGCGTGTGGTCAGCATATCATTGCTGTAGAACTCTGTCAGAGTTTCCACAGAACAGCAACTATGACTTATTGATGATGCAGCTTTTGACTATTTGACCTCACCTGGCACTGAAGACTTAGGGTTTGAAGGGACTTTAGAGGTCATTTAGTCTAAGCCCCTAACCTGTAACTTGAATTTACAGATCAAGGAAACAGAGACCTGGAGAAATGAAATGACTATCACATGGTTGCACAGCTGGGCTGAGATTTGAAAACTCATTTGCTATGGATTCAATAATCTTTGTACTATAACATGCTGAGTTTGTGTGGATCCCACTTGGCTATGCATGGGCTGATATTCTGACCTCCATTTCATGATTCCTGTTTATTTAATCCTTTGGCCAGTCAGGTGGCCCAGTGGATGGAGTGCTGAGCCTGGAATTAGGAAGACTTCATGAGTTCAAATCTGGCCTCAGATACTTACTAGCTATGTGACCCTGGGCAAGTCACTTAATTCTGTTTGCCTCAGTTTCTTCATCTGTAAAATGAGTTGAAGAAGGAAATGGTAAGCCATTCTGGAATCTTTGCCAAGAAAACCTCAAATGGAGTCATGAAGAGTTAGTTATCTTGGAAAATGATTAAACAACACCAGTTTAATCCTATGAATTCCTCATACTGTTAAATTCGTAGACTTGACCCTAGCAAGCCATTCCTGTTATCCTTTCAGATCATGGTTTGTTATGTCCTCCTCTCTTTCTCTTCTCCCTCCCTAGCAATGCTCCAGTGAGATTGATAATTATCTTCAATCACTAAGAATGTCACTCTTGTCACTGGAGGGGAGATGGCACCCAACAACATTCTACCCCAGTGGTTCTCAGCCTTCCTAATGCCATGACCCTTTAATACAGTTCCTCATGTTGTGGTAACCCCCAACCATAAAATTATTTTTGTTGCTACTTCATAACTGTAATTTTGTTTTCCAATGGTCTTAGGCGACCCCTGTGAAAGGGTTGTTTGACCCCCAAAGGGGTCGTGACCCACAGGTTGAGAACTGCTGTTCTAGATCACACAGAGGAACACACAGACACAACAAAGAGATTGAAACAACCAGAGGTTTGGAGACAGAAAACTTGAGTTTTGGTCCTGGCTATTTCATTTTTCAGCCCTGTGATCTTAGGCAAGTCTGGGCTTTTCATCTTTGAGCTCCATAGTCTAACTCTAATCTACCTTTCTAGCCTTATTTCAAGTTATCCCTCTTCAAGTACTCTATATTCCAGTCGTACTACACTCCCATGTTGTTTCTGAACTCAATATGCCAACTTTCCCCTGCCTTGGTGTAGTAGGCTGCCTTCTCATCTCCACCTTTCAGCATCCTTTCCTTCTTTCAAATGATGTGTCTGGTTGCAGAGTATGAATGTCATCACTTAAAGACTCTGACTGGTGGGGAGGTTTTGAAAAAGGCCGAAGAGACGGAGGAATGAAAGTATAGCTATGTGGAATGGTAGTGTTATGGTATCTCTAAACTCTGAAGTCCTGGCAGAATATTTACATTCTTAGGGTTAAGACTTCATGTATTTTTAACCTACTTCAAAACTCCAACAACTTTCCAGCTTCTGCTGAGAAATTTCTGAAGATTTTCATGAGGTAAAAAGCACTGAAACCTAAGTTCCTACCATTGGAGCTGTGAGTTCAAAAGTGACAATTCCCTTTCCCATTATAAAGGAGTTACGCTTATTTGTCTATGGGACTGTGGGGGATAGAGAGGCAGAGAATTATTTTATTCCTTGATTCCCTCTTGTTATTTATATTGTTTTATATCTAATGAATTTTTTTTTGCTGTTATTGTTACTCCTGTTGTAATAAATGTTGTATTGATGGGGCTCAGGTTGTGTTTCATATAACTGATTATTCCAAATGGCTACATTGAGTCTGAAAAAGTAAAAGGAGCTCCAGAATCATAGTTCTCAGAGTTTTCAGAGCCTGTTTCTTTCATATGTTTGTATTTCTGGTATATAACATGTGCTTTATACACGATAAGCATCTAACATATTTGTTGAATGAATTAGTGATGCCTGCAAGCTCTCAGAAAATTCTTGGGAACTGTCACCTTTTGTATTCTTCCTGAGCTACCAGGATCCACTTTCACCTTCTTTTTCTTGCATCAAAGCCAGAAATTTATTAGCAATTAAAAGAAAGGTAAAAAACAATAACAAAACAACCCCAAACTAACCCTACCTCCTCCAAACAACAACCCACAAACTTCCAGAGAATTCTAGAATGATTACATTACAGATACCAGAAATATTATTCTGAGATTTCTTTAAATTTGGTAACCTTCAAAGATGTGAAACTTGACTGAATCTATTCCACTCTCAAAATGAGAGCATTAGACCTAGAACATGCCTAGACCTATTATCAGGGCACTTTGCTCACAAGCATCTTTCCCTTTCCTGTATGCATCTGACTGTTCATTTTCTTCCCATCCCTCCTTACTCAACTATTGACTTGGTTTCAGTCCTTCTACCTTACTTGTCTAGTATACTCCTTGAATCACACCCCCCCAACCAGGATAGTGTTAAGGCGTACCACTCCCACAAGTATATCATAACTATATGCAATTTTCCCAAATGTTTGTGCGTGCGTGCGTGCACGCGCACACACACACGGCACATGGAACACTGGAGGAGAAGCAACAACATTCAAGTTTTCAGTTATGCCTGCTTTGCAAGTTCTCAGTTAGGGCCAATCCTAACTAAAACTGGTCTCTCCTACTTCATTTCCTTCCTTCCCTTTGTGGCATCCTTCCCCCATGGTATTGAGAAACCTGAGGGTTTCTACTGTGGCACCCTACCTATATTGCAGTTTCCTAGCAGCAGCCTGTATTTTGTATCATTTTTTTCTACCTACAGCTTTATCAAAACTGAACTCTGCAATTTTTTCTTCCCTGTAGGCCTGCTCTCAGCTAGCTGCCACTGGAAAGCAAACTGATAAGATAATGTACAACAAAGGATTTAATGTGTTATCTTTTCCAGGATATTTGTATTTTAAGGAATTAATTTTTTGTTGATCACTTGTTCAGTGATGTCTGACTCTTTGGACTATGGTATGCCAGGCCATTCTATCTTCTACTTTTCTCTTAAAGTCTGTCCAAGCTCATGTTCATTGTTTCCTTGATACTGTCTATTCCTGGTCTCTTCCAGTGAGTTGTGTCTTCTCATTACGTGGCCAAAGTACTTCAGCTTCAGCTTCAATATTTGACCTTCCAGTAGACAGCCTGAATTAATTTCTTTATGTATTGACTGATTTGATCTCCTTGATGTCCAAGGGACTCTCAAAAGTCTTCTTCAGCATCACAATTCAAAAGTGTTGATTCTGCGGCTCTCAGTTTTCCTTATACTCCAACTCCCACATCTGTACACTGCTATCAGAAAAACCATAGCTTTGACTATATGGATCTTTGACTATGTAGGTATAATGCCAAGCAAAAGCAACTTCCAGATTCAGAATACCAGCACAGTAACTCTCAGTGACAAATTAAGACAAAAACATTCACAGAACAAAAAAAAAAATACAGTGAACTCATTCATTTAGCCAGTTCAAAGTAGCCCACCCCTGGGCAGTACATACATTTAGTCAGTCACCCAAAGTCTCTCTTCTCAAATGGTGATTAGTTTCCAATCATAAACAGAGTACATTAATTTGGTCAGTCACAGAGCACAAATAAGTCAAAAGTTTCCCACCCCGAGATCACAACTGAATTATAATACCATCTATTAACACCAAGCACTTTCTCAAAAGGGGCAAGAGAGCACAAAATTCCATCTTTTCTTAAGCTACAATAAAGTTAAGATATCATCACAGCATTTAATACCCAAGGAGAGGTCTTTTCTTCTTTTTTTTTTAAATTTATTGTTTGTTTACTTTTAGTTTACAAGACTCAGCTCCAGAATCACTTGAGTTTCAGATTTTTCTCCCCTTCCTCCCATCCCCCCACCATGGTGGCATACAATCATGTATAGGATCTTCAAACTCTTTCACATTGTACAATAATCTGGTTGTATAGGTGTTTGGCCAATGGAGTGAACAATGAGAAAAGAGAAACAAAAACCAAACATAGAAAAGAATGATAGCATGCATTACTTCAATCTCCATTTAAACTCTGGTCTTTCTGGATCTTTCTCTGAATGTAGACATCTCCTTCCATTCTGAGACTTGTAGAGTTATCTTTTAACTGTGCGTTGCTGAGAAGAGTCCAGTTTTTCAAAGTTGGTTGTCCCACATATGATGTATCTGTGACTGTGTACAAATTTTTCCTGGTTCTGCTCTTCTCACTTAGCATCAATTCGTATAAGCCTCTCCAGGTAATTATGAAGTCCATCTCCTTCCCATTTCTTATAGCACAATAGTAATCCATC
>CM053601.1:126935205-127020701 GCA_028646575.1 Pseudocheirus occidentalis | reverse complement strand
CACAAAGAGAGCTGCAATACATATTTTTGTACATATGGGCCCTTTTCCCACTTCTATGATCTCTTTGGGATACAACCCCTAAAGTGGTATTACTGGGTCAAAGGGTATGCAATTATTTATAGCCCTTTGGGTATAGTTCCAGATTGCCCTCCAGAATGGTTGTATCAGTTCACAGCTCCACCAACAATGCATTAGAGTACTAATTTTTCCACATCCTCTCCAGCACTTGTCATTTTCCTGTTTTTGTCATCTTAGCCAATTTGACTGGTGAGATGTGGTACCTCAAAGTTGTTTTGATTTGCATTTCATGAATCAATAGTGATTTAGAGCATTTTTCCATATGCTTAAAGATATCTTTAATTTCTACCCCTGTAAATTGCTTTTTCATATCCTTTGACCACTTGTCAATTGGGGAATGGTCTTTTCTTCATCTTGATGCAAGGCAAGTTCTCAGCAATCTCAGTTCCTGGGGAGACAAAGCTTAACAAAGCCACAATATACATTGCCAATGTCCTCATTAATTCACTCTCTGCCTGCAGAACAGTCCCAAAAACCCTGAAAACAGCAGCAAGAACTTCTTCCAGGATTTTTGTATACATACAAGAAGAAAATCCTTCTTCAGGGCTTCTGAACCAGCAACAAAGTTCCAGGACCTCTACAACAACACAGCACTGTCCTTCACTAGCAGATGAGTCTGGCAAAACTATCATCAAAACAGACAGGCAAAATACCAGCATCACAACCATGCCTCCTCAGTCCTCAGCAGCTCCAGGTAGCAGTTCTTAAAAGTCCTGGGCAGCTTCAACTGGCCCTCAGAAGTCTCTCAGCAACTCTGGCCCCTGCCAATTCTCCTTTCTCTCTGCTTCCATGATACTTCTCCCCAAAAGTCCTTCTGGCCTCTCTCTGCTTGGGCTTCTCTCTAAATCCACAGCACCAGCTCCTTCCAGTTCAGCCCTCTCTGTCAGCAAGTCAATCCCACAAGTGAGATTCACAAGCTATGGGTTTTAACACTCAACCTGAAAATCAAGCCAACACAGGGGAATCTTTAAATTCCATTACCATCATAATGGGCTAGGTGATGTCTCTGCTTTTTAGTATGCTGAACAGTTAATTAATACTTAAAGTCAAAGGAATCAAGCTCTAATAGTGACATTTCAGGCTTTGAGAGTTCACATAGTAAATGCTGAACAAATGCTTAATTCATTCAGATAGGTGGTGGCCCATTTCACTTATATCAGTAGCCATTTCTTTTCTCTGAACTTCAATATTTAAGAGACTAAATAGAATTTTTAAGAACTCTGCTAAAGAGGATCGCTTATTTGCTATATTAATTATAGAATAAAATTAATCCAGGATACTGCCTTTAAATGTGACCTGCCCATCTAAACTTGGAAACTTTCAATGGGTGGTATAGTTCTGATTCTAGTGGTTTTTCAGCTATTTTTGTTAAATGATCTTTTCCAAGTTTTGCATTTGATGATATTAAGAATCCTTGAGTACAATTATGACATATTTTTATAGCACTTTAAGGTTTACGTAATACTTCCCACAGCCCTGTGAAGTAGGCAATGCAAGTTCTATAATCTCTATTTGCAAATGAATAAACCTAGGCTGACAGAGAGTAAACAATTTGGTTTTATAACTAGTAAGTGTTAGAGTTAGTACATGTTACTGTGACTTGAGGTCTAGTGGCCTTTGTACTCTACCTCTGTACCTCTGAGGGGCCCCTAGACATTTGGAAGAGACAGAAGGTAACCACCATGCCTATGCTAGAGGTTTAATTGCTAATTCACTGTCATTGTCATGTTTATATTTAATAAAGAAAGTGTATCTGAATATTTACTTTGTTGAGGATTTTTGAAACATAACATGAAATATGGAAGTATTATTTTTTAAAAGTTCTCATTTTGTTTTTGTAAAGTTTATTTTGTGTGAAAAACGTGGGTTCAAATATGAACTTTCTTGTTTTTTACCTTTATGACTTGAGGTGCATAACCACACTAGATAATCTGTAGAAATTTTGTAACTCTAAAATCCTGATTTGATAAATGTCCTAAAGATCAACAACATTCCTATTCTACCACAATACTGTGAATGAACTTTACCAGATAATTTCAGCAGGATATGTTGCAGAGAGAAAAATATCTGTGCATACTTTCCTCCTCCATTAGGTTAGGCAAGGTTTCTTTTTCCAAAAGTCCTCTGTAAGTTAAGCTTTTCAGTGATGCACTGGGGTGAATGCTATGGTTCACTTATTTTTGGTATGTGTAATCTCTGTGTCCCTATTCTGCACAGATTATGGATGCTTCTGGCAAAGAGAATTTCCATAGGGAGGTGTGCATTTGCTATGACTGGCTTGAAGACAAGTAATTATAAATGCTGCTTTATCAATTTACAGTACAACTGCTCTGTGGCCAAAAGCAAAGCTAGAATCCTGGTCCTGAAGGCAGCAGGCAGGCTTTGGAGGCCTTTGCCTTCATTTCATAGTTTTGCTCTTTTACACTAGTAAGCCTCTAATTTATGGCATTAGTATTTGTCCAATTTTCTTTAAAACAACGATGCTACAATCTCCCTTTTGAGACAATTTGTAGATATTACAATAATAACCTTGTTTGCCTGGGAAATGTGTTGAATGGATTAGGTATCCTGAATTTGTTTGGACAGGCAAATCAGGCTGATTACAGCTGTAGCAATGCATATGAAGACCTGAAAAAATAGGGTCCAGAGTCCTAAAGCCCAAAAAGAGCCAAGGTATGTAAAAATGAGGATGACAAGGAAAAAAAAACTTTTTTGGGCAAGTGGAAAAAGAGATGGATTTAAAATCATAGAAGATGAGTTTAGATTCTGCTTTTTTCATTAGCCTGTGTGACCTTGGGCCTCAGTTTCCTCATCTGAAAAATGACAGGGTTGAGCTAGACAACCCCTGAAGGCCCTTCCAACTTCAGTCTATGAACCCATGAGACTTCTCTGCACAAAAAGACCTGGTTTTTACTGTTATTTGTTCCAGTTGTTGGTTGTAAGACCTTGAGCAGGACATGTCTTCTCTCTGTCTCATCTGTAAAACAAGGAAGCTACATAAGCTGATCTCCAAGGCCTCTTTTAACCTGAGTCTTATTAGTATAATAACTTGTATGAGATAAGCAACCACTCTCTGACATTATGTTTAGATGTACAGATTTTTATATATGATAATAATGACACTGACAGGTGATATTTATATAGTGTTTTAAGGTTAGCAAAATGATTGAGCTACGTTATCCCATTTGGCTCTCACAACATTCCTATGAGATGTTGTTTAGTAATTTTCAATTGTGTCTGAGTCTTTGTGACCCCTTTTTGGAGTTTCTTTTGCAGAGATATTAGAGTGGTTTGCCATTTCCTTCTCCAGTTCATTTAACAGAAAAGGAAGCTGAGGCAAACAGAGTTAAGTGATTAGCCCAAGATCACAGAGCTAATAAGTGTCTGAGGTTAGATTTGCACTCAAGTCTTCCTTGACTTCTCCAGGCCCACTCTATCCACTGTGCCACTTAGCCGCCCTTCTTATGAGGTGGGCAGTATAAATTATGTCTGTCTGTCTGTCTATCTATCTATCTATCTATCTATCTATCTATCTATCTATCCATCCATCCATCCATCTCTCTCTATTTCTCTATCTACCTACCTGTCTGTCTATCCATCTCTCTCTATTTCTCTATCTACCTACCTATCTGTCTGTCTATCCATCTATCTGTCCATCTATCTATCTATCTATCTATCTATCTATCTATCTATCTATTCCATCCATCTATCTAATGCAAGGTGTACCTACAGTCTCCAAGGAAACCCTTCCTTGGTAATATAATAAGCTCTTGCACTCAGTAAGTATTTGTTCTTCTAAGGCTGCTGAGTCTCTGTGTTAACTTAAGTAAAGTCATTTGTCCAAAACAAAAATGAAGTCTTACTAACAGTTTCCCTGATCCCCGCCCCATTCATGAATTTATTTGTATCTGTTCTCTCCTTTAATACTAATATTGACCCTAGAATAACATTTTATAATTAAATAATTTTGAACACACATGACATTGCCTCAAATTACAGACAAAGAAATCCTCTACCTATGACAGTGCTTGGAAATATTCATCTTCCTTTTCACATTTCTCTGAGATAGGCAACTTTGTCTTACTACCACAATGGTGTACGTTTTTGTCTGAGCATGCCAAATGCTGTGTTAGTGGGATTTATGTCTGGAAGTCTGGTGATAAATCACTAATCTCTGAGGAGTCTGCATCAAACACTGTCTATGTAATCTGGATACAGCTGTAGAGCTTTATGAGGTGGGTTGACACATCTTCATTTCTGTGAATAATTTTGTTATTTCTTCAGCCTTTGATCCTTGATCTTTTGCTATTTTTAATATTTTGGACACGTTTTTATTGTGTAACCCTTGTGACACTAAGTGCTTAAAATATTTTTTTTGAGAGATTTCTTGTATATTTGGTTTGTCCTTCCACCCCCTGAAAATCTAGGAACTTCTAAATCTATGCTCCTACCCGATCCTTCCCATTGGGGTGGCACTAATTCCCCTTGTAAGCACATGCTTTACAAAACCCGCAAGGGGGGAAAAACCCAATTTACAAGTTGAAGAAAACAGAATTCTTATTGTATTTAGTTGAACTGATATCAAAGTTCACAAAAAATAATGATATTTGCCAATGAACAATTTTTACAAGCATAACATTAGACACGTCCAGTGCCTAGGTAGTGTTCCCCTTGAACATGGCCTCTCCAGTGTCTCAGCGTGGGACCCATTACAATTCCCCGGGAGTCCTAGGAGATACTACTGGCTGTCACTCTTCCTGTGTCTCTCCATAGCTCCCACTAGGTGGCATCCATTGTCCTTCAATGAGTGCTTCTAGGCTCTTGCACCCAGGGAAAGGGAAAAAGATTCCCTTCTTTCATGGCCTGATACATCACAGCACCAGTCCAGACCAAGGTGCCTCCACTCTGAAGTCCCTCCCTTATACTTCAGTTCCCATCAGTCTCTGGCCTCACATCAAAGTTTGCCCAGCAGTCTGGACCACAAACCTCTTTTCTTCAAACAAGTCTTTTGTCATTAACACGGCTGAATCATATTCTGAAGTCCTTTTTCCCCACCAGCAAGCAGGTCGTGTGATGCCTACTCATGCCATAGGCTTAAAGGTTTTTTTCAAAACATACTGAATTCCTTCTACATATTCCTTCAGCTACATACTAATACATAGTTGGTGTACCTGTGAATTGGTCTAGCTATTCTGGAAAGCAACCCGGAACCATTCCTCAGAAGTCACCAAGCTTTGCATACCCTTTGACCCAGAAATACTGCTACTAAGCCCATACCCCAAAGAGATTTAAAAAAGAGGAAAAGGACCATATATTAAAAATAATTATAACACTCTTTTTGTTATAGAAAAGAACTGGCAAACAAGAGGATGCCTATCAATTGGGAAATGGCTAAACAAACGATGGGATATTGTTGTTGTCGTCAAGTCCTTTCATTTTTTTCAACTCTTAGTGACCCCATTTGGGGTTTTCATGGCAAAGATACTAGAGTGGTTTTCCATTTCCTTCCCCAACTCATTTCATAGATGAGGAAACTAAGGGAAGCAGGATTAAGTAACTTGCCCAGGGTCACACAGCTAGTAAGTATCTGAGGCTGGATTTTGAACTCAAGTCTTCCTGATTCCAGGCCTACTCTATCCCTGTGCCACCTAGTTGCCCAAACGATGGCATATGAATGTATACAAGTCTTCCCAGGTTTCCTTGAAACCAATTATTTTGTCATTTCATACTGTACAATAATACACATTCAAATGTTGGAGTATCATTGAAAATGGAATTAATATCGAATATTATTCAAATATTTGAATGTGTATTATTACACAGGACAAAAGGACAAAATAGTTGGTTTCAGAGAAACCTGGGAAGACTTGCACGAACTGATGCAGAATGGAGTAAACAGAAGCTGTGAAACAATTTATTCATTTAACATTTTAAAGAAAAGCAGCTTTGAACGATTTCAGAGCTATGAGCAATATAATAAACAAGCAGAATTCCAGAGGACTAATGATGAAGCATGCTACCCATGCACTGATAGTCATGCGATAGACTCAAGAAACAGAATAAGAGATATTTTTTCATATACAGCTAATGTAGGAATTAGTTTTATCATGTGTATTTTCTGTAAGTGGTTTTTTCTTTTCTCTTTTTCTATTAGAGGGAGGAGGGTAAGTAGGAATGAAAGGAGATAGGAGATAGGGGTAGGAATGAAAGGGGATAGGAGATAGGGATAGGAATAAAGTAGCAAAACAAAAAAAAAGAAAAAAGTAAAGGAATAAGAGTATCACTAAAGAAGCTTTAAAAATGCACAGAAAAAACGGGGAAGCCCAGAAAGAACCACTGACAAGCAGGATAGCTTTGGAAAGTCACATATCAAATTTATCCTATATTTAAATAAATGTCCCAAAAGTTTAAGTGCAATTTTAAGGTAAAGCTTAAAGCTGTGATTCTTTCTAACCTCTTTTCTTCTGTGCATTTTAACACTGCTTCAATGATACCCTTTCTCTCCTTTTCTTTTTTTGTTACCCTATCCCTAGGATTACCCCTTCTCACTCCTACCCCCCCCAAGTAGAAGAAAACAAAAAAGTCATAGTGACTTAACATAGTTAAGCTATTATATTAAATTTCATTAATTACAATTTAATTTAAGCTATATTATATTAAAGCTGCACTAAGACTTTTGGGACATCCTGCATAATAGCAATCCTGTTTTATATATAATCTTTTTCTCTTATACTGTGTAAATGGAAACACCATTTTCCTTGATGTTTATTAAATTCATAATTTTTGAAAAATGTCCCTCCTGTCCCATGAAACCATCAGGTCTGCTTCTTGTACATCTATAATAGTGAGGAGATTGGGGAAGCCCAGCCCTCTCCAATGTTTTTTGCAGAGGAGAAAGAGAAAATGCACAGTCTTTGTTACAATTGTAATGCTTATTGACTTGATTAATTTCGTTCCTATTTACCAAAATGTTGTAATCTCTAAGACACAACCATCAGGGATTTAGAACTGGAAAGATTCTTATTCCAGCTTTGTCATTTAGAGATGAGGGGAAATGGAAGTTCAGACAGATTTGCTCATGTCAAATAAATACAGATGGTAAAGGTAGGATTTGAACCCGGGTCATTTAACTCCAAATCCAGTGCTCTTTCCACTATACCACATTTCAGTGATTTGTGGAGATAATTGGACAGAAGATATACTTTGTTTACTATAAACATTTGCTTTTTGGATTTTCCCTGTTGACAAATAATATTACTTTATACTTTAAATATTATGTGGACTATCTCTCAGTAATGTGGACAAATTCTCCCATATAGTAGGCACAGGACAAACACTTGGAAGAACAGAGATTTTGTTATGCACATAGTGGTGTACCCCTTCCAGACTTTGATTGTTCTGCTGATTAAAAAGAGCAACGACAAAGACAAATATGAGACATATATGAAAAAACGAAAAGGAAAACAGAGACTGCTGAGAAAATGCACTTATCCAGGGCAGTGATGATTTCATTTGCTTATTTTTTGTTGCTCATTTGCACGTGAACATATGGGAAAATTTGGGAGTTGAAATCAGGAGAACCTTAAACCCTAAAACTGTTTTCTGATCATTGGAAAAATGTACATTGCCTTGTTGTGGCATAGTTGGCAGGCATGAGGATTTGGTAATATACCGGGTCATCACCATAAGCTAGACTAGGGTGAGGTTTCTCATTGAGAAGACCCAGAACTAGACCAAAAAAGACGGTTAAAGAAAAAAAACCTCAGAGCTATGTGGAAGAAAGGAGAAGCTGTAAGTTGTCTGCAGTGCTATTTGCTGCTTAGAAGATTTGGTTGATAAAAGAGGCTGTAACTTTCTCATACTCAGAAATGTGAAATGATCCAGAATATAGTTGAAGAAATGAAACTGGAGATGCTTCTATAAATCCTAGGCTGAGCTGCTGCCTATTTCTGAAAAAGCGGAGTACCAAAGCTAGCAGCGAAGAGGCTTGTCCCAGCAGAGGAATAGCTTACCCCAGCAAAAGACTAACCCAGCACTGCAGTACTAGAGTGACCTAGCCCAGGAAGTTTTACCACTGGTGCACCCAGCGTTAGCAGCACAGCAGCTCATCTCAGCAAGAGTCACTTGTTTAATGTAGGTACCACACTTATCACTGCACTTTTAAACTAGATGCTGTAGTAGATAGACTGAAGGCAGGAAAATCTGAGTTAAAATCTGTCCTCAGACACTAATTTTGTGATTCTGGGTAATTTAGCCTGTCTCTGCCTTAGTTTCCTCATCTATAAAATGGGGATAATAATAGCACCCACTTCCCAGCTTGTGAGAATCAAACAAAATTATATTTTTTAAATACTTTGCAAACCTTAAAAGTATTGTATGAATGGTAGTTATAATTAAAGACAGTTCCTAAAAGAGATAAATTATATTGGGATCCACAGTTCTAGAGTTGTGAATTGTCCTGGCCACATCTCCCTATACATGTGCCTTACTTCCGTGGTACTTTAATTTTGTGCCCACTCCTTCACTGCCCCCAGACTCTGTGTATTGGTGGGAGAATGCACCCCAGGTTTATAAGAGGAATGTGTAATAGTTGTTCTTTGCCTTCTGGGTAATTGTCTTTTGTTAAATGTTTGAGTCATCTGGTTTTATTAATCAGAAACACACTGGTTGGGGCTCAGGACCTATAGCAGTAGGACTGTGACCATCCACAAAGGTGAGCCTTTTAAATATGAGTAGTAATTGTAGCAGGCACCACCCTGAGTAGCCCCAACCTGACAGCATCAATGCAGGTTGGGTGATTGAGCCTGAGGAATGGGGGCAGCTGCTTTATCAACAGTTTTCATATGATAAATCATACCCCCCACCCCCGTGATAAAGAGGATGAGTATATTTAAAATCAAGACTAAAGAAGAAGCTAAGCAGTATGGTTACCATGGTCACAATCCAGTACCTCATTGCACTGATTCACTTAGCAAACTGGGAGCGTTTTTTCTTCAGTTTTCCAGGACATTTATTAATCATGAGTGCAATAATTCACATTGTTCCTCTTCACTTTTCATTCCAATAAAACTAGACTACTGCTTCCTTGTCTAGATAGCATTTGATCTTCCATCTCTGCTGTTGCACTGTCTTCTCATACCTGGAATGATTTCTCTTTTCCCTTCTACCTCTTGGATCTCCCTGCTCAACTCAAGATCTGTCTACCACAAGCGACTTTTCCTGATTCTTTCAGTTGTTAACATTCCCTTTAATCCCTCAAATTGCTTTTTTCTTCCTTCCTTCTTTTCTTACTTTCTTCTTCCTTCCTTCCCTCCTTCCCTCCATTTTTCTTTCTTTCTCTTTCTCTATCTTTTTCTTTCTTCCTTCCTTCCTTTCTTTCTCATATAAATTGTATGTGTTGTTTCCCTGAAGTAGAATGTAATCTCCTTGAGGACAGAGGCTGCCCCATTTTTGCATTTGTATCCCCCCATCTTAGTATAGTATCTGACACACAGTGGGTACTTAATAAATACTTGTTGAATTTAATTTAATTCGGAATCAGGGCTAATTGAATGTCTATTACCTGATAGTCTGTTTTGAGATACCAAAATGTGACTGTAACCACTAAAATAATTTGTGATAAAGTGAACTTCTTTACGCAAATCATATACTTAAAGTTCCATTTATTCCAATAAGACTCATTAGACTACCATCTGCTTGCCTTTGATTATC
This sequence comes from Pseudocheirus occidentalis, assembly GCA_028646575.1. Taxonomy (NCBI): domain Eukaryota; kingdom Metazoa; phylum Chordata; class Mammalia; order Diprotodontia; family Pseudocheiridae; genus Pseudocheirus; species Pseudocheirus occidentalis. The sequence goes on along the minus strand of CM053601.1, from coordinate 127,010,912 downwards.
ATCCTGACTACTAATAGTTTAATCTGAGTAATTCTATTTGCACATTACTTCTAAATTTAGGGCTTTTCAAAGAAGCCAGTCAGACTGGCCTCCGGGAAATCTTGGCTTTGATGTAGCATCTGGTTTTAGGCAAACTCTTTGTAGTACCCAACTGAGGTGGGGACTAAAGAACACAGTGAAAGTCAAAGGACTGGTCCAGTCATATAATCAGTTAGTGGATTAACCTGGAAGATTTGTGTGGTCTCTCTTTGTGTTAAAGCTCCAAGAAAACCCCCTTTAATTGTAGATGTCACATAGATACTGTATATATATATATATATATATATATATATACAACCTCATCAAACACCCAAATGCATAAAAAGATGTGTTTCAAAAACTTAGATCATATTGTGAAGGTCAAGGAAGAAAAAAAAAGGCTTTCTGAATATGCCTACCCCTTCATTTTCTCCATGGCTTTGAAAAAGCAATAGCAATTTTCAGCAGAGGCCTAAGTGAGGAAAGAGGCTTCTCTAAGGACAATTTGTTTAGTGGAGTAGAGAGAAATCTAGGTTGGAGTCAAAAGACTGGGTCTTAGTTCTAACTGTGCCACTTATTAGCTGTGTGACTTTGTCTTCATATCTGAAAAATGGGGCTAATTACACCCAGTCTGCTTACCTCAGGGGGTTGTTGGGAGAATCAAGTTCTGTGAAAACATCTTGTAACTATAAAACACTAGTTAAAGACAAGCTATTATAAAGTGTTTCCTTCTTTATTTTTTCTAGTAGATGGCTAGGTGGTATAGTGAATAGAATCTTAGATCTGAAATGAGGAAAAAACCAGGAATGTACTAATAAATGTTTACCAATAAGTTCTGTGGAAAAAATATATATATACAGGGTATATTTTTAAGTTTACTCTGCATTTTCAAAATTTTCTTACATAAAAGCAATAAAGGGGCGGCTAGGTGGTGCGGGGCGGCTAGGTGGTGCAGTGAATAGAGCACCGGCCCTGGAGTCAGGAGTACCTGAGTTCAAATCCGGCCTCAGACACTTAACACACAAAAAACTAGCTGTGTGACCTTGGGCAAGTCACTTAACCCCAACTGCCCTCTAAAAAAAAAAAAAGCAAAAAAAAAAAATAAAAGCAATAAATTAAGCCCTAATTTGTAGTATTTGCCAATTTTCAAAGTATAAAACTGAAAATTTAATAATTGATTCTTGCAATCCCAGCACATCTCTGGGAAAAACTGAAGACGAATCCTACCTCAGAGACTTACTATGTCACATAACTCTGAGTAAATCATTCAGCCTTGCTTAGTGTCAGTTTCCTAATCTATAAAATGGGGATTATAATAGAACCTAAGGTTGGTTGTTATGAGGATCAAAGGAGGTAACGTAATACAAATGCTAGCTATTATTTCTAGTAGTTCCCTAGCACATAGTAGGCACTTAATAAATGCTTATTAACTAATTATTGACAGTTGGTTGAAAGGAGGAATGTAGGAGTTGTTGAATACTAAACTTCTTTTCCCCTATGAAATTGCCTAATTGCCTGCCATTATCTTCTCTACTTCCCTGGGATAGGGACACTGGGCTTCCTGCATTCAAAATGTCTCTTTTTTTCTTTCTTTCTCTCTTTCTTTTTCTTTCTTTCTTTCTTCCTTTCTTCCTTTCTTTCTTTCTTTCTTTCTTTCTTCCTTTCTTCCTTTCTTTCTTTCTTTCTTTCTTTCTTTCTTTCTTTCTTTCTTTCTTTCTTTCTTTCTTTCTTTCTTTCTTTCTTTCTTTCTTTCTTTCTTTCTTTCTTCCTTCCTTCCTCCCTCCCTCTCTCTCTTTCTCTTTCTTTTTCTTTCTTTCTTTTTCTTATTTCTCTTTTTCTTTCTTTGTTTCTTTCCTCCTTTCTTTTCTCCTTCCCTCCTTCCTTCCTTCCCTCCTTCCTTCCTTCCTTCCTTCCTTCCTTCCTTCCTTCCTTCCCTATCATCTGTCAATCTATCTCTATAGATAGATTCACACGTTTATACATATGCAGCACACACATCTTAAAGGATTAACTAGACTGATCTGTCAGGGAAATGCTATAGGCTCCTCTACATACCTGGATTTTGTAAGGGAGTTGCCAGTCTCTCATGAGATCTTTGGGAGGCATGACTGTAGTATAATAGATTCAGAACTGGTTAAATAATGAGACCTAGCTGGGATTAATTTGTGGACAAATATATCTACCTAGAAGGAGGTGCCTAAGCTTCTTGCCGTCCTTTGGGCTTATTCAATATTTCTGTTATGGGATAGCTCACAGTCTGGGGAGTTTATTGTCCACTACATATCTAGTTGCATATATAGAATAAAGTCAGGAATTTGTATCAAAGGATTGAGGTGGAGAGTGATGTTGACATCTAGGGATTTTTGATTCTTACTTTTACCTTCTCCCATCCCCAACTGCCCCTTTTTCAGATACCAAAGGAATTTGGGGTTGAGAATAATTTCAGGACTTGAGACTCATACAATGTTTTTGAGGGGGTTTCTTTGGCAGAACCCCCTTTTGGAGTGGATTTTAGGGTACAGGATCCCCAGAAGAGAATTAAAGAGGAGTTGTAAGGATTTTCCAATCTTAAATCTGATAGAGACTAGGGACAGAAACCTTGCCCCTGGTGAGCATGAGAGTGAGGTGATTCATAGATGTATTGAATGCTTTGGGATTTCACTTAGCTGGTTTGCTAAGTTAAAAAAGAGGTTGTAGAGCCTGCTCTTTCTTTTTTGGTGGAAGAGATGTCACTTCAACTAAGGCTGCCAGCTAAAGCCAGAAACTGGTAGGAGAGAGAAACTCTGAAACCTTAGGCCCACTGAAGTAATGCCCAGCATTGGCCTCAAGACCAGCACCTAGCAGCAATCAATAGACCAGACTGGAGGTGCACTGGTTGGCAGAGACCATCAGAGTAGTGCCTGCCAGAGCCTGTATGCTCAGCTGAAACTCTATACTGTGCTGAACCAGTAATGAGCAGGCCCGGTGGGAGCGATGTGATGACATAACCTGAAGACATTGGCAGTTGTCAGAGGGGTGAGTTGCTCCTCCCTGCGTGTTTTCATGGGCCAGGACGTGCATCTTTATAGTTGCACCTTGGCCCTGTGTGCTCTTGCCCCAGGCATTCCCCAGGTGTATACGCGTGCCCTTTCCACTGAGGATAAGTGCATTTGTAAGAGAGTTTGCCTCAGGTTTATGGGGGAGATGCTCTATTGTTACTTATACTATTTCATTAAACAATTTGCTCTATGTGTCTTGTGATTGACTAGTAAAAAGGAAGACATTCATGTGAGCTATGGTCTTCAAGTGAATGTGGACCTTGAGAGTAACTCCAAAAGCTGCTGAGGGTTTTTCCATGATCTGAAACTGTATAGATGAAGGTCATGCCTCCCTAAAATATCATCATAATAATGCTGGTGCTGATAGTTAACATGTCTCTGTGTTTATTCTATGCTGGGTACTGCGTTAAGCGCTTTACAACTATTCCCAACAACCCTGGGAGTTAAGTGCTGTCATTATCAGCATTTTTCAGATGAGGAAACTTAAGCAAACAGAGGTTAAGTGACTTTCCTAGGGTCCCACACTTAGTAAGTATATGACACTTGATTTGAACTCACGTCTTCCTGACTTTATTCCTTCTTTTTATGCATTGTGGTAACTGGCTAAAGCCTCTAAGCTAAAAGAGAGATCATAGAACACACTCTTTCTTTCATGAGGAACAGATATTGCTTTAGCTAAAGACATCAGTTATGGCCTTAGCCACTTTGGGGTGGCTTTTCTGAGGGCCATGCATATGAGAAAGGGCTGCAGTGGGGGCCACGTAATCTATGACTTGAGTGAATACACAGGAAACAGGTGCATAGCAAATAAGCAAGATACAAACAGGCAAGTCTAATCAAAGGTGAGATGAGAGAAGGGAAATGAGAGGGTTAGGGCTGGGATCGGTTGGAGGTTAGACATCTTCAGAAGATCTTCAGGGGACTAGCTAAGAGAAATTAAGTGCTTTTAACTTTCTAAAGTATTTTTACAACTATTATTTCATCTGATAATAACACTTTTTTCTTTTAAAATATATTTAAATATTATTCATTCTTAAAATTCTTTCTTTATTGCCAAAAATGGATTCACATTTTTATAATCAGTTGCTTTTAAGTATGATAAATTAAAATGTTTTCTTTCTTTTGTTTGTTTTCAATAATGGCTTACCCTTTTAGTCCAGTTTCTCTCTCTGCTTTTTTTTTTTAAAAACAACTGTTTCATTTATCTTTCAGTGTCTTTGTGTTCAGGATCATAATTTCCTATTTTTCTACTTTACTTTTAATAAGAATTCATAAATTTTTTAAAGAATAAGATGAAGTTTTTCTTTGTGACCATAGTTTTCTTGCCCTTTCTTCCCAAAATCTTTAAATTTTCTCCTCACATTCTGCTTCTTGCTCTACAGCTACTTCTTCCCCATTATGAGGAGTGGAAGTATTATTGGACTGAGGAAGTGAATATGATGAAGCTGCAGCCGGGAGCAGGGATCAAGGTCAAAATCATTGGGATGAAGGTGCTGCTATGGCAGCATGGCTGCTTGCTGTGTTTGACTTTTTATCTCACTCTTCCCATTGTATTGTTAGTTAACTATAGCCAGGTGAAGTCTGAGGTCCCTGCTGATGGCCAGATGGCCTACACAAAGAGTCCCCGTTCACAATGGGTCCTGCATTCTAGCTCTTTGGTTGAAAGTGAGTTGAGCCCCAACTGCAGAATATCTGCACTGACATTTGATAACTAGTCCTACCTAAAAATGTGAGCTGAACATCCTGTAGAAACTACGTGATTACACTCTCTTGTCTACTCAAGGGTGTACTCAAGCAAAGACTTCTTGGTCTAGATCCCTCCCATATCTGGCAGAGTTTCATGGTGTGAGACAGCAGTGGATTTGCATTGGCTTGGTAGCTGCTTTGTTATTTTTTATTATCATGCATTTTCTCTGAGTTGTAAAGTACTAGTTATTGCTTTAGTGGATTCTTTGCTAACAGTAAAAATATTGGATGTGGTTTAAAGCCTGTGTATCTGCTTGTAGGGAGAAGCAACTCCAATATACCAAGGTCACATGACTGAAGTATGGCATGATCAGGAGGAGGCGGGGAGTTAGTAGGTGGGGACTCAGAACTAAGTTTTGATTGGGTGGATCCATAAAGCTATACACCCCTAAACCAATATATAGTTCTGCCTTGTAATGCGAGATGGAGCTTAGGGATAGAAGGGCCTGTACTCTCTGGCAACAATAGAGAGTATACATACATTCTAATTCTTCTATACAACATGATTAATGTGAAAATATGTTTAATAAGAATGTATATATAAAGCCCAATATATTGCAATATATTGGGTTGCATTCCATCTTGGGGAAGGGGCAAGGGGGAGAGAAAGTTATTTAAAATTTGTGGAAGTGAATGCTGAAAACAAAAATTAAATAAATTTGTAGAAAAGAATAATGGAAGGTTTAAGACTTGGGGAAAAAAAACAATAAAGAGGATAGCGCTTAGCTCCACTAGCATATGCATAAAACTGCAGTGGTGAGTATGGGATTTTCCAGGTAACATCTATTCATGCCACGTTTGGGAGGAATACATAACAATCATTTTACGGTAAATATTATCTTCTATTTGACAGATGAGGAAACTGAGGCAGGAAATAATAAGTTACTCACGGTCCCAGAACTTGGTAGTAATGAACTTGGATTTTGGGAGACAGTATCCTATAATGGGAAAAAACACTGAACTTGGAGTCAGAAAGATGTGGATTGCATTGTTTTTTGCTTTTTTCTGTGTAATCTTAGACAAATAACCATTCTGAGCCTCAGTTTCTTTATATGTAAAATGTGGATCGTAATACTTATGATACCTGCCTCACATGGTTATTGTCAGAAAAACATTCTGTAAATCATAGAGCACCATAGAAATAGAGGTTGTTTTTATTATAAAAATGTATCTGTTGCCCAGGTTCCCCTGGGGAGATAGACTAAAACTAGAAAAACAGAAACATCTTTGAATAGCACATTTCCCATGGTGATCCAGACTCTTCTTAGTGCCTAAAGAAATCTCTGGTAATAGTTGGGTACCTAGTAATACACTTAATGATAACTCTTTCAGGTGATTGCTGTTCTAAGATGCTGCAAGCTACTCTCAGGCCTGACAAAGTCAGTATTTATCCCTCTATCTTAAACTCTTTGTCAGAGAACAAGAATGTCACCATTATGTGCTTTGCTTACGACAGTATTGTCCCTATTTTATGGAGGGGAAAACTGAGCCTCAGAAAAGTTAAGTGTCTTTTGTACTATGTATCAGAGTTTAAATTTGAAATTGGGTCTTCTGACTCCAAATCCAGACCCATTTCACTTTTCCACACTGCTCCTTAAGAACAAGGTAGATTACAATCCCCACATTTGAAATTAATTTCTCCATCTTCTAACAAAATATGAAATTAAAGGCTCAGGCTCCACTGTTGAGAGTTGACAGCCTCTGAAATGAAATTTTCTCATCACCACCTGAAGGGAGCAGATTAAGGAATTTGAATCATGGCAGGTAATTAAAGGAAAATGCAATTTCAAACTAACAATTTTAGATTGTGCTCCAGGAGTGCGTTTCATTTCTAGGTCTGAGTTCCGTTGCTTTTAGGGGCTGGAGCATAGAATTGAGAGGTGGGAACTGATTGACATTTTTCTTCTCTTATACCTTGTGCATTGTGAGGCCCCTTGTGCCAGGATTCTCTCCTCCTGCATCTCAGTAGTTTACTCTGTGAAATAAGTGTAACGTTTGTCATCTACTTGACTCACAGTCATGTGGTGAAGATTAATGAATTAAGGTTTGCAAAAAGTCCTCAGCTTCCAAGAGGCGATAAACAGAAAGTGTAATTATTGATATTTCCCAGCTTTATTTAGACTAGAGAGGCTTCTTTGGTCACCTTCAAGATTTTGACACAAATCAGTAAAAATGGTGAATTTTATTTCATGTATTTTCTTCCTCTTTATCATTTCTCCTCTCCATTGCAGCATCTTCCTTTAAAGAAGAAAGATCAGACTTGACCTTTATGGTTAGTTCTTGAGAGATTTAAAAACTCATTTTATTGTCATTTGTATGCATTTTAGTATATGAAATAATAAATTAGTAAATGTTAAATGCTAATTTAGTATGCATAATTAATTCAACAAGTATTGTGTGATCACTTGCCTTCCCCATGGTCTACCAGGTTTAGAGAAGTAGTGGATGGGAGTGGATGTGTAATTTCATTCTTACAGGGAACTCATGTTCCTCATCAACTAATGAATATTCACACCTGTTCTGCAATGCAGTCTTAGAGGCTAAGTGATCAGCCTAGCTCAGCACAGTGAGTATATATCAGATACTTCTCTTCTGACTCTGGGGCCAGTCCTTCTTTCTATGATGAGGGGTATACAAAGATAATTAAGACTTGGTCCTTCTCCTCAAGGTGTTTACAGTCTACCAGTATAGATAGTACACTGTATACAAGGTTAATATGCTATAAAAGCTAGACTGTAGAATGTGAGAAGGGGAGTAGTATATAATGAGGCTGGAAAGATGGGTTGGGGCCAGAATATGAAGGGCTTTGAATGCCAGACAGAGGAATTTATGTTTTATCCTAGTGGCAATAGAGAGTCATTTCACTTTCACGAGTAGGGAAGTGTCATTGTCAGACCTGTACATAAGGGAAATGACTTTGGCAGATGAATGGAGGATGTATTAGAGAAGGGAGAAACTTCAGGCAGGGAGATCAGTTAGGAAACCATTGCAATAGTCCAGGTGAGATGTGGAAAAAACCAAGGTTGGTGGTTGTATGAGAAGTGAGGAGTAGACAGTTGAGAAAGATATGGAGATAGAAATAAGATTTACTGATATGTGGGGTGAGGGAGAATGAAGAACCGAGGATGACACTGAGGTTCTAAACCTGGGAGATTGGAAGAATGGTGGCACCTTTAGAAATAGGGTAGTTACAAAGACAGGTGGACTTGGGGAGAAAGAGTTCTGTGGTGGACATGTTGAGTTTGTTTTGTCTCTAGGGCATCCAGTTTGAAATATCCAATAAGCAGTTGGTGTTGTGGTCCTGGGGCTTAGGAGGGGAACTGAGTTGAACATATAGATTTCAGAATCTCCTGCATAACATGCACTGTGAAGTCATGTGAGCGGAACATATTTCTAAAAGGGACAATGCAGAAAGAGGATCCAGGGCAAAGCCTTAGTGGTACACTCATATTTAGTGAGCATAATATGAATACTGAGGAGCAGGAAGATGGGAAGGAGGAGAACCAGAAGACAACAGTGTCATAAAACTCAGAGGAGAGAGTATCCAAGAGAAGAGGGTGGTCAACAGAATTGAATGCTGGAGAAAAATTGAGAAGGATGAAGATTGAGAAAAGACTATCAGATATGGGAATTTAAAGCTCACTGGTAACTACTGAGAGAGCAGTTTCAGGGGAGTGATGAGCTTGGAAGCCAAATCTCAAAGGATTGAAAAATAAGTGAAAGGAGAAAAGTGGGGGCAATGCATGTAAAAAGCTTTTTAAAAATGAATTCATTTGAGAAAGGAAGGAGAGATATGGGATAATAGCTGGAGGGAATGGCAGGGTTAAGGGAAGGGTTTTTTTTAAAGATTGAAGGAGACTTGGGCATGTTTGGATAAAGTAGGATAGAAATAGGGTATTAGGGAAAGATTAGAGATAGAAGAGATTATTGACGTAGCAATCTGCTGGAGAAGATGTTAGGGGATTGGATCAAGGATACATATGGAGGAGATGATCTTGACCAGAAGGACCATCTCATTATTATTGTCTGGAGTAAGGAAGAAGAGAGTAGAGAATGAAATCAAAGGATTTTGAGATGAAAAGAAAGAAAGGAGCTCCCAGTGTATGAATGTGAGTCAGAGTGGAAAGAACTTGAACTAAGTCAGGAACAGACCTGAATTCAAATCCCTCTTACAACATTTTTCTTCTTTGGATTATAGTTTCATCATCTGTAAAAACAGGGATAATAATACCTGGAGTATCTCCCTTATTGTGCTGTTGTGAGGGTCAAATGAGATAAGGCATGTAAAGTGCTTTAGAAACCTTAGTAAAATATTAATTTAATTACTAGCAATTTAAATATAAGCTTCTTGTCCAATGACCAGTGAGTCAATATATTTGTAGAGGAAATGAACCAGATGGTGAGACTATTGCTATAATCATTACAAACACAACTTTATTATATCACTTCAGGATCCGATGTATATAGTATGGAGGAAGATGAAATTTAATAGTGAAGAATGTCAGATTTTGCATTTTCATTAGAAGTTACCTGTGCGAAGACAGGATGGGAGAAACATGGTCAGAAAGCAGTTTATGTGAAAAAGATCAAACAGTTCTAGTGGATTGCAAGAAGACAAATTAGCAGTATGAGGTAGTAATAAAAAACACTAGATTTTTATTATTATTATTATTATATTATTATTATATAATATTATTAGATCATTTGATTATGTTCAATTCAATAAATACTTATTAAGCATTTGCGATGTGCAGAGAAGTATCCCCGCTTTGTTCTGGGACAGATACCAAGGTCAGAGAAGCAAAATCTCTGCCCTGATGTGGCTTATTGGCTACCAAGATGGAATATTTTTGGAAAATCATTGCCTACCTGGAGCAGACACAGAGGAGGGCAACCAGGATAATGATGGGAGTAGAATGATGTTACCCAAGAATCCACTGATGATTCTAGGGCTGTTTAGTCTAGAGAACAGAAAATGTAGGAAAGAAATGATAAGACTATTCATATTCATAGAGTCATCAAATGGAAAGGTTGAATAGACTTATTCTACTTGTTCCCAAAAGGTAGAGCTAGGAAGAGGTAGAGCAGAAGTTACGGGAAGACAGATTTTAGCTCATGTTAAGGAAAAACTTCCTAATAATTAGAGCTGTCCAAAAGTAGAGTGAGTTGCTTCCAGGGGAAGTGAGTTACTTATCATCAATTGTCTTTAAACAGGGGCTAGATGGTAACTTATCAGAATAGCACAGGATTTTTGATTTGGGTTAGGGAATGCACCTGATGACTTGTAAGGTTTCTTATCATTCTAAGCCAGTGATCATCTGTGAATACTCACTTCACCCTTGTCTGTCAATTAATATCAAAATAAACTTTCCCTGATAAGCGTCTGGCTCCAATCATTATGTTAGTCCACAAACCCTTTGTGTATAAAATATTATTACTTATTTTTACTTCTTCATATGTTGTCTACAAGTATTTTCATATTTTCTTAATGCATTAGCCTTTTTTGCCAATTAGAGTCAGCTCCTTTTGGACAGAGAAGGTGCTTTTATTCCTTTTGACTCTCTCCATTTTGTTTAGCATGGTGTTTCATTCAAGTAGATGTGCCTTACATTTCGACCAAGTGAAGGATAATGAACGGATTTAGAGATTTTTTTATCGGACATCTTTCAAATTTTTTTGGGAAATAATGCAGTGACTTGAGGCTATTAGAAAGGTAAGGATTAAGTGAACAAATTCTATTTTCCTCCACAGAAGTCATACCCCCAACCCCTCATTGTGCTGTGGAGGTGACCCTGGGCTGTTATAGACAATACTATACTATCAGAATACAAGTTCTCATACAGCCTATTAATCTAGAAGGGATTAAAATACTGTCTAGGAGACAGATTCTTGTCTACTGTTTAAAGATGAATTTAGTTAAGTGTGGAGAGGCTCGTTACCAATCAGTTGGCCATGAGGTAATGGCCAACTTTGGCTAGGACAACCCATGAAACAAGGAAACTGAGGAAATGGGCCTCAGTCCTGTGTGGCTTCCTTCCATTTCTGCAGCAAGGGTGGTGGAGTGGTGAAAAAGGGTACAGAAATAGCTAAGAATTGTCTAGAAATATTCATTTAACTATTGATAATCTAAATGGTATATCCTAGTCCAACAACCAATGAGCTGATGTATTTGTGGGGGAAATGAACCAGATGGTGAGAACATTGACATTACCCTATGAATGAAATAAAAAGACCAAAGGAAGTCATAGCTAAATGGAAGGATATACCGTTGGTCTTCTTAAGAGAGACAAATAAAGGGTTAGTGGAGTGAATTTTATCATGTGTCCAAAGAAGCCAACAAGGAACAAGAATATTTGATAATCTAGTCCTGAAGTACTTATGATGGGCACAAATGAAAAGACCATTATAAAAAATGATTTCAATTTATGTGCCAGCATCTGTTGTAGCAGATGTAGGGATATCCTATGTAGAACCTAACAAGATCCTCAACACCACGTAAATGTATACACTGATATTTTGTGATAGACAGATGGATAGAAAGAATGAGTGAACTTTTAAAGTACTTCTTATGTACTTGGTACCGTATTGTATTAGTGCTGTTTTATGGTGCTGCATTGTACTATTCTGTTATGAGTAGAAATATGAAGAAAGATAATCCTTGTCCTCAAGGAGCTTAGATTCTAATGAGAGAAGAAAAACCATAACAGAGATCTTGACAAGTGTGGGAATGAAGAGAAGGTACTCACATGGGGAGAAGACCTGAGAGTTTAGAACAGATCCGGGAGAAGAGTAAAGGAGTGGGCATGGCTGGCTTGGGCTCTTCCTCAAATTGGGAACGGGGGTCCAGGGAGAAATTTACCAGTCAGAAGAAGAGCTACAGGAGCAGAGATTTCTTAAAGGTCAGAAGACCACAAGGATAGAGGCATTTTCCAGGATGGTAAAATCTGGAAGGTCAGGAGTAGAACTAGAGGATGAATGGAGAGAGACGACTATGGGGATGGAGGAAGACTGGTGAATTTAATAAGGTGGATATCAGCAAAGAACTTCCCTCTGCTCTGGTATCAGTATCACTGTCCACCCCTCCCACTTCCAACACAATTTCAAGGTAAAAAGAAGCCTTTCCTCATAACAAGTATTGTTAAGCAAAATAAATCCACATATTAGGCTCATATTTTGATATCATTATTATTTTCTTATAGTGTTATTGTGTGACTTCAGAGGTCATCTAGGTGGTGCAGTGGACAGAGTACTGGGCCTGGAGTCAGGAAGACTCATCTTCCTGAATTCCAATCTGGTCTCTGACACTGACTAGCTGTGTGACCCTGGACAAGTCACTTAACCCTGTTTGCCTCAGTTCCTCATCTATAAAAAGAACTGGAGAAGGAAATGCCAAATCATTTTACTATATTTGCCTAGAAAACCCCAAATGGGGCCACAAAGAGTCAGATACAGCTGATATGACTGAAAAACAGCAAAAAGAGCTATTCTGGGACAAAAATTAAAAAAAAATTTTTTTTGAGGCAATCAGGGTTAAGTGGCTTGCCTAGGATCACACTTCCTGACTCCAGAGCTGATGCTCCTGGATAAAATGGTAGAGTAGATGATTTCCATCTTTGATACCCTCCTTATGCCCTTGAAGTGCCTCTTTTCTCACCTCTCTATCTTTTCTCCCTTCTTCCCACTCCAAGACTATTTTCCTTGTTCCTCTTACAAAACATTACTTGTGAACAGGTATAATAATAATAATAATAACAACAACAACAACAACAAAAACAACTATATGGTGTTTTAAATTGGGCAGAGCACTTTATATATGTTATCTCATTTGACCCTCAAAGAGTCCTAGGAGGTAGATGTTGTTATTATCATCCCTATTTTAGTGGTAAAGAAATAGGAAATCAGAGTATTTAAAGGACTTGGTGGGAGTCACAGAGCTAAAACTTTGACCCAGAAATACCATGGCGAGATCTATATCCCAAAGAGATCATTAAAAAGGGAAAACATGTACAAAAAAAATTTATAGCAACTTTTTTTTTGGTGGTAACAAAGAATTGAAAGCTGAGGGAATGCCCATCAGTTGGGGAATGACTGAACAAGTTGTAGTATATGAATATAATGGAATTCTATTGTTCTATAAGAAATGATGAGCAGGTGGATTTCAGAAAAACCTGGAAGGATTTAGAGAATGCTGAGTGAGGTGAGCAGAACCAAGAGAACATTGTACACAATGACAGCCACACTGTGTGATGACCATCTTTGATAGACTTAGCTCTTCTCAGCAATGCAGTGACCTAAGACATTTCCAAAGGATTCATGATGAAAAATGCTATCCACATCCAAAGAAATAACTATGGAGTCTGAATGCAGATCAAAGCAGACTATTCTCTCTTTTTTCCCTTTTGTTCTGATTCTTCCTTCATGACATGGCTAATGTGGAAATATGTCTAATAGGATTGTCCATTTGTAGCCTATGGCACGTCGCATGTTGTCTTGTGGAATGGAGGGGGGAGGTAGGGAGAAAAAAATTTGGAACTCAAAATCTTATAAAAGTGAATGTTGGAAACTATAAAAATGAAATACTGTTAAGTGGAAACAGGAGGAGAATAAAAAGGAAGAGGAAAAAAACAGCTTAGCAAAATTAACCAACCCAGACACCAAGTCTGACATCCTAGGAAGTGTTCCATACTCATAGTCTCCCACCTTTGTACAGAATGGAGGGAGACATATGCTCATTCTCTTTGTGCTTGGTCAATTTGATTTCCCAACATTTAACTTTGCTGTTTCATTGTCATTTTTTCCTTTAAAATTGTTGTAATTGTGGATACTATTTTCCTGGTTCCATATACCTCACTTGGTATCACTTCATATAACCCTTACAATTGGCAATTGTAGGAGCAGACTTGGAAGTACAGAGGATAGGGTGCTGGCGTTGGAGTCAGGAAGACTCATGTTCAAATCCTGTCTCGAACACTTCCAGGCTACCTGACTCTGGACAAGTTTCTTAATTTCTGTAAGTCCTCATTTCCTCATTGGGTATGATGGGGATAATCATAACATCTGCCTCACAGGTTTGTCCTAAGGATTAAGTGAGGGATGGCATGTATGAAGCAGTCTTATGAACATTAAAGTGCTGTATAAATGTTAGTTGCTGTTATTGGGAGCAGCTAAGATGTTGGGATCATGAACGTTATTAACTTTGTTCAAGCTACCGATGGAATAGTTACACCTAAGTTAGAATTTGGCAAAGACTATTGAAACAATAACATGCTTTCTATTTCTCTGGAACCCTTAAATGATCACCACAGGTCTAGATTCTTCCTGTGTAGCACCCCTTAATACCATGCCAGGTCAGTGATTCAACATTGCCTCCCCCTCCCTGAACCACCATCACCACTTGCTGTGGTGGACAATTATTGACCCATCCTGACACAGCTTCCCTATTTGAAATCAAATAGGACCAGACCATGCATGGAATAGGAAATGGACCATTATTCAAAATATGTGCCTATTCTATTCTAGACCTACACATCCATTCTGTTAAAAGATTGCATGCAGTGAAAAAATGAAATCATCCTGGATGGTAAAATGAAAGGTATGGCATGTGGGTGATTGCTCTTATTGGGGAATTTGTGACTTTGTGAAGTGGTTGATTTTACTTTCAGAATGAGGGCATTCTGAGAATTATCTCTTTTACCATACGGCAGTTCTAATTCATTTGGCGTTTCATGTAAAGTTTAATAGAAGAATTTCAGAGTAAACATGATCTTCCTTTACCTGACAAATTAAGGTAATTTAAAGCTCAAATCTGACCTAAGTTCAAAGTTGTTAAATACCTTAATTTTCATCTGTGTTTTGTGTCAGAAAATAATTTTAATATTAAAGGACAGCTGTAGACTGCTAATGACTCGAATACAGTTTGACTGTTTTCATGAAGTGCTCTGTGGGATGTCAGAATATTTAATTCAGGATGTTAAAAACATCCCAAAATGTCACAATAATTATATCACAGCAGGCAATTAAAACACTGGAAAATGCCAACTGACTAAGAGTGTGCCTTGTTATTTAGGAAACTATTAAGAGACTGACATAAAAAGTAGAAAATACAGATTACAACCTGAGATTTCAATATGTAATGAATATGTTATGTGAAATTGATATTAGATACAATAAGAGTGAGACCCCAGCCTCACTACAAAGTCCTCTTAAAGTGAAAGGTCCCTCTTGATCTTAAGTAGCTATGTTCCCACACTGTAAAGACAATGTTGGGTTTTCCATATCATGCCATATGCGTTGTAATACCTTCACACAATGGTTGTGTTAATTATGTCTTCTGTTGGCAGCTGTAATTGATCTGATTTTACCATCTTAAATGCTGAGAAATTGAATTATTTCCTATTTTCTTAAATAGTCCTTTGACAAAGCCAAATGGATCGACATTGTCTAACTGTGTGACACAGAAGACCTCTAAGAGTGATTACTGGTCCTTGAGTATTAGAGTACCATCTTCTGTCATTTCTTACCAAGTAGTCCTCATCCTTGAAGAATGCCCACTATCTACTTTCTCCACTCCTGCTGGAAATTCTTGGAGAAAGTCTTGCCATTGAGCTGATTTTGCCTATAGTGAATTCATGGTATGTTATCTTAGTCTTTATCTATATTTATTTTATTCTTTCTTTCTAGACTTTTCTTCTCATTCCCACCCCTACCCCCATCCCCATCCCTTGCCCTAACCAGCAACTGCTGCATTTCTTTTTCTTTTTACTCTTAACCCAAAGCCATAACAAGCAATTGTAGTAACATAGGACAAGTCTCACAAAATGCTTCCATTTTGAGCAATATGAAAGGTGCCCTCAAATAAACTTTTAAAGACAAATTCAGTTGAGGGATGGTGAGGGTGTGGCAGTGGTTGTGAAGGCCTTGAGGAGGCATTGGACCTTTGGGTACAAGGCCTCTTAGGGGAAAGATAGAAACCCTGAGGCCTCAGGGTATATGTTGAGGAGGTCTTTGCAGGAGAAGTTAGCAGAGCAGAGTATGGGGGCCATTTGAATTTTTCTGTTTTTAATCATTATTCTTGCTACATAACTGCTAGGTTCAGTTCTTGCCACCTGCAGGGTAGTCAGTATTACCTATGTTGGAAATTGTTATCAATCATCAGTGTCCTTTAAATTTTGACAACCTGGTAAGCTGGACGACCCTGTCCTATTTATGGCTCTGCCCCAACAAACTCCCCATGCCCATACTTGTTGACACTTAATAAATGTTATTGATTGCTTGATTATGGCAGCTGATCTAGCCTCTTACTTCACTGAGAAAGTTGGGACCATCCAACATACATCTTTAATCTTCCCTTACTCCTGGCTCCTTCCCATTTGCTCCCTTACTCTAAAAATAGTAAGTGACATTTTTTTAAATAACACTTAAGGTTTAGATAATGCTTCATATGCATATCTCATCAGATCATCACAAAAACCACGTGAGGTAAATACGATTATTACTATTTTACAGATAGGACACTTTGGTTTAGAGCAATTAAGTGACTTCCCCATGGTCTCCTGACTAGTAGGCATCAGAGATGGGATTTTCACCCTAAGTTTCTCCTTTTTACTTTTCCTTTCTCTCACTCTAATACATTAACTCTTTCAACCATCACCAACAATCTCCTAATAATCCAAGGAAATAATCCTTTTTTTTTTCTCAGCTTCATCCTTCTTGATAGCTGTTCTTGATAGCTTGTTCTCTGTTCCCAAAATGTTCCCTTTCCCCTTCTTTGTCTTTTGAATTTCTACCTATCCTTTAAATCCCAAGTCATATACTGACGTCTTCCCTGACCCCTCTTTTTGGAGAGATCCAAATAAACCTTCCCTCTCAGAACTCATATAGCATTGCATGTGCTTTGTACACTTAGCTGGTACTGTACGGTATAGCTACTTGTATAGGCTTTCATATACCACTACAAGTTCCCTTAAGACCAAGAATAAAGCCCTATATAAACTTTGTCTCTGCAAAGAGCACTGCTCATACATGCATAAATAAATAATAATTTATCAAATGCTTATTCTTAGTGGGAACATCAGTATCTAATTATAGTCAGAATGGAAGGAATACAATGTAAGTATGGAATGAGCTATAAGGGTTAGTTAACATGGTCTTTTTTCCTTCAGGTAATCAAGAAGCTTTTATTAAGTACCTACCATGTGCCAGGTGTTATGTTAGGTACAGGCACTTAATAGTTATTTTTTTGTAATTGTACTATTATCTGCATTATAGGTGAACTTTTTTTTCCTTGAGCAGCAATGTGATGTGGAGAGGCCCTGTGAATGTCAAAGAAACCTGAATGAAGGAGATATTCTTGCTTTGGAGAGACCCTATGATAGGGGACTATGTCAGAGGGCAAAAAGTTCCCTAATAGTAGCTGATGTTTGGAAAATGCTTCATATGTACTATCTCCTTTTATCCCCAGAAGAGTCTTGTGACATAATTGGTATAGGCTCCATTTTGCAGATGAAGAAACTAAGTGACTTGGCTATTGTTATAAATCTGGTGAGTGGCAGAGCCAGGACTCTGGCTCCTGGGTTCTGATTTCAGATCTGTGCTCTTTCTTCCATATCACTACCATTTCACACTTAAGGATTAATTAAACATAGTCTTTAAATTACATATTTAAGAAATGTTTGTTAAAGTCATTAGGCGCAGGTTATTGGCTGTGGTGAATGGCTTGCTTAAATCAGAGTTTTTTTCATTGTATCTATTGCTTATTATAGTAAGCTGATTATAGCTCTATAAGACAGCCACAACAATTCATTATTGGTTCATTTAAGCGGTATTGATTTTATTTTTCCACGGCAATGATTAATGCATCAGTTCTTGAGCTCTTGCCCATGACTTATCAGGGGCTGGTTGATGGCAGTAAAGAAGTGGTTGCTTACTTTTGTACTCTTAAGGATTATGGCACCTCAAAGCTTCTCTGATCTGTCATGGGGCCTTGTGTGTTTGTGGCTTGTTATCGTTAATGTCTTTTGGGAGGCAGCTCTCTGCAGAACCTAAAGTGAGATTTGAGTTCTTTCAAACCTGAAGAGGCCTTGGATTATTTGCCTCATTGGCTGGCAAAATAATCCTCTCATTTGGACTTGTCTCTTTGTGGTGTGTAGAGATAATGGGGACTTACCCACAAATACCATGATGTAGAATCTTTGAGTTGGATGTGAATTCAGAAACAATTGTCATGCCTTGGGTCCCCTACTGTGACCCCATTATTGTTAGGATATTTCCTCTCACTTCCCCTCTCCATCTACCCCTGTTCCTCACTTATTTGTCCTGTGTTTTAGTCTTTTAATACTCTTGTAGACAACTGAGTAGCTGAAATAGTAAATTGAATCAGGATAATGGCTTAATGTGTTATTACTCAATCAACCAGTAAGTATCAGTAATCACTGACTACTTGGTGTGCTTGGTTTTGGGGACACAAGTTAAGGACAATGAAAGCTCAAGCCTCTGTTCCCTCTGTTCAGACTACCCCTTCACTACAAACACCTGATATTCTCTGGATATCTGGAGATGAGGGAGATCAAGTTCTGGAGTAGGATTTCTCCAAAAATTTCCCCTGGAGTTCATAAGAGGCCTAGCTGCCTAGAAGCTCCAGACTCGTGCACGATTGGACCTCTTCTTTATTTTCTGCCACCAATAGAACCCAAGGAACTATGAGATTTAGTTGTGTGACCCCTGGCAAGTTATTTAACTCTGGTGGGCCTTAGTCTCCTTATCTGTAAAATGAGGGAATTAGACTGGATAACAATATAACAACTGAGAGAAGTTCTTTAGAATGTAAGCTCCTTGTGGGTAGGGATTGATTTATTCTTTGTACTTAGGTCCCCAGTGCTTAGCATGGTGTCTGGAACATAATAAGTACTTAATAAATACCCTTCTATTGATTAATTAGACTCTTACTGTGTACAGAGAACTCTTCTGGGTGCCAGGGGAGAGGCAAAGTTTAGATTACATGTGATCCTTGCTTTCAGGGAGCTTACAGGTTAAAGGGATATAACATCAGAAATATAATATAAAATACTACATGATAAAATACTACATTAAAGAGTTATAAAGCACAGTACTATGTGAAGCCTGAGTGGGGTGAGTATTACTTTCTCGGAGGAGGTTGGTAGTTTTTGTAGAAGGGTGGAGGCGGAAGCCAGATGGGATTTACTAGGATAGTCAGGGGGATTTTTTTTCCTTAAGAATTTGGGAGATCTAACTATGCTTATAGACAAATTGGAAGTAACTAGTGGTGATGAAGATGAAGGTACAAGAGAAAAGGGGGTGGAAATGGGGCAATAATTGCTAGGGCAAGGTCTGGGAGGACGTGGGAGGGAATAGGATCAAGAGAAGCCATAATAATTGATTACTAGGAATCTTTACAGTTGGTGATGTCTAATATTTGTTCATGAATAATTTATGCTTATATGCTGATTTATGATTTACAAAATGCCTAACGTTTTAAATTCTTAAATTCTTTGTTTCTATCTTGAGTGACAAAGTAGACATTGAATAGTATGATGAAATTTAAAAGTGCTTGCCTGATATAGAAAGAATTCTCTCTCCCCTTTCTCTCTCTCTCCCTTCTTTCCCCCTCTTTCTCCCTCCTTCCCTTCCTCACTCCCCCTCCCCCTTTTCTCCTGTAAATGGTCTATATTTACAAAGTACACATTTGCTTAGGAGAGATTAGAATAATGTGGGCTTTTTATTTTGCAGGCAGATTTTGAGATGTCAGCCTGGGCAAATTCCATATTTCACATCTCTTTGGAATTTACCTGTGGATATCCTCATTTCATCCTATCGTCCTAGCCATTTCATATACATTTTAAAAAAAAGATTCTAATCTACACCTTGTCTCCATATCTTGCTTAGGCTGTAAATGCCAGGTCTGCTTATGGGCTCAATCCTGATAATTGGCAAAGTATCTTTGACCTGATCAGTTTTCAGTATGGGCCAATTTAACCTTCCTTATGCCACATGGTGGTCCCTCGCTTCTAGGAGTTTGTCATATTGATACCAAACTTAGTGCAGACACTGGTTGGAACATCCCACTGCAGCCCAGAACTCTTGAACTCAAAAGATCCATCAGCCTCAGCCTCCCCAGTGGCTGGGATGATAATTATAGTTATACACCACCACACCTAACTCTAAGTACTTTGAGTGAACCTTTTTTAAAAAAAATCACTTTGCATGATGATTTCAAAAATTCTTCAAAGCAATTCTTCCTAAATGTCCTCCTGAATATTTGCAAACTTGTGGTCTGCCTTTCCCACTCTTAGCTTCATGGATTATTTTTCTTGTGTCTGCAAGAAATCACTTAAAAATATTCCTTCCTCAAATAACCTGGAAAATGTGGTTTTTCTTTTCAGAAATACTGACAATGTATTTCCACAAGTTTATTTGATGTCCTATTGTTAAACTTGTCCCATTATGTTGTATGTCCCTTGGGCTGTGGTTGTTAAGCATATTAAGTCCAAGACTTATTCTAAGCAAGTTGAAGAAGAACATGGAGACAATTATTTGGAAAATCGGAAGAAAATCTTTCCCTTACAACCCTATTGACATGTTGAGCTCGTTGGGCAATTTATTCCAAATAGCATTTTCATGTGTAATAGCTAGTTCTCTGCTTTGTTCTGCCTGTTTTGACCTGGCTTAAATCCCTTATACTTCACACTTTATTCTTAGTTAGCTCATTAGTCAGCAATGAAACTAATGAGAGTGCCCTCATTATAGAGGGTGAAATAAAATGGACTCCTTCTCTGAACTCTTATAGACTAATTATAGTTTGTACCCCTCATTTGTTATTTTTCATATGATGCCTTGAGCTGTTATGTATTGATCTTTTTTAACATCCTGTTTCCCCCAAATAAACTGTAACCATACTTTCCACCTCTTGGCATTCTTAGAATTAGTGTCCTATACATAGCTGGTACCCAGTAAAGAATACTTGTTGAACAGTCTAAATGGTGTTGGACTGGAAATCAGCAAGAAAACCTGAGCTTTAGTTGCGGCCCTTTCACTATTTGACTGTTGCTTTGGCAAAGAATTTCTCTTTTCTCTGCCTCGGTTCCCTCATCTCTAAAATGAGAATGTTTGGACTAGGAGACCTCTAAAGAGGTCACTGTGTGTATGTGTATGTGTATGTGTATGTGCATGTGTATGTGTATGTGTATGTGTGTATGTGTATGTGTATGTGCATGTGCATGTGCATGTGCATGTGTATGTGTATATGTGTATGTACACACATATGTGCATATAAATTTAGTTGCATAATATGTGTGTAACGTATATGTATACATTTGTGTGTCTATATAAATCCCATGGCTCTCTAAGGGTGATAAACAAAAGATGTCATTATAAAAGAAAATGTTATAGCTTTGGAATTGGTATAAATATAATATGGCCCACCCACTTTTGTCTTCTTACTCGCTGAATGTTAGCTGATGATTAAGAAAGTTCCTTTTCTGTCTCCGGCCCAATTGTGTCGTACGTACTACCAAACAGCTAAAAAAATGTTTGGATTCCCGGTACTGAACAGTTCTAGGAAATGTATTTCTAGTTGCCTATCACCTTCAGCCATGGAAAGAAAATCACGGCTGACAAGCAGCATGCTCATTAGGCAGCCATTCTGTGTCTCAGTCACAAAGGTATTAGGGAAAGATATTTATAGCTGACCTTTGGAGATTCATAATTCTTGTGAGTGAGAAACTATGATATTCCAAACAAAGGGTTTTCTCTTTAAAATTCTGATTGTTGAAGCAAAGAAACATTTAATTATTTGTAGTCAAGTTATATTTATTGATAATTTAATCAAAATATATAAGCATCATTTCAAAATTCAGAACCATTTCCATCTCCTCTAAAAGATGTGGAATTAGAACAAATAAAACCCAATCAGTATCTTTCACCTAAGAAAAATCTAGTGTGGGTAAAACCCTCTCAGGTCTATTGCTTTGTAATGTTTCCCAATTCCCCCATAGACACAAATACGATTATTTTCTTTATTTAAAGTTTTTATATGTGCATTGTTCAGTTAATTTGCAATGCAGAACTGGTGCTTTGAATATATTAAAAGTCAAAAAAAGAATTATAGTTGTAAAATGCTGTATAACATATGGAAAATTAATGTTACTGCTTTTTACCCTTTGTATCTTCATTTCTTCCTTTTCTTTCTTTTTTTTTCTTCCAGATTTCCTTGCATTAGAGAACATTCTTAGCTTCCTTGTGTTTATCAAGAATTCTCCTGGAACATTCTATTGTCTAGAAAAGGTAAGAACCAAAAGAATACATTTTATCTCCAGATTAATACATTCTCATTTGTGCCATTTAGGTTCAACATCCTTATATGGTAAGCAATTAAATGCTTCATGCTGTGAATATCAAATGTGCCAATTGTTTTGCCCTGTTCTGAGTGTAGAAAAATTCAACCTTTACAAATCAAGTACCTTGATTGAAAAAAGGCAACCTTTACAAATCAAATACTTTAATTTTTTTTTCTTTTGGTGGAAAGAAAAAAAGGTTGGCACACAGTAAGGCATCTGTTCCATATGTATGGAAGTTGTGGAAATACTTTGCCTACTTAACAATAGCAGTGTTGTCCCTGACTCACTAGGAAATTGCTTTAGTACTTTAGGCCTCAGTTTCTTTTTTATTTTTTTTTAAATGGGAATAAAAAAAGTTGGTCTGAAAATAGTTGAAAAAAATATTTTAAAGAGCTTTGCAAATACAAAAGGTTATTTGGACATTTTCTTGAGATACGAACGCCTGGTTCACAAATATACTAGATGTAATAAACAACCAGATGCAACAACCTTCTTCCCCTTTTGCTTTGTCACCCCAGTCCTTTGTCACTGTTCCGGACAGCAGCCAAGCTGTCCTGGAAAAAAGAGACTACTTTGTGACCAGCCCTGGGAACTGACTTACTTTACCACTACCTTTCTTTCCAGTTAGTCACTAAATCAGCAAGCACATCTTAGCTGTTACCATAGGTCCCCTGATACAGAGGAAGGAGTGTTGGATTTAGAGTTAGGAGGCCGTAGCTCCACAATGTTTCATTTCTCCAAACACACATTAGCTGTGTGACCCTGCACAAGTGACAGCCTCTCTAAGTCTCAATTTATTCATCTGAATAAAAAAATGCTTATGCTGTCTTCCTCACAGAGTTATTGTGAGCAAAGTCCTTGAAGAGTAACATACAAATGAATTTTTACTTTTACATTTCAGGAGATTGTGTGTCAGAGTCATACTTTTGAAACAAGTACATCCTTAAGGAATAAGAAATGACCTCAGTAGGAAGTTTCAGCAGTAAGCTATTAACTGTGAATATGAGCATCCATCTCATTATTGACAGATACTTTCTTGACATTCCCATGCCAAGTTTTTGTAGTTGCTTGCTCTTACGGCCACAATTATGCAAAACCTAACCCAGGGAAACACATACAGCACAATGCCTTGAGAGACGTTTAAGTGAGGCAGAAAATATTTTCTTTCTTTCCCTTCACTTTGCTATTTGAGTAACATGGGAAAGTAAAAGTGTACCTTCCTTAAAGGGTATACATACATGGTGATGGGGGGGGACTGGTAAGTAAGGAATAGAAATAATTGGATGAGAAGAAAAGCTTGTGGAGACAAAGTCAGAGCAACCAGGAGAGAACAGGACTCAGGACTTGGGACTCAGGAGATGTTTTTGCTTTTACCTTGTACTGCTAAGATGATTTTAAAGTTTGGGCAGGTCATGCTGTGGGACCATAAAAAATGGGTGGAAAGTGAGTGAGAAAGAGAGAGAGAGAGAGAGAGAGAGAGAGAGAGAGAGAGAGAGAGAGAGAGAGAGAGAGAGAGAAGAGAAGGAGATATGATACTTGTGAGCTTCCTCCCCTTCAAGTGACAATGGGGAGCTTGGGAGCAGGGTATCTGACAGAACCATGATCCAGTCAAGAGACCATTAGGACCTGAACTAGGTTGTGGCTGTATGAGTAGAGAGAAGGGGACGCATATATGTCTAGATGCTTCAAAGGTAAAAAGATTTGGCGACTGATTGGATGTGGGAGGTGAGTTAGGGTGAGGAATCAAGATACAGGAGAAACCCACATATAGGGGGTAAGATATATGATAATCCTACAAAAGGGATTAAGAATGAATTGGATAGGCAGGAAAGGCAGTGTAGCATAGTGGATAATGAGACTCCGAATTGACTTGGAGCCCAAAACACCCATGTTCAACCTCTACCTCAGATACTTACTAGCTGTGTGACATTTGCAAGTAACAATCTCTTTTTACCTCAATTTCTTCATCTGTGAAATAGGGACAACAATAGTATCAGCCCTACATGGCCTTTAGGAGCATCAGATATAAAATGTAATGTATGTAAAACTGCGAAACTTTAAAGACCTCTATACATTTGAACCATTATTATTAAGAGATGACTCAGGAAAGAGTAGTGTTCTAAAGGTAGGAGGATCCACAGCAGCGGTTCTCAACCTTCCTAATGCCATGACCCTTTAATACAGTTCCTCATGTTGTAGCGACCCCCCCCAACCATAAAATTATTTCTGTTGCTACTTCATAACTGTAATTTTGCTACTATTATGAATCGTAATGTAAATATCTGATTTGCAGGATGTATTTTCATTGTAAAAAATTTAACATAACCCACAGGTTGAGAACCACTGAGCCATAGCCTTCTGAGAGCAGTCATTCAGCATGTTGTCCTGTCCAGTGGAAGTATTCCTTGAGAGATGGAAAGTAAAAGTGTACCTTCCTTAAAGGGTATACATACATGGTGATGGGGGGGACTGGTAAGTAAGGAATAGAAATGTCCCATTGCTGTCCCATTGGCCTCAGCATCTCTTCACAGATTTCAGGCTCAAAGACTGTGTCCTTCAGACCCTGTGGCTCTGGTGTTGGAAGGAAGAAGGGGAATGGCAAGAAGGGGATGGATGGTGAATCTGCTTCTAGCACAAACTGCTGCAGTGAAATCATTTCAATCTCATTTAAGCTGTGTCACCAACTGGAGGGGGATCCCCTGTTACTGTCTTTAAAGAACTCTTCCAAAGTTGCCATTTCACTGTCTAGGGAGGCAGAGCTCTATCTGACAATTTGAGGCTGGCCTGGATTATTCTTCTGGAGAGACTCCTGTGGGATGGACTCATTCCTGGGAGGGACTGTTCTTGCTTGCTTACAGCTAACACAGAGGAACTCCAGGCAACATCTCAAGGCAAAGTAGCCAACCACATCCCTATTGGGCACCGGATCTTGTCTCTCAAATCTCTTGGTTCTGCTGTGGATCCAATAAACGAAACATCTTACGTTAAGAGGGGAGCTGTTGCCTGCTCTGGGGTGGATTCACAAAGGTTCCCATCAGAATTGTAACCTTTGGGCAGGCCTGTGTGCTTGGCAATGAGGGTTGAGCTGGAAGGGGGTAAGTAGATGGCTGAGGTAGAATGAGCCCTGGCATCCAGTTCTGTGTGCCAAGGCTTGGGCGTGGAGTCTGTTGAATGCTCAAAGTGGTCACTGCTACCTCCATGTTTCTGCCCACTATCTTACTAGTGACTTTTACTGTTGGTCCACTGGGAGCATCTCTTTCACCCTGGCTGTTTGATTCTGTGGGGGCGATGGTATCTGGAGTCTCTTGGTGCAATTTGAGATACTGGAAAGTAGATGGAGAAGCAAAACTAGCTTCCAGGGAGGGCAGTTAGTGGTTGATTTGGAATATTGTCTTGAACCCTCTGTCTTTGATTTGATGAGTTTGACCAAGACCTTGGATCTAATAAAGTGGCTTTTGTTTGTTTTGTTTTGATTTGGACAGGGTCATTTAATTTGTACTAATCCACATTTTTTTCTTCTAGTTTTTCTTTATGTCTTCTTTTGGTGTTCAGTTTGTCTATGCATTGTTTCTACTCCTCCTGGATCTGTTCCTTGTTCTTCATATTGTTCTTCAGAAGCATATGTTTTTGTTAACTCAGTATCTGGATCTGGGTTAGGAGATGATGGTTCTTCTCTTCCCAGGGAAGCGGAAGAAGTGGCAAATAGTGTCAAACACCAAAAAGGGGCTAAAAAGAATGAGGATTGAGAAAAGGTCATTCTGTTGAGTAAGAAAGAGACCGACGACTAGCGATCTTGGGACGAGTAGTTTTAGTTGAGTGAAGATAGACTGAAGCTAGTCAAGAAGTGAGTGGGAGGTGAGAAAGTGGAGGCTGTAAATATAGATGGCTTAATCTAGAATTTTGCTATGACAAGAGTGAGGAGATATAGGATAGGAGTTAAGTGAAGGATTTTTAAGGATAGGGAAGATATAACCATGTTTATAGGCAGCATGGGAGGAGCCAGCAGATAAAGAGAGATTGAAATTAGAGATAAAGAATAATTGATTAAAGGGACAAATTCCTAGAGGACATGGGAGAGACTAGAATCAAGAATGAAAATAGGAAATCTCTCTCTTTTTTTTTTTTTGGAGAGGGGAGGCAACTGGGGTTAAGTGACTTGCCCAAGGTCACACAGCTACTAAGTGTCTCATGTCTGAGACCACAATTGAACTCAGGTCCTCCTGACTCCAGGGCCAGTGCTCTATTCACTGCTCTACTTAGCTGACCCTGAGAATGGGAAATATTAGAGGGATTTGAGGTGGGATATTATGAAGAAAAGGGAACTCCAATGGATGGCCGTATTTTTTTTCTAGTAAAGTATGAGGTGAGTCATTCCGCTGAGGTGGATGGGGACAACATGTATCTTGAGGAGAAAAGTGAAGGTTTTTATACAAGACACTGTGGGCAGTGTAATTCCAATATCTAAATTCCTGGGGGACTAGCGTAGGTAAAAATCTTAGTCCAAAATTGAAGGGGTGAGATACAGGGAAATATAGAAACACAGGGGAGTATGGTTAAGGAGAAGAATTTCAGAGTTGTGGGTAATGGAGATAGAATACTTTTAGGTGATGGTGATATTAAGGGTATGAACATCCCCAGAGTGACTGAGTTGAATTGAAAATGCAAATTATGGGAATTGAAGAACTTGATAAACTCAGAAGCAAAACTATTTATGGGAACATAAATGTGTACACTGAATTTCTGAAGGATAAGGGTAAGCACTGCAGTGGAGAGGAAGACTAGTGAGTTAGATATGGAACTTGTGCATGTATGTCTGTATATATGTTCTGGAATGATTATTCCCACCTCCCATTCACACTGATGAGTCAGATCCCAAGAACATGGCTACTATGTTTCTCCTCAGGGGTCTAGGGGTGCCCCTAAGGGACTGCAGACTGTTGTGTTGTTTTTTTTTTTAGTACTGTAGTTCATGAATCCCCCACTGCTATGCTTTCTTCTAAAATTATCAGTTGATATCAACTAACCAGTCAGACTTAATTTTTACAAAGAAATATTTACTAAGGTAGCAGAATAAGAACAATTGGCACAGATATTCTCACCAAGAGCCTGTGGCATAATTTCTCACAAGTACGCACAGAGAACAGGGGAAAGTAGATTCAGGCTTAGAGTGTACATGTAGCAAAGGGTAACTGAAAGTCCTCTTGCTGGGGTCCTCAAGCTGTCTCCTCTATTCTTCTGGACTCTTTGTAGGTACTCGAATCTCCTTTCCTCATCTCATTCTGTCTGCTCTTAGCTCCTGATGCTGGAAGCTGCTTCTGTCTCAAGAGACACTGGTAGCATGATCAAGAAAAAGCCCACATCTTCCCAACTCTGTGACATTCAGGGGTCTTTGACCAAGGGGGGAGCAAAGTGATTAGAGAGGAGACACCTATAGTAATGCATCTCTCCTCCAATCCGTGTCTTCTCAGGGGTTTACTTGGAATGCCCCTTTTCTCTGGTTCTGCCTAGTTCAGTGGATTTTATGCTGGTCCCAAACAGTAGGACTAAGTCCCTTGGCCAATCTGAACAGATTTTGTCACACTGAAGAAGCGTTCAGGCCATGTTCACACCTAGTGAACAATTAAGATGTGTTAAATTTGTCAGGGCATAGAAGCCAGGCGTGTGGCGGATAGAGCCTGCTCCTGGGATTCAGAAGAACTGAGTTCAAATGTGGCTGCAGATGCTTTCTACCTGTGTGACCCCGGGCAAATAAGTTAACCTCTGTTTGCCTCAGTTTTTTCATCTGTAAAATAGGAATAATAATGAGACAATATTTGTAAAGTGCTTAGCACACACTAAATGCTACATAAATGATAGCTCTTGTATTATCACTTTAAGTTAAATGGAGCAATTGTCTGAAGTGTCCTATTGTCATGTAAAATTAAAGAGTTGAATTATTTGGTCTCTGAGGTCTCTTCTAGCTCTGCATGTATGAACTTATGCACAAATCTGAACATATTATTCCTACCCTTAAAACCCTTCAAGGCTCCCCAGTTTGCCATAAGATAATAAAATGAAAACTCCTCAATGTAAGGCCCTTTACAATCTTTCTACTACTTACTTTTCCCATTATTCTCCCTCACACCAAAATTGAAGACTGTCTCCCCAACTCATCTTTACTTTCTCATCTCTATATTCACACAGTCATACCTGTCTGTTGAAATTTTCCTTCAGTGCCCAGGTTAGGTGCCTTTCTTCCAGGAAGTCTTCATGGTTATATCCAGCCAAACCTGTTTAGTCTTAAAATTTTCCTAGCAAATCTTGTCTTAATCTCCCCTTTTATCCTTCCTGTTTAGGTGAATACTTACCTGATAGAGATAGCTAGGAGGTATGTTGGAAAGAGGATTACCCAGGGAGTCAGGAATATTTGACTTTTAAACCCTTTCTAAGACTCATGCTGGTTGTATGGCTATAGGCAAGTCATTTGCAGTATCTCAGACTCAGTTTCCTTAACTAAAAAAATAGGAGGGATAACAGCACTGCCCAGTGACAAAGAGTTTCCCCAGGATTGCGTGAGTTAGTGTATGTGAAGTGCTTTTCAAACCTTAAAGAGCTCTACATAAATGGGAGCTGTCCTTAGTGTCCATGTGGGATTTTTGTGTTGAGTCATGATGATTACATTAGAATGAAGTTTTCACCTTGTAAAACACAAGGTGAATGTGGTGCTGGCCTCTGCTCAGTCACTAATAATGATTCTTAATCTTCTGGGGATAAATTCTATCACTATAACCCTTTGGGAATGACAAAGTTGAGCATTAAAACAAAGTAACATAGTAGAACTGTGAGACATGGTTAGGAATAAAATATTCCTTTTCAGTATACTTAGTGATAATAATAATAATAAAACAATAGCATTTATATAGTACTTTGAGTTTTGAAAAGCACTTTCCATATGTTATTTCATTGGATCCTTACAACCCTGAGATGTAGATGCTATTATCTTCCCCATTTTATAGATGAGAAAACCAAGACCGAGATACTTCAGTACTATGGATTTGTGATCTCATCGATGTGGTTGTTGCTCCATTGGTGTAGATATTAACCCTTCCAGGCCTTCTCACATCCAGTGTTCTTGTCCATGTTCTTCAAAAGATCCTCCAAGGAGGATTTATCCAATGCGTTGGAGGCTTTCCTCTAGATCTTTTCACCTTTTGCAGTTACGGGTTTGTGTACTTGTTAGCATGCTCCTTCTAGCTGCATGGCTAGCCCATTGGCTCTTCCAATGGCTTATTTCCTAGACATCTCCTATTAGTCTACTTCTTATCTCTTTTGAGCATTTTGTTTAAAAGTCAAAATGCTAGGCATGAAGAAGAAGGGCAGCTTCTAGTCCAAATTATTATATTTTTGTTTTTTGGACATGGATGATTGAAGAGATCTCACTCATAAGTTCTGGTGTCTGGTGCTATTGCTAGTATGGTTGTATGAGAGTCATTATCATCTTCATTAAGTGTTTAGTGAATATATATTATGTATAGGGTTTGTGTGACATTAGATCCTTGCCCTCAAAAATCTTATAATCTAATTGAGAGATAGTCAGATGTTTGAAAAAATAAAAAAACAATTGAAGGTAGTAATAAGTATTATAAGCAATAAGTGTGTTAGTCTGGACATCTGGGCATTGCAATAGACAGAGCACTGAACCGGTAGTCAGGAAGACCTAATTTCAAATCTGGCCTCAGACAACTTGCTGTATGACCCTGGGCAAGCCACTTGACATCTGCCTGCCTCAGTTTCCTCATCTGTAAACTGGGGATAATAATAGCTACTATCTCCCAGAGTGATTGTGAGAATTAAATGAGATAATATTTCTAGCCATTGTTATTATTATTGTTATCATCTGTCTATAACAGAGAAATTGTGTTTGAGATAGACAGATGATTGAAGTCTTCAGAATCTCGAGCTCTGACGTGGAAGAAGGATTGGATTTACTTTATATGCTTCTAGAAGAGGACGAATGGAGGCAGATTTTGTCTCAATATAAGGCAGAACTTTCTGAACAATTCAAAACTGTTCAAAAGTATAGATAACTTGAAGGGACCTCAGAGGACATTGAGTTCAATCTCCCCAATTTATTGGTAAGAAAACCAAGGCCCAGCTTTGCTAAGGGACTTGTCTAAAGTTACATAGGTAGTAAGCATCAGAAATCAGATTTGAAGCCAGGTTTCTGACACCATCATTGGTGCTGTTTTTACTAGGTCACTGGAGTAGATATCTTCATAACATCACTATGGGTACTAAACATTTACATTAAAGCTTACTCTTCCCACAATAACCTTGTGAGGTAGGTAGTGCAAATATTATTAAGCCCATTTTACAGCTGAAAAAAAAACATGAGGTGACAGGTATAATGTAACTTGTACAATGTTAGGTATCTATTAAATGTCAGAAACTGAACTTGAACCCAGACCTTCAAACCCAGAGTCCCATGTGCTTTGAATTAATGGCATGCTGTTTTTACTGAGTACTTCTTCCAGGGAGTCATTGATAGTGATAGAAACTGTTTCTTGGACCCGTTTCCACAGCAAACCCTTCATTATAGAATCCCAGGGGAAAAGTAAACTCGTCACCTTGATCCATTGATCTGCCATCCAAAAGGCTTTGCTGCCCTTTGTCTATTTCAGATGCATTATGATGGCAAGGTCCACTTGCTGTGATTCTCTTGGGTGGTCAAACAATAATGGAAGGCATTATGTATCTGCCTTCTGCTACCATTAAAAATACTTAGTCACAACCTTTTAAAGCAAAAATGAAGCAGAATTGCTTTGGGTTTTTTGTTTTACTTTCTTTTCACTCTAGCAAGTCCATTTTCAAAACTGTGTCTTGGTTACCTAGGGAACTAGCATTCAGCGTTACTGATTTTTATGAGATGTGAATCCAAAGTTGTCAGAATTGTTGGTTGGGTTTCAAGTGCTGACCCTTGTACTGACTGCAAAGTAACATAATTTTTATTTTTTATTAGTCAGAAAGATCAAAGGTGGTCGTTTTAAAATAGGCCTTTATGATGGAAGAGCTTTGGAGAATAGAGAAGGGGGGAAAAAAAGCTTTTGTGTTGAAGACATTTTGTCTTTTATCAGCACTTGGAAGCAAGATTGTCAATATATGTATTTCAGGTGGTATAACAACCAACACATACTTATTTCTGTGCAACAGATAGATAGGTTATAGATAAAGCATTTATTAAGTGCTTACTATATTAAACACTGTGTTAAACACTGAGAACACGAATGTCAGCAAAAAGAAAGGTAGCCCTTGCCCCCAGGAAGCTTATGTTCTGATGGGGAAGAGAACAAATGAAAAGGAGGTAAAAAGTGGGAGAGAAGGAGTGGGGAGAAGGTACCCACACAGAAATAATGGAAATGAATGGAGGATCAGGAGTGGAGCTGGAGACAAGTGAATGCATTTTAACATCTTGATACACTATACATTTCATGCTGGACGTTGCATGACCCACTATTAAGATTTCTCCTGTTCTGGTTCCATGTCCCTTCCATCAGAGCCAATAGTTAATATTCTCTCAAACTGTAGTTTTCTAGATTGCAAGATCCCTGAGAGAGAGTATAGACGTATTTGATGTAGCACTGTATCTCCTTCATCTCCTAGGATTATGTGTTTCAAAGAGTAGGTGATTAATAAATTATTATTGAATGGATAAATATATCAATGAGTTGACAGAATTTTCATTCTTTAAGACTCTGACTGTCTCTTGCTTTTCTTTCTGTTTTAAGAAATGTGTCTATAGAGCTCTTTCAGTCACTAATCTCTTTTGGCTGTCTTCTATTACCCTGGAATATGGTTTGCAGGAGTTTCCAAAATAGTTCCTTTCTTATTTGCAATGGATGTACTGCTTTTAGAGAGCTGCCTGTGTGTTGACATAACATTTAAAGGAAGATACACAAACAAAACCTTGATTCAGTTTTTTAAAAAAATTGAATAAGCACAATTCTTATCAAAAGAATGTTGAACTGCCCTTGATACCTGTTGACTCATTCTACCACCAAATCTATTGTATCACCTTTATTTGATCCAGAGTAAGGTGTTGTGGGTTGGGTTAAAGCAAGTTTTAGGTATATGGCCTGGTTCTGAATGACTCAGTGGTTTGAGGCTTGACCCTAACCAATGGATAGAGCTGATCACCACAGTATACTCTTTCCTGGAACTTCAAGTGATACAATAGGACCTCTGGCCCTCTGTAGTATATGTAATTATACAACTTGTATAGGACAGTAAAATACAGAGTTCAGCTACATGTACATTTAATCATATATGTCTGTGTACAAAGAAATGTCTATACATTCATGTGCATGTGGCTGAAGTTAATTCTTTATGCAATAGAAATGTGCACACACTTGAAGATTAGTCAGTGAACATTTTTAAAGCACCTCCTATGTGTGTTAAGAGCTGTGCTAGATACTGGGGATAAAGATACTGAAAATGGAACAATCCCTAACCTTGAGTACTGAATGAGTTCAAATACGTATATATTTGATATCAAATTTATAAATGCAAATGGAATCATTTATATTTACTGACACACGAATGTACAGTGCTTTCAAAAATAAGCCAACATATGGGCAAATATTTACAAGATTTTTCATTTGAAAAGAATGCCTAAGGGTGATTGAATTTGCAGTGCCCTTTCAATAGAAATGGTTTTGCTTTCTTTCTGCTACCAATAATATTTAATGGAAGAAAAAGCAAGCTAGTCGAGTTTTAGATTTGATGCAGAGGCTGGTGTTGTGATGAAGGAAAGCACTTTGTCAAAGATTTTTTGAATTTGTTGCAAATTTTCTGGAAAAGCTATAGGGATGTAGTTGATAGAGGGCTGGCCTTGGAGTTAGAGATACCTGGATTCAAATCTTCCTGCTGGCATAGACTAGCTGGGCGCCCTTTGATAAGTTCCTTAACCTCTCAGTGCCTCAGGCAACTCCTTAACACCATAAGTTACAGAGAAAGTGTGTGGAGAGTTTTCATGCCTGCGGTTCCTTATACTAATGAAATTAAAGATCTAGTCCTGCTCTTTATCCTTGTCTCCAGTGCCTAGCATAGAGTAGGTGCTTAATAAAGGCTTACCAAACTAAACTAGAGTTAAATGAATAAACTATGGTGGGATGGGGAAGGAATAAGGAAAGGGGAAGCAGAGGAGAGATTTCAGAAGCGAAAGCATTCCTTTAATATCCTTACACATATGCATGAGGGCAGCTAGGTGTACAGTGGATAGAGTGCCGGTCCTGGAGTCAGGAAGATTCACCTTCATAAGTTCAAATCTGGCCTCAGACACTTACTAGTTGAGTGACTGTGGGCAAGTCACTTAACCCTTTTTGCCTTATTTCCTCATCAGTAAAATAAGCTGGAGAAGGAAATGACAAACCATTCCGGGTATCTTTGTCAAGAAAACCCCAAATGGAGTCACGAAGAATTGGACACAACTGAAAAACAACAGGACAGAAAAAGCCCCCACATATTTATGTTCACATTCTCAATGGAGCTTTAGAATCATTTAAATCAAAGGCCCCTGGGAAAACTGTCAATTTACGGTATGTTGTTCTTCCTATTTGGATAGGTTTGACCACGTCTCTCCCTTGCTCGAGAATCTTCAGGGTCTTATTGTCCTTAAGATAAAATACTTCTCTAGACATATGACGTTATTTCCCTTTGTGCACCTGCCATTCCAACCAGCCTGGGCTACTTGTTGTTCCCTGGCCTATGCACTCCATCTTTTGCTTCTGTGTCCTTGTATAGGCCATATGCCCTCCCCTCCCCTCCCCCCACCCAGCTGGAGGACATTCCCCTCTCCCCTCAGCTCTTTAGAATCCTTAGATTCCCTCACTGCTTTTCAGAGGTGCTTAATAAATGCTTATTGGATCAGCCCAGCACAGGTGCCTCAGACCCTGGCAAGCCTTTCCTTGTGACCCTGGATCTTAGTGATCTCTCTGTTAGCTTATCTTTTGTTTTTTTCTGCTTACATATTGTAGCCCTCAGTAGAATGTAAACTCTCTGAGGGCAGAGACTGATTTTTATTTTGATGTTGCAAAGAAAGTGTGTCAAGACAGTGCAATGTCTTTAGGTGTTTAATAAATGTTTAACTGAATTGAAGTCTGAGGAGAGAATACTAGATGAGGTAAAAAGCGTTTGCTATTGATTATGCTGTTAATTCATTATAATAAAGACAAGATTCATTTGACTTATTTGTATATTAATTCAATTAAATTCAGTCAAAGAGACATTTATTAAGTGCCTACTATATACAAGTGTCTACTGTTGCAGGATGCAAATGCAAAAAAAGGAACCATTCCCTGTCTACTGAGGGGAGTGGAACAACCTTTACATAAGAGAAGGAAGTAAACAGTAATTTGAAGAGGGAGAGAGCATTAGCAGCTGGAGGTGTGTGGGTCAAGGAAGGCTTCTGATATAGGAGGTGGCATTTGAACTGAATCCTGAATGAACAATTATAAGGATTCTAAGAAGTGGAGATGGAGTAGGAGTTCCTGGGGGAGGGTTTGTATGAATGCATCGAATTTCATGTTGTTCTTCCTTGATTTTTGAAGACAAGCAATGATATTATGATGTTGGGGTGAAGGTATAGTGTGGTCGACTATGGCCGATCAGTCCAATATGAACTTGAAAGGATCTACCACATGTTGGGTACAAATAGTCCATTTGAACTTTTGGGATGGAGATGTCTCTAGATTTGTGCACCTCCTTCTTTGATAAAAGGCATGCCATCCTGGGGGAGTCCTGTGCCTGTGTCTCCCATGTTTCACAAAAGTTCTTCAGAGAGACCTTGAGAATGTCCTTGAATTGCTTCTTCTGACTGCCACGTGAACACTTGCCTTGTATGAGTTCTCAATAAAATAGTCTTTTATGCATTTGGGCAATGCGGTCAGCCCATTGTAGATGCACTCTCTGCAGCAGAATTTGAATGCTTAGCAGTTCAGCTTGAGAAAGGACTTCAGTGTCCGGTACCTTATCTTGCCAGGTGATCTTCAGAATCTTTTTAAAACAATTCAAACGGAAGTGGTTCATTTTCCTGGCATGGCACTGGTAGATTGTCCAGGTTTCATAGGCATTCAGCAATGAGGTCAGCACAATGGCTCTGTAGATCTTCAGTTTGGTACATAACCTAATACCTCTTCTCTTCCATACTTTCTTTCAGACTTCCACAACACTGAGCTAGCTCTGGCAATGTGTGCTGTCAACATCATCAGCTCTGTGGACATCCCTGAAAAATGTACTGCTAAAGTAAGTGAACTTATCCACAGCATTTCAAATTTCTCCATTTTCTGTAACTGGTGGTTCCTTGTATGGATGGTAATGGTGTGATGCTGGCTGGTGGAGAACCTTTGTTTTTTTGGTGTTGCTTGTCAGGCCAAAATTGCACAGGCAGCAGAGAATTGATCCATATCCTAATATCCACTTTGGGGGAATGTGAAATTAGAAGAAAGCCAGAGTACTAGAAAATGTGAAAGTTTGTGCTATGGCCCATGTGAAGAAACAGACTTATTTTATAAAGAGATATTAAGGATTTCTCAAAAGCAAGCAAGCTATACATGTCTGATTTATCCATTACAGTAGTGGGATGAGGTGTTCTTGAGTGGCTCCTTCTGTCTGTGGGATACTCAGCCAAGGGTTTAAGGTCTTCTAAAATCTGGCCACTTGCCTTTCAGGTTTTAATTCACTTACTCCCAATAAATTAAAACTTCTTTAAACTCTACAAAATTTTTGAATTTGGACAGAAATATTTCAGAAATCTATCATGTATTTTACCTTCATACACAGTCTATTGGGCATAATTCAGCATATATTAATGACATAGGGTTGTAATTATGATCACCAATTATTTTACTGTTTTAGAATACAGAGTATATATATGCATGTTTCTGGAAGTTGAGTGGGCAAGAGAGTAAAGTGCATGGTCTTTGTGATAGTATTTTTTAGAGAACTTTTAATTTAATTTTATTTTGCTGACTTCCTGTTGTGGTTTATGACTGTTTTTTGTATGATTAAAGCAGCCAGAAATCTGGCTGCTGGATAAATGGGATGTTATTGCAGTGGTGTGATTTTCAGGCTTTACAAACTTTTCATGGGATTATAAAATTTAAGAGTTGAAAAAGACTTTTAGAAATCAACTAATCCAATTCCTTCATTTTATAGATGAGGAAATCAAGTCCCAGAGGGTTAGTGAAATGCTTTGCCCAGGCTTACACAATGAAACAGTGTGAGATTAGATTGGACTAGAACCCTGGTCGCTGACTCCCATTTCAGTGTCCATTCCATCATACCACACTCCTCTTCCTTGGTGTCACCTCTTGTCCTTGATAAGAAAGAAGAGAATAGTAGAACTAATTCCCACTTAAGCAATGGTTTATTCATTTCTCTTTCCTGAAGTCTGAGCCAACAAAAGGACTGTTTTCAGATAGATTAGTTTCTTAACATTAGACATAATGAATAAAGAATCATTTTCTTAAAAATGGATTTTTTTTTTGGTGACAGTAATATACTAACATGTGATGGGTAATTAGTTCTCTAGGATAATAAATTATGGAGAATTTCATCATCTTAAAAAATTTTTTTTGATGTTCTTTTTTTTCATTACTGCCCTTTGGAATGCCTTCCCTCCCCCAAACCCAACAGGACTCATCATCTTAACAAAGAAGTACAGTTAAACACTATCAGCACGTGGGTCAAATCTGAAAATACATCATGATTTGTTTTATATAAAAGCATAGTGGTCCTAAACATCAGCTTCATAGAAATACAATTTCATAGACAAATATTTGATCTTAAAAAGGATAATAGACAATAGGGAAAGGACAATTTGGAAATATGACTAGAACTGATCATGTTGAGCTAGCATGGTTTATTTTAGTCTTTGTTATATGATAATGAGAATATTAGTCACTGCAGAACTAAATTATCAAGGTAGCAGAATTGAGAAATAGACTGGAGAAAGAGTCCACTGTGGATTTTAGTTAGTACATTTGGTCCAATGTCTCAGACTATTTTACATTCAAAATAAATTTAGACATTAGCTCTGCCATTTGGAATTAAAGCTCTGCCTTGATAAATGGTGACATTTTAATCTGGTATTGGGCATGCATTAAATCTGCTCTCATGGGATCTTCATTAATTGTCTAGAGAGGAAAGGAAAATCTCATACTAGGGAACTGATAGCAATAAATTGGGAGTTTGTGTAAGAATAGTGAAAGACAAGGAGAAAAGAAATTGGTGATTTGAATTCTGCTTGGAGAGTTTTAAGTTACATTCATGTTGAATGGACTAAGCTCACTTCTTGTAGAAAAATGAAAGGGAAACCATTCAAAGAAAAATAGCCCAAGGCATTTATTTAATAATCCCAAGAATTCCAGTAATACTGTCCTAGAAAGACCCAGCACTGATAGTCTGTCCACAGGAGATGAAATTTGGTTTTGTGAAGCTTTCAGAGACATCACCTATTCAAATGCTAGTGTTGACATTTTTATGTGGTGTTTGTTACTTTTGAAATAAATAGAACCATAGAGAAGTGACTTTTTAAGACCTCATAGATAAATTAACCGAGCCAGGAACAGGAACAGAATTTCCTGACTTTACACAGTCCCTAGTCATGTAGCACAGCACATTCATTTTTAGATAGATTAATAACTGCAGCAGCTAGAATGTTGTATTGAATTCCAGGCATCTTGATACTTGTAAAAATACCGAGTAATCACAGGCAATTATTAGAATTGCAAAAATGAATTAGGGTTTAGAGCAACTGATTTAGAAAATCTTAAGGTAGCTACATTTTAATCATGTTACTTGACTGAGAAAAGAGAGGAACTGTTAAGTAGAGTTAAATATTTAAAGCAAAGTTAAGGCAAATTTGGCTAAATATTAAGTATTATAATATTTTTGTCAACTGGAAAAGTGGGTAAAGTTCTTCTGCTTTAAAGATAATCAAAATTAGAATATACAGAAAAGTAGAAAGTTGAGGAAGAATTTTATACTGACAAAAGGTTGAATGAAATGAATCAAGTGTTTTCTTGCATTTTTGGTTTCAGTGATCTGTGGGTGGTGGTGGGGAAAGAATCTTTTTTTCTTTACAGAAGTTTAGGAAATCTTGAGATAAAGATGCACTGCCAGTTTCAGAGATGCCTGGGAGCATGGCATCATCTCAGAGGTGGAACACTAGGCTAACATTTTGGGGGGGAGGGAAGCATAAGATTTAAGCCCATGGCAGGGTCGTTGATGGTAGTTAATATCTGTGAAAAGTGACTCACTAAGCAGCTGTAATAATTCCTAGAGAGGGTACATTTACATTGCTTTAGTCACACCATCTATGTAATTATTTATGCCACATCAATCCTCCTTCCATACACTAACTCATGTTTGACTTCCATGTTTTTCCATAGAATTAATAAACTCAACAAAATCAGTTTCTGTCTTCCCTTTTCTTAACATTTTCTCTTCCTTTCCTTTCCTTTCCTTTCCTCTCTCCCTTTCTCCTTCCTTCCATTCCTTCCTTCCTTCCTTCCTTCCTTCCTTCCTTCCTTCCTTCCTTCCTTCCTTCCATTCCTTCCATTCCTTCCTTCCTTCCTTCCTTCCTTCCTTCCTTCCTTCCTTCCTTCCTTTCTTCCTTCCTTCCTTCCTTCCTTCCTTCTTTCTTTCCTTCCTTCCTTCCTTCTTTCCTTCCTTCCTTCCTTCCTCCTTCCTTCTTTTTTCTTTTTTCTCTTTTCTTCCTTTTTCCTTTCTTTCTTTCCTTCTTTCCTTTTTTCTTTTCTTCCTTTTTCCTTTCTTTCCTTATTCCTCTCTCTCTTTCATCTCTTTCTTTTCCTTTCTGTCTCTTTTTCTCCCTATACCTCTGTCTTTCTGTCTCTGTTGCTATCTGTCTGTCTTTCTTTCTTTGACTAGAATTGTGATCTCTGCAGTATAAGGAACTCTCATTGAAGAAGCCTCTTCTACCAATCCAGAACAACACCTGCTACGCACATGGCAGTCTTAGAGAAATGATTAAGACCTGAGATGTTGAGTAACCTTTCCAGGGTCATAAGCCAGCATGTGCCAGAAGGAGGACTTGATCTTAGGTTTTCCTGATAATAATGCCGGGTCTCTATTTAATACACTATGCTATTTTTCAGCCTCTATTTCTTATTCGTTAATTTTGTGCTGTAAATATTAATGATGTCCTCATTTATATTTGCTCTAAATGCTTATTTTTTGATGTTTGCATCTTATTGTTCAGTTAAATGATTTACATTCTCAATTGCATTGTCTTTCATAAAATTATCCGTTTGATCCCATAATGATATTTTCTTCCTTCCAAGATTCTTTCTATGTTTATCTGATTAAATAGTTTGAACTTTGTAACCTACCTACCCCAATTTGACAGTTAGGTAGAGATGGTTTTATAAGGGAAACTCCAAAAGTAATGAAAGGCTTAAAACAAAATGAATGGCAAGTACACAAAGAAAAAAAATCATGTCGCACTTTGTCCAAGGAACTCCATCCTTTTGACATTTGAAAGTCATTTAGCACTCTTTCCTTTAGGAAGTTAACATTTTAAAGTACTTATGTGTAGGCCTTATTACCTTCAAATGCTCCACAAAAATAATTTTAGGTACTAGATGGAATTCCAAGCAAGTTGATGATAATGGTACAGTCAAAATACTGAATGATCTTGCTTAGAGGCTCATTTTAGAAATTATGAAAGGTCTTTCCTTTTCTGAGATTTCCTAAGGAAAAGCAAGTAGCCAAAGATGAGGGGAGGTATAAAAATACCGTGTGGAAAAGTCTTCCTAGAAATCATACTCGTTTTCCTGTTCAGAGTTGCAGAGTTAGTGTTCTAGACAAGATTCCATTTAAGCGAGCCCTGGGAACATCTACCTGAGAGTCTGTGTGTACTAGAGGTAGTTCTACTTTTTAAAGTGATCCTTCCTAGAAGTTATTGACAAATTGAAAAACACATCACATTGCCTGACAAATAAGCAGTTGGAGACATCTTCCATGTACAATAAGCTAGTCCTTTCTGACTGAGGAGAAAGACCAATGAGCCAGCCTGCTAATGGTGTAATCGAGAGCAGTGAATCATGAGAAGCCATCTGCATGTCTTGTGTGCCCCTTTCTGTAAGGGGAATAGGGCCTGTACTATATTAGTGTTTAAAAGCTCCTTTCAAAAACTTCAGATCCTTATTTAGGCACAACCCTACAGTGTAGAGAATAAGACAAACCAAAGTATTCATTGCAACTCCTCCTCCCACTTTCTTGTGCATGAAAATTGTAAGCAAGTTAGAACCAATTTAATATTATTGCAAACTAGAAAATGATTCCTGTGTATTTAGAAAACATGCTGTGGTTGAAGAAGAAGGTGAAGTTGTGGGAGCTGGGACTACCTTTGCCATGCGCATCCTTCAAAATTGCAGAGGAGTTTATTTTGAACTTCAGCAGAGGTTATGCAGTATTCTTACAAGCAAATGCTAATTATTCAGACTTCAGAAGTTGTTGTTTTTTTCACCCTCGGGATGAACTTGACTTCTAGTCAGATCTTCAGTGTGTTTTCCTGATTAGAAAACAGTGGGCAAATAAATCTTAATATGAATTCCCTTAGGCCTGACAAATAGATAAGTAAAGCTTCCTCCAAAACTACCAGTGATAACGACTCACTATGACTAAATAAAACGTGATGCTTATATCACAATCAGAGACATGCCTGGAGCACGGGTCGAGTGTGGGAGAGGGAGGTATCTTAATTCTTTGAAGTAACTTTATCATTAGATAACTCACTCTACTCTGTATGCTCTAGGATTGCATTGCTAATGAACGTGTGGTTTAGGAGACTGATCATTAGATGGTTACATGGTTCAACAAGTCAACTGAGTTATGTGAAAGTATTTAATAGATTGTAGTGTGTTATATAGATTCAAGACATCATTGTCATCATTATTTATTTCTCCACTGAAGACTTGCTGCAATGCTTTATCCCAGCATGGAGTTAAGTCTGGATTTTCAAAAACTACATTAGGGGCAAGCTCTAGAAGGTCCTACCACGTCATAAAGGGCCTCTCTGCTTAGAAAGGTTGATGATGAAAATTGGGGAGAAAGGTTGAGGAGGGTCTGTAGAAAGTTCCAAAGAACAGTATACTGAGATATGGAGGGGTTGCAATGTTCACTTAGGGAGAAAGCATCTATTCTATTTGTTTTATTTGGAGTATTGAAATTTTTGAAGCTTAATCTTTCACAGATATAACTAATGACTATTTCCAAGGAAAGTTCCTTAGTCAGTTTTGCCTTGTCTACCTTCTTAGAAAAGAAAGTCATATCTACTCACATTAATTAAAAAAAAATCTGTAACCACATTTTCTTTTTTTCTTTTTTTTGATTTTTGGAGAGCAGTTGGGGTTAAGTGACTTGCCCAAGGTCACACAGCTAGTTTTTTTGTGTTAAGTGTCTGAGGCCGGATTTGAACTCAGGTACTCCTGACTCCAGGGCCGGTGCTCTATTCACTGCGCTACCTAGCCGCCCTATAACCACATTTTCTCATTTTGTTTCTTCTTAAGATTCAAGGCTTTTGTAACTAGCAGAGAGAATTCATGGTTGTGGAACTCTATCTTTCTTGACTCTTCCCAGTGAAGAACTAAATTATAAACAATAGGGCTGGGCACTGTGTTAGTATTTAAAGTTCATTTTTCAAACTTCAAATCCTTATTGAGACTCAACTCTCCAGCACAGAGAATGAGACAAGCTACAGTATTCATGGAAACTTTCCTCCCACTTTCTTCCACATAGAAATCATTCTTCTGCATAGAATGATTGCCCAGAGGGCCATGGAAAGGTGCATAGTGGGTGTAAACAAGCTGCAGTTTAATACCAGTCATGATTTATATATGAGCATTAGCATAAGAAACTTGCATTATAGGAGGACGGCATCAAGAATGAGAAACAAAGGTAGGAAGCCTAAATATTACAATGGTAACCCCCAGACATTAAAAAAGCTAGAGAAAGGCCTAAAGGAATGATGTGGACAAAAATTGCATAGGACAGGAAAAAATGGGGGGATTGACATTGGTGGAGGGAGTACCTACATAGGTAAGAAACCCAGATCCATGTAATTATTTACATGCTTCTTTGGCAGTGGGCATTGGAAATTCCATTCAAATGAGAATAACTCTGTGCTTTGATAAGTAGTAGAACTTTGTGGATTTTTGGACTAGGTCATTGGAATAGAGAACTTCTGACCAGGAAAACTCTCTTTACTAAAGCAGATTGGAAGCTGCCGTGCAATTTAGTCTTAGAGGGTTTTTCTGGGGCCACTGAGAAATTAAATGACTTTCCCAGAGTCACATCACCAGTATAAAGTCAGGTCTTCTGGACATCAAGGTCAGGACTTGTTATGCCCCGTAATTCTCTTTATGCTACCAAAATTATCTAGGTCTTATCTCAAATTTTATTGCTATTTAAACATTTGGGAATACATTGGCCAATAAATTGTCTGCCTTTGGTAAAGGGCAAGATTGATAACATTATTGTAACCAGGATCATAGGCTGTTAGAGTTGGAAAAGGACTTCAGAGATCAGCAAGTCCAATCTATTCATTTCATGGTCCCATTGGAACAATGTGACTTGCCCAAGCTATTTAGTGGCAGGAGCAGAAGTTGGGACTAGGTCTCTTGACTCCTAGGCTTTCCATTATACCTATGATTTTGTTACCATCAGAGACCACAGCCATGATTGAAATTTAGTACATGGTCTCTGAGAATTTCTGTAACCAAAAAGTGCACCAGTTGGTCATAAGTTTCTTTGAATTTAGGTTAGCACATGCTTTAACAACAAACATCTATTGCCAGCTTGTACCTCAAACCTTTGGCACAGCCTTTAATGTCATAGGGTTACCTCTATACCATGATGT
Source organism: Pseudocheirus occidentalis (assembly GCA_028646575.1). Lineage (NCBI taxonomy): Eukaryota > Metazoa > Chordata > Mammalia > Diprotodontia > Pseudocheiridae > Pseudocheirus > Pseudocheirus occidentalis. The sequence continues at coordinate 126,967,842 of CM053601.1, read as the reverse complement.
GGCATTAGAGTAGGGTATTGGTAAAGAATTAGTTTTTCCTTTGGTTTCTTTTTTTTTTTTTTTTTTGAGGCCATTGGGGTTAAGTGATTTGCCTAGAGTCACACAGCTAATAAGTGTCTAAGTCACATTTGAACTCAGGTTCTCCTGATTCCAGGGCTGTTGCTCTATCCATTGTGTCACTTAGCTGCCCCTAAGAATTGTTATTTAAGCTGGGTCGTAGGATCATAGATGTAGGGCTGAACAACCATTTAGCTCAATCCTCTCCTTTTACAGATAAGGAAACTGAGGCTCAGAGAAGTTAAGTGACTTAATGTCACACAAGTAATAAATAACAAAGGCAAAATTTGAATACAGGTCCCTTGATTCCGGAGTCAATGTTTTTTCCACCGGACCATTTCATAACAACAGTAAAAAATAAGAATAAAGAGGGAGAAAAAGAGGTGCTGGAGAAATTTCAAGTAATTCTGTTAAGATTTTATGAAAATATGGTAACACATTGAATAATATTCACAACAATAATCAATAAAAGACCCAAATTAAGATAATTTAGAATTAGGACATTCTTATTTATGAAAAAGAAGGCAAAGAAAAATAATTCTGTTGGAGAATCTCTTGCCTCTTTCTTTCTCTTTTGGTTAGGAATGTGATGCTTTGCTCCCATTTCCTTATTTTTCTACATCTGTAATCTGAAAGCCTACCTGTCGTTGAGGGAGAGGGAAAATGAACAATAGGTTTCATGGTTCAAGTTGAGAAGATAAATTCTATAGATTCATTGTCTAAGATATGCTTAACTTAATTGGATAGTGCAGATTCAAGAACATTGAATTGAAAGCAAGTTTAATTGCTGATTTCATTTACACTCAGGAACCACTGATCCTGGTAGGTAGATTCATGTATTTTTAAAAGGGGAATGTATGCTGTTTCTCAGATTTATGTGTTTTTTGTATTTGAGGACTTGTATATGGAACGTTGTGTTTGCCTTAGAAATGAAAAGTATGGAAGCTTTCCCTTTTCCAGGGAATCTTCCATGCTTCCGGTATAGCAAAGAAGACAGTCCCAGAGCAGAGCAAAGCTACCCATTTGTAAGGATTTCACAAACAAGGGAAGACTTCTTTTCTCTTTTGAGGAAAGACCCAAACTAGTTATTACAAGAAATTATATGTCTCCTATGCTCCTACTCTGCTAGTTTGGTGTGATGTGTTGTTTGTGGAATCTAGGGTAAGATCTAAGAAAATGGGAGAGCATGTTGGCTTGCATGGAAAGAACATGCATAAAAAATTCAAATGTAATTTCTTGAGGATCTTGACAATTCTAAGATCATAACATTATAGCTTTAGAGTTGAAAGTGGCCTTAAAAATCATCTAGTCCAGCCCCTTCATTTTATGGATATGGGGACTTCTCAGAGTGGTTAAGTGACTAAAGCTCAAGCCCTCTGATTCCCAAACCATTACTATTTCCACTGTTTCATTCTACCAGGTACCAAGGGTAAAGCAGCTATAGAGGGATATTTTTTTGAGAGCCTCTTATCAATCTTCATGTTAGTTACCCAACTATGGGATTTTGCGTAGTGAGTCAAAGATAGAGGTAAAATGGTAATCTCTCAACTCAGTTCCGTAATGTGAATTGGAGGGAAGGAGAGGAATTATTAAGCAGATGCAGCATAAATAAAGCTTAACTCTTATTAGTTTTGAGTCCCTCTTCTTTATTCCCAAAATCTTTTTTTTTTATCTCTGCTGTTCTCTAGGCAGTATGGTGGTGGGAATAGCTATGTCTTGCTAGTAGCTGCCCTAGTGGATTTCCAGACTCTGTGGCAGACCTGAGGACTTCAGGTATGTTGTACCTCACCCCAAGAAGAGAAGCTGTTAGTTTCCACCACTGTAGAGACTATTGTGGGTAGAGGTGGAATGGGACTAGGTCAAATGGGGCTTTGCCCCAGAGTGCCAATGTCTAGCAGACACTTCCTCCCAGGGAGGATGTGCTTCCATGACTTCCTCTTCATGGTGACAATTGTACCTCTACCTTGCCTGCAGCTCTTTGGAAGCATGAAGTGTGATCACTCCTGAAGTATCATATAGGGGATGGCCACTTACCCCCAAACCCCTACTCCCAATGCCCTACTTCAACTGAATTTTTGCTTTAGCCATAATTTTGAGTATGCAATTAGACAGCCTTGGACAGTGCAGTAGGCACTCGTCCACAAATGGAGGCACTTGGAGCTGACCTGTGCTATTTGGTAAGTAACCATACATATAGTTGGTTTAAAATAGTGTTTATCTGCAAGAGTGAGAGGCTTCCACAGGAAAGAGGCATTCCAAGTTGTATATTGCCTCTGTCCTTTGTTCATGGTGCACTAGTTATATCATCAGAGACAGAATGTCTCTGTGACTTAATTATGATGAGGATAATAATTGAAAGTAGGTGGTTATATTATGCCAGGGGAGATAATTAAATGGGTAAATTGTGCTATTAGCTGGGTTTTTAGTACTGTGTGGTAGCCATATGAAAGATAACATTATGCTGGTACTGTAAGTTTTTTAGATTAAAAAATATTTACAGAGTCAACACTTCAGAGAACATTAAAATCATAAATTAAATTTAGAAAGCCTACTGAGAAGTCATGAAAATACTTTGGAAATTTCATAATATGCACTAATGAAACTATAGATATGAGTTTGCTGACCTTCCTTTTTCATCACAAGGGAAATGAATTTTCTCTTTCATCACAATCTGGGTTACTGATTCTTGCTGCAACCAAATTCTTGATGTATATATAAAACTGGTTTCTGGGTCTGACAGAGGATGCCATTTTTACTGACTTTGCTTGATTACTAGCAAATCATTTTTGATAGTGTAGTGAAAAGAGCACTAGATTTATAGCCAGAGGACCTGGGTTTGAAAGCCTGTGTGAACTTGAGAAAGTTGCTTAACCTCTCAGGATTTTGAATTCTTTATCTGTAAAATGTGAGAATTGGCCTAGCTGATCTCCGAGGTTTTTTTCTCAGCTCTAAATCGACAATCCTATCAAGTGTCCCTTTGGTCTTCCAAGAAATTTCAAAATGTTTAGAGCATCATTGCATCAGACATCTGGAACAAGAGAATTCTAAAAAAAATTGGGAGTAAGGTAGGTTATTAAAAATTTGAGAATCAGACACCCTGATTTAGCACATGAGAAAACTGACATCTCAGAAAAGTGAAGTAATGAGAGAGAACATCTTTGTAGCACTTTAAGGTTTATGGAGGACTTGCTTCCCAAACATCCAGAAATTTAGGCAGAGCAAATTTTATTAGCCTTATTTTATGATAAGGACAGTGAGGATTAGAGATAATAAGTAGCTTGCCAAATGCCACTCCAGTAGTGAATGACCTTAAATCTCCTGACTTAAATCTAGCCTTCTTTCTGTTACCATAGACTACCTCTGATGTAGGTACCTGTGGGACATGAGCATTTTCCATTTGAACTGGAGTTCTAAGAAGCATAATTTTTTAAAAACTTTTTTGGAGAAGGGGAAGCTAGGGCAATCGGGGTTAAGTGACTTGCCCAAAATCACACAGCTAGTGAATGTTAAGTATCTGAGGTCAGATTTGAACTTAGGTCCTCTTGACTCCAGGGTGGGTGCTTTATTCACTGCCCTACCTAGCTGCCTCTGAAACATAAGTTTTTAAGAGAGATATTTTTTTGCTTTTGTATTTTTGGATTATAGTTAGACTCCAAGCTACAGGAAAGAAGAAAACATAACAAAATTTTACATTAACTTCACATTTCTACTTTCTTCCTAAGGGCTAAATGCTTAATTTAAGTCCTGATTTATGTTATAATTTAGGGGAAATTTAACCTGCTTTTGGTTTTGAGTAGGAACTATAGGATATGTTAAAAGCAAGCCTTATAGTATAAGCAAAGCATAAAATTTTAGGTAAATAGTTTTTGTTTTCTTCAGGTATAAGTTGGGGATTATTCACAAATTTCCTGATTTTTTTTAGCTAAACATTTTTTAATTAGAAAGAATTTATTCTAAAATACTTATGGTTTTTACAAAGAAGATTCAAAATAGCTACCACAAATTGGTTTGAGAGCCAGATTTCCCAATAATGTCAGTTCCCTATGCAAATTTGAAATCAAGCCAAAAAAACCAAAATGAACTTTGGAAATGGCAAGAATCATAGAAATCAAGCTAATTAGTGCTCATTTCCCTTACAGGGATACTCTAATCTTCTGTTTTATTACAACTTTGATTGTTTCCTGCTCTTCTAGTTTCTCCTTCTGGGAGAGAATGTTCTCTGAGGCCAGAGGGATAAGGGTTTTCCTCCTTGTACCTTTAATTTTCACCGGAAGTATTAGCTGGGCCAAGGGGAAAATGAACTGATTATTACACAGCCTTTTGTTGACTGCTTACAGAGAACTCTGTCATGTATATGTATATGTATGTGTATATGTATATGTGTATGTGTATGTGTGTGCGTGTGCGTATGTGTATGTGTATATGTATGTATACATACACATTTGGACTATGTAGGATGGAAAGAAATTAATAACAAACCCCTTCTATGCTGTTTCAGGGTCCTTGTTAATGAATATGTGTTGGAAACTTTCCCCATTGATCTTCTAACTTCCTGCACTCTGTTTTCTGCCCTCCGTTCTTCACCCTGCATGATGGTGGGAGGCTATATACCCTATTACTACAAGCATTCTGATCTCGGGACCCTCTTAGCGGAGGTTTGATGTTGGGATGAAATGAAGTACTTGGGAATCATTAAACAAAGGATGTTTATTTTGTTCAAACACAGCAAGGAAATATAGGATACAAGGGCATTTGACTTGTTTAGATGAGGTCCGTCTCCATCTCCGTCTGGAAACATATCTGGTCAGTACATCGTATCAGAGGTACATTGAGTCTAGAAAATGCTGGTCCTATCACACCTGGCTTTCTCCTGGGAGACAAGGATTAAGAGGGAGAGGGGAAGGATGGAGTTCAACAGCGGTTCTCAACCTGTGGGTCGCAACCCTTTGGGGTCAAATGACCCTTTCACAGGGGCCGCCTAAGACTATTGGAAATACGACGGTCTTAGGAGCAGAGACACAGCTCCTCCGTCTGTCTCCAGGCAGGTTCGCTCGCATGCAGATATGCCACACACGAGTATTAAAGGGTCGGGGCATTAGGAAGGTTGAGAACCACTGAGTTAAACGTTCCAAATTAGAGGTCATTTAATCTAACCTCATTTTAAAAGATCACAGAATTTTATATCCTCAGCATTTATATCCTCAGTGTTTTGGTCCTTGTTGATTTGGTTTTAATATTCTTTAAAAAAGGCTGTTGAACACAGCACATTAGTAAGCTTCCTGTATATCGTAACTTGTAGTGGGTAGGATACTAGATTTATAGTCAGAGGATATTAGGATATCAAAGCCTGATTCTGTTACTATTCGTGTCCCTTGGCCCAGTCACTAAACTTAAGTTCCTTTGTTTGTTAAATATGAAGATATTGGAATATATGACGCTTAATGTTTCTTCTGTCTCAAAATTCTATGACTTTTCTTTCTCTAGCCTCAATTTATAGATACTTAATCCGTCTTCGGTTCATGTTTAACCAAATCGACTGATTGTTTTTTCTTTGTAAGTCCACTCCGCTATTCTGTGTACCTCGTTTAAACCTCTTTGCCATCTGTCGTAGAGTATATTAACTCTTGGGCGATTGATTTTTCACACTACAAATATACACCTATGTTTTTGGTCCATTCTGGCTAATAGGCAGCCTTAACCATTTAGTGGATCTATGATTTTCTTCCACCAATGTCAATTAAAATCCATTCACATATGACCGGCCTGTCAAGTTCATCGGTGTCATTTTTGATTCACATTTTGTTCCCTCTACCTTTATTAATTTTGTAAAAACAAAACAGCTTAACTTATCATAACCTCTCCATGTATATTTTAAAAAACATCTTATGCATGCACTAAAATAAAAAATACTATACTCACTCAAAGAGAGCCTTAACCCAAAATGAACAGAACAGAGCCATCCAGGATGGCCATATTTTCTTTTCTGAGCAGATATAACATAATTCTCTAAAGTGATGTAAAATAACATAGTACTTCAATTTAAATAGATTTAAAAAAATACAATGCTTTGTGTCTTCAAGGTACATATACACAATGTAATGCTAAGGTTGCTATGGTAACTTTTGAATTGAATGATAGAATAAACAGTTGCAGAAAACTTGACTAATCCACGGATTTCTGAGAATTTTCAGCTCCAAGTTCATAGTATGCAAAACTTCTAACCAACAGAGTATTTTGTTTATGTATTTGAAACTATTTTTCTGTATGGACTGAAACTCTTTTCTTTTTGATTAATTTGACTTTTAGGACCTGATGAATTCTCGAAGTTCTACTTTATGTAACAGAAGAGTTTCAACTAATTTCTTTATAAAGCAAAAGAAGTACCCCACCTTCAAACAAACAGAAATGAATCACAATCCTTCAAAATGTATTAATCTAAACCATCCAAAATATCTGTAGAACTCAGCAGAGACTACTGACCTCTGACAGAAGAGGATGTTGATAACTCTGATGACTGCAGATTTTCTCTAGTTTAGGTTTGAAGACAGCTTAAAACTGACAGTGGAAATCATAAGACACAGGTCACAATTTTTCCATCACCTCTCCTGAAAGAAAATTTATTCTTTATACAAAGCAATGTTAATCCTGCAAGGAGTTTCAAATAGTTTGCATCCAGGTCTAAATCAGAAACAGTTGTTTTGGATGAAACATTGTGAATGTGATATTGTAAGGAGAGAAATTTTTTTTCTTTTCTGTTGAATTCCTCATAGTCATGACATGAAGCTTCAAAATTATTTCTTGCTATAGTCAGACAGAATTGGACAAGAAGACTCTATAAGAGGGCTCTGGCTACCTCTGAATGTATTTCATGTTTTATAAGCGCATGATTCTCTGCCTGTCTGTCTGTCTGTCTATCATCTATCTCTCTATCTATTTGTTCTTCAGCTCATTCATTCATTTCTAAGTTATACAGCAGGGCTTGTTTCATGTATACCATGGAATACAGTTCATATCTTGCTGTGGTTTGTGACAACAGTTTAATAAATTATGTTACTTTGGAGGGGGATTGAACATAACAGTCAATGATCACTGATAACAGTTGGTTCTCCTCAAAGGGTTTCTAGTTTATGTCTTAGTTCAGCTTTCACTGACTTTCTGAGATAGAAAAGAAAATGCCCTAATTTCAAAATTTCCAAACACAATAACCGTTTCTCTCCTGTTTGTTTCAGTTATTATAGTAAATTTCTCATTTGTGAGATCAACAGTTTTGGCTTGCGCATTTCAGGGTGGGAGTGTGGGGGAGAGTATTATGCCAACAGTAAGGGTGAAAAAACATTCTTTTCTATGCATGAAAATAATGACTAATCCCTTTACATGAGGGCTGTCTTCTAGAGATTGTTTTTTGAAAATAAAACTCAACTGTGCAAAGACATAAAAAAAGTACAAAGTTTGGTAATTTTTCAAGGATGAGAAGGAAATAGTCTGGAAGGATTTCTAGTTTTGGGGTTCCACATTTGAAAAAATCCCCCAGAGAACCTGTAATAATACAAGATTCGGAAAGTAGGAAAAGGGTAGTAATAATTTTAGTTCAGAAATGTAAATGACAATCTAGAAAAGAGAAAACTGGTAGATAATTTTTAAAACAACTATCAAGAAAATGAAACAGTAAAAGCATAGTGGTACTGTGTTACCATACAAGATGGAATATTTGCTAATAGGGAATGGTTTCTTAGCAGATAGTGAGTTCTAGGTCATTGAAGATATTTAAGTAGAGTTTAGATGATCACCTCTTATACAGGGGATTGATGGTTCAGTTAAGATTTCCACTAAATAGCCTCTGAGGACCTTGTTGATGATCAGAGTTTTCCAGGAGTGAAATGGATTACCTCTTCAGGTAATACATTCCTTCACCACAGGAGGTCTTCAAAAAAAAGGCTGGATGAAAACTTGTTGGGGATATGGGAGGAGGAATAAGCATTCCTTCATTCATGGGTTGGACTTGTTGGCTTTTAAGGGCCTCCTAACTCTTTGACTTTGACTATCACTTCCTTTTGGCTCTGGGAGGCTCTGATTTTGAAGCAAGAGAAATGTAAACTAAACATGAGGAAGAACTTTTTGACTGAGGCTGAGTAATGTGATGCCAAATGTCTAGATATTTAAAGGGATTAAATCAAGTCATTAAATGTTTGGAAAATTGACATCCACTGAAGCCCTGCTATATTAATGAATTAATTGCTTATTTGTACTTGGTCCAATTAATAATATAGATTTGATCAGTTTTTCTATTTTCCTCTTTATAAACTCAATAGATAAAAAAGTATAAGACATTTCCATACCTCTATTAAAATATCTAAGCTTTATTCATTAAGTATAACAACTACAAAGATAACTTCTAACAAAAATCAACAGTTACATAATTATAAAATATAAAATTTTGTTTTACTTACATTTATGAACACTTTAAATATAAAATTATAAAACTCTCAATATAAAGTAAATACAAATGTTTCACATAGGATATTTTGTAAGAATTAAAAGAATTACTCCAGAGAGACCACACATGCTTCATATTATCTACAAAATTCATGTTAAATTTCTTTATTTTGGATTTTTTGAATATCAATGATGCTTTAATGAAATAAGTTACAATTTGGAAGATGTTTAACATAATATAATGATATGTAAAGTTTTTTTTTTTTTAAGGGTGTTTCTGAAGCTTCTCTCCTCAAAGACTTTTCCCAAGAGTACCTTTCTGAGAGATTGTGACACATCCTATCCGGTGAATGTAAGGAATGAAGCACTTTTCAATTATGGGTCATTCACATCTACAAACAAAAAAAAGTTAAGAATATGACAAAGATGGCCTTGCCTCCTGGGTTTTGCTGCCTCCATCTCCTTTTTCTGTCCATTTTCTGGGTAGGAAAATGAGAAACTTACCTTGAATCTCCAGAACTACGTGGTAATTATTAGACAAATAACCATGATCTGGTTAACAGCTCAATAATCAGAGATAATATTTTGGGAAATATTTTGGATAGTCACTACTATAAACTAGAGTGAGATCTCTGACCAGGTAGATAAAATTTAGTACCAGGAAGAGAATTCTAAGGGAAAAAAAATAAGCTATCTAGGACGCCCTTCTGAACCTTGTTCTAAAGAGCTTGACTTTTGAGAGTAAGAATTTCTTGTTATGGAAATAGGAATCCTCCAAGTTCAGGAGGTGAGGCCAAGGAGCTTTGACCTGGTAAGATTTCTTGTTCTCTTCTTCCTCCTCCCTCTCCTTTTCTTTCTCCTTCTCCTCCTTCTTACCTTTTCTAAAAAAAAAAAAGCTGGTTAAGAGAGCATCACAACACATAGCACTTAGGATTTTAGCTGAGCCACAAAAAGCTGGAGACCATGAAAAATACAAAAAGGAAGTGCAGCATATAGCAGTGAATAAAAGACCGGTGTCAGTAAGAGTATCCTTGAAAATATGATTAGAAAACATAAACAGCCCTGCCACGTTTAGAGGTGCAAATTCACCTTTCACTTATTTTCCTTGACTACAAATATTTTTTATATGTGTATCTAGCTGTACTATTTTTCTGTGTGTGTGCCCCTTTATACACGTGCTCTTATCATTATGCCTTCTTTATGTGTGCTTCACCTGTGCTCCCTCTGTTTTCTTACCAATACAGTGTGTATCTGTGGGAAAGTGTACCCAAGACTTTTTAGAGACAAGCTTGGTTGTTATGAAATGTTTTGTTGCTATTCTTCTTATTATCCTATTTCATTAAATGCCTTGTTTTGAACTAATTGTATCCTATGGCTGTTTAAAGCTAGCACAATGGTAAGGGCTCATGAGTTATAGTTTTAAGGGAGCCGACACCTAGAGTACCTTGAACCTGAGGCAGCTATCTGCTGGAGAGCCTGTTTTGAGAATTGTGGGAGAATGGTACTCACACAATGCTACAGAAGCATTTCTACTGAGACATCCCATGATTCATTACATAAAAAGAATTTAGAAGTAAAAACAATGACCATCAGGACATATGCAGTTAAAGCTCTTCCCATTAAATTCTAGAGCTTTGTTCCTAATGGCATATGTGTTTTTTCACCTAAAGGTATGTATGCACACACATATGCACATATATAGACATGTGTACATATGTAAAGATATGCATGTACACGTATATGTGTGCATGTTTGACTGATCCTTCTTTTGAGAAATGGCACATAGGCAGATATGATAAAAAGTTCTTCATTCAACAAATATTTCTTGTGTACCTATTACAATGAGGGACTGGAGTTCATGTATTGTGATTTAAGGTCGGAGTAGTTTTTCAAAGCAATGTAAGAATTGAGTTTGATATTACATGTGATTTTACAAGTAATAAATTCCTATTCATTACATTTTGGAAAGAAGGAAGGAGCTTTTATTAAGTGCTTACTTAACTGCTAAGCACTTTATAGATTTACAAATATTACCTCATTAGATCCTCACAACAACCCTGGTAATTAGGTACTATTATTATCCTCATGTTACAGTTGAGAAATTTGAGGCAGACAAAGGCTCCTTCTCCTTCTCCAAATTGGCTAAAAGTCACATGGCTAGTAAGTGTCTGAGGCCAGATTTGAACTTGCGTCTTCCTGATTGTAGGCCTAGCGCTCTATCCACAGATGGAACTGTGAAGGGAACACTGAAATCCTAATAAAGGTATATGGCAAAAATCCTATTTTTCCAGAATGCCATTTTAAAAGAAATGCTGTTTTTATGGAATTAAAGCTGTCTGCAATTTCAGATTTGCCTATTATCCAGGCAGTAATTATAAGGTCCTAAGTACTTCAGTAACTTAATGTTAACTGCCAGTTAAAATGCACTTTTAGTTGATGACCTAATCAGCAGCTGGGTCAAACAATCTTAATTTGATATGTGTTCACATTTCTACAGTTAAGGTATCTCATAACTGATGAAACACTTTTTTTTTTTTTTTCACAGCCACCCTAGGAGATAGGTAATGAAAGTATTATTATTGTGCCCATTTTATACATGAGGAAAAGGAGGCTCAGAAAGGAAAAATTATTTACTGTGGATCAGGTAACTAATAACCTACAGAACTGTCATCTGAATCCGTATCTGAATGCAAGTGCTGGCCTCTTTTCACCAGACCATCTTGCTTCTCTCTTTACCATCTTATAAAATCCTCAAATTCTCCTTTAGGGCATGTCCTTCTTTGTTCTTTCTGCCCTGTCCATTAGCCCTGTCACGGATGTTCTTTCTCCCCATCCTGGGCCAATTTTCTATTATTATATAGGTTCTGGTTCTCCAGGCAATAAGGTAACAAGAATTTATTACACCCATACTGTGTTTGAAGCAGTGAGTGCTGAGGATGTAAATACAAGTCTCTGCCCCTGAGAAACTTACATTCTAGTGGGAAAAGACAACCCCTACAAGGAACATAAACAGGGGGAGGAAAAAGAACCTCTGTGGAGGCAAGGGGCAGAAGTCCAGAAAGTCAGAAGCACAGCCGGGAGTGAGAATGAAGGTTGGCCAGCTTCATTGTGCCTCTGCGCCAAGTGGAAGCAGCCTAGCCTAGCGGATGTGGTTGATAGAGTGCTGGACTTGGAGTTAAGAAGACCCAAATTCAAATTCTGTCTTATTTAGCTGTGTGACCTTGGGCAAGTCATTTGACCATGACCTCATCTATAAAAGGGTAACAATAGTAGCTTTTACCACACAGGGTTGTTGTGAGGATCAATTTAGATAATTTATGCAAAATGCTTTGCAAGCCTTTAAGAGTTGTATGAATGCTAGCTACTCTTATTATTTCTCTAGTCTCTCAGAAATAGAATGGTTAAAAAAAGTACAAGGTACTTATTACAAGGTACTTACTATGCCCGTATTGTAATATTTTACTTCTCTCTCTAAAACGAACTATGGTTCAGTTTCTTCCTAGATCTTGAAGAATTTTCTTTGGGCAAAAATTTCCTATTAGCATTTTAAAAGAAAATTGTTTTGCAAAACAGCAGCAGTAAAAAGAATAAAAATGCTTCCTCCCCGCCCCCAGCTCCAAATCCAAATCAGAAATGTTTTTGGTCCTTAAGTGGTGTAGGCTAAGACTTTCAGGGGCCTTGGCCACATTAGCTCCCCGGTTCTACAAAGGTCATTAGGCAGATATGCAAGGAGAGTATAATCTTGTTGGGTGGATGCTCTCATTGGTTTCATGAATATCTAAAGAAAGTACTGAGTTAATTTGCAAGTCTTGATTGTAACACTCTGTTTGTACCTCTGGACATGGTCCCAGGATAAAGAGCTTAACTAGTGATTGGTTTTGTGTTGGGGTAGAGAAAGATCGAGACCAAGGGTGGTTCCTTGCTTTTTGCTAAGGGTATCTTTGGCTCTGTATGAAATAGGTCTGCAATAAACAGACTATGGAATACAACCCCGTCTCTCTCCCTCTTTCTTATTCAGCTAGAAGCTCTCTCTCTCTCTCTGTCCCTTTATTTCACTCAGCTGATAGCTAGGCCCAGACTTGCTAGCCGCAGCACAGAAACTTTAAAAGCAGGATTTTCCTATATGATAAATATTTATGGTGTTATGTTTGCTTGTTTGTTTTAAGACTAGGCCTCTCTATTTTAACTAGGCCCAAATGCAGTAGGCATGCATGGACTTGAAACCACTGCTGGTCAGCACAGAAGCTTTGACCTGCTCCTTTTCTGACCAGGGCTGATTTAGGCCTCTGGGGTCTGTCCCCTTGCTCCTGGGGGCTCACTGTGTTGGTGCCAGATTTGATATGAACATCTCATTGGTTTTAGCCCTCCCACACCTCAGAATTCTAGTTCAAGTGATCGGCCAGCTCCTGCTTGCCCAGAAGCCCAGATTACAGGCATATGCCACCACTCTCTGCTATAAAACATTAAATAAAATTTCTTTATAATGGCTTGTGTTATCTGTCTCTTCTTTTGCTTGTAGGTACCAACATGTGAGGTGTTATGATTTCAGGTCCTCATCCTTAGAACCCAGAAGGGGCAAGTACAGAGAATAAAGTAGTCTGTGGTAGAAAATTTTGGTATTTTAGTAATCAGCTGCATAGGTTGACCCGGGAAGCATAGCACTATGTATCCTGTTGTTTCTGTAAACACTTGCGCAAGAATTGGGAAGAGTTTAAGAGGAAGAATTGTTCATGAAATAGAGAACAGGTCGTTGAGAGCTGAACATCAAGGAGTGTGTGGCAGTATAGAGGGAGACAGATCAAGGTCAGAAGATGGAAGATGATTTGGGAGATGAAAAACATTCTGGGAGGGTATGGGGTGAAGTGGGGTGTCAGAAGAAAGAAAATGACAAACATCTATCTGGAGGTGGTTCCAGGGCTGGATGGAATCTAGCAGATTATGTCCAATTTATCTTGTATATAGCTTATTAGAGTATAATTTTTTAACTTGTCTCCCCCGCTAGACTGAATTTCTAGAAGACATTGGCAGTTTTTGCTTTTGTTTGTTTCCTCGGTCCGTAGCACGGTTCCTGGCACTCAGCAAGTACTTAATAAATGCTAGTTAACTGCCTGACTAACTAGTGAAGAAGAAAAGTTTTCTTCTGAAGCCATGAGGGGAGTTAGGATAAATTCTGCCCTCAGGAAGTCTCTGAATATCAGGGAGGAGAGCATGGTCTCCTTTCTTCATTGGTTGGCAATTAAATCTCTGAATAGAAAGAAGCCATAATGGACAGTGAGCTTGGTATCAAGAATTGGTTTGAAAACTTATCTAATAAAACTTCAGCATCTCCCCCTTTTTGTGGAATCTGGGTTAGGGGATCTATACTTTCCTTTACATATAAGCAACTTCAATGAAATACAAAAGGAAAGGACTAATGAGCTTATTATAAAATATGATATTATACGTAACAACAGGCGACGGTATGGTTCAGTGAAAAGAATACTGAACTAGATGGGAGGAGACCTGAGTTCTAATTCTAGTCCTGTCTTTCAATCAGTCAACCAAGAAGCATTAATTGTTTACTCTGTGGTAGATGTTATTGATTTTTTTTAAAAGGAGAAAAGTCCAGTCCATATCCTAGAGGAACTTCTGTTCTATAAAGGAACCAGTATATGTATGTATAAAAATATAACAAGATGTCTACAAAATAAACCCTGACTAAGTTATGTTTTGGGGGAAGGCGCCGCCTAACAGCTGGAGGATCAGGATAGGTATCATATAAAAGATATTTGACCTAAACTTTGAAGGAAATGAAGGTGGGTAAGGATGGAGTAAGTTCCAAGCATGGAAGGGACAGAATACAGCTCTGTAAAGGCAGAGAGATGGGGAATGGAGCTGTCCATTCAATTAACTAGTGAATCAACAAGAATTTATTAAGTACCTCCTATGTGTCAAGTACTATTCTAGGTGCTGAGAACACAAAGACAAGACTCTTCCCTCAAAAAGTTTTCATTCTTTTAAGTGAGACGACATACACATAAATGAAGTTTTTGACTCCACTCTCTTCCTCATCCTGACTTCAACTGAATTCAATTCCTCACTTCTCACACAGCCATTGCCTCAGTACATTGTCTTATCACTTTTCATCTAGACTGTTGTAATGGCCTCCTAATTAGTCTCCTTCAAGCTTCTTTCCACTACAATTATTTCATGCATCTACCAAAGGGATTTTTATCTTTTTATTTTTGGAGGGGAAAGGCAGGACAGTTGGAGTTGTTAAGTGACTTGCCCAAGGTCACCTGGCTAGTTTTTTTGTGTGTCAAGTTTCTGAGGTCGGATTTGAACTCAGGTCCTCCTGACTCCAGGGCCAGTGCTCTATTTCACTGCGACATCTAGCTGCACCCCCCCCAAAGGGATTTTTAAGCACAATTTTGACCATATCACTGCCTTAGACAATAACTCCTTGTTGCTTCTAGAACAAAGTAAAAACTATCCTGTTTGGTCTTTAAAACTTTTTACAATCCGGCTCTAGCCTGTCTTTTCAGGCTCATTATCAATTATTTCACCATCCACATTCTATGGTATAACTAAAGTGGGTTTCTCATTCCTCATTTCTCACTGCATTGATATTTCTCATTCCATCTGTCTCCATGGCTTTGCACTGATCATTTTTTGTGCCTTGAATGAACCCCCTCCTCATTTCTGACTCCTAAAATTCCTCACTATCTTCAGGAGGGAACTCATAAACAAGTTTCTGCACAAATTCAGTCCTGATCTATTCCAAACTTTAGTGTGTTTCCTCCCTGACCACCTTGTACTTAAGTCTATTGTTTTTAGTCTAAACAAATTTATCTTGTATATACTTTATAGGCACACAGTCTCTCCATAGAATGGAAGTTCCTTGACAGCAGGACCTAGCACAAAGGCTAGCACATAGTAGGCACTTTATAAATTGTTTTTTAATCAAAAATATATGTAAACAAATATACGGTAAACTTTTTGGGGAAGACTCCGGCAGACTGAGGGATCAGGAAAGTCTTCATGTAGCATTTGAGCACAGAGGCAGATGTGATAATTATTTTTAGCTAAGGTTTTTATTTTTTAATGTCTTATGTGCTTTTCCAATGATTCAACAAGATTTCTTGGTGATTTTATAATTCCTATTCAATTCTCTGTGTGACCCATGTTGCTGTATATAATTAGTAGTTGCTGTATATTTAATAATTGCTGTATATATTAGTCTAAATTTGACCTTGTCTGACCAATACTAAACAGAGGGAAACTTGGGGGAAGTAGATGTAGAATTTGAGCCCAGGACCCTGACTCCAAAGTCAAACTTTTTTTAAAAATTGTTTATTATTTACTATATTTATTATACAGTTTAATGTTTTCTTATTTCAAACTTTATAATGAAGCTTCCCAATTCAGAACACAATCCATTTAATGGTGGTTGCTTTAGGAAATGAGATATCCCTCTTCAGGTTTTGATAGTTCCTTACTGGGTGCTTGGCATTGTGTATAGAGTATAGAGGGAGATAAAAAAATAGTTTATAGAAACTGATGGAAGAAATGGTGCTCATTCTCATTTGCAAATAGACAAATCAGCCTTCCTCAAGCTAGTCTAAAATTTATTCATTAGACTTTTGTAAGCCTATTTGCAAATGGCCCATCTGAACCAATTTTTATTGTTCCCTGTCAGAGGTTCTATTAGCTCAATGTTTTAAGGAAAAATAGTGTACTCTTTCCAAAAGTGGCAAAGACCAAAGGGAACTCACCCTCCTCTCCCTAGTGACTTGTACTGTAGTCTTAAACTTCCACCCTATTTTTGTCTGGTTGTTGAATATGTCAACTTGCCTTGTGTGAGAAAACAATGAGGAGGTTTAAATTGCCAGCAGGCCTGAAATGACATAAATGTTTAGTTAAGGAGCCCTCTTGATTGTTCCTGCTAGGCAGGTGTAAAACGGCAGGAAAGCTTTTTAATTAGACTTTTTAAAAATTGCATAATTCCCTCTTAGGTGTAAGTATATTTACAGTATTGCACCATTGAGTAAGGAAGACATAGGGGGATAGTCAGATGGGCACATATGGAACAGTGATTGTGGAATGAACAGGAATGCATGCTCACCTCACCGAGCTGGGTTGGGCAAGATTGCTCCAGCAGAAGTACTGGATTTTAAATTGCTTAAACTCATCAGAGCACGTAAGACCTCCTTGTATGATCACATTCCAGATGCCTGATTACGGTTTTTTAATATAACAAGTTGCCAATTCCTCCCTCTAGAGAACGATTGACAGATTGTAATGCAAGCTGTTGGTGCTCTTGACGGTATCTCTCAGTGCGTCATTGTCGCCAGAGCTAAGGAGTTGGAAGTCAGATCATGGAAGCATCGCCTTGTGAAACGTGTGCCAGTGTTTGGTGTTTTCAGCATTCTCAACTGGCACTGGGAAATATAAACTCTCTGCAGAAAGGAGGATTGGGGAGTTTGGAGAGGAAAAAAAAAAGCATCAGAAGCCGACTAAGTGTATTATAATGAGGAGCCAACAATTAAATTAGAGAACATGTTTCACTGAACAAGATGTCTTTATAACAGACAAAGGGAAACAGAGAGAAATGATTTATAGGAAGATTAAAAGGCTATAAAACCCAGTTTGTTGATATTTCTGTCTTCTAATTTTACTTTGTTGGGGTGGGGCAGGGAGGAGGGTTGGGGTGGACAGGATGTTAGATTACTGACTAAACAAAGTTAGATAGGTCACAGGAGAGAGTCAGGTTGGTCAAAATGGGAATGCTCTCTATAAGACCCTTAAATAGAAAAAAGAACTCCAACTTATATTCATGTCTTCTTACAGGATGATGGTGAGGTATAACAAATGGTATTTGCCAAACCGATTCAGAAATAATAACAATAGCTAATATTTACATGTTGATTTAAGGTTTGTATGTGGTTTCCATTTATTAAATGACTTGATTCTCAAAAATAAGTTTGGGAGATAGGTGCTTTTCTAGTTTCTCTAGACAAACCTTAATATACTAGGTAAATGCTAGCTAGCTGCTATGGAGCATTGATCTAAGACCAGTCCATTGGCCGGCTCGTGGTGGGGGGAGAAGGCAACAACAACAAAGTAAGTCAATGACATCCAATGTGATGCATAGTAGGTCTGCATGTCCTGAGAATACTATAGTAGTTGTGAAAGTCTGGAGGCAACCCTGAAACAGCCCCAACTGGGCTCTGGCAGTGTCAGAGACTGAGTCAACAATCCAGCCTCAGTGATACTCTCAGTGTCCTGGGCAACTCTCTAAGGCTATAAAGTACAATTGAGTTGGTTGACTTGAATTGATGGGATTTCCACGCTGATGAAGTCACAGGTCTGTATCCTTGTTTCCCAAAAGATTTGGTGGCTGGTAGAGGAAACCATAACTGGAATCCAGTTAAATAAGAATGAACATTTGCACAGGGCTCTAAAAGAAGAAAAACATATTAAAACCACTTTTACCAAAGTTTATGCCACCACCAAAATTCATCTCTTTCTTCTCAGTTTCCCAAAGATGAAAATACCAAATAGCAAACCCTAAAGTACCAAATTTGGATTAAAAATCTATCAAGAAACTTTACTCAACCAAACTTTTTTATTTTTTAAAGAAGATTCAGTCTTGACCCTCACAGAACAAAATCTCCATACCATGATGAAAGGGAGAATTGAATTGGATTTACCCATGACCTACATGTCTACTTGCAATTCGATTCTCTCTGCAAATGAGTCATAGCATAACCAGAAACTTAACATTTAGTAAGATTAGGAGCAATGAGGCCACAAAGGATTGTTAAATCATGAAAAGCATTTTGAAACCATCCTTTGCACACACCCCTTTTGAATGTAAAATGATAGTTTGAACAAGCTACTCTACCTCCCCTCTTATCTTAACCTCCCCTCCCCATGAATTATTCATTGGCGCATGTAAAAGAAATATAACAACACTTATTGAGCTTATGTGCTTCACTATTGCACAGTTCTACTCTAGCTCTAATATGGCCAAAGTAGAGTACAGATTGGATAGTTTGAAATAACTGAACAGGAAGCATAGTCAAGTTAGATGAATTGGGCATTGGAATAGGTTTTCTGGTTCATATTACCTACACTGAGAAGAATCATGGCATGGTATATACTTCCCATATTTGTTGTTAGGATCCAATGAGAAAACTACAAAGTGTTTAGCACAGTGACTAGCACACAGTAGGCATTATATAAAATGTAGGCTATTATTATTATCATTATTGTTATCATAATGAATAGAGAACTGGCCTAAGATCAAAGGGTTCAAGGTCCACCTCAGGCTGTATGACCCTTGACAATTCACTTAAAATTTCAATGCTTTGTAACTGTAAGTCTCCAAAGACAAGTGATGGTAGAGGGGGTGTCCACATCGGAGACTTCTTTAGATCAATGGAATTGCAGATCCCATCTCTATCCCAGTTATCTGAATTAGCCTTCTATAGCAAAGAAGGGAATAATTGGCACTCATGCTACTTTCCACTTCAGTTTTTGATCAGATAGAAAGACAGTGATTCTATATTATTTTTAAAATTGTATTGCTTTTATATCATACTTATTTCTTTATATACAGCTCCCAACAACCAAGTAAGCCTTCCTTCATAACAAAAACAGTTCAACAAAATTAATCTACAGAGCAGTTGTATCCGATTGCACATGCAACAATGCACAGTCACACACTTCTCCAACAAATGGAGAGGAGTGCCCTCAACTCATCCCCTACCTCCTCTTGCTCTCCCCAAAAGATTGGCCCCAGTTACAAAGCAATTGTAATATTCTCTCTACTTACATCGTGGCCATTTCATATATTTTACTGGTTCTGCTTACTTTTTGCTCTGCGTCATTTTATACAAGACTTCCCATGTTTCTCTTAATTCTTTATGATGATTGCTTCATGCATTGCCATAATATTCCACTGAAATCACACTCTACAATTTGTTGAGCCATCTTCCAATAAGTAGGCACACACTTTGTTTCTAGGTTTTTATTTTTTATGTTTATTTTTTGAGGGGGAAGGCAAGGCAATTGGAGTTAAGTGACTTGCCCAAGGACACACAGCTAGTTCAGTGTCAAGTGTCTGAGGCTAGATTTGAACTCAGGTTCTCCTGACTTCAGGGCTGGTGCTCTATTCACTGTGCCACCTACGTGCCCCTTGTTTTTGTTTTTATTTTTGCTATCATGGAAAGGTAGGTAGGGTGATTTTAAGACAGAATAACATTTAGAAATATAAACAGTTAACAGAATAGAATACTGATTATAAAAGCAAACAAGGCCTTGGATAACAATTTACTATTTCAGTGGCTTTGATCATGGGTCAAATTTGAACTCCTGTGATCTTAGATTTTATATTAGATTCTCTATAGGCCCAATTATATGACTTTGGGTTCTCTTCAAAAAAAATTCTGAACATGATGAACAACAAATAAAATGAGCATTTCCATTTATATATATGTATATGTGCATACATATATATGACTAGAAAAACAAGATTATACATAAAACTATTATAAACATAAAACTCTATTATGTCTAGCTTGCTTTTCATTTTTAAATGTGGAACATGTATCAAAAGTCTTAGAGCAGTTTTAAGATTTAATGATGTAAGAAATATAGATATTATAAGCTTACAAAAACGTTTGAAAATGGTAAATTATTGATATATTTCTTATTAAAATTCAACAGAATCACCATCTTTTGCTATGCATCAATCTAGTTGATTTTCAGACTTTGTGAAAACTTTCTCAGTTGCTCTTCAGTGACTAAAAGAGAAGAGAAAGGAAAGGGAGAAAGCATTTATATAATACCTATTATGTACCAGGCACTGTGCTAAATGCTTTAAAAAAATTGTCTCATTTAATCCCCATCACTCTATGGTGTAGGAGCTGTTATTAAACCCATTTTCACTAAAGACTAAAAGGACTGAATTTGTAATCCTAGTCTTAAACTCCTTCAAAGAATGAGGTTTTCTGCATACACGACAGTTTTGATATGACACCCCCTACCCCAGAAGAAAGAGCGACTGAGGATCAGGTGTCTGAAGTTATCAAGTCAGAGGCATGATTGCCTCTAGGGTATATCTGGTTTTGTTAAAGTGTAAATTATATTATTCAAAATTAACAAAATCAAATAAGTGATAAATATAAATAATTATAGTTTCAAGTTATTTGGGGGATAAGTTATTATCCTTCACACTTTTGAAATTATTAAAAATTAAAATTGCACTAAGATTTTTGGGACATGTATAATTAATTAAAAACATACCTTTCAAAGTTGTTCTGCTTGTCTGTGATGTGATGTGTGTATGTGTGAGACTTTTCTTTAGTTCTTTTCTGTCCATTAAAAAAATGTTTCAGTGACCCTCTTTTCATTTTTTTGACTGCTCTATCCCTGAAGAGGGCATTGATGTTATGGTTTCATATAGGAGCCAGAGAAAGTCTCTTGGATTTTTCTAGTTATGCATCTTTGTGGTCTAGTTAGTAAAATGACTTCTATTTGAATTTCAATAGACGTGTCCGTAAGGCCAGAAGCAAACCATAAAAGTTCCAAAATGATGACACTTGCTGTTTCCCTCCCTGCCACGCCCCAACGTGGGTGCAGGTTTGGAGCTGGGGAAGCCTGCAGAGGTGGTTTCTGATCCTCTTTAATTGTTTGTTTTTCAGCAATTGATATAAATGATCATTGGTATCTTTATCTTCTTCATGTACATTTGTATCAACTTTCTGCTTTTGAAAAGATATCATTGTTTTCTTTAATTATCTACTTTTGTTCAATAGAATTAAATGATGGCATCCAGTTGCCCTTTATGTCTCTTGGAAATAACACTTCTTTGACCTTTGACTTTCCTAATTTTGACTTGATGAGTTCATGTTATTTCTTGGTAGTTCTTAGACACCTGCCCTGCTACCGCATTAGATGACCATCACATTGCATTTTACATCTCAGTAGAGCTATTAGTTTGGTTAAGTTTGGGTCAACTTCTTTTCATTCCAAAAATGATTTGCTCTGTATGGTCTTAGAACTTGGAGGTAGAGTAGTACTGTGGAAAGAGCTCTGGATTTGGAGTCAGATAACTGGGTTCAAATCCTACCTTTGCCACTGGCGTGATCCTGGACAATTCACTTAACCCTGTAAAATGAGCTGGAGAAGGAAATAGCAAACCACTCTAGTATCTTTGCCAAGAAAACCCCAAATGGGACCACAGGACATTGGACATGACTGAACAACGACAAATTCCTTTCTGACTCAAACTTTAGGATCCAAACTGCAAAAGAACATCAGGATCTCCTGGATTCTTCTAGGTCTCAGACTTTCTTTATATTGGGTCCTTTCCATTATTTTTCCAAATTTACAAAAGTCAGTTTTCCTGGCATGCATTTACTGCCCCCTCCCCAAGTCTCTCTCCTTTTTACAGTCAAATAATTTCTTTTGTCAGACTATCTCCAGATCTTCTCTGCCTATTCAAAAGCAAAAAAAAAATGATTTAATAGAAGTATTTAAATATTTATAGGCATAATAACAGATTCCTAATGATTTTATGTCTTAGGTAATGGAGTCTCTGTGTGAGATACCTAAGAAACAGCAAGCTTTTTAATTCTTAAGGAATGGGCCCTTTAATTAGATCCAAATTAATATTAAATTCAGTTTTCAAACTACATGTTATGAATTGTGGACCACATGCTGTGTTTCCAATATTTTAGTTTTGCAAGGCCAACTGTAGGCATGTGGAAATATTGTGGTAGGCAAGGGAAATGTTTAGCCTTTTAATCAGACTCTCATAAAATGGCTACATTTTAAACTGGATTGGTTATGAATGCAAGAGGAACCATCAAGGGAGAGATAGTATGATGTGATAGGAAGAATACTAGACTTGGAGTCAGAAAGACTTGGGTCATGCTACTTTTAACTAACCTCTATGTGCTTCAGTTTCTTCATCTGTAAAATGGGTATTGTAATAGCTGTCTTACCTATCATATAGTTGTGAGAACATGACAGTGTATATGAGAGCTTTTTCTAAATGATCAACCATTATGTAAATATGTGACTATTGGTATAAGGGAGATGAAATAATTTTAATCCCTTTTTTCAAGTGATGACAAAGTTTTAACATTTAATTAACTTTACAAATAGATGGAAGAGCTCACCTGTCTTCATCAGTTCATAGATCTAGAGCAAAAAGGGACCTCAAAGTTCATCTAGTCCAAGTCTTATTTTAGAGATGGAAGGAAGGAAGTTAAGTGACTTGTCCATGGTCACACGGGTAGCCAGTATCAGGAAAAATTTGAACCCCAGTTCTTTTACACCAAAGCTGGTACCAGTACTATGGTACCATGATGCCTTCAGGTATTCTTTGGAATAGACTTGGAATAATGTGGACATTTTGTGCCATGACACTTATTTTTATTAAAAGTTATTTAATGAAAAAATATAATAGAGAAGATGCCTTAGGTGAACCATACCAGCAAACAACATATTTAACTATAGGGAATAGTGAGATGCTTTTTCTGCTTACAAATCTAGTTAGAATAAGGTTATTAGGAGAGGTCCATTAGGAAAATTTTATTGTAATCAGAAAAGCATTAGTGATAGTGACCTGGAAGATTCCAGAGTTTGTAAATATTTCTCAAGCTCAAGAAGATGCTGAAATACATTGTGAACAAGAATTTAGAAAGAATTTTATTTTTTTACTCTAGAATTTTGTAGAAGTTTATTAGAAGACTGGAAAGTACACCAACTTGTCTCAGGTTCATTTTTGCTCTTTGACCTTATGGTCCCTCTGAGGTATTCTTTTATCAACTCTTATTCTTAGAGATGAATCTGGTTCCCAGCTGCATCTATTTCAGTGTTGGAGATGTTTCTCCAAGGCCATTGGCATGAGCCCCAAATATCAGGTGACAAACAATTTAATCAATCAACTTTAAGTGACTTTTAGAAATGGATGCTTATTACGTTTACTATAGTAGTTAACAATTGGCACAAAACATTCCCCTAGAAGACACACTTTCTTGGAAGTATATACAGGGTTCAGTAAAAAGTTAGCTAAAAAAAATTTAAAAGTTAGCCAAAGCTTAGGGACCACATGTAGCAAAGGGGGAGCATAGTTTCTGGTCACTGGACGTCTTTTTCTCCCATATTGGGGGCACTTAAGAAGAAGCTCCTCTGCTTGGTGAAATGGTATCTTTGTCTGCAGACACTGCCACTGGTTGACCTGGGGACACTTCTAGAAAGGAAACAAACATTACTAAGCCCCTATTGTGTGCCAGGAGCTGTTCTAAGGGCTTTCCACATATTCTCTCATTTGTTCCTCACAACACCTTGAGAAGTAAGTGCTATTATCATTCCCATTTTAAAATTGAGAAAACTGAGGCAGACAGGGACTAATGACTTGCCCAGGATCATACAACTAGTAAGTCTCTAAGGCTAGATTTGAACTCAGGTCTTCCTAGAGGAAGATGGGAGGTCCAGTATCCTTTAAACCCTTTGAAGCTCACAAAGTCCTCTTCTGATCAAAAGGATAGGAGGAAAGAAATCTGACCAAGGCTGATGTCAAACCCTTTCTTTCACCTCTCTCAGGAAGTTCCAACTCAGCAGTGTGCTAGAAAAACACATATTAATACGGTTTCTATGACATTTAAAGATTTATAAAGCACTTTACAAATGTCTCATTTTATCCTCATAACAACCCTGGAATGTGGTTATTATTGTTATTATTACCCCATTTTATACATGCAGAAACTGAGGCAGACAAAACAGCTGGTACATATCTGAGGTTGGATTTGAACTCAGGTCTTCCTAAGTTTAAGTCCAGCAATCTAGCCACTATTCCCCGCTAACTGCCGCGTGTATCCCATTTCCCTGGGGTTTACCAAGTCTCTCTTCCACAATGGCTTTAATTGATTCAAGGCGGGGGTGGGAGGGCAGGCCCTATTTACACATTACTTTTATTGTTTGATTCAATCAAAAAGGGATCTTACTTTGCAAAGGTAATTGCTTTAAAATGGGTATTATAATCAGTCGAGGGTCAGCTAGGTGATACAGTGGATAGAGATCTGGATCTCTGGATCTGGATTAGATCTGGAGACAGGAAGACTTGAGTTCAAATCCAGCCTCAAACACTTACTAGCTATGTGACCCTAGGCAAGTCATTTGTCCTGTTTCCTCATCAATAAAATGAGCTGGAGAAGGAAATGACACAGCACATCATTATCTTTGCCAAGAAAGCCCCAAGTGGGGTCACAGAATTGGACAATACTGAAACAACTGAACAACAACAACATAATGAATAGAACCCTACTCTTACATCAAGGAAAATAAGAATATTGATAAATATAAAGCAAGTCATGAGGGCAAAATGGAATTTGCTCAACTTCCTACTGAAAAGAAGAGAATTAGCTAGGGAGTTATATTACTTGTGCTGCAAAAGAGGACTAAATTAATTAAAGAACACTTATTAATGTACCTACTGTGTGCAAAGCTCCATGCTGAGTACTGAGGATGCAAATAGAAAAGACTGACCTTGTCCTCAAGGAGCTCACATGCTAATGGGGCAGACAACATATACATGAAGGTTCAGTTGCAGGGCGGACAGAAAGGCATCAATAAAACATGCATGAACAAAGCGTCCAGCAACCATGGGCAGCAGCATGGCCAACTAGCTAAGAAAGCAGGTAGAGACACCGAGATTGTGGGAAGAAGCTGTCAAAGCAAGGCAGAGAGAATGTCAGTTCACCTTTGAGAAGGCTACAGAGTAAATACCATTTGAAGTTACTAACCTATGCTAAACCTCCACCACTGCTATGACACGCGTATCTCATATTTCTCCATTCAATATAACTTCTTCTGTGTTGTCAAGGACAATGTCAAAGTGACAGTCACAGTGGCAGCTGCATTGAGGATGAGAAATCCAGTAAATGTTTCAAGTGCAGTTAATATAGCTAACCCAATGAAGGTAGGGCATCCTATCACTATAAGCAGTCCACTTTCCATGGCCTTTTCAGCAACAACCCCCAGTCAAGCTCCCCACCCTAGTCACTGCACCAGTGAAGGAAGCACACTGAGTCACTATCACATCTCTAATGAAACTACCCACAACAAGGACTAAATATAGCAATTAAGATGCATAGGCTGCGAAGGTATCTTAGCATGGTTTCCATTGCTAAATTTCCATCGTTATTTCTCTTTCCGATGTTGAATCATTTGCCAGTACCAAGGACTTTGGCAAGAACTTTCTTTTCTGGGTCTTTTAGTAACTATGGTTGTAGAGGAGGCAGAGGTTATTGCACCTGCAGAAGCAGTTAATAGGTCATAACTGATTTGGGAGCAGGACCATGGTCAGGGAGATGCTGTTATTCCTTGGTTTTTTGGGCTTACCAACCTATTGCTAGCAGTTGGCCATTGGAGTTGGATGCTGGTATTCTATCTAAACATGTATTATTTGTTTCCCTGGATGATGCCTATGGAGGGGACAAGATGGTACGAACACCTCAATGCCAATTTACTTTACAAAAATAATTGTATGTATATATATATATGTATATATCTCTATCTGTCTATCATCTATCTATCTATCTATCTATCTATCTTTGATAAAGCACTCTGATGGATAAAGTCTAGAAGCGATTAGTAAATTTTTAGAATAACCTTGCTGATTCATCAAAGGGGAAATACAGAGCAGCATAGTGGCTAGAGTGTTGGACTTGGTATCATAAAGACTTGTGTTCAAGTCCTGTGATTGTTGTGTTTTTCCTTTGACCATGACAGGGAGAGGATGACATGATTTGCAGTTGACTTTGATTTGAGTGAGGGAGGGCTGTGCAAGGTCACCAGCCTCACTTTCTCCTCCAGAGCCATCATCAAATCCTTTTATATTTATTACTTATATGACCCTGGATAAATCACTTAATCTTCCTGAGCTTCATTTTCCTCATCTGTAAAATGGAGAGAGTAATACATCTGCTACCTATTTTGCATGGTTGTCATGAGGCTCAAAAGAGATACTTGTAAAACACTTTGCAAACTTTTAAACACTATGTAAAAGTTAATTTATTCTTATCAGTTTTAATAATAATAATACCATGACAGACTTAGGACTAATAGATCAAAGATAGATGCATTTATCAGTTTCCCAGACTTGGCAAACACTGCTTGGATGTTCAACCATCAATTAAATGAGCAAACCTTTAGGGGATGAGAAAAGAAGTATTAACACAGGCCTAAAGCAGTCTATTAATTTTCTAATCTAACTGGTTGATATATACAGGCATAATTGATCCTTTCAATGAATAAACCACTCCCTTGAAGTTAATTACTCACCTATTATGGGTGAAGGATAATGTTCAGATTATTAGTGTTCTATTGAAGGTAGTGATAATTTAATGTCACGTTGGCCAAAGATGAGCCATTTATTTCAAGGAATAGTGTAGTTTATTCATCAAGAATGTCAGTCTTGTATGTTTTTTTTCTCTTGAAATGTGTAGAAAAGGGACATAAATATACCAGGTCCCCAATTTCTTAAACAATCTTACTGTTAAAAAAAAAGTTCTGGGGCAGCTAGGTGGTACAGTGAATAGAGCACTATCCCTGGAGTCAGAAGGACCTGAGTTCAAATGTGGCCTCAGATATTTAACACTTACTAGCTGTGTGACCTTGGGCAAGTCACTTAACCCCAATTGCCCTGCCTTCCTTCCCCCTTCCAAAAAGCAAAAAAAAAAAAAAAGTAAAAAAAGTTCTGTTCAACTCTACACTGTGTGCTTAACACTTCTCTAAGCAACAGGTGACGTATGAAAAGATGTTCTCACAACTGCAGTTCAGGATGTCACTTGGAGAGGTTTGAGCAGAGTGAGGGCAACATAGGATAATGTTAAGGTGTCAGTGCTAAATCTGTCAATAGAGAACAAAGCTTCCTCCTTGCCTTCTAGATTTATAAACCAAGCAATGTATTTAGCTTATTTGAACTTTCTTTTCCTATGTTTTCAAAGGTTTTTGTTTGTTTGTTTTCTTCTAGACTTTAAAAGGTCTCCACAGAGATTTAGAAACTAAAGATATTCCCCCCTGATCTCTCTGGTGTTGTTTAATAACAGGAACTTTCCTCAGGATCTTTAATTTCAATTAAGAAAATTATTTTTTAAGTGAGATGGAGCAGAGGAAGAAATAGAAAAATAACATTTCTAGTCCCCTGGGTCTCTCCCTTTCCCCAAGGAAACTCAAGATTGAGGCAGAAATGTAATCACTTGAGTTGGAATATAGCCAGGACACTGGTCATTTGTTCTTCTTTCTTCTCTCTCTCATTTTTCTTCCTTTCCCTTCTGTCCTTTTTTTCCCTAACCATCAGGTGGGTGGGTGGGGAGCTGGCTGACTGTTGGTTGGCAACAGAAATAGCTTCAGAGCAAGTGTTCTTGGGAGTA
Source organism: Pseudocheirus occidentalis (assembly GCA_028646575.1). Taxonomy (NCBI): domain Eukaryota; kingdom Metazoa; phylum Chordata; class Mammalia; order Diprotodontia; family Pseudocheiridae; genus Pseudocheirus; species Pseudocheirus occidentalis. Next base: position 126,939,922 of record CM053601.1, on the reverse strand, counting down.
TTTTCACTAAAGGATGAACTGGAATAACAACGAATTATTTTTTTCCATATCTAGGTTGTTTACATCAGAAGAAAGCCAGTAAACGCGGATTATACACACAAAGATAAAAGTATGAGTATAAATGTAAAAGTATAGGATTTTTGAAAGGGAAAAGATAAAGTGAAAAACACCTCAGGAAATATCAGGGAGGCAGAAATGTTTCACCCAATTCACAGCAAATAAATGGAGCATATAACTTGAGCAACTAATGAATTAATTACTCAATTGCATATGTGTGTGTGGGGGAGGGTAAGTAGGTGGAGATAGGGATGAACATGTATGATTTAAGAGGGAACTGGCTCAATCACTAAATAGTAAAGAAGTGGATTAAAGCATAAAAAAAAAGCCAGAAGTTGGGCAATTTAGAAAGGGATAGGTATGTTTAATTAACTATCATTTTCCTGTTTGGTAATATGTAGCCTTATGTTAGCTACATTAGATTGTTACTGTAGAGAAATCATGCTGGAAGACTAATTCATTTATCAAAGATACTCTCAGCAATGGAATAATGTGTATTCTGGGGTTTAAAGCCACAGTCTGTTGATGATGTTCAGACAGTTAAAGAGGATTTGTCCAATTAGCAAAGACTTATCTTTTAGTGGGACTATCTGGGCTAACGACTTTTGTGGTGAAAGAGAGCTGAACTTCTCTGAACAACATTGCTGCATTTTGTTTTTTACCCGCTTCTCCATATGTATACAACAAGCTCATATATCATTGCTTTATGATAAAGTACTTCTGCTCTAGCCAGCCTGACCTTTTTGTCACCAGAGTTTTTTTTTGTTTGCTTATTCTGAATCTCCATACCTTAGAATAATAGATAGTAGAGTTAGAAGAGACAATTAGTCGTCTAGCTTTTATCTGCAGACCACCAGTAGCAAGGGGCTTAGCTACCTTATCAGGCAGGTTATTCCTTTTGGGAAGTTCCATTTTTGTCCTGAGTGAAAAAAAAAATCTATGTTTTTGTAACTTCCACCTTTAGATCTTATTTTTGTCATCTGGATCCATGTAGAATCAAGTTAATTCTGCTTTTTCAAGTAGTTGAAGGTGATGAGTTTGCTTTTTATTCTTCTTGCTTGGAATGACCTATGATCAGACTCATATACCTCACTTCCCTAAATACCCAGCTCAAGACCCATTCCTTCAGTCAGTCAGCAAACATTTATTGAGTGCTTTCTACGTATTAGATACTGTGCTAAGCACTGAGGGCACAAAGAAAGTCAATAGACAGTCTTTGCTCTCAAGGGGCTCACAGTTTAATAGGGGAGAAAATATGCAACTATGTAGAAACAGGTTGTATACTGGATAAATGGAAAATCACCGATAGAAGGAAGGCAAGCCTGCAACTCTCTCTACAGATGGTCTACAAATCTATATCTCCAATTCCAACCTTTCTTCTGAGTGTGAGACCTGCATTTCCAACTGCCTATAGGACATTTTTACCTGGATGTCTCATGAGCACATCAAGCTCCTGTCCAAAGTCACACCCTGGATCTTCCTTCACATCCATCAGTAATCCCTAAGCCTCAAGGCATCAGAGGTACTAGATAGAGGTGCTAAAGTCCTTAGGGGCCTAGAGAATGAGAGCTGAGTGTCTTCGCCATGTGGAGAGCATCTTCTGAGTGTGTCTTAGCTAGTCATAACAAGAAGTCATTCTGATGTGGCCTCCTATCTTGAGTGTGGCTTTGGTTTGGACTGGGGATGGGAGCTCCAGTTGTTTACTGACCTAGACAACCAACCAGAACTTCCTGCTCCATCCCCATCTCCAAATCTCTCCCCCTACCTTTTTTTTCCTCAGCTCCTTAATCTTCAGAGGGACAAGCTGATGAAATTGCTGCCCCTGAACTGACACCATGCTTTCTCATCTAACTTAGATCTCATTTTATGATTCTTAGCTCGCTTCATCTTTCCTCATATACTGAGGAGTCTGATGCTAGTGGATCTTTTGTACTAGAGCAGTGGTTCTCAACCTGTGGGTTATGTTTAATTTATAACAATGAAAGTACATCCTGCACATCAGATATTTATATTATGATTCATAACAATAACTAAATTACAGCTATGAAGTAACAATGAAAAGTTTATGGTTGGGGATCACCACAACATGAGGATCTGTATTAAAGCGTCATGGCATTAGGAAGGTTGAGAATCACTGTACTAGAGAGTTCTTAGGTGTAATGGGTAGTGCAGATCAGGTACCTAACTTGTTTGGCATTAACATAGTGGGCTCCTGGGGGAGCCATATTATGGGGAGCTTAAAGATAGGTGAATTGGGGGTGGCTAAGTGCCACAGTGAATAGAGCACTGGCCCTGGAGTCAGGAGGATCTGAGTTCAAATATGAACTCAGACAGTTAACACTAGCCACGTGACCTAGGGCGAGTCATTTAATCCCAATTGCCCTGCCTTCCCCCCTCCAAAAAGCCAAAAAAAAAAAAAAAGATAGGTGAATTGGCCCAGAACAGAAATGGAGAAGGGCAAAACTCCCATGCTGATCAGTACTGTCATGAAGCCATGATTAGCTCCTGGATTTCCAGACTGAATGAGAGGGAATCTCACTCTTTGCGCCCCCCCCCCCATAATAATACTAATATTCTTTATGATTCAGCATTCAATAGATGTTTACCTTAAAAAATTCCCAATGTGCATACCTTAATGAAATGTGCTATAAAAAGCTAATGTATTTCAATGGGGGCCTGTGAGCTATGATTTGGAACAGATTTTCATTCACAAAATATCTAGAACCTATTCTAGGTTTCTGGAACCACAAGAAAGCAACATTGTAAGGACTTATCTAGGATGTCCACTTTAGATGTTCTGGTAATACAGAGATCCATTAGGAAAATTATTGTGTTAAAAAAAATTATGGTCCATAATTAACAGGATTTTCAGGTAGATGTGTGTTTGCGTGTATATATGTGTTTTAATTGGCCTGAATACTTTATAACCTCTATGGTATTTTATGTTAAGATATCATTGAAGTATTATTATTTATTGCTAGGGTGATTGAGTAGTGGTTTTGGAAACCACAACCTCCCAAAGGAAAGTGTATGTTCAGTCTCAGTTACCATTGGGACACAGCAATATATCCACACATAAGATTTTTAGTTGAAGGAAGGCTTCATGTCCTGAAGGATGATGTTAAAATTACTTTGTGATGCTGTAGCTATATATCTAATGCCAGGATTGGTGGCCTAGATTTGGAGATCATCTGCAAAGAGAGAGTTGAAGACACACCTTCCCTTCTATCAATGATTTCCAATTTATCCCATGTATAGCTTTTTTGTACCTTGCTGTTGTTTCCCCCATTAGACTGTGAGCTCCTTGAAAGCAAAGACTGTCTTTTGGTGTTCTTTGTGTCCTCAGTGCCTAGTGGTAGAGGCAAAGAACTTACTAAGTGATATGATATGGTCTGTTTGTAAATGATCTGACCCAGCAATCCATTCTAATACCCCTAGTGAGATAACAATTGGAAAATGGCCCTGGAAATGGATTTCTAGGCCTCTCACTGGGAATGAGAAGATAATGCATATAATGGAGATTCTATTGATTGGAAAGGGAATGCCCTGAGACAGGTAGCCGTGATGGACTCTAGAAGAAGAAACACCTGGAGGACCACGAGCAGCTGATGGTGCTGACAGGGCAGCCTGGATCTTACTATCCTGGACTTGGCAGGAGAAGACACATGCCCCTTTGGGGAGTCTTGACTAGGAAATGCTACTGCAGTACTGCAATAGAGACCAGTGACAAAAAAAGGCTAATGGAAGGCTAACAGGGTCAACATTTGGTACTAGAGGTCAATGGACCCTGAGGTAAGAGTTCTTTATTGTTTAAAAATACCAGGAGTTCGAATTTAGCAAAGCAAAGACAGCTCAGTAAGTCTACATTTGCTTCCTCGATAATTATAAGCTGCTGACCTTTGTCCCACTTCCCTCCAGCACATAATCATAGCCTGGTCTCTCTACTTCTAAAGCCCACAATATTTATATGATAAGAGTGCTAGAGGCGTGCAAAACAAGGCGGGTGAGGAAGACTGAAGATACAGGTGACTGCCAACTTGAAGGGACCACAGAAGGCTTGATGGAGAGTGTGTCTTTTGTATTGGATTTCAAAGTCTCAGCAAGAATTCAACAGGTCAAGATGGGGAGAGAGCTCATTCCTGGTAGAGAGAACACTGGCCAAAGTTCTGGACTAAGGGAGGAAAGCACAAGGCAGGTTTATGGGCAGAGAGCATTTTTGATTGTAGTAAATGGATGATAAAAATGTGCCGTATTTGGAAAAGTAAAGGAGCACCAGACAGGGGAGAGCCTTTAATGCCAATACAGATAAGCCTGAACTTTACTGAGCAAATACAAGGGAGCCACTGAAGTTTTTGAGCACAATACTAACACGAACATATGTATGTTTTTTATAAATAGGATAATCCTGGCAGGGGCAAAAAGGATGAAGTGGAAAGAGGAAATCATAGAGGTGGAATGACTTGTTAGCAGGCTTTTTTTTTTCAGTAATCCATGCAAGTGAACTGTGCCTGTCCTACAATTGTGGCAAAGGAAAGGAGCAGAAGGTGGAAGAAGAATGGGTGAGAATGAATCAGGAGGGAATTTTTACTGAGTCAGTCTCTCTCTCTCTCTCTCTCTCTCTCTCTCTCTCTCTCTCTCTCTCTCTCTCTCTCTCTCTCTC
>CM053601.1:126906997-126934705 GCA_028646575.1 Pseudocheirus occidentalis | reverse complement strand
CAGATTGTGGGAGGGGCCTTACAGTAGGATCAATGTTCTGGGCTGGGGGGTAGGGGCAAAAAGGGGAAAAAATCTGTAACTCAAAACCTTGTGGAAATGAATGATGTAACCAAGAAAATAAATTAAAATTTAAAAAATTTAAAAAAATTTTAAAAAGAGAAGACAGGCCACTGGAGAGGACAGACTATATAGCATGAGCTGATGTGAAGAGAATACCTGGAGGTTTGCAGAGCTCTTTAAGCCCATCATCTCATCTTATCCTTTCAATTGCCTTATCTTGTAGCTTTTCCTATCCCTGTTGTATGAGAAGGCAGGTTTTTGCTCGTGGACACACAACTTATACATGATTTAAGCCCAATCTCTCTGAACTCCAAGTCTATCCCTTGGTCTACCTTCCAAGGTTGCCTCTTCCAGAACCTAGAAGGATGGAGCCCGAGAAGGCATTTGATTGAAGTTTATAAAATCATCAAGGATATGGGGAGTCAACTTGGGTCTATTCGTAGAATCCTGATACTTTAGGGATGCTCACCCCTTGAAATGTGAACAAGATATTTTTTTCATCAGCTCAAAATGTCTTCTTTATTTTTAAAGCAATTCTCAGTTTGTGCTATCTTGCTGGTTTACCTCTACAACATCTCTTGTATTTGTCACCCACTGGGCCATCACTAGTAGTTTTGATTTTTATCTTTCCCCTGGACTCCTATGACTCTGGAGGAGAGTCTGAGGCCAATGACTGCTTAGCTCTGTCTCACTCAAATCCAACTCATACTCAAGTCAAAAGCATCACCCTCATGATGTCACTGGTCCTCTGTCACCAACTTTCTATTCAAAGGACTACCGCCCTAGTGATTTGAACTGTCATTACTTCTTATCAGGACTATTACAATAGACTTCTCTTTTTTAATGTTTTAAAATTTATTTTATTTTTAGTTTATGAATTAAAACAAGCATTTTAATAATATAATAAAAAGATGATTACACATGAAATTACAAATCTATTGTGTACAACTTGCCATTCTTTTTAAACATATAATAAAATTATCATGCAAATTTCTTTTTTTCTTTCCTTTTTTTCTTCCCTCTTCCAGCCCTTGTCCTAGAAATGGCTACCATTAGACACAAATGTGTGTATACATATATATGAATCTATACATACATAGATATAGATATGTACACACATATAGATAGATATAGTTAAAGATACACATCATGATTTTCCCCATCACATAAGAAATTAAATGAGAATTTGGGGGGGGGAAGTTTTACAGGAGTCACAGACAACACATGAAGGACATCAGATGACACAGAAAAAGTTTAGAAACTCAGAAATGCATAAAATACATGTACAGTATTGTATGATATCAATACGTTTTATCTTTTAATACCATAATAATTCAAACTTCTTCTCTGGTATGAAAGGAGGGCCAAAAAAATTTTATGTGGATTTTCCAGATTTTAGGGGCACTACATCCCTAACCCCCATACATGGAAGGGATCACTGTATATGTAAAAATCAGTCTACACATCTACTATCAGTTCTTTCTCTCGATGCACACAACATCTTCCTTCATATGTCTTTTGTAGTTAATTTGGCTATTTAGAATGGTCAAAATGACTTGTTTGCTCAAAGTTGTTCTTAAAACAACATCATTGCTACTGTATACAACACTCTCTTGGTTCTACTCATTTCTCTCTTGATTGTTTTGTGTAAGTCTATCCTTGTTTTTCTAAGCTCATGGAGCTCATCATAGACTTCCAATTATTCTTCTTTCTAGTCTCTCCTGTCTCTAATACATTCTCCTCAAGCTTGCCAAAATAATCTTCCTAAAGCCCAGGTCTCACAAGTGAATCCTCTGCTCAAGTATCTTCTGTTCACTACTGCCACTGGGATAAAACATACATTCCTGAGCTTAGCTTTGAAAACTCTATCCATTTGGCTTTACCCTGCCTTTCCAGTTTTTGTATACTTCACATTCCATCCAAACTGTCCTACCTCCTCTGGTATGTTATGTCCCCAAACCTGGAATGCGCTCTCTCCTCACCTCTACCTCTTGGACTTCTTAGCTTCCTTAGTTCAGCACAGGTGGTTCCTCCTATAGGAAGCCATTCCTGGTCCCCTTAGTTTTCAACACTTTCTCCCTTTTATAATTACCTTATTTATTGCATCCACCAATAGAATATGAGTTCCTTAAGGGTAAGAATTGTTTGTAGTTTATATCTTTGCATCTTAAGAGCATTTTACTTAATAAATGCATATTAAATTGAACTGAAATTATAGAGTGTGTAGTATACATATTGAGCTATTTTCATCTCAAAGCTTGATACATAATGAAAATACATACCAATAATTTCAAAAAAGGAAAACAAGTCAGTAACACAACCAGAGTCATCAAGAGAAAAGGACTGGGTCAGATGAAAGATCACGATACTGCAATCCATTATTCCTTTCTGAGAGGGCTGACGTTTTGGATCTACTCTATGAGGGAACTTCATGATCTTGCATGTCAATTAGCACTGCACATTATGCCTCTGGTACTAGAGGGCCATGCCCAGCCCTAGTTGTCTTTCCTTGGCCTTGAGGATGAGGTTAATATGAGTTTTATAGATAAAAGGTTTGAACCTTCTACCCTGGTCAGACACATGGGAGGTGCAGCAGCCTGTGATCAAACAAAAGTATAGCTGGGAAGTCATACCTAATAGCAACAAAAATAGATAGGTTTTAAGGATACAAGGACAAAGAATTGTTAAATAAAATTCTATAGTAGACATCAATAAGTGCCAATTGGCCTTAGACACAATATTGGAAATATTGCTCGTTTTGGTTTGGTCTGGCTTTTTGATCTTGGTCTACATTAATAATAGTGTCCAGAATGCGGAAGGTCATATAAACATACATTTAAAGCTAGAAAAGGTCCTTAGAAATCATCTCTTCCAATCCTGTCACTGGACACATAAGGAAAGTGAGACTCAGGTAGAAGAAATTATTTCTCCAGGGTCTCACATGACAGAGTCAGGATTCAAACCTAGCAGTCAGTCCATCAATAAGTACTTATTAAGCACCTACTATGTGCCAGGCATTGTAGATACTTTCTTTCTTCTCTTACATTGGGAAAATTCTACTGTACTGATGGCTAATCCAGCGCTAGACTACAGTGATCGTTCTGAGTAATACATTACAACAGGGAGACTAATAAATGGGATCACATTCAGAGGTGGACAACCAAGTAAGAGGACTCATATGCCTTTCACAGACAAAATGTTTGGGTGAATTGAGCGTGTTCAGTCTAAAATGTCCTTAAAGGAAATAATAGCTGCCTTTAAATATCTCAAGTGGAAGAGGGATCAAATTTACTTGGTGTTGCCCAATAGGCAGAACTAGGAAAAAATGGATGACAGACTTACAGCAGACTTCAGCCCAATATAAGGAAGAACTTCCTAACAGAGCCATGCCTAAAATTAAATGGACTTTCCTATAAAATGTCACATTCTCTATCACCTGGATGGCCTGTTGTTGGAGATGTAAGGGAGATGCATGCATTGATTAGGGCTAGGTTCCATGGTTACTAAGGTTCTTCCCAGCTTTAAGATTCTAAAATTCTATGATTCTAAATATTAAAAAATCCAGAGATAATAATTTCAATGGGCTTTTCAAAATACAATGAAATGTTCAATGAGAAATTTCAAGGAAAAAAAGGAAATTGTTGCTCTATAAAACATTAGCTAAGTGTGCTGGAGGTTTCCTGAGTCCTTCCATAAAGTAAAAAAAATGATTTCCTCTATGTGAAGGAAAAGGACATTTTCAGTAGTTTAGTGGGTTAAGGAAAGTTGAAGTATAAATAAATAGTTATGTGAATTATATAAAACTATTCAGACATTGCAGTTTTTTAATGGCAACTAGAATTTAAAATCTTTAATTTCTTATAGGTTCATCTCTCTTGTGCGTTCATTAAAAGTCAATAAATATATTACCTAATTTAACAGAATCTCATAATATTAGGAACAGATTTTGTTGTTGTTATTGTTCAATCAATCGGTCATGTCAGATTCTTTGAGACCCCAAGGACCAATTGCCCATGAGGTTTTCTTCATAAAGATACTGATGTGGCTTGCTATTTCCTTTTCCAGTTGAGCCAGTGGATCCTTTGTAAGGCTCTCATAGGTTAAGTGACTCACCCAGGGTCATAAAGCTAGGAAATATCTGAGGTTGGATTTAAATTCAGGATTTCCTGACTCCAGGCCCAGTTCTCAATCCATTGAGCTGTCAGTTGCTTCATTAGGAAAAGAAGGGGCCACTAGAGATGATCTAATCCACACCACAGCCTCAGAATATCAGATTCTCAGTATTAGAGAAGACCTCAGAGTTCATTGAGCCCAACACATACCTGGATATGATTCTCTTTTATATCATTCACAATAAATGTTCATCCAAAATCTGCTCAATGGCTTCAAAGGAGAAGAGCCTACTCTCTCTTAGGGCAGCCTATAAGTCTGAATATTTTTTGTCTTCCCATTGGACTTAAAGCTGCTTCTGCAAATACTGGAAGGGAACTATCATACTCCTTCCTCCCCTTCTCTCCTCTAGGTTAAACATATTCATTTCCTTCTATGGAATGACTTCTAGTCCTTCCTTCCCACAAGACAAGGCAGATCATTATAGTAGGCACATTAACAGATTAGGTCATGAAAAGAGAACCAGGAAGGCAGGCAAGAACGATGAGATTAGATCCATTAGTGCATTAGATGAACCAAAGGTTCACAATGTGAAGGCAGACTGATGATAGTTAAAAGTCAAAGGTCCAGAAAGCAAACAGTTTGAGTCAGAAAAATTTGGCAAGCGTTAATAGACACCCAGCCATAGGAGGAGCAAAGCAGGGTTCCAGCCCCAGAAGCACTGAGTTATAAGTCTGGCTACCAAAACAGGAGTTTAGGCATAAAGGGACAAAGCAGGGACCCAGTTAACAGGAACTTGAGTACAAAGTGGATAGCATGGACAAAATGGACAAGACAAGAAGCCATTTGCTAGACCAAGAGTACAAGTTGAAACCAACCAGAAGCAGGGCTGATCTGATAACAAAACTAACACTTCTAAAATATATTGTTTTCATAAAGTGCTTCTATGGCATTAATCTTAAGAGGTAGATAATAAAAGCATTATTATCTCTGTTTTATAAACGAGGAAACTGAGGCTCAGAAAAGTGAGAAGTTTAACACCACATCTATTAAGTTTCAGAGCCAGGATTAAACACAAGGCTTTTTATTCTGGATGTGTAGGACAGAAAAGTTGATCAGCAAAACAGATGAGAGGCACAATATAGAGAAAGAAGCAAAAAAAACAGTACCATAGTATTCAATAAACCAAAAAGCCCCAGTTACAGAGGTAAGGATTAACTTTTTGACAAAATTTCTAGAAAATTAGAAAGTAGTCTGGCAAAAAAAAAAAAAACCTTAGGTATAATACAACACTTTACACCTTATGCCAAGATAAATTCCAAGTGTATAAATGACTCAGACATAAAAGGTCAGTCATATCATAAACAAATTAAAAGAGCAAGAAAGAAATGACCCTTTAAGTCTTTGTATAATGGGAGAGTTAAGAACCAAAGAAGGGATCAGAGAGGGTCACTGAAGATAAAATGGATAGTTTTGATTATGTAAAATATAAAAGGCATGATCTCTCCATCTCCTTTCTCTCCTGACAGCACTTATCACAGTGCCTAGTACATGGTAGGCACTTAACAAATGTTTATTGATTAAGTGAAGCAGCAATGCCATAAGTTGCCAGGTCAAGCAGCTGGAAGCTACATTCCGCTACCTGGCCACCAGGTGTCTGCAAGTACATGGAGCCTCTGTTTTTCCTGTGTTCTTCCCTGATCTTAGTTGAAAAAGTTTCTGGAGATGGAACTGTCCAGGCATAGTACTGACTTTGTGAGTTTGGGTAACATGAGTTTCTAACCAAAGGTCTCATCAGAGGACACACTGGAGATCGACCAGTAGCAGAATCCATCAGAGTGGTGCTGGCCAACAACGGAGGAAGCCTCTGCAGACAGATGTTGCTAAACAGTCACCAAATACAATATTTGCCAGGCTAATCACTCACTTACTCATTAGACATGACTCCAAAAGACATCTGGTCATTTAAAAAAAAAGGAAATACACTCATAAAGGATGAAGATGGACCACCATTGAATAGATTCAGAAGAATGATATGTTGTTGATGAAGAAGACTATTTTTAGAGTTTCATAATTATTCCCAGCAAAGGCAGCATCTTTGAAACAAGTGTGTAGTCTCATAACGTGATTACTTTGTAGGTGTCAACAAGCTTTAGGATGTAGTAGTTTTGATGTGTTTGTTCAAGAAATAATTTTTCATATTTCCTAATAGTCGGTCATGTTGGATTACAAAGTAATTAGTGACAACATATATATGTGTGTGTGTACAAACATACATATATATATATTTAAACTTTACAAGATGCTTTATATACATTATCTCCTCTAAGTTTCACAACAACCCTATGAAGTAGCTGCAACAAGTATTATTACCCTCTATTTCATAAATGAGGAAATTGAAGTTCAGCAAGGCTGACTATGTCCATATAGCTCATAAGTGTCAGAGGAGGAATTTGAACCCAGGTCTTTCTGACTCCAACAGCACACAAAAATCAGTATCGCTAATCTACAGTCAAACATCTATTCTGTGGGTGGGTATATATGTATATACTTATACTATGTCCATATGTATAATATCAATACATATCCAAAAATATATTTTACAGCTTTTGATATTCATCCATGAGCCTGATTTTCATTTCTAAAACACACATTCTGAAAGAGTATCTCCAGAATTTCTCACCCACAATATGTTGATATATTTCATAATGTTAATATTAGAATCCTCTCTGGCTTCCTGCCAGACCATTCCGCCACTGTCAAACACCAATAACAGAGTTTGTAAATCTGCAAAGGTTAAAAAGGCTAAAATTTGCACACACTGACTGGCTTGCTTAATTACCGAACAAAGGACAAGTGGTCACCAGGGGGAAATAAAATTTCTCTCTTTATTAACTATAAATATAGAAAAGAAAAATGAAGTTTTCTAAGCAATGTTTGTTTTGCAGTGGTTCATGTGCAAATTTATTCCTATTAAATTGGAATAGATAATTGTGCTATCAAGGTAAGGTGACAATGCAAAAAGTGAGAAAAGACATATTAACAATAATTAAATACTTCTTGTAAAATGCAGAGCTAGATACATACAATGTCTACAATAATGCACATGAAAACAACACTAAAGGGCAGCAGAAATCAGAATAATTGCAATGATCCATCTTGATCCTGGAAAACATGATGATGAGATACATTTCCCTGCTCAGTAAAGAAATAGCTGATAATGGTCTACACTGTTACATTTACAATGCAATGAGTAAATGAATGAATGAGTGAGTGAGTGAATGAATGAATGAGTGAAGGAATGAATGAATGAGTGAGTGAATGAATGAATGAATGAGTGAATGAATGAGTGAACAAATGAATGAAACATTTAATGCTTTGTGATGTAATCAGTTATTTTGTCAGCTGGTTTTGTTTAACTGTTTTCCTTTGTAACAAAGAAGCATTGTTAGGCAAAGCAGACATATTAGGAGACAACTTGTGGTGTCAAAAACCAAAGGCACCAATAAAAATTCATAATTAAAAAATAAATAAGATGCAGGTTTGAATCATTAGCCAGGCTAGGCAGAACAGATTCCTAAGAAGAAGATACATATTGAATTGTCTAACCATATAGTTGAGATTCTCTTTGGTCAAATTAGCCACATGGAATTATAAATTTTTAAAACATTATTTTGTAAGATCAGCATTGTGACAATTCTGCTTTCTCTGATCTCCCTTCTGCACAAGAGGGACACAAAGCTTTTTTGGCTACTGATGCTAATGGATCTTTTCTTCATTTATACTCCAGTGGTTTCCTGATTTTGTTTGACTATTCAGTCAAATAGGACGTTGAGCTGGCTTTTATTCTGCCGATCTATTTGCATTTCTCTAATGACCTCCATGTTTTTAAGGAGCAGAGAAAAACCGGACAGGGGATTAACTTAAATCTTGTAAACAGGGAGTCTCTGAAGGAAGATATTTATCTTGAGGTTAGAGATTGTTTTTTCTCCCAAGCCTTGTTGCCACTCACGCTCCAAACTGAAATGGAGAAGCATCCACATTTGATTTTGCAAATAGTCAATTTTTCTTTCATTCTTAGGCACATTTCCATTAGGCCATGGAGACCTGGGTCCAATCAGCAATCAAATATTAACTCAAAAATGTCCACAAACATTCCCACTGAATAGGACTCCATCACTGCTTCAACAGCATCATTCAGGCACATTGCAAATGACCCCATTCAAATAAATCAAAAAAAAAAGTTAAGGAAGCAATACAATAAATCTTGTGCCCAAATATGAAACCAATGTTTTTAAAATCATCGATAATTATAATGGTGAGAAACATGACAGACAAATGTCATTAGGCAGGCATATACATACACTTATAAACCCACATGCAAATACATTCAAAGGTTTGGGGACAAATGTTATTTTTGAAAAGCTCCTATCATTCAGCAACCTTCTTATCTGAGTCATCACAGAAGCATTTTCTCTCCTTTCAAAAGGGGGTGAAGGACATTTACCAACCTGACAGCAGAAATCTCTGTTAATGAATATAAACCATGCTAAAGAATCAGGCAGAACATTAAGATGATATGTATTTGCTTTCCGTGCATTTTAGCACCAAACCAACTAAACAGTGGTGTCAGCAAGTGAAGTGGAGATAAGGACCAGATTAACAGCACATCATGTGGAAAAAATTGCATTAGGCCAAGGAAACAATATTCTTCAAATACTGCTGAGGTTGTAATATTAGCAAATAAAATTTAAACAAGTGAGGGAAAGAAGATAAGCTTATGTCCTAATGACCTACCAGCTTTACTGGTTTTGTATTTGAAATATGCATGTATATGTACATATGTGCATATATTTATGTGTATGTATAGATACACTTGAAGCAGAAATAAATCTACAAATGTATTTATACACATTAGAGAGTTTCAATAAAGTATTTCAAGAAAGATGATAATTAGTTTTGCATAAAAAAGAATAATATCCTCAGCATAATAAAAGTGATGTTCATGTAGGCAAAATATCTGAGATGCTTTCGTGTAGAATTACCAGCATTAACCTGCCTTTCTGTCTCCTGTTTATAAGGGAACAAGATCAAAGACCAGGTCTCTATCATATTTATTAAAATGTAAAAGGTGGGGGATGGAGGGAGGGTGGCATGGAGAAGTCTGGAAAGGAACTCTTAGGAAAATTACCTTCTCCCTTTTAGCACAAAGCACTACTGCTAATAATGTCACTTTTGGTCCTTTAAATACACTACCAATAATTCAAATGAGTGGCAAGATGGTTGATTGAAGTAGGGAGTAGAAGGGGGGGGGGTAGTGATTTATAGGAAAAAAGGAAAAGAAAGAAACAAGGAAAGGTAAAATGATGACGTTTTTAAATAATTACTCTCAGCTAAAAGGTAAACCTGATCAGGGCATGTGTTATTTTCCAAACGATGAGGCTGATGACCAAGCCCTGTAGTCTTATCTGAAACATATAATTTTGTTTATTTATTCTTATGCCTTATCCCATAATGACCCCATTGAGATGATCTTCTTTCAGCACCATCTGTTACTAGGAAAAGCAAGAACATACAATACACCTGTTACAAGTTTCCCCTACATCTTTGGCTTTTTATCTTGCCAAGTGGTAAATTATATAACCTAAACAAAGAGTACATCCACTCAAAAAGAGACAAAATCTTCCCATTATACGTTTTGGTCTAATGAATATTTAGTTATCAATAAAAAAATATGAAAGCAAACTATCTGGCAACTATAATGGTCTATAGGGTGGCTCTAGGATGCCAACCATAATGGAAGTGAACCATCTGTTTTCTCCAAGATGATCATGGATTATGCATTATGTAGTCTCCAAATCCCACTGGAAACATTGTCTGTTATGACTAAGTTGTTGACATCAGTGGTTCCCAAAGAATAGGTCAAAAACCATTAATAATCCATAGGGGACTTTTGTATGTTGTACAACAAAGGTCTCAAAGAAAAATGACCCCAAAATATGTCACAGGAAGGATTAAAGAGTATTTTTCTGCTCTGTGCTAAAATTTAATTTTTAAAACACCATAGACATTTTAAATATGTAACCACAATGATGGCTATTTGCCAAGGGAAGAACTATACTAGGTTTTGGGGGTTTATACAAGTCATGTTGGGTCATAATACCAAATGGGAGCAGATGGGGAAGATTGCTACCTTCCAAAAAGGCCTACAAACCCAAAGGGTACAGTTTGCCAGGATTCAAAACCATGCTTATTGGCCTATGGTTTGTTGATTCCATTCTCCATACCCTCTTTTTAAGTAAGTGGAACAATGCTTAGCCTTCTCTAGTCACAGAATCATAGTCTCAGAATTGGAAGGGATGTTGGAGGTCATCTAGTCCAAAATGCACCTGAGGAAGAATTCCTTCGCCTCTACATCATTTACAAACAGTCAGCTAACCTTTACTTGAAAATGTAAAGAGGAACCACTGCCTGCAAAGGCAGCCCATTCTACTTTTAGATAGTTCTAAATGTTAAATGCTTTACATCAAGCCTAAATTTTCCTCTTTACCATTTCCCTTTATTATTCCCACTTCTTCAACATGGGGCCAAGAGAACAAATTTAAACCCACTTCCACATAACAGTCCTTCAAATAATTAGAAACATCTGTCTCTCTTGTCCTCCTAAGTCTTCTCTTCCCCAAGTTAAGCACCACTAACTTTTTCATCCAGTCTTAACATAGTATGAACTCACGTCCTTTATCCATTGGTAGAGTTAACCCCCGCCCCCATACTTTTATTCCACATATAACTCTTGTTCATTTCTTCCCATTAATCTTTCATAGGGGGTCCACCCATGTGCTTGATACTTTCCTTTATGTCTCTTAAGATTACTTATAACAAATAACCAACCAACTTGGGGGCTATCATCTCCTCAATGATATCCTTTGTGCCGCTTCTCCTGAACAATTTTACGTTGGTAGTGTGCAATTTAATCATATTCCCCATTGACCTTTCCATGGCTCTTTGAATGACTTATTGAGAGACTGACATATTCCAAGATTCACAGTCATACAGCATGGATGGAAGAACATTGTTGCATTTTAAATGGGCTTTTCTTTCATGAATAATCCTGGGATCAATAAAAACGTATGGAAAAACTTGCATGCAATGGGACATAAGCAAAGCCAGGAAAATAATACACATAACAGCTAGAGCAATGTAAATGGAAGAACAAACACCACAAGACAAAAAATGAATTTTTCAAAATTACAGAAAACAAACAGCATTTTAAAAAGAGATATGAGAAAGGTATCACACCCCTCAATCCTTTATAAAGAGTGGGGATCCACAGGTGTGTGATATATCAGTTTTTTTCAATATATTGATTTGTTTTGATAATTTTTCCTCTTTTTAAAAAATTCTTCATTATAAAGGAACACTCTATAGGAGGGGGAAAGGCATGGGATACATGGGGAAATCTCTGAGATTTCAAAACAAAAGATACAAATAAAAATCATTTTTGAAAAAGCACTGTGGAACTTCCCAAAATAAACTAACCTGTTCTTCTCTTGCTCTCATTTAATTTGGGGCCCAACTCGTTGTCCATCTATAGCATTTAAGACAAATATAGTAATAGACTAGCTCTGTGGGTTGTTCATACAACTGCATATCATAATCTGGACAACAGGTATTCTTCATCCACTTGGTTTTTCCTGTATGGATAGTTAAGACAAGCTCTTTTTGAGTAATTATGAATCTCATTCAGGAGTTAGTGCAATGATTCAAGGTTTAACACACTCAGCCCAAGTGTCATCTTCAAAAAGGAATATCTGGATCCTCTTCTATTAAACACTGCATTGGACATCCTCCAAGACATTGGCAAACATCTTTGGTGAGAATCCAAGTCCTTGCATTATGCTTCATTTGATATTAATAATTAGAGAGGAATCAAACAAAGTTATCTCTTTTTGTATTTTATGTTATTGTTCAATAATCATAAAAAGCACGTCATTGGAAAAGATCTTTCAATGAAGTTTTTTGCTTTATTGAGTCAAAATGCCTTTATCAAGGATGTCTTCAATCCTTGTATAGATTATTCTTATAAAAAAATTTGCTGAGATAGGAAAGTAGACAGACAAGTTGGTAGTTATAGATATTGCCACGCTCCCTATTTTTATAATAATAGGGTCCAATATCTGGTTCCAAACTTTGGTTTCCTATCCTCACCATAGATTTGATATTTGATTCCTTAACACCCTGTTTTTGCAGTTTCAACTTAAACCTACTCAATATATACTTTGGTTCAATTGCTTTTTCCATTTTTGTTTTCTTTCATACTATCTCTATTTCATCTGATAGCACATCTAGGATTGTGATGTTAGAATCCAAATGAAAAGTCTCATTGGCATCAATGAAGCTTATTATAGAAATAATAATTAACAATAAATCTTTTCCCATTTTTTATCTGTTCATTGTCCTTCTAGTTTCAGCCTTAAATATCTTCCGGCAGGTTTTGCTTAGCTGGGTCTCTCATTGAATGTTTTTACATACTTATTTCCACCCACTACTTCATGCAATTACATGAAGCAGTATTGCTCCTAATTCTCCACCCTGTAAATTACAAATGAGTTTAGGCTCTAAACTGGTGTTGCTCTTGGCTGCCATAACATACTGTTAATCCATATTGAGCTTAAACTTCATTAAAAGTTCCAGATCTTTTAACATGCGTCTGCCCATGCTTCATACATCTTATATTTATGAAATTGATTTTCCCCTTAATAGTATTTTATTTTTTCCAATTACATGTAAAGACAGTTTTCAACATTCATTTTTGTAAAATTTTGAGTCCCAAGTTTTTCTCCTTCCTTCCCTCTCCTCTCCCCTCCCCAAGACAGCAAGTAATCTGATATATAGGTTGTTCATATAAAATCATGTTAAACATATTCCCACAATTAGTTGTGTTGTAAAAGAAGAATCAGAATGAAAGCAAAAAAACCACAAGAAAGAAAAAAACAGTGAAAAGAGTCTGCTTCGATCTGCAATCAGACTCCATAGTTCTTTCTCTGGATGTAATTAGCGTTTTCCATCATGAGTCTTTTGGAACTGTCTTGGATCATTGTATTGCTGAGAAGAGCTAAGTCTATCAGAGCTGGTCATTGCACAATGTTGCTGTTACTGTGTACAATGTTTTAGTTCTGCTCACTTCACTCAGTATCAGTTCACGTTAAGTCTAAGTTTTTTCTGAAATAGGCCTACTTATCATTTCTTTTTTTATTTTTACTTTTCAACATTCACTTCCATAAGACTATGAGCTCTAAATTTTGTCCCCATCTCTCCCATTCCCCCCCCCCAACAGTATGTAATATGTAAAAGAAGAATTAGAGCAATGGGAGAAATTATGAGAAAGAAAAAAAAAAGAGAAAGAGCAAATAATATGCTTCAATCTGCATTGAGACTCCATGGGGCTTCTGAACATGGATGGCATTTTCCATCATGAGTCTTTTGGAGTTGTTTTAGAACCTTGCATTGATAAGAAGAGATAAATCTATCAAAGTTAGTCACTGCACAACATGGCTGTTATTGTGTACGATGTTCTCCTGGTTCTGTTCACTTCACTCAGCAACAGTTCATATAAGTGTTTCCAGGTCTTTCTGAAGTCCACCAGCACAATAGTATTCCATTATATTCATATACCACAACTTGCTCAGCCATTCCCCAACTGATTGGCATCTCCTCAATTTCCAGTTCTTGGCTACCACAAAAAGCTGCTATAAATATTTGTACATGTTGGTCCTTTTCCTTTTTTTATTACTTCTTTGGGATACAGACCTAGCAGTGGTATAACTGGATCAAAGCTATGCACAGTTTGGTTGCCCTTTGGGCATAATTCCAAATTACTCTCGAGAATGGTTGGATCAGTTCACAATTCCACCAACAATGCATTAGTGTTCCAATTTTGAAAATTTTGATAATCACCCATATTAAACTTCCTCACATTACATTTGGCCCAATAATCTTGCCCATCAAGATCTTTTTGAATCCTGACCCATGATCCATGTGTATCATCAGCAAATTTGACAAACATGCCATCTATGCCTTTACCAAAACTGTTGATTAAAATGTAAAATCACATAGGTAATAGGTAGAGTATTCTCCTGATCATCCTGTGTTGGGGCTCTTGTTGGTAATGGGTTGAACTGGTCCTCAGCTAACATGAGGCCCGTGATCACCTCGTGGCTGAATGTGAAGGTTTGCGATAAGCAGGATTATCTCTCTGCCTTCAGGGTGATGCACGATTGGCTCACTGTGGGGAGGGCAAGGCCAGGGGAGGGGCCCTAAGGGGCCCTGGAGAAAGGACTTAAATACAGGCTACCCGGAGGCAGAAGTTCCAGTCCACGCCAAGCTTAGAGAATGAGAGGGAGTTCCAGCCACGCCAAGCCTAAGAGAAAGTAGCAAGAAGCAAGCCCTGTGTCTTAAGTTTTCTGTGCAGCTGTTTCTCCGTGAGATAGCGGAAGCCGGGGGCCGGGGACGCCCGAAGCCTGTTGAGGAAGGGTATAGGTGAAACCTATACAGCCTGACCCCCAAAACCTGTAACAATCCTGTTTAGTAATACCACTCAAAATAGGAAATGTCATGAGCTCCTCTTGATGAAGATGGTGGCTTTTTGTAAGCACAGCTACCTTTTTTAGATATCCACTAATAATCTCTTAACACTTTCTAGAATTTATTTTTTCAGGAATCAAAGTCAAGCTCACTGGCCTGTAGTTGGTAGGTTCCCTTCTCTTTCCTTTTTGAAAAATCAGAACATTTTTCATTATCTAACCCTACAAAGTCTCAACTGCTTTGAATTATTTCTCCAAGGCCACTATTAATGACGTAGCAATCACACCTGTCGGCTCTTCCTATCCCTTCAGTAGATAGGCCTGTTGCCTTGAGATCATCAATGGGAGCTGGGAACATGCTTATTAACTTTTTGCTTATTCTCTTTGCCAGAAAAAAAATGGAAAGAAAATAAAAGTTGAATGGTTCTACCTTCTCTCATTCATGTACCGTCTTCTTATAAATTCAAGCAACATTCCCATTCTTCCTTTGATCTACTTCTTTCCTCCATTTGGCTTTTTGAAAATGTTTTTGTTATACTTAGCTTTCTTTGTCAGCCTCAGGTCACTCTCAGTCAGCATTAGGCCTCTTCATATCATTTTTGCATAATTGTACCTTTTACATTCATTTCACGTTATCTGACCTTCCTTCCAGCTTTCTTCCCTAGCAAAATATTAATAAGTGGAAAAATGAATAAATAAAATAAATACAATTACATCCTCCAAAATTTCCCATCATTTCCACCCAAACAACCAAAAACTCATCTATGAATGTACTTGAACCTTAATACCATAGAGAGTAGCTACAACATAGGAATGACAGCAATAGAAATATTTGGAAATTCTCTGGTCACAAAACCCCAGGAAAGGAACTAGCTGATCTTCACTCATATACTCTTCACCATGTTTCCATGTCTGATTCCTGAATTTTCCTACATTAGCATATCTACTTTGTATGAATTACATCCAAAATACCATTTTCTCGAGTTATTTTCTCTACCTTTTGAAAGCTGGAATTACCATTAAGGCAAATCAAGAAATGATTTGCTGCGTTGCTTTTGTCCAAGAGCACCAACAGATACCTGAATAATTGAAACTTGATTCTTAAATTCCCTAAGTACCAGTCACAGATCCTGTGTCAGGCTGGTGATCTTCCTAAATTCCTATTCTATTTCCTCTTGTTTTCAATGTTGTCTAAAGTATAATCCAAAGACAATGTCACTTCTGCTCTACCCTTAATAATCTTCACTCAAGTGTTCTCCACATTGTTCCCCTTTATGAATTTTCTCACCCAATTATATCTATATGTTACACATTGCAACTCTAACCTACTACTCACTTTGCCTCTGCCATTTGTTTTTTTTAATAAGCTATACCATTCCAGAACATATTCCAGTTATGACATGTCGTATCAACAAATTTCAGTGAGACCTGTAGGTTCAAATAGGCTTCCATAACTTAGAATCTCTAACCTATCTTGCTTATGATGTATACTTGGTAATTTACATCTAGACATCTGACTGAGATTATGATCCTTCTAGCATTTTAATAGACACTAGTTGACTGACTGGCCACAAGACTTCAGGTAAATATATTCTTACTAAGCCCAGTTTCTAGTGTTATGTCCCTGGCCAGGATATTCCTATGCTTTAAACAAAGGTCCAGAAATCCAAATTTCACTCTCAGGCACCATCTTCTCAAGCAACTATTAACTTTCCAAATCTGTTTTCTCCCCTAAATCCCCCGCCTTCATTGGACAGCAAAAATGAAAATACCATGTGTGTCCATAAAGTCTCTACTGTTTTGCCTAAGACACTGAGGGTAGCCTGACAATGGAAAACAGGCTGGTATAGAGGTCAGGAAGATCTGGCTTCTGACACAAACTAACCCCATCCCTGCTAATTACTACCTGTGAGACCTTGAAGAAGTCATTTAACCTCTATGGCCACCAATTGTTATATCTACATAAGGAGGGACTTGGAATAGATGTATAGACACTCCATAACACACTCTACCCTGACAAATGGAATGATATGATCTAAAATTGCCCTGTCTTTAGCCATATATAACTAGACATAAAACCCCAACAAGTCCGCAAAAGAACTGAATGAAGCAAATTGAGGAACTCTTTGGTAAGCCTGAAACTCTGTTGCCAGAGCTCTCCTCCTACCACATCTCTCAGATTTTGTCATGATCCTTGTTTTGATCCTGCTTCCACTTCAGGCATATCATATGGCCCCTGGTACTTCAATCCCAAAAACCTTCGGCCCATGATTTACCACAGTTCTGTTTGTGACAGTGAAGGCCCCTACTTGTGCAGGAAATGCCACCATATTATAACTCAAACCCATGGCCATACAACTCAGTGGACAAGCTATTGCAGAACCCATCCATCTGAAGCCCATTACTGTACTTGAAGAGTGTGGCTACCATAACAAAGACAGTATAGACCTTACAGTAAGAAAACTTCATGTAAAAACAAGTAGAGTTATTCAAAATAAAATACTACCCATTTTAGCATAGCAGATCTATACACAAATGAGCATCCTACATATGAATTCATTGTAAATCTTACGCATTCTGATTTTTAGTTAACACAAAATACGTTGAACTAATTATAGAAAATTGGGAAAGTTAGATATATGACCTCTGAAAAGGGCAGTTTAGAATACTCTCACATGCTGATGAATCTAAATTAATTGCAATCTCTCAGGATACAGATCTAGGCATCATTATGGACAGCTCAATAAAGACATCTGCTCGATGCATGGCAGCGGTCAAAAAAGTGAATAAATTAGACTCTATTAAGAACTTAATGGATAATACAAGAAGTGTTATAAGCTATGGCACAAGTCAATGGGGCATCCTCACCTTTTATGTATAATGCATTCAGTTTAAGTCACCTTACCTCAAAAGAGAGATAGCAGGAATATAAAGGTCTAACGAAGGTCAACAAGATCATTTGAGTCTCTGTGTGTACAGCAAGGGTAAAGAGAAATTTCACACAACAGGAGATTAAAATGACTAAGCCTATTTCACTTTGGGAAAAGAAAAAGGAACAGTGGTAGAATTATCTCTTATTTGTCTCAGTAATTTATATTAGTGATAGGTAGGCCCTATTATGTCAGTACCAAATTATCCCAGAAGGAAACCAAGGATGAGTGAACAAACAAGGATGAATGTCCTATGCTTTTAATAAGAATAACAATATTCATAGCTGTAGCATTTGTAATAGCAAAAAAATGAGAAACAACCTGAATATATGCATATATGTGTGTGTGTGTGCATATAAAACAATTAGGGAGTTACTCAAAAATGTGGCATATTAATGTATTATTATAGCACTAGAAATTTACAAATATGAAGAATACAAAGAAATGAGGGGAAATGTAGATGGATACAGATTTAAAAGCAGAATTAGAACAATATAAACAACTATGATTACATAAAAATAACAGCAACACAGCTTTATCAGTTCATTCATTCAGCAAAAATCTAAGAAACTTGCAGAAAAGTGTAACAAATACTAGCAAAGTCACAAAGTTTGATTCAAAGCCGGGAAGATCTGCTTTCAAGACCTATCTCTGGCTCTGTGACTCTGGCCAAGTGATTTAATCTCTCAGTGTTATAGGCCACTTTCTAATATTGTAAGTTATAGAGAAGGTACTAACTTATATTGGTAGAGAGATGACTGACCTGGAAGTTCCCTATAACAATGAAAGTACAGGTCTATCCTAACCTTCATTGAGTTTACAGTCTAAACTGGGGCAGCTGATCCCGGAGTCAGGAAGACCTGAGTTCAAATGTGACTTCAGACACCAACTGTATGAACCTGGGCAAGTCATTGAACATCTGTCTGCTTCAGTTTCCTCAGCTGTAAAATGGGAATAATAATAAACGCACCTGATTCACAACCACAGTTTGAAAGATAAAACAATATTTGTAAAGTCCTGGAACATAGTGGGTACAATACAAATGCTAGCTATTATCATTATATCATTATAATAATAAAAATAAAGCAAAAACATAGATGACTCTTACAGATTGATAAGCATTTATTAAGTGCTTATTATATGCTGGGCACAGTGCTAAATGCTGAAGACACAAAAACAGGCAAAAGCAGTCACTGACCTCTTCAAACAACTAGATGTATGTGTGCGCGTGCATGCATGCATATACACACATATATTTTTAGTATGGTAAATGATAGATAATCTCAGAAGGGAAGAATTATTGGTGTGTTAGAGGGTACAAAATAAATGAATTAGGAATTTACCAGACTACATGGTGGGAGTCAATTAATTTAGAGGCACAAAGTCTCTCTATAGCACTCTGGTGTTCCATACTTCTTTGGCAATGTTATTGGTAAAAGCAATAAAAGTTTTGCAAAAATGATAATCATTGCAAAATACTGGTATTTAAAAAATAAGGTGAGCCTAAAAATGCCCCATCTTCCTCTCCAAACCTCCTTTCCTCTATAACAATTCTTGGATTTGTCCTTTCCTTTCCATTTTCACAGTTCAGATTAAGAATAGATACTGTTCTAAGGCAACATAATCCAGAGTCTCTCTAATAGAGGAAATAGGGCAATGTGTGAACCCAGTGCACAGGGAGGGAGCTGAGTCAGCCAATCATCACCTCCTCTAGGAGGGAGTGCCCCATTTTTCCAGTAATTCAGCCCCTAGCCCAAACACCAGGCTGGGGCTAAGTGGCATCTCCATGGCAACGAGACTAATCAGTCTAACCACCTGAGCTGGTGCTTGGGCAGGGGTCAGGTAGGAAAGGGCACACAATTCTGTATACACACCATTCAAATCCCTGAGGTGGAGGAAGTGCAGCTTCACCTGAGACAAGGAGATTCAACAATGATAATTCTTAAGTAAATAAATAAATATTTTACGTTAAAAATAATTTTTTTAACTGATAATCCTTTATTTGATAACCAGACTACACCAACAGAGGAAGAAGTTTCCCATTCCAAAGCCAATAAATTGAATCACTCACTGAACTGGAACTTGGGGAGTAAAGAGAGGGGAAAATGAAGAGTAGCCTGCAAAGGGAAGTATTTGAAGTCCCAGAAGTCCTTGGGGTAATCTTCTCACATAGTATTGATTTGTCACTGGTCATTACCCTAAATCCAAGACCTTGTGATTTTATATTTAGACTACTGAAACAGTATCTTGAGATGTTTAAGAATTTAGTCCTAGATTCTATTCCTAATTCCTAATTATTCCTAGAAGGAATAATATTATTATATTATATCCTATTACATATATGTGTGTGTACATACATACATATATATATACATATATATCCTATATTATTCCTATTATTTAGCAGTTCACATCTAAGGCACTGGATTTAGTTACAATACTGACTGCCATTTTATACCTGGCTGACCTTGGGCAAATCAATTCATTTCTCTGAGCCAGAATTTGGACTGAGGAACCTGACCAAGTGAACTCAAAGATTCCTTTGCAGGTCTAAATGTACAACCATTTTCATAGGTGAGGTCTTCCATATCTCTTCTCTCATTACTCCCCATTGTTCCTCCCACCTTCAAAAAGGCCGGTTTTTGTGCCATCCCTTGATTATTCATTCCCACTTCTATACCTTTTTTCATGAATGTTCCTTTGCCTGAAATATATTCTCCTCCACTCCCCACCCCCACCCCATGCAGTAGCTGCTCAGGGAATGAACAAATGAATGAAATGACCAAAACAGCCACCAAACGTCCAATGAGTCTTCCTTCTTTCTCTCTACTAAAAGAATAGAACCGGAACCACTCTAAGAGAAAAAACAAACTAAAAATTTGAGCTGATCAGAGAAGATACTTTATTTTTTCCACACAGACATACAATTAATGTGCAGAGTTTACTGTCAAGAAGGTAGCAAGAATGAATTAAAATGATTTGACAACAGCATTTTATTTAAACTTCAGAAGCAAAAAGGTTAACAATTTGAATCTACCTTGACATTTCAGTGTGTCAGCCCTGGGGCTATTTTCTTCCTTGCTTACAACCATCCACTTTTATATGTGAAGATAATATTTCTGAGATCATTATTTCCTGTACTCTGTGCCCTATCAAGCAACAGAAATTAAGCATGAGTTAATTAGAGCAGTGACGCCTCTTCTGCATCATATGCACATACTCCATTCCTCCCATTGTGGTCCAGACTGGGTCTATACAATTACAATGGCAATGCATGCTATTAGAAAGTGCAGTTACCTTTTATCTATGATGATCGTTTTCCATTGTTTTGTAAAAGGTACAAAAATCAGAAATAACGAACTGTACTGTTCATAACAAAGCCTGCACAAATCTCGGTTTTGGGTTTTTTTGAGGGGTTGATCTTTGGTTTTGCATCCTTATACTTAGTCAAGTTTCTTTGTGACCTAGAATTATAGATCCTAAGAGATGCATAGGACTTGAGTCCACTCAGTTCTAGAATCCCCTCTACACTACCCTTGACATAAAGCAATCTCGTTGTTTCAAAAAGCAACGTCCTTCCATTGTTAGCTCTAATCACTGGAAAGTTCTTCCTAGAACAAAAGCAGAGGTAGAGGTAAGGGGAAAGGTAGGAGAGGGGAGAGGAGAGGGTGGTAGAGAGGAAAAAGGAAAAGAGAGAGTAACACGGAAAAAGGAAAGGGAAAAGATAAATAGAACTCAGTATAATTATAATGACTATTATAATTGACCTCAGAGAAGAGTTGAAAAAAATATATCTTTCTACCTTCTTTGCTGAGATATTGGGCTGTGGGTATAGCATACAGCATAAACTGTCAGACTCAGTTGACGTGTTGAATGCTTTTTTCCCTGTAACATTTTTTACTCATTACAAAGGATATCTCATGGAGGGAAGAAGGAGAAGGTTATATTCTGAAATGAAGGCAACATTAAAAGTAGATATATCAATATAAAGATTTTTAATTCTTCCTTTTATTAGGCAAAAATCTGCTTTCCTGTAACTTCTACTCATTTATCCTAATTCTGCCCTATGAAGTTAGAAAAAAATGTCTACTTTCCTTTGACATGGTAGCCCTTCAGATAATGGGAGAAAATAATTATGCCCATAAAGTTTTCTATTCATAAAACTAATCCTTATCAATTTCTTCAACT
This sequence comes from Pseudocheirus occidentalis, assembly GCA_028646575.1. Taxonomy (NCBI): domain Eukaryota; kingdom Metazoa; phylum Chordata; class Mammalia; order Diprotodontia; family Pseudocheiridae; genus Pseudocheirus; species Pseudocheirus occidentalis. Next base: position 126,912,834 of record CM053601.1, on the reverse strand, counting down.
ATTTCCATATGACAGTTCACGTCTCATCATCATTTGGCTGGCCTATGCTAGCTGGCTTTGGTAGATTCAGAATAAGTTGAATGACCAAATGGAACGGTAATGAATGTACTAATGCCAATGGAAAAAGTAGCTTCTAGCAGAATGTGCTGGGTGCCAGTCCTTGGTCCTACACTGGTTCAACAGTTTTGTCGGTGTCTTGGCCAAAGGCACAAATGACATGCTTACCAGATAGCAGAGAGAGCTGTAACAAGTCCATGACAGAAAAAGGATGGAAAAAGATCTCAACAAAAGAGAACAATGGACGAAATCCAATGTCATTAAATTTAATGGGGATAAATGTAAACTCTTACACTTGGGTTAAATTAAATCAATTACACAAGTACAGGATAAAGGACTCATGGTTAGGAAAGAGTTCACATGAAAATATCTAATTTCTTATAGTGCAGTAATTTTCCATCACATTTATATGCCATCATTTTTACAAACATTCTCCAGGCAACTCATACTCACCCACTTTTTTCCCCATTCTTTGAGATTTAAAGACATTCCCACTCCAAATATTCATGCGGACTATGTATGTGACCCAACCTGTGGTAGAACCTTCCAAGTTTATATTAGTCTGATCAGTCAGTCAGACACACTGAACCTTGGCCCTGACATAGTGATGTCATTTTGGTCCTCCTCAAGAATGAAGGACAGCTAACCACCCAACCAAAAATATACTGGAAGGTTTTTTTTTTTTTTCTGTCTTAGCCTTTCATGGGGTATATAACTAGTATTGGGATCACTGGATCAAAGAATACAGATGGTTTAGTACCTTTTTTTCTTGTTGTTGTACAGTTGTTTCAGTTGCATCTGACTCTTTGTGACCCCATTTGGGGTTTTCTTGGCAAAGATACTGGAGAGATTTGTCATTTCCTTCCCTATTTCATTTTACAGATGAGGAAACTGCGGTAAACAGGGTTAAGTGATTTGCTCAGGTAGTAAGTGTCTGAATCCGCATTTGAACTCAGGTCTTCCTGACTCCAGGCCAAGCATTCTATCCACTGTGCCACCTGTCTTTTCTTACATAATTCCAAATTGATAAATGAGGGCACATATCCTAGCTGAGATACTTAGTAACTGTGTGACTCTGGTTAAGTTACTTCACCTCAGTTTCCTCATCTGTCAAATGAGGGGGTTTAGATTTCATGGCCTCCAAATCAATGATGCTATTTCATCACTTCCCGATGCTACCAGCAGTACATCTGTGTGCCTAATATTTGCTCAACCATTGACTTTTGACCTATTTTTGGTCATCCTTGCCAAATTCCACAGCATGAGACAGAACTTGGGTTAAGTATTTTAGTCTGTTTTTCTCTATTAGATTCTCAGAGTGTGGTATCATGAGTATCAATGTTCATTTTAAACTGTGATGCCAAGAATGGGAAATAGTACTCTATATGTGGTTTGACCCATTTCAGAATCCCATGGGATTCCCTTGATCTAGACACTGTACTTTGATTAATACATTCTAAGATCACCTAAGTTTTTTTTTTTTAAGTTATAGCACATTAGTCTTGTTCTCCCTGTAACAACAGTGATAATAGCTGTTTACATAGCAACCCAGGAACTATGCTAAGTACTCTACCATTACTATGATGTCATGTGATTCTTATAACAATCCTATTGGCTGGTGTTGTTTTACAGATAAGGAAACTGAGGCAAAGCTAAAGGGACTTACCTGGGGTCACATAGCTAGGCCACGTTTGATCTAAGATCTTCCTGACTCCAGACACAGAGCTGTATCCACCTTGTCAACCTGCCTGCCCCAGAACCTGCACGCCATCTTCTACCACCCAGTACTTCACTCTACCACCTCATTTCTTCCCCTAGTACCGCTGTAATCACCTAAGAAATGTCTTGGGCCTTCATTTCATCTCTTCAGGGTTCAAGGCATCAAGAATTAACTAATAACTATTTCTAACATTAATGAAAATAATCTGAAAGATACTAAGTTCTTAGATAACATACAGAATTAACTCATCACCTGAGGATGCAATATCTTTACCTTCATTTAATATTATCATAATGATAAATATTTGCTACTTCAGCCAGGAGAGGGAGATTTTTTCTTTTTGCACAGGTGAGACTTATAATCACACTTTATTGGCAGCTACTTGTTCTGTTCTGTTCACATGGCCTGTTCCCAAGCCAAGGTCAGTGAAATCCACAAAATCTTTCCATCACATCCAACATTAACCCAGTTATCTAGATTTAACCTTGCAAAGCTACTAACATCACAAAGTAGCCCACAGGCTGATGAAGGATCTTTTAGGTGACGGCGGCTAGGTGGCACAGTGAGTAGAGCACCGGCCCTGGAGTCAGGAGTACCTGAGTTCAAATCCGACCTCAGACACTTAACACAAAAACTAGCCGTGTGACCTTGGGCAAGTCACTTAACCCCAACTGCCCTCCAAAAAGCAAAAAAAAAAAAAAAAAAAAAAAGAATCTTTTAGGTGGCTCAGTGGAGAAAGCTCTGGGCCTGAAATCATGAAGAACTAAGTTCAAATTTGACTTCAGACACTCATTGGCTCTGTGACCCTGGACAAGTCACTTAAGACTGCTTACCTGAATATTCTCAACTGTAAAGTGCGGATTATAATAGCATCTCCTTCCCAAGGTTGTGAGGATCAGATGAGGTAATATCTATAAAGTACTTACAACAGCACCCTGCACTTAGTACGTGCTACATAAATATTAGCTATAATGATCATTGTTTGCTTTAATTCACTGAGTCTCAAATTTTTCATTTATAAAATGCATGACTTGCCTCACAAGGTAATGAAAACACTTAATAAACTTAAAAATGCAATAAAATGGGAATTATTTTTAAGATTAAGGTTTATCAACTTTTTATCAACGCAGTATTTCTACTGGGTCTACCATGTGCCAATAGTGTCTTAGTTGCTGGGGGTAAAGTGGAAAGTTGTGTAGTGTGGGTACAAAAAAAAAAGACTTGATAGGGTCTTGGTAAATAATTGGGATTACGATATAAGCTAAGGTGAATATATCAAATAGTTTTTGAACACTTGGATATAATCTCATAGGCATTTGTTAAGTACCTTAAGAGGTATTAATGATAACTTCTGGTGACGGAAAAAAAACAGCATGAGCCCTGTCCTCAGGGAGCTTACATTCTACTGGGAAGAGAGAATTTGTAAACCAATTAAACTATACATGATCATTTAAGAGAGACAGGCCGGAAGGCAGAGACAGAGAGAGCACTAATAATGAAGGAGATAAGAAATGACACATGAGCTAAACCTTGAAAGAAGCTAAGGATTCTGAGAGGTGGGGGTAAGAAAGGATTACATTCCACAGTGGAGGTGAGGAAGGAATACATTCCAAGCAAGAACAGGCTATGCTAAGGCATGGAGGCTAGAGACTGGAGACTGGAGAAGGAACCTCAAGATTAGGTAACAGAAAGTAGGTTAATTCGGTCAGTGTTCCCTAAGGCCAAATATTATTCATGACAGGGAGCCATGTGCAAAGAAAGCCTGGAAAGGAACATTGTATGCAGACTATGAAGGGTTTTTGAATTGAAAAGTTTGTCTTTTATCCTAGAGGCAATATGAATAAACACATAATAAACAATGAATAATACAAAACAGTAAATACTAAAGGAAGTTTAAAAACTAATTGAATCCTATATTCAGAATACTTTATTTCAGAAACATCAATTAAAATGTTGCCAGATTTATATTGTAGAAATTATAAGTACTATATATATTCAGACATGGTAATGAGGGTACATGGTAATGTACAATTTATAGGTAAATAACGCTTATGAAAAATTGAAATGTGCTTCAGTTGGCAATGATTCCTTGTAAGTAGTGTGGTGTAGAATATAAAATACTTCTTGAATAAATTAAGGAGCCATTATTTTGTCAGTATGGATACTCCCTTTACTCATGTAGATTATAACCAGTCTTCAACTTGGTAAAAAGCTTTCACAAACTGTGGCCCCCAAATTCCTAAACCTGAAACCAAGCTGGTGAGGAGCCTTGTTAAGGTTTAGCGACTAACAGTTCTTGGATGATGACAGAAAAACAGCCTGTATCACCAGACTCATCTCAGAGCCTTTCCAGCTTGGTAGGACATTCGAGAACTTGTGTTCAGCTGGCATAGATTTTAAGAACCCAAAATCAGAGGGCTTCTCTATTTCTGTTGAATATTACCATCACGCTTCTCTCCATTTCCCAGATTCAAAAATGTCTGGGTCATTTTTTTTTTATTCCCTCTTTTTTACCTCCCACATCTAATTCTGGGGTTCTGAACCTTTTTTTTTTTTTTTTTGCCTTGTAGACCCTTTCGCCCATCTGGGGAAGCCCATGGGCCCCTTCTCAGAAGAATAATTTGTTCCCTACATTTATAATTAAGAAAACAGTAAATTTCGGTTAAAAGCTAGTGGAAATAATATGTTTCTCATCCAAATACAAAGACCCCACCGAAGTGTATCCACCTATGCCTTAGGTCCATGGATTTAAGGTAAGAATCCTGATCAAGGTAGACACTAAATCCCATTTCTACCTCCAAAATCTGTTTCTTTGCCATTTCCACACATTGATTCTAGTTCTGCCTCCTACAGTCAAGCAGAATGAATCGAATATTTCTTTCATGTGGCAACTTTTCAGATATTTGAAGAGAATGCTTACAGTCCCCTAAGTTTTCTTTTCTCCAGGCTAAATACCCTACTTCCTTCAACTAATCTTGGAGCCTAAGTACGGGTGTAGTCATCAGGGCTTTTTCCTAGGACAATGACTGCACTTTCTTTAGCTATTCAAAAGCAACCAGCATTAGCACCTGCTTAGGAAGAATAATTAATTAAAATAGGAAGCTACTAGTTAGGGCACTAGAAGAACTCCCTTCCCTGAACCTCACTCTACTTCTTTTCTTCACCCATTGTCTTCCCCTCAGTAGTACCTCCTTCAGTGTTCTGAAGCCTCTTAACCCCCACCCCAGAATTCTTGTGTCTTATTGAAGAGGTACCTAGAGAGGGTTAGGGCTGCCTGAGACCCCGAAATACCAACATGTCAGGTCCTGCGGAAAGAAGTCCACTCAAGTCTTCTCAGCCAAAGAAAAAGTAAAGTTTATTGAAAGTTCAAGTTCGCCATATGGGGTAGACTCTTAAGGAGCCAGTCTATGCCAGGTTGTTCTATGGACCTTTCACACACAGCAAGTCTGTGCTAAGCTATTCCACGGCACTCTCACAGAGAGAAAGTTCGTGCTAGACCATTTCACGGCACTCTCACGAAGATGGAGGGAAGATGGGGTCTTATATAAAGAGGAATCTAGGGGTGGTTCAGAGGATAAACCTGGGGAGGGTCTTCAGGAGGAGCCAATGAGGTCAAACTCCAGTAATGAGTTTGGGGAGGGACTTCAGGTGGAGTTAATGAGGTCAGACTCTAGTAATGAGTTTGGGGAGGGACTTCAGGTAGAGTTAATGAGGTCAATGCAAGAGTGGATTGGTATTTTGATAGGCTCCAGGGCGGGAAGCAGATGGACAATGGAGGGAGGGCCAGGCTAGTAACAGGTTTGAGCCCAGCCACAATGAAATACTTATGGTCTCTGCAAATGCCTCCTGAAGATTCAATCAGACTTCAAGGGGTTTCCCAGAGTATGTACCTCAAAGATTCAAGAAAAGCTCAAGGGGGAAAGGCGGGGGAGGAGATCCCAGAGCCTACACCTCATCATTTATGATTCTCTCTCCCTCCCTCCCTCCGTCTCTCTCTCTCTCTCTCTCTCTCTCTCTCTCTCTCTCTCTCTCTCTCTCTCTCTCTCTCTCTCTCTCTCTC
>CM053601.1:126887173-126906497 GCA_028646575.1 Pseudocheirus occidentalis | reverse complement strand
GTAGCAACAGATGTGTTTTCTGTCTTTTGGAGAGTTTTGGAGCTTGAAAATCTGTTTAGCGTCCCATTCTATGGGTTTTTTAGCGTGTTTGTGTGGGAGCTGTGGTCCTTTGCTGCTTCTATGCTGCCATCTTGGCTCCGCCCCCCAGTGGCCTGTCTTCTTGATGATTGTGGTTGTTCTTCCCTGGCCCTTCCTTGTTACGGTTGCATTTTTGCTGAGGCATATCAGTCAGACGTTCATCTTGGGTTTGTTATGGGAATCTGAAGATCTTCCATGCCCCTAGACCTTTGGCTTAAGTGGCTTAAGTGGCTCTGAGAATCTTCCCTGATTTGAAGGTATACTCTTCCCCCTAATAGGCTGAATGTGGTCACATGGAGCCTGTGGTGGGAGGTTTGTTTTTTGGGAATGCCTGGGCCTTGTTGCTTTGTGATTGGGCAGTGGGTCGAGAGGGCTGTGACATTCTCTGATCCAGGAGAAGGTTATATATATGCCCTGATGTGAGGTTTTGCTTTGGGGCTCTCTTTGAAAAGAGTTGTGCGATTTGGCCAGATGAGACTCTGGAAAGCTGTTCAGTCCCATGGCTTTGAAAAACCCAGATGTTAGTGCTTCTCTCTCTGGTAACTGAATAGGTATGGATGTTGATAGGTATGGATATTGATGGTCAGATGGTTGGAAGCCTGTCTACTGATCTGTTTCTTTGTCTGCTTGTAAACTTCTGTTTGTAACTTGTGTTTGCATTTTCTGAAGTTCAGGATGCTGACTTTTCCCCCTGAACAAGGTAAATGATATGTGTTTGACTGATTAAAGTGAGTCTGTTAACGCATTTTGAGTTGCTTTCCTTTAGAAAAGCAGATCTAAGAACCTGTGCAAGTAGCCGCCGTAGGTATGCTAGGGTGCTTGCTGATACAGGGTTCCAGATGGACCTGGGTTTGTTCAAAGGTAGACTAGTACTCGTTTCTCTGCTCTGATTCATTCCCTTCCTTCCTTTTCTATTTTTAAAATTTGGATTTCTTTCTTTGATAAAGTTTCTATTGCTTTCCTTCTATTTCTTACGCATTAATTACTGTGTTTTCCTGTAATGCTCTAATTCCCATGCCGTTAATGATATGAAATCTAACCATTCTTTTCCTGCTGTCCTATATAAAACAAGTAGCCTTTCTTGTTAATGTCCTGGATTGCTTGACCCTCACATTTTATTTTACTTCTTCCACAGGATCTCAAACACAAAATTCTGATGAGTTGGGTAGGAGGTATTTCTCCTATTCATGTTAGATGAGACACCAAGGCACAGATTTCTGAAGTAGAGTGTCAGTTTTTACACTATTAATGACAAAACTATTCATATCATCCATTTGTAAAGATCAGGGTTTCTAGTCCTGCTCCAATTACTCTAAGTACAGAAAGTCCAGATAGCTGGATTGACTCAATCAATCAAGCAATCCTGTAAACTAAATGTGAACAATGGAAGGAGTGAAGAAACTTGATTATTGGATGGAGACAGATGATTTCTCACACGAAATGTCTGGAGTTTTCCTGAAAAAAAGTCAAACAAGTCTCCAATTGCCATTCTCTGCATTCCTTTTTGAATGTAAGTTCTTTGAGGGATAGGACTCTTGTTAAAAATTATTTGTATCTGTATTTTCAGCACTTAGAACAATGCTTGAAGCATAATTGGCATATAAATAATAATAATAATAATAAATAATAACAATTACAGCATTTATATAGATTCTTCTATGTGCTGGATGTTATGCTAAACACTTTATAAACATCTCATTTGATCCCCATGACAACCCTGGAGGTAGGGACTTTTGTTGTTGTCATTTTACCATAGAAGAAACAGGCAGACAGAAGTTAAATGACTCACATAGGGTCACACAGCTAGTGAGCATTTGAGGCCCTGTTTGCACTTAGGTCTTCCTGAATCCAGTTCTAATGCCCATTGCTCGTCTTGCCTGTCTTTCAGATAGATGGCTCCAGCATGGTGAATAGAGTGCTGGTCCTGGAGTCAGGAATCAAATGTAGCTTCAGACACTTATTAATTGTGTGATCCTGGACAAATCACTTAACCCTGTTCGCCTCAAGTATTTTTTTTATATGTAAAATGAGCTGGAGAAGGAAATGGCAAATCACTTTAATATCTTTGCCAAGAAAACTCCAAACTGGGGTCATGAAGAATCAGATACAGCTGAAAAAATTGAAAAACAATGAGAAACAGTGTGTTGGACTGAAGTCTTCAGAGACGTATAGCCTTTTTTTTCTAAACATGACAGTTAGCTAAAAGTCCATAATATTATGTGAATCAGTTAACAAATATTTATGAAGCACCTATTATTTGCTAGGCCCTTGAGCTAAGTGCTAGGGGAAATAAACACAAAGGAGGAAACAATATATACTTGTACGGAGCTACATTCTAGTGGAGAAGACAAGTACATATAACTATAGCAGTAGTTTTGTAAATTGTGTGTGTGTGTGTGTGTGTGTGTGTGTGTGTAAAGCTAATGCATTCTAATTTAGAGAGAATAATTAAATACAAGTAGTTTGGGAGGGAGAACACTTGTAGTTGCATGGTTAAGGAAAGGCTTCATGCTGGAGATGGTGCAAGAGCTGCATCTTTAGGAAAAGAGGAATTCTCTGAGGCAGAGATAAGGAACAAATGCACTAGAAGCATAGGGAAAGGCTGATGCAAAGGCATGGGGTTGGGAGATGGAGTTTTGGGTCTGAGAAACAGAGAAGGGAAGGACAGTTCGACTAGATTGTAGAGAAGTGCCCAATGAAGTTGGAAATGGTGGTTGAGGTCAGGTTGTATAGGACCTTAAAAGCTAAATAGAAGAGTTTCTATTTTGTGTCTAAAGGTATATCCTAGGAATTTATATTTTGTCCTAGAGAAAGTCGGTTGAATAGAGAAGTCACATGGTCAAATCACACTTAAGGAAGATTATTTTTGGTAGCACTATGTAGGATAGAACAAAATAGTGAGAAACTCAAGACAAGAAGATCGATTAGAGGTTTTCATTATAATCTAGGCTAGAACTGATGAGGAACTGAACCAAATTGGCATCTCTGTGAATGGAGAGAAGAAGTCGAATGAGACAGATGTTGTGAAGTTAGAAATGCTCAGATTTGATAACTGGATATGTGGAGTGAGGCAGAGTAATTAGTCAAGGATAATACCTAGATTAGGAACTTGTGAAATCAGAAAGATGATGGTGACTTTGGCAGAAATTGGGAAGGAAGGAAGGAAGGAAGGAAGAAAGGAAGGAAGGAAACAAGCATTTATTAAGTGCCAGGAACCACATGTGCTAAGTGATTTACAATTGTTAGTTAATTTGATCCTCATAACAATTCTGGGAGGTAGTTGTTATTAATCCTATTTTACAGTTGAGAAAACTGAGGCAAACAGGAGTTAAATAATTTATGCAAGGTCTAGTAAATGTCTAAGTCTGGATTTGGTGGTGGTGATGGTTATAGTTCTTCATTCTCAAAGAGAAGCAATGATGTGATGAGGATGATGTCTTGGCTTTTGTGTGAATTGGATATGAGTGGGACAGTGCTGCACAAAATCACCAGCCTCACTCCTCTCTTCCAGATCCATCAAAGTCCAGTGGTAAGACAAAGATCAAGATGACTGGTGATGGCCCAGGATGAAGTGGGTTGCCTTGGTCTTCCTAAATTAAATTCTTTCCCAGTTCTCAGTTTGTCTGAGCCCATGCCCTTTCAGTGACTAAGAACTAGGTAAGAGTTGAGACAAAATGTAGTTTAATTTGCTATCACAAAGATATCAGTCTGGGAGGGGAAGATCTTCTGAGTTTCTGGTTAGAACAGAAAACAATTGCTATTTATACAAATTCTAAGTCATCAGAACCAAGCAATAAGGCACGGAGGCTTGGGTTGTGGTATTATTGGTCATTCAATGAAAACTGGAATGATTTGGGTTTTAAGGTGGAGTCAAGTCTTTCCAGAGCTACATTTCAAGAAATCAAAAATGAAAACCACGCAAGACAAAAAGTAAATTGTCCCAGTTTTTTGAAAAAATTAAAGTAATAATAAATAAATGAAGAAGAAAAAGGAGTTGGAGTCATCATCTGGATTTGAACTCATATCTTGACTTCTGGCTCAGCATCATATCTATTGTGCCACCTAGTTGCCTCAGTTTGGAAGAAGAAAGGTTATTCACTCAATTCCTCCTCTTCCTCTTGTTTATTTTGACCTAATTTATTGTTCAATGCAGTGTTTGTCAAAGATATGTGTTTTGATATACCAACTCTCAAGGCTGTTTATCCAAGAGCAAATTGTAGTCTGACCAATAGGTATGCTTCATTTTTCTTTCTTTTTATCTATCCATCTATCTATCTATCCATCCATCCATTCATCTATCTATCTATCTATCTATCTATCTATCTGTCTATCTATCTATCTATCATATCTGTCTACAAGAGATCTCTGATCTCTGTGCCCGCTTCCTTGTTTTACATATATATATGTATTATATAAATACATGATAATATAAAGATATATAGTTGTCATACTACAGATATGTGTATATATCTATATCTCAAGATAGTAGGCATAGAGAGTATTTTTCACATATTTGGAGAATCAGTCACTTCAATTCCTTCAAATTTATGTGCCTTCTCTTGGTATCCTGGTTTGGTCCAACTGCTTCCTCTCTCTTTTTTTTCATTTTTTTAGTGCCATTCCCACTTATAAATCCAGAACATTAGGATCCATGATACTAAAATCTGAATGAAGAGACTCTGATGTTATTGATAGAGAAAATTGTTATCAAAATCTTGACAGATCTTTTACATTTTCATCTATTTTTTTGTCTCCATTCCCATTTCATCCTTGATTCTCTTTAGATCTCACACACACCAAATTTTTTGTAAGCTTCCTATTCCTTCCAATATTTCTGTTTGAGGATGTTTTCCATCATTCTTTGTAGGACTTTACAAATGGGTTGATTAGTACTAATTAGTGCTGCCCTTGACTCATCAAGGAGAACAAGTATTTGTTAACTGAAGAGAATCTTAGACTATTTTGGCCTTTTCATTTGGGTAATCTCAACTTATGTTGAAAGCAGGGACTGTCTTTTTGTCTTTCTTTCTATCTCTAGTACTTAGGACATTGCCTGACATATTTATTCTGTCATTTTTCATCATGTTCAACTTCTCATGGTTCCATTTAGGGTTTTCTTGGCAAAGATACTGGAGTGGTTTGCCATTTCCTTCTTCAGTTCATTGTACAGATGAGGAAACTGAGGCAAACAAGGTTAAGTGACTTGTCCAGGGTCACACAACTAGGAAATGTCTGAGACCAGATTTGAACTCAGGAAGACGAATCTTCCTGATTCTAGGGCCAGGACTCTATCTACTGTACTACTTAGGTGCCTACCTGGCACTAGGTAGGAGCTTAATAAGTGTTTATTGACTAGGAAATAATTCTAATCAGTAAATTGACCTTTTTGGATGTGGCATGACCTCTTCTGATTTTTATTATTATTATTTTTTCTAATTTATGGTTGATTTTTATCTTTGATAAGTAGAGATATGACTGTATATGGCTGGATAATTCAGAAATGATTCCCACATTGGTTACCAGCTGTTTCCTGACTGTGGAGTCATTGTCAATTTCATTTTTGTGATATTCAATTTTTGCCACTTCTGGTGATTCCCAATTCACTTCTTATAGAAAGTACTCATAACACACAAATGTAAGGCTTGTGTATAGTTTACAAGTCTTTGATCTCCTTCACTGTTTAATCCTGAGCCACATTTTTCAATGTGTTTTTCATAGTCTTCCACACAGTCCACCTTTATTTTGAAGTCACTGAATATGAAAGTATATGTTCATTAATTTGAGGTTTTTCATAGAATTCTTGCATGATGCTGGCTTAAAAGAAATGATCACTTCATGGAAGATTTTTTTTGCTTATACTAATCATAAGCACTGTGATGGGAAATGATCAAATGTCCCATGAAATGAAATATCCTGTTGCCTTTGAACGCATGATAAAATCAACTCCATCATTTCCTTTATTTGCCTTTCTAGGAAAGCCTGCAATCTATCCTTTCATTTAACTATAATTTCCTTATATCTCCTCATCTTATTTATAGCAATACTGTCATTATTGATATGATTTAGTTCGTCTACTAGTATATCAACTTGTTGGTCCTTACATAAGGATCTTGCACATAAAATGCTAACTGTTAAGTTAATCTTTGAAGATAGCTTTAAGAACTTGGTGATTCTTAGCACTCTCCGTTCCCTTGCCATTCAGACGTCCAGAAGCAGGAGGAAGCTGTACAGAACTGAGAACCATTTTGTATTTTCATTTGTTTCATGGGTTGCCATAGCCATAAAACCCAATGACCAAAACAGTGAATCTCTCTGTCCTCAGCTAGGCTGATCTTCAGAAAATGGATGTGCTCTGGATTCTTGCAGATTCTTGGTACCTACTTGCAGTTCCCCTTTCATAGTATTCCATTTCTGAGACCCTGACTCTGACACTTTCCAGCTGTGTGGGTAGTCATTTGACTTCCTTAAGCTCCAATTTCTTCATCTCTGAAATGGAGATAATACTACCTATAGTTACCTTCCTCACAGAGTTGCTCTGAGGCTCAAAGAGGATGTGTGTAAAGTACGTTTTACTAACTTGAAAGTGATATATAAACCTCAGCTGCCGTCATCATTATCTTCTCCTTCTTTTTCTTTTTCTGCTTCTCTTCCTCCTTCTCCTCTTCATCATTCTCATCTTATATTCAGTTGAATTCTGATATAAATAGTTTTAGAACAAGTCGCTCTCCTACTCCGGTTCTTTTGTTTGGTGGGTTGTTGCACAGGTAGTTTTTTTTTTTTTGGAGTGTTGGGATAGAAGTTCTTTTTTCATCCTTCTTCCTTCTTTCCAACCTCTTACCTTTATACAGGCTGTCACCCAGTCCTGGAATGTTCTCCCTCCTTATTTTCTGCCTCTTAGAATCCCTAGTGCTAGTCAAGGCTTAGCTCAGGTGTTACTTTCTACATGAGGGATTTTTTTTTTTTTTTTTTTTTTTTTACTTTTTGGAGGGCAGTTGAGGTTAAGTGACTTGCCCAAAGTCACTTGGCTGGCTAGTAAGTGTGTCAAGTGTCTGAGGCTGGATTTGAACTCAGGTCCTCCTGACTCCAGGGCTGGTGCTCTATTTACTGAACACCTAGCCACCTAGTCACCCCCATGAGGGATTTTCTAATTCCCCCTACTTAGTGTCTTCTCCACCCTGAAATTATTTTCTATATATTTTATAATTAATTACTTTTGTACATTTTCCTCCCTTTCATTAGAACACAGACTCCTCAAGAACAAAATTCATTTTCATTTCTGTCTTTGTACCCCACACCTAGCATTAGGTGCTTAATAAATGTTTGTTAAGTATATACATATATATATGTACCTATATACATATATATGTATATACATACACACATATACATACATACACATATATATATCAGCTAGGCAGCACAGCAGATAGAGTACCTGGCCTGGAGTCAGGAAGATTCATTTTCATGATTTCAAATCTGGCCTCAGACACTTACTAGCTGTGTGACTCTGGGCAAGTCACAACTCTATCTGAGTTTCGAAATCTGTAAAATGAGCTAGAGAAGGAAATGGCAAACCACTCCAGTATGAGTCACAAAGACATGACTGAAATGAACGAACAACATACACACGTGTGTATATATGTATGTATATGTATATATGTATATGTACACACATACATACATAGATGGACAATCTTAGATTTTTCATAGAATTTTTTTGCAATGGATGTTGGCTTAAAAAGAATGATTGCTTCATATAAGTTTTTTTTCCTAATGCTAATCCTAGGCACTTTGATGGGATCAAATGCCCTATAAAATGAAATATACATATTTACAAGGCATACATATGTGTCTAAGCCTTAATAGTTTAGATTTATGCTAAGACTTTTGGCGGCCCACGTCTATATTCCTATATCCCGTACGGCATAGAGGAGAGAGAGCAAATCTCAGAGTCAGACTGTCCTTTTTTTGAATACATACTGAGTGTGATCCTAGGTAACTCATTAATCTTTTCTTTGCTCCTAGGCAACTTTCAAAAACTCTAAATTGCATGAGGTTTCTAGGCCCTTTTGAATCAGTATTTTCTTTCCCCATACCAATGAAATCCCAAGTCTGGGCTCCCAACCCCCTTCACTATTTTTTTTAAAATTTAATTTTTAAAAGTTTTTGGAAAGATTATTTTTATCAATTTTTATATCATCACTATTTTCCATCTCTGTCACTTACATTGTCATTTCAGCTCTTTCCCAAATATGACACATTCACTAGTTTTATTGCATTTGAAACAGCATTGTTGGAAACTATGGATAATAAATTCAGGAGATACAATTTCCTGCGAAATTAAAACCCATTTGCACAGTGGATCCACTAGCAACAGCTTCCTTTTTCTTTTTGGTAGGTTGATATGTTCTCCCAACCAAGCTAGAATATTGCCTTAGGATATTGTTCTTTAAAAAAATCCTTTTGGATACTTTTTAAAAATTCAATAAACATTTCCCAACAAACAAACAAACAAACAGATCCCACTACAAAGTACATTCCTTGAAAAAGATTTGTGGATTGTTAGCAGGGAGGAGGAGAAACTTTTAACTTTGGCATTAATGTTTACTAGTGTTGACCACTGTATTTGATTGTAATTTAGTTGCTTGTATGTATAGACTGTAGCATTGCCTTTAGCAACTTGTCATTGTCATTGTGGATCTATGTTTTTCCTTTATCCTGCTCTAATCGCTGTTCATCAATACATGTAAGTTTTTCTATGTTTCTCAGAGTCTTGCATATTTGCTTTTCCTTCTGGGAGAGTAATATTCCACTGTATTCATGTATCATAATTTTTTCAGACATTCCTTGGTTGGGCACATGTTTTGTTTCCAACTTTTTGTTATTACAAATAATACTATTATGTATACTTTGGTACACATCGGTCTTTTATCATTTTCAACTACTTCCTTAGGGGGTGATGTGAAATCTTTGGGTTACAGGGCGTAAATAATTTATCAACCTTCTGGAATAATTGCCAATTATTTTTTCAGAGGGGTTGAACCAATCCTGAACTCTACCAAGAAATAATATAGTTGTCTTCCCATACCCCATCTTAGCTAAGTCAAATTGTTTATCATTTATTGGAGACCTACTATGTGCCAAGAGGCAGGCAGATAGATGGCTTAGTGGATAAAACTCTGGGCCTGGAGCCAGAAGTTGTTGTTGAGTCATTTCAGTTGTGGCTGACTCTTTGTGGCCCCATTTGGGGTTTTCTTGACAAAGATACTGTAGCAATTTGCCATTTCCTTCTCTGGTTCATTTTTGTACAAATGAGGAAACTGAGGAAAACAGGGTTAAGTGTCTGAGGCTGGATTTGAGCTCAGGTCTTCCCGGCTCTAGGCCCTGTGCTCTTTCCACTGTGACTACTACCTGGCCCTAGGAAGACTTGAGTTCAAATTTGACCAGAGACATTTAATGGTCTCAGACATGGGCAAGTCTCTTAACCTCTATTACGTGGAGAAGGTAATGTCAAATCATTTCAATATCTTTGCCAAGAAGAGTCAGATACAACTGAAAGACTGAACAACTATATGCCAGGCTGTGCTAAAGACCAGGAATAAAAGGAAAGGCAAAAACAGTCCTCACTGTCAAGGAGCTCACAATCTAATAATGGAGACACCAGACAAACAACTGTGTTCAAACAAGACTATTTGTCTGTCTATCTGTCTGTCTATCTATCTATCTATCTATCTATCTATCTATCTATCTATCTATCTATCTATCTATCATCTATCTATCATCTATCTGTCTATCTATCTATATATGTATCCATCCATCTCTCTCTGTCTCTGTCTCTCTCCCTTCCTTTCTCTCTCATAGAATAAACTGGAAAGAATCACAGAAGTAAGGCAATATAATGAAGGGGGTTTTGGGAAAGGTTTCTTGTAGAAGGTGAGGTTTTAGCTGAAAATTAAAGAAAGTTGAGGAAGCCAGGAAATGGGGGTGAGAAAGAATAGTATTCCAGGCAGTGGAATTAACCAGTGAAAATGCATGGGATGGGGAAGATGTTGTGTCAGGTACATGGTAAATAGGCCAATGTCACTGGATTGCAGAGCAGGTGGATGGGAGCAGAGTATAAGGAGACTAGAATGGTAGGAAGGGGGCCAGGTTATGAAGAGTTTTAAGAGCTAAACAGAACTTTACATTTAATTCTGGAGATAACAGGGAACCATTGTTAGTTAAACCCTGGAATTTAATTGAATGAGGGGAAGGGGTAATGTAGTCAGATGTTCTTCTGAAAATTTTAATCACAGCCACATTGAATACTTGTAGCTAGGATATCATTCTGCCTGGAATCACTACTGGAGCTAATTTCTGTGATCCCATTTTCCTCTTAGCTACAAAGATCAGATGGTTACTAAATGCATGTGTGATTAGTATCACTCGTTTGGAGAGGAGAGATAGATTTATTTCAAATGACTGAAATTTATCTAGTCCTCAATATGGTGATTCTTGACACCTCAAAATTACTTTGATTGTGAAGACAGTATAGGGCAGCAACTTCTGAACCATCAGTTGCCATACTTCAAATTATAGGTATGGAACTAGTGGTCTTGACAAACATGAATTCCAGTAATTTTGTTTCGGCATGTACAAGAACACATATGTTTCACCAGCATTTCTAATAGCTGTCTCTTTTCAAAAGGTTAAGGGAAGGCTGTTGGTATTTTACCAAATCCTTGAAAAATGAGCATAGTAACTGCTGAGTTCATTACAGGACCACAGGTTTAGAGGTGGAAGGGACCCTAAGGATCCGTGGAGATTCAGTTGTTTGTCCAAAGGTACCCAAGTAGGAAGTAGTGATATTAGTATTCAAATCCAGTTCCCCTAACTCCAAATTCAGTGATCTTTTTGCAGCAAAAGGCTATGCCTATACACTCTGTCTTGTCTTGAGTGGCTACTTCTTCAGGTAAATTTCCAGCTCCATGCTATGCTTGCTTTAAATGCACTCCAAAGCACTTTAAGCTCAGTTGCAGTTTCTAAAGCCTTTACAGCTGGTCGACATTCCATTTTGTCTTTCTTGTTTCACCAAGAAAAATACACGCGCATCAACCTTGTGATGCTGACCATGCTTAGACCCTCAAAAAATGCTTTCTTTATGGAAATAGCATTCTGAAGTTTTTACTTCTCTGATCTCCAAAACACATTCTTTTCATCAACACTGTATTTCCTTCCTTCCTGCTTTCCTATTGTTTGTAGTTTCAACCTAATTAATAGCTGATGTTTTAAAATGCTTTTTGTAATGAAGTCTCAGTCTCTGAGTGATAGAATCCTTTCTCCCCTCCCGATCATGATTGTCTTTATTTTTCAAGATATGGGCAATCTCCAGAGTCATCTCTCAGAATGATCTCTAACTCAACAACCAAGATAACCAAGGCTACCTGTTGAGAAAGGCAGGTGGTGCTTTTATGATGAATAAATATGAGGTTCCAAGGGACTCATTGTAAGTCACAGCTTTTCTACCAGTGATGCTAAGAGCATGACAAGCTAAGCTAAGGTCTTGTATATAAGCCAGATTTTGGGGAAATGTGTGCTTTTTTGTTTGTTTGTTTTAACAATTAATTTGCGCCTTTGGAGCTATATAGTTTTTTAGTCTCCTGAAGAAATGAATGCCTTTACTAAGGAAAACAAACAAACAAACATTATTCCCCTTGTCTTTAAAGAGAATTTATAAAAGAATAGGATTTCTAGATTTTGTAAGTCCATTAATTCAACAAGACTTTTTAAAAATTAAGTTCTTAATTTGTGAAAAGCAGTATGACATAATGGGTAGAGAGGTTGTCTCAGAGTCAGGGAGACCTGGGTTTGAGCCTTGCCTCTGACAAGTTTTGTCTATGTGAATTTAAACAATTCTTAGTGCCCTAGGACACTTCCTCAGAATTATTTCCCATCTATGTTAGTAGAGGGAGCTTCTTCATCAGGAGTACTAAAAACCCATTAAATCACTGGTCTATTCTAAAAAATGTGTAAGATGCTGCCGATGCAAAGACACTAATGCAACATTCCTGCCCTCAAAAAGTTTATATTTTCCTGGGGGATACAACTTAAAAACGTGCAAATAAAAGCAAATTATTCAGCAAGTAATATTAATTTAAAGAGAGTGCTAATAACTTTGGGGGGGGTGTTACGGTATTTTTTTTTCATAGTTAAGGGTGGGGAGGAAATTAGCAAATGCCTAATATAGGAGCTAGCCTCTGAGTGATCCTTTGAAGAAAGCAAAGCATTGTAGGAGATGGGGGTGAAGAGGGAGTAAATTCCAGGTCTAGGGATCATTGAGGATCTATTAGCACAAAATAATAAAGGATTTTTCATTCATTCACTTGGGAACATGGTTATTTGGTGTTCTTTTTACAAGAACCCTTGTAATAAATTCTTTTGTAAGGTGATTTCATGGAAAGAATATTGGGGATTGGATTGGGGAGATCAGGTGTTGATTCCTAGCTCTGACCCTGTCTAGCTGTGGATCTTGCTTGCAATATACTTCCTGCTTATCTCTATTGCTTAGAATCTTTGGTTTCCCTTGTAAATACAGATAAAGCTCTCCCTCCTAAATGAGGTCTTTCATAATGTACCTGGTTACCAGTGCCTACCCCTGGCCTGTCTCAAATGTGCATTATATTCATTTTGTAGTTTTTTTGTATATTACCTCTATATATGTTTGTGCCAACTCCCCATATAGAATATAGGCTCCCTGAGAGAAGGTATTATGTTGTGCTGGGCCTGAAGTCAGGAAGACTTAGTCTCCTGAAGTTCAAATCCAGCCTCAGACACTTACTAGCTGTGTGACACTTAACCTTTCCCTGCTTTGGTTTCTACAACTGTAAGATGGAGATAATAATGAAACCTGTCCCCCAGAATTGTTGTGAGGATCATGTGAGAAAATATTTTTTGTAAGCTCTCAGTTGGAGGCAAAGCCAAGGTAGCAGACTACAGGCCAGGAATTCTCTCAAAATCCCCCTCATGTGCCTTAAGTTCACAGGAGGGATGCAAGGAAGAGATGAGTAGATAGCAGAGGGGAAAACTGGGGATGGGCAATTCTTGAACGTCACACTCATTGGAATTGGTTCAAAGAGGGAAGAATATATATGCATACTCAGCTGGGTGTAGAAATCTATCTTGCCCAATAGGGTAATACTATTGTATTATAGTACAATAATGGGGGGGTGTTTCAGAAAAAAAAAGCAAACCCCAAGCATGGCAAGACCTATATGAACTCATGCAAAGTGAATTGAGAACTGGGAGATTATTGTACACAGTAACAGGAATGTTGTAATGATGGTCTACTGTGAATGACTTAGCCACTCTGATCAATATAGTGATCCAAGAAAATTCCAAAGGACTCATGATTAAAATATGGTATTTACCTCCAGAGAACTGATAAACTCTGAATACAATTTGAAGTATTATTTTCTCACTTTTTTGTATTATGGCTAATATGGAAATGATTTCACATGTACAATTGATTTCATATTGTTTGTCTTCTCAGTGGATGGGGGAGAGGTAAGAGGAAGGGAGAGAATATGGAACTCAAAATTTTACAAGAAAAGAGTGTTAAAAATAAATTATATATATACTTTAAAAGGCACTTAGCACAATACTTGGAAAATAGAAGGTGCTTAATAAATGCTTGTTTTCTCCATTTCTAATAGATGCTTAATAAAAGTTTGCTGATTGATTACTTACTGTATTTTTTTGAGCATGGAATGACCTGATTAGAAGTAGACACAAGACCCTCTTTCCCCATTTCATGTTGTGAATGATCATTTGGAGTGGGGAAAGTCTCAAAATGGTAGGATCTAGAAATTCAATTCAATTCAATTCAATAAACATCTTTTAGGTGTCTAACCCAGTTACTGTCAAGTTCAAAGCCAAAAGTTACTGCATACTAGGGATACAAAGTCAGAAGTAGTCAGTACCCTCTAGGACAGGGGTTTTTAACCTTCTGTGTGTCATGGGTACTTGTTTTTAAATACATACAATAAAATACATGGGATTTCAAAATACTGAGATATAATTATCAAAAGATTTTAAAAGTTCATGGTTAAGAATTCTTGCTAAGAAACTATTTTGTAAAAAGATAAAAATATTTAAGATAATTTGAGGAGGATTGGCTACAACACCTGTACAACCAGACTATTGTACAATGTGAAGGAGTTTGCAGATCCTATACATGATTGTATGCCACCATGGCGGGGGTGGGGGTGGGGAGGAAGGGGAGAAAAATCTGAAACTCAAGTGACTCTGGAACTGAATCTTGTAACCTAAAAGTAAACAAACAAGTCAATAAAATTTAAAAAAAAGATAATTTGAGAAGGGAGAGAGAACTAATGATCTAAGGAATCAAAAAGACTTTGTGTAAGAGAGGGGTCCTGTGCTGAGCCTAGAAAGAGGATGTCACCAGGATAACAAGAGGACTGATGAAAGAGTTGGGGATATTTAGTCCAGAGAAGAAAAGCTTCTTAATAGTTGTCTTCAAATATTTTCATATGGTTTAGGGCTAGAAAAAACTTTAAGGAGTACCCCTCTTCTTTCATTTTACAAATAAGGAAACAGAAATCCAGAAAAATCAAATTCTTTGCCTGAGGGAAAGGTTTAAGGGGAGACGGGAACAAATTCAATTATTTCTTTTTTACCCACTTATTTATTTACTTGTTTATATATACATATAGGCACACATACATGTACATATGCATACCATGTGTGTACACACATATAGTTACATACAAATATATAAATACACATATGTATATAGACACATACATATACATATACACACATATAAAGAAAGAGTATCTTCTGTGAAGGGTACTGTGTTAAAAACTTTTTATAAATATCTCATTTTATTCTCACAATAACCCTGAGAGATAGGTCCTATTATTACATTTTACATTTGAGGAAACTGAGGCAAACAGGTTAAGGGACTTGCCCTAGGTCATATAGCTATTAAATAGTTGAGGTTAAATTTGAATTCAAGGCCCAGTGCTTTATCTACAACACCATTTAGCTGCCTCTCAAGGACCCATAGGTAGTAAATAGCTTGGTGAGGATCAGCCATGGCATCCTAAGGACTCTGGGACCTTCCCATCTAACTTTCAGCTGAAACATTCTGTGTATTTTGTCCCCATTAGATTGTGATGTCCTTGACAACTTACTTCATATTTGTCCCTCCAGTGCTTTGCTCATAATAAACACTTAATGCATGCTTCATTCTTTCATTTGTTCATTCACTTGCATCTACATTTTCTGAGGCTGAGTTCAGTATTTTTTTTTATTACTAAAATCAGAAATTTGAACTCTTCTTCCATTTACATGTGGAAATGGGGTTAGACTCATTTTTCTTGGCCCCAATCCAAAACCCAGGATTTTTTGGTAAGGGTTATGAAAACCTGAGAGGTATTGCTAAACAGTATTACATATTGCAGGCCTATTAAAATAAAAAAGACCAAATGACTAACTTGGAATTACTTTTCAGTTCATGGAGCATCTATCAAGAGTCTCTTTTTTGTACTTCTGGGGGAAGCAGGGGGAAGGAACAGGTTAAATGAAATATAGAAATACCTCCAATGACAATTGTTGTTCTCTTTTGAATCTCTGTATCTGTATTCATAATGGGGACTGTCCCCCCTTGTATGTTGTTAATGTATCTGTACTCATAAAGGGGACTGCCCCCTTGTATGTTGTCAATGCAGTGAGGGCTGCAAGGGCAATTAGAGTTAAGAAAAGTAGGGAAACTTTAAAAGGTCTAAAAAAAGAAAGTGGGGAGTTGTGAGGGATAATTTATAGTGAAGTTTCCCCATTCTGAAAAATCAAATCTAGAATGGCTTCAGTATTCATTAGGCCTAGGTTTAGGTCACCTGACCTTCAAGCAATCTGGGACTTGGTGGTGAAGACCCTCCCCCCAGAGCCAGCTCAGCAGAAGATCCGGGTCCTTTGTCTCAAAGATTCCCGCTCTTGGGTCATGGGTCAGCCCCTCTGGCCAATGAGAGTGAAGGCCAGTTGGGGGATTGGGTTTACTATAAAAATCATGGGCTGGCTCCTGCCTGGCACTCTCTCCTTGCTGGCACGGGGGCAGCAGGGAAAGGGTCTTTTCTCGTGAGAAAGAATAAAGACCTTTTATGACCTTAAAAAAAATAAAGAAATACCTCCAATGGTTGATACAACGCTGGTCTAAAAGTCAGAAAGACCTGTTCTTGAGTCTTATCTCTGACATATGTTGACTGTGTGACCCTGGGCAAACTGAATCTCTCAGGATCTAGAACAGAGGTGTCCAACACAGGGTTGGAGGGCAACATTAGACCCACACACTCAGGAATACATTGGAGTCAAATTAAATGCAATTGGGAAATCTTTACCAAAATAGATAAAAATACAAGAAAACATGGACAATAGGTGGTTTTCTTAAATTAATATGCAACTCAAAGGGATTTTATGTATGATTTATTAGCCGCATTTCTATTGATTTTGATGCCTCTGCTTTAGTAAACTGGAAGTCTGTAAGTTTCAAAGAAGGAACTTTAAGTTGATGGAGTTTTCCAGGGTAGGAAACCCATACTGATGAAATCATAGGTTCAGGGGTAATCCCTATCTCTGCATTGTACAACGCCCTCTGCCAAGACCCTGGTGATAAAGAAAAAATGATCAAAAACAACCCCTGAACTCAAGGAGCTTATATTCTATTGAGGAGATACAACAGATGAAGAGTTAAGTATGTAACTGGTATTTTGAGGATGGGAGGAAGAACCAGAAACTATGGTGATAAACTCTCTATATAGATATAACTACATAGACATATATGTGCATACACACAAATACATATATCAGTATCAAATATAGTTTAGAAACCTGAAACAATCTGCAAGTTCAATAGTAGGTGAATAATTGAGTAAATTATGAAACACATGGCATAGATGATAGAGAGGGAAGGAAACGTGTACTTATTAAGGACCAACAATGTGCCTAGGCATGTGCTAAGTACTATACAAGTGTTCTCTACTTGGATCCTCACAACAGCTCACAAGAGCTACTGTTATTATCCTTATATTATAATTGAGAAAACGGAAACAAATTTTGCAAACCTGTTTGTCTTTATTGAGAACTTTTAAAAAAATAAAAATAAAAAATTTTTCCCCTTTTTTTCTTGGAAGGGGGAGGACAAGGCAATTGGGGTTAAGTGACTTGCCCAAGGTCACACAGCTAGAAAATGTTAAGTGTCTGAGGCTTGATTTGAACTCAGGTCCTCCTGACTCCAGGACCAGTGCTCTACTTACTGCACCACCTAGCTGCCCCAAGAACTTTTTTTTTAAAAGGAACAGATTACTCCCATTTAAAAATGTTCAGCTTTCTATTTTATAGATTATACTGGTAACTCATATCCAATGAGGGGTAAAAACTTTAGTGAATAGATCTGTATCTAAGTATAAGGGGTTTATTGTCATAGTTTGGGGAGGTGTTATTAATGAGGGTCTGTGATAGGCAGGTTGCTGTGGACATAGAGAGAAGGGGAAGCACTTAAGAAATATTTCAGAGGAGGGATAAAAAGGAAGCTCTTTTTTGAAGAGCTTGGGATTATAGGTAGAGGTCAGATTGTAGAGAGTAGGGAGCCATTGAAGGTTTTTTGGGGGCTGGGGAGGGGGGTTATGCATTTATGAGGTATGCAAAGAACATAAAGCATTTTTCTCTTTTAGATTAATCAGATAGCAGGATGAGGCAAGACTAGGAAAGGGAAACTTTAAAGGCAAGGAAACCAGCTAGGAATCTATTGCAATAATACAGGCATGAGGTGGTGGCAGTCTGACCTGGACTTATGGCAGTGGGAGGGAAATTGAAGGGATGGACAAGAAAGGCAGGTTGAGACAGAACTAGGGGGGCAGAGCCAAGATGGCAGCGTAGAAGCAGCAAGGTCATGCAGCTCCCACACCGCCACCCTAAACACCCGTAAAATATGAGCCCAGACAAAGTCTAGGAAAGTCTAGGACTCTCAGACTCACAAAAATACAGAAAACACATCTCTTGCTGAAGGCAGCTTGGCAGCAGGGGCTCAGCGCGGCGGCTGGGAGCGGAGGCTGGACAAGCCTGAAGCTGAGACCGAGACCAGGCCCGGGGTGGTGGGAAGGAGCCGGGCTGAGTTGAGCTGAGCCAAGCCCCGCTGTGCCTCAGCCAGTCTTCAAAGGTTCTACAGACTCCAGCACCTCCAAGGTGTGAGGAACGGGGACAGGAGAGGGGCAGCTCAAACCGGAGCAGAGACCGGCCCAGCCCAAAACCGCAGCTGGCCAGGCCAGGCCCCAGGGTGGCCAGGAGGAGCTGAGCCTCCCAAGCCATAGCTTGAGTCTACTTCAGAGATCTAAATCACCTGCCTGAGGGGATCTTTAAATCCTCAGAGATGGTTAGTGAAAGTGAAACTTTGAAAATTAATTTTGGGGAAGAAAGCAGTTCGGCCAATCTGCCCCCCGGGGCAAGGAAGCAGTGGGGGAAGGAAACTGCCGGAACCGGTGTCGGCTCCTACCAGGCTGCTTCAGAGTCCTTGGCCTGTGGACTCTCCAGGGGGGCTGAATCGATTGATCAGGGCCAAGTGCTCTTGCATTGAGCAGCCTGGATCCGGATCGTGGTCTTGGGTGGTGATCCTGGGGTGTGCTTTCAGTAAGCCAAAGCTGGGGGGACTTGCAACACCCCCCTAATAGTTCCGGCAGCTGGGAAAACCCCAGCGATTTGGAACAGAGCTTTCCCCCCCTGGAAGCAGAGTTTCACGGAGCTAAAAAAAAAACAAAACAAACCAACCAATTAATTGACTGGCCAACATGAGGAAAAGGAAGCAAAATAGAACAGCAATAAAACTCCAGAATCCTTTTTTTGTGGACAAAAAGGATCAAAGAATGGAACGCGAGGAAGACAGCTCAGAACTCAGATCTCCCACACCAAATGCTTCCAAGACAATTAAAGAATGCCTAGAAGCTATACGTCAACTGAAAAAGGACTTTGAAAACCAAATAAAAGAAGTAGAGGAAAAATTGGGAAGAGAAATGAGAATGATGTGAGAAAATCATGAAAAAAGAGTCAGCAACCTGACTGAAGAAAACAACACTTTAAAGAATAGATTAACTCAAATGTTAAAAGAGGCCCAGAAAGCCAATGAGGAGAAGAATCCCTTAAAAAGTCAAATTTCCCAGATGGAAAAAAGAATTTCAAAACCATTCTGAAGAGAATAATT
>CM053601.1:126834984-126886673 GCA_028646575.1 Pseudocheirus occidentalis | reverse complement strand
AATTTAAAGTTCTGCAATACCTGCAACTAGGAAATAAGATATATAGGGGCTGGGATAGGGAGACCCTCCCTGCCCTACCAGAAAGTAAGAGAACAGAGCAGGGGAGGGGCTTTACAGTGAGATTGCTGTTTTAGGGTTGGGCCAGGGGCAAGATGGGAGAAAATTTGTAATTCAAAAGTAATGAAAACGAATGATGTAAACAAGTAAACAAATAAAAAATATTAAAAAAAAAAGAAAGGCAGGTTGAAGGAAGAATTAGCAGGATTTCATTTTACCATTTGGGTGTACCCTCCAATTTGTCAATCCTAGTCAGCAAAATAAACCCACTTAATTGTTCTTCTTCAGGATGGTTGGTCTTTAATTTGTAGACCGCCCAATATAGGAGAAAGATCATTGTTTTCAGACAACTTGAGTAAGAAGGCCAGCCCAGCTCCTTAGTGCCTGTATGATTCTGGACAAGTCACCTCCCATTTCTGGTTTTCAGCTTCCTCATTTCCAAAATGAATGTGCTGGACAAAATATACAAACCCATGACCTGGGGCTGTGTCGATTATAATTGAATTACAGGATTTGAGGTGTCATTCAAAAGAAGTCACTATAAGAAGTCAGGACTCTATGGAGTCAAGACAACAAGTGACAATTAAACTCCTATGAGACAGGCACTGGAAATACAGAAACAAAAGTAAAGGCTTCCTGATTTCAAGGAGATTGTGGTCAATTCTGTGTTTAGGTCTGACATGCCCTTGACGTGCTCTCACCTTTGTGGGTCTCAATTACCTGACCTAGTAAATGAGAACAGTCAGATTACTGTTCTACAAAGCATTTATTCCCTTTGAAGTAATGCTAGGTGTAATAAACCTCTATTTGTAAGATTACTTTACAAATTTGGTTCTCACCCTCCTAAAGGGACAGGTTCCTCTTCTGCTTGACTTCATAGGGTCTGTCAGACCTAGGGTAAAAAGAATCTAGGCTCTCTGTTGTTGTGAATGTTCAGGGTGATGTGGTAGAAAGGCTAAGGGATGTCAAGTCAGAAGATCTGTGTTTGAATATAGTATTGGCTACGTAGGCCCCATGTGACCTTGGGAAAGTCCCTCAATTTCTCTGGGCCTCCATTTTCTCATTTGTAAAATCACAAGTTTGTCCTACATCAGAGGTGTCAAACACATGGCCTACAACATTGCTTAGTTCGGCCCAAACCAGATTAAAATGTAATTGGGAAATAATTAACAAAATAAAAATATAATGAAGCATAGATAGTGTTACATTTCAAAACTAAATCAGTATGTGGCCTGCAGGGATCCATATGTATATATGTATACATAATATATATGTATATATAATATGTATGTATGTATGGATGGATAGATGGATGGATGGATGGATGGATTAGTGGTCTCCTGTTTCTGTGTGAATTGAACATCATTGGACTAGATGATTTCCAAGGTTTTTTCTTTCTCAGCCCTTCCTCCCCATTGCTACCAAACCCACCCTGGTATTCTCCTTTGAAACAGTTTAGAATAGAGTCTTGTTTCCCTTTTCTCTGGGTTGTGCTTGGATGCTGTTCTGGGCCCACTTGACAAAGTCACTTTGAGCAGACTTGTGTGTTTGCTATGTGTGAAAGTAATGAAGTACATCACCTTGATTTAGATTTTCTACATGCTTTAATAAATTATTATAAAACACCCAAGTTTTGATCGTTGCCTCCCTAGTTTATCTTTTACCTTTCTATGTTATTTAATGGGAATCATAACGAACATTTACATAACTCTTTAAAGTTCGCTGCCCGATATGCGCAGATTTTCTTACTCCAGCCTCACAACAATCTTGTGAGGTAGGAGATGCAAGTATAGGTTTAGTATGTATATTAGAAAGGGCACTGGACTTGTAATCTGATCACCTGGGGTTGAATCCTGGCTCTGTCACTTACAATGGGGAATGACCTTAGGAAGTTACTTAACCTTTTCTGGGCCACAGGTTTCTCTCATCTGCAAAATGAAAATTTGGACAACGTGGCCTAGAAAATCCTTTCCATCTCTAAATGTTTGATGCCATGACTTGTCCATGGTCACACAGCTATTAAGTATCAGAGGGAGGATTCCCTAAGTCATGATCATAGGATCACAAAGGTAGAATGGACCTTTGAAGTCATTTTTTAAAGTCCATCATTTAGTTCATTTCAGAGGAGAGGAATCTGGTCTTAGAGATTTGAGGTGACTTTCTCAAGGTTACACAGGATATGAGTGGTAGACTGGGGTTTGAATTCAGTTCCTCTGCCCCTAAATCCAGAATCAAACATTTTTTCCCAAGTCCACATGCTATCCCTGTAAAATATTGTCTATCTACAGAGTATCCCCTGAAGTTATTGAGGGTGTTCCCATTTTGCTTGTAGTTGACCTTAGCACATGTTTTCTGTTGCCTCCTCTTTCAAGTTAATTGTTCCTCCAAATAGAATTCTCTCCTATTAGGCAATTTTTAACTTCTATTTTTCATTTTTGGAGACCTTACAAGAATCTTAGGAGAAATGGACCTGGCTTCCTAAAGAAACATTCCTCTTTAAAAAGTCATTTGCAGTTGTCTGACTGGAATGCAAAATTTCATGGTTTAGTCTATCAGTTCATGTGGCATTACCCTGTCTGAACTGAGCTGAGTTAATACATAATTAGCATTCTTCTCTATTCTTACCTTGGTCTCCTTAATGAGTTGGGAATTATGCTTTTGCAATATATTCCAGTAAAGCAGAGATAGCAAAGGATCCTCCCGAGATGCACCATCTTCTCTGCAGGCATCCATTTCGCTCTGATGAAGAACAGTTTTAACTTAGAATTTATATTTTAAGCTTCCTTACAATGATGGAAATACCGTTATACAATAAAGTCAGCATGTTGTGCTTCCTTAAAGCCCCAAGTCCAATTGTTGTGACCTTCACAATCAACTTAATTAACTGGATTTCTCTGAGTGAAAGCAACAGTGTTGTTGTTTTTTTTAGACTGTCGAAATGTGTTAATAGCTCATCAGCAGGGTATTAATGTTCATTTTCATTCAACAAAGAAGGCAGATACGCCTTTCACAGTTTATTAATTTTAAAGTTCCCTAGACTAAAATCAACTATGAAGGTTAGAAGCCTATTAAAAGTTGGAATGAGTGACCTGGTTGACCATAATTGGCATCTACATGTGTTTTGACAAGGAGTGGCATATTCAGCCATCAAGGGATTAGAGTATGTGAACAAGTTGGAAGTACTTGTGAGGTCAAAAGATAGAGCTTCCAGAAACTGTTGCTAATTAAACTTCAGAGAGAGGAGTGAGTTTATGTACAAGAAAGAGGCACATGATGAAAGCTTTTGGAATTTGTTTTAAAAATATTCTAAGAAAGAGGATCATAGTCCAAAAGGTCACAGAACAAAACCCCATACATTTCATTTCTGGTTCCCTTCTGATAGAAAAAAGACAAGTCACTCAGGAAAGAAGAGTTAGATTAGCTGATAGGGTCTGTTTCTCCCCTATTGAATAAACTCGAGAGGTTCCTTATTCCCTCTAGGATCAAATATAAAACCTGTTGTTTGGGTTTTAAAACACTTCATAACATGGTTCCTTTCTACCTACTTTTCTAGTCTCCTTGTAACTTCTTCCTCTCTATGTACTCCTCTGCCACTGGCTTCCTTGCTGTTCCTCCCAATATGACGCTCAAATCTCCCAGCTTCCATTTCTGGGGCTTTCCCCTGACTGTCCCCCATGGCTGGAATTCTCTCCCTCCTCATCTCTGCTTCCTGGCTTCCTGGATTTCCTTCAAGTCTCAGCTAAATTTTTACCTTCTGCAAGAAGTCATTCCCATTCCCCTTTAATTGTCTGTCTGAGGCTATTTCAGTTCCTCTTGTATACATCTTGTTTTTAAGTAGTTATTTGTGCGTTGTCTTCCCCCCATTAGACTGAGTTCTTTGTGAGTGGAGCCTGTTTTCCCCCTTTTCTTTCTATCTGTAGCACTTAACATAATGCTTGGCACATAGTAGGTGTTTAATGAATTCTAGTTGACTGATTGACCAGATCTTTGGCACATTGTCTACCAGAAAATGGACTGATCAACTAGCTTCTATTTTTTGTCATTATCATTACCATAATTGTCATCATCATAATAGCTTAGGTGACCTTGACAGATAGGTACTAAATGCCCTGTGGTATGGTGGAGAGGCAAAGTAATGAAAAAAAAATTAAATTAAACTCAATGGATATTTATTGAGGACCTACTATGTGAAGAATGGGAGGCAAAATAGCGAGAGAGAGAGAGAGAGAGAGAGAGAGAGAGAGAGAGAGAGAGAGAGAGAAGGAGAGAGAAAGAGAGTGAGAGAGAGCCAGATTTACAGTAGTGAATCCCTGTCTGCATTAAAGTCTTGCCTCAGACAGTATTTATATGTGTGACCCTGGCCAAGTCCCTTAATGTTTTAATGTTCCAGGCAGATTTCTGAAATTCTAAGTTGGACTACAGTTGTTGATTTGTATTGGTAGAGTTTCCTCACGTGGAGCTTCCCTTATTAGTGAAATCAAAATTCCAGAATAAGCAAACGGAAGTATAAAAGTTCATACCCTCAGAGGATTCTGGAAAAATGGTGGAGTAGGTCAGAAAACTTTTGACTCTCCAAATTTGTTCCACAAAAAAAAGAGAGCCCTGACTCAGAGCAGTAGAAATAAATACAAGGTAAAGCTGTTGGTCTCCTAAGACAATTTGAGAAGACCCCTGGAAATAACTGACCTGCAGGTGTGGAGGTTTGACCTGAGTGAAGTGCAAACACCACCCAGGTCAATGCAGAATCAACAAACAACAAGCCCCAGAGGCAGGTAGGTTGAGAGGCAACCTCAGCCTTAGAAACCTTCATTTTGCACACTGTATGGCAGTCTGACTGGGAGGAATAGGAGAAGATTGAAGGACCTTCCCCCCTTGAGGGAAGCCAAGCACAGCTGTGCTGACCTAACATGTACTGGGCTATGGCTGCTGGGGGAAGGAACTAATACACACTTGGTGAGTGCAGTAGTGATGGGTGGGAACCCTGCTGGCTGTTGACACTTGCAGGAGAGCAGAATCCCTGGTTTCACTTCCAAAGCAGAGAGGACAGATGTAGTTTGCAGCCATTGGAGTAACTGTAGGGAGTAAGATAATTTGTGGGACAGTGTGGCTGGGGGCCCTAGTCATGACTTAGGAGTGGAGAGGAGAGTCCAAGATTGGGGCCTGAGACAGATCCCAGAAAATAAGAGTAAGAAGGACCTGAGACTTGGGGCATCATCTCCCTACCTGGTGACTACAACTTGATTACACTAATAGCTACAGAATGAATAAAACAGTAAATAAATAAATAAACATACAAATACATAAAGATGAGAAAGCAAAGGAGAAAGAACCCAGTCATAGATAGTTACTACGGGGATAGAGAGGATCTGGATTCATATTCAGAGAAAGATAACGGAACTAAAAAAGCCACTCCTTTTTTGATGAGAAACATCAGATGGTCCCCAGCACAAAGAGTTCTTGGAAGAACTTTAAAGTTCTTTAAAGAAAGAGGACTTTAAAGAAAAAAACTTTAAAAATCAAATAAGATAGTTTGAAGAAAAATTAGAAAAAAAAAGCAATCTAGGAAAATTATGAAAAGAAAGTCAACCAACCTGAAATAGAGAATCAAAAAAATTAAAGGAAGAAAATAATTCCTTGAAAACTAGAATTGGGTAAGGGGAAGCTAATGACATACGAGGATGCCAAGAAATCATAAAACAAAATCAAAAGAATGAAAAAATAGAAGAGAGAGCAAAACATTTCATCAGAAAAACAACAGATTTGGAGAACAGATTGCAGAGAAATAATATAAGAATAATCAGACTACCTGAAAAATATGATAAAAAAAGAATCTTGATACACTATTACAAGAAATTTTCAAGGAAAATTACCCTGAAGTTTTAGAACAAGAAGGCAATGTGGAAATAGAAAAAAAATCACCGATTGCTATCTGAAAGAGATCCCAGGAGGAAAACTTACAGGAATATCATAGCCAAGTTTCAAAGCTCCCAGGTAAAGGAGAAAATATTAGAAGTAACAAGGAAAAAAGAGTTTAAATATCATGGAGCTACAATAAGGATTACATAAGACCTAGCAGTTATTCCATTGAAGGACCATAGGTCTTGGAATACTATATTCCATAGAGCAAAAAAGCTGGGTTTATGACTAAGAGTAACTTACCCAGCAAAGTTAAGTATAATTCTGAATGAAAAAAAAATAACATTTAATGAACTGAAAGACTTTCATGTTTTTGTGACAAAAACCCCAGAACTTAAGGAAAAATTTGATGTATAACATACAAGAGACATATAAGGTAAACATTAAGGACCAATTATAAGGGATTCAATAAGGTCAAAGTGTTTACTTTGTATTTGAGAAAATATTAACAGTACTCATGACCGTCATCATTATTTGGGTAATTTGAAAGAAAGGCTTGGACTGAACTGAGTATGATAGAGGTGATTCTAAAAAAATAAAACTGTAGGGAGAGATACAAAGGAGTAATTAATTATCTCATACAAAAGAGGCATAAAAGGAAAAATAGAGACAGAAGAAGCTTGTAGGGGAGAGGGCAGGTAGTATTGGAACCTTACTCTCATAAGTAATGGGTTAAAGAAAGAAACTCATGAAGGAAGATACTATCTGCCTTCAGAGAAACATGGCAGGTGGAAATAAACATAGTGCAGTCTTATATGTGTATGAGTATATAGGTGTATGTTTATAGATATGTGTATATGTGTGTGTATGTATCCATGCTAAACTGTGGACTTCTTTAGTGGTGGGGGGCAGAGAGGGAAAGGAAAAAAATAAAATAAAAAGTGAACAGCAGAGAAACCAACAAAGAAGCAAAGAAAAACGGCAACTCTGGAAACAGCATGAAGTATTTATTATACAGGTTTTCTTGAAATGGAAATTTATTATTTTATATTTAATCCTCTCTTATAGTCTGCTGTGTACATGGAAATGTTTTTATTTCTTTTCTCATTTTGTATTTAAGTTTAAAATAAAAACAATTATTAAATTTAAAAGAAAGTTCATGCCCTCAAGCAACTTCTGTTTTATTGGGAACACAGAAAAGATACACAAAGAAGTTTTATTTGAGGAGAGTGAGAAGACTAGCAAAGGGGTCAGAAAGACTTTTGTGTAGCAGGTGGCACTTGAGCCCTGAAGGAAACTCAGTATTCTAAATTTTAGGAGTGAAGAGAGAGTACATTCCAGGTACAGGGGTGGTCAGTTCCAAGGCATAAGAATGGAAGATGAAATGCTGAATATGGTAAGAGCTAGTTGGCCTTACTGGATCAGAAAGGTTATCCAATTCAGTTGTGTATACAAATAAGTCTGGAGAGGTGAATTAAAGCCAGATTCTACAGGACTTTAAGTGCTGGGGTAAAGCAATAAGGAGCTACCAAAGATTCTTGAAGAGGGGAGTGGTGTGGTCATATCTACATTTTAGGAATATTAATTTGGCTGGTGCCTGGAGGACTGATGGAAAAGGACAAAGACATATGAAAAGTCTGACAGACATAACTTTTAGTTAATAATCAATTTATTAATCATAACTAGCTAATAATTAATAAATGAGGTCAGTGGCACTCTTGGAAACCAAAGATAAACTTTGGGAGCCACTGAATGTGTATATAAACTCAGAAGAATGTGTGTTCCCAAAAGGCAGAAACCAAATTTAATTGGTTAACAATTAATGAAAATATGAATATTATAATGGGAGGTATTCCTCCTCGAATGAGGGGCTGTGTATGAGATTCTGATCATGTCACTCTTGGACCAAGAGACTCATCTCCATCCCCAGAACACATCTGCCTTGGGGTAGTCTACAACAGAAAAAGACATCTCCACCCAGTAGAACAATGGTGGGGTTAGGTGAGAATTTCACCTATATAAGATGTCTGGGTGGGGTGAATTCTTTGGGCAAGGTCAGAAATATCCTTTAAAGACTGAAAGAACTTTGAATGAGGAAATAGGGGGAAAAACCTCTAGATTTCCCCTCCCTCCCATATTAATTGGTTATTAATATTTATTTCTCTCAAGGGCCATCAATTAGAAGACTCTTGCAAGAATCCAGGTGAGAAGAGATGAATGGTCTTGTGAATGGAGAGAAGGAGGTAGTGTTGAGAGCTGTTGTGGGGGGAGTTTCAGTGGGACTTGGCAATTGTGGGTATGGGTGAGGTGGAGGAAAAAAATGAAAGAACTATATGATTGGATGAATTGTGGTGATCTCAGTGGAAATAAGGATGGTAATAGGTTCTGTTTTTTTGTGCTGACTTTGAGATGTTAAAGCCTCATCCAGGAGGTTATATTCACTGGGCATTTGGCAATATGAGATTGTAACAGCTCATGAGACAGATAAGGAACACACATACACACATACACGTGTGTATACACATATGTATACACATATACATATATGTGTTTATATACCTATGAATATACATATATACACGCATGGAAAGAGTGTGTCAGTCTACAGCCTACTCTCTTATGGGATCTACTCACTATCCTTAAAACTCCCTAACCAGCAGTTCTCAACCTGTGGGTCACAACCCTTTTGGGGGTCAAACGACCCTGGGGTTACAGGGGTCGCCCAAGACCATCAGAAAACAGATATTTCTAATGGTCTTAGGAACCGCTCCTCTATCTGTCTGCAGGCGAGTCTGCCCACATACAGATATGCCCACATATGAGTATTAAAGGGTCAGGGCATTAGGAAGGTTGAGAACCACTGCACCTAACCCAAAATACCCCTCCTTGCCTACCACTCTTCTTTATGTGTTGTTCCTTTTTTTTTTTTTAAGAGTGTAAGTTCCTTCAGGGTGTGGACTTTCTTTGCTTTTGTATTTTTATTCCCTTTAGCTTAGTGCTTGGCACTTAATATACATTTAATAGATGCTTTTCCTTTCATTCATTCATTCATTCATTTGATCAAGGATGCAAATTAAAGAGCTGGCAATAAGAAAGTAATTTTTCTTCAGGGACTGGCTCTTAGGAGAAAATAAGGAGATAGGGTAATACAGCATTCTGGGTTATGGAGAAGGGAAGAAGAGGGTGCTTAAGGAAGATTGCATTGATTTTACTGGGAAAGTAGAAGGTGAGGTGCCATGCTGAAAGGGACCTGGACCAGGGAACTTGTGCAGAAAAGAGGAGTTTAGAACAGTTGCTGTGGGGAGTGTTATAAATAATCAAGGATTTTGTGCACTCATGAGGATTCAGTTGAGATTAGAGAAAAAAAATGTGTAGTGGATCAAGTTGGCATGGTTATTTGAATTCTTCCATCAGTGTTTAGCAGCCGTGAGTAGGAGGGAAAAAAAGCAGACAGTGGAAGAAAGCAGGCTTGGGATTTGGCAAGGTACAAGTTATGCTAAGAGAAAGAGGCAAGAGAGTCAAAGAGACTGGATTGTGGGGGGAAATATATAATCAAATCCCCAAAGGGTGGCTAGTGAGGTCAGAGTAGGGGTGATGGAT
This sequence comes from Pseudocheirus occidentalis, assembly GCA_028646575.1. Classification (NCBI taxonomy): domain Eukaryota; kingdom Metazoa; phylum Chordata; class Mammalia; order Diprotodontia; family Pseudocheiridae; genus Pseudocheirus; species Pseudocheirus occidentalis. The sequence continues at coordinate 126,877,160 of CM053601.1, read as the reverse complement.
AGTAGAAAACATGGAGACTTGTATTGAAAATCATGGCAAGGGGGAAAGACAAGGTTTATGAGAAGTGAGGAAGACGGAAGGAATGGTAGCTTGTGATCAGTTAGGAATTTTAGAATAAAAAGTAATGCAAATATTATAGTTATGGGTAAAGGTTAGATTTAAGGTATGACCATCCCTGGGAGTGACTGGGGCAAGAGGAAGGAATAGGTCGTGGGAGCTGAATAGAGGAGATTAGTTAAATCAACAGCCAGTGTGTTTGGATGGAGATGTCCTGTATCTATAGCTCTACATATATCTTTACATACACACATATGTGTGCATATGTCATATAACCGCATTCCTGAATAAAAGGGCATGGGGTAGAGTACAGAGGAATTCTGAGAGCCAAGCACTGAAAAGAAAAAAAAATGGAAACATTATTATATATCAACAACTGAAAATATAAATGAAATGGATATTTATAAAAGTTTAAAATGTCTCAATTAACAAAATAAGAAATAAAGAATCTAAATAGCCTGATATAAAAATAAATTGAGCAATTTGTGAATGAATAATGAGAAGGGAAAAAATCCCATGTCCAGATGGATTTATAAGAGAATTCTATCAAATAATTGAAGACTGAATAGCTCCTGTGATAAAGTGTTCACAGAAATAAAGAAGGTACTGTACTCAGACTCCTTCAAAGAGAAAAATATTGTCTTGATATATAAATCAGGGAGAAATAAGGCAGAGAAGGAAAACTAAAGACCAATATCAGGAATTATTTTTTGTAGATACGGAATCTATGATTTCATTGCTACAGGAAACTCCTGGTGAAGAAATTTCTTCAAAAAGTGCAGATTGACATCTACTCACAACTTATAAAGTAGGAACACTTCTCTAAGTCTGATGTCTTTGGCTGTAGGGTAGGGGCAGCCTGAGAATTAGGAAGAGCCAGGTTCAGATTTCATCTTTGATACACAGAAGCTGTGTGACCCTGGGCAAGTCATTTAACATTTCAATGCCCTAGACAATTCTTTCAGATCCAGAATAAATATTGATATAAAATTTCAGCAAAGAGGTTATATTAGTATATTCAAAAACTATTGGATTAAGACCAGGAATGTAAAGACACTTCAGGAAAACTACAAATCTAACAAATCATATTTATGGCAAAAATAATGCAAATCAAGTAATTTTTCAGTGGTGTCTGACTATCTGTGACCCCTTTGTGGAGTTTTCCTGGCAGAAATACTGGACTGGTTTGCCATTTCCTTCTCCAGCTCATTTTTCAGATGAGGAAACTGAGGCAAACAGGGTTCAGTGACTTGCCCAGGGTCACACAGCTAGGAAGGATAAGCAGGAGGAAGATCAATCTGCCACCCTGGCATCTCACTACATGTCTATAAAGGGAGCTTATTGATATTTCCAAGGATCTATGATTTCATCTGTTAGCAGTTCCTCCGCTGGTACAGATCCCTCTACAACTCCCTGAAGCACAGCACAGGTCCAGCCTCGGCAATTCTCTGCTCAGTGAACTTCAATGGCTCCCTATTACTACCTCTGGTCTAACTCCTTCCCAATAACTCCAGAAGATGAGTCTTTCTGCCTCTATCCACCATACTTCCCATATGCCCAAATAACAATCACAGATAGCATTATATATAATGCTTTAAAAGTTGCAAAATGCTTTACATATGTTAGCTCATTTGGTCTTTACAACAACCTTGGGAGGTAGGTGCTATTATTATCCTCATTTTATTGATGAGGAAATGGAAGCTGATAGGTTAAGTGACTTGCCCAGGGACACACAGCTAGCAAATGTCTGAGGACAGATTCGAACTCAGGTGTTCCTGGATTCTAAGTTCATCACTCTATTCGCTGTACAGCCTCACTGCCTACCACATACGGGGCATCATGCTAGCAGTAGGGAACAGACACCACCAAAATATTCTCTGTCCTCAAGTAGTTTACTTTCTGTGTCCTGAGGGAGAGAATAAACATACACACAGAGAAATAAATACAAAATCTGTATGAAATAAAGACAAAGTAATCCCAACTCAGACATATTGTTAAAAACTGAGAGGACTGAGAAAAATCCAAATTGGGAGGGTGGTACTTGAGGGAATGAGGAATTTCTAGAGGCAGAGGTAAAGAGGGAGAGCATGGGTAACCTAGACAGAGGTAAGAGATGGAAACTAATTCAGCCAGATTAGCTGGAATGTAAAGTGTGAGCGGAGAAAGGTGACATCAGTCTTGAAAGACGTTGGAGTCAGATTCTCCAGATACTCCAAACAAACCCTGCTTTCTGTAAAAAATTGATAAATGAATTTTTTTCTGGGGGCTTAGCAGTGGAGTTTGAACTTGAGAGAGAGAGAGAGAGAGAGAGAGAGAGAGAGGGAGGGAGGGAGGGAGAGAGAGAGACTGTGTGTGTGTGTGTGTGTGTGTGTGTGTGTGTGTGTGTGTGATTATTGGGAAAGAGTATCTTAGAGGTAATAGGAAGCCACTGAAGTTTATTGAGTGGAAGACTGCTGAGATCAGATCTGCACTTCAGGAAGTTGTAGTGGGAGCCAGTGGAGGAAGTACTAGTAAATAAAATCATAGGTCCTTTGAAATATCAATATACTTCCCCTGTAGATATGTAGTGAGATGCCAGGGTGGAGTATTGATCTTCCTGCTTATCCTCCCTAACATATGGCAGCCAGATGGTACGTTGGATAGAGCATTGGGCCTGGAGTCAGGAAGATCTGAGTTCAAATCCAGCCTCAGACACTTACTAGCTAAGTGGTTCTGGGCAATTCACTTAACCCCACTTGCCTCAGTTTCCTTGTCTGTAAAATTAACTGGAGAAGGAAAATGGTAAACCACTCCAGTATCTTTGTCAAGAAAACCACACGGGGGGTGGCTAGGTGGTGCAGTGAATAGAGCACCGGCCCTGAAGTCAGGAGGACCTGAGTTCAAATGCAGCCTTGGACACTTGACACACTTACTAGCCATGTGACTTTGGGCAAGTCACTTAACCCCAATTGCCCTCCAAAAAAAAAGCAAAAAACAAAACAAAAGAAAAACCACTTGAGATAGGAAGGAGGGAAATACCGTCTTTCACAATATGTCCATCGTGGAGATGTTCTGTGTAACTACACATGTACAGCCTGTATTGAATTGCTTGTCTTTCCAGTGGGGAGGGGTGATGAGGGAGGAAGGGAAAGAATCTAGAATTTAAAGTTCTATAATCAAATGTTAAAAAATCTATACATATATATATACATATAATTATTATTATTAATTACATGCAACTGGGAATTAAGATATACAGGCACTGGGGTAGGGAGATCCATCTTGCCCTACTGGAAAGTCAGAGGGGTGGTGGGGGAGGACATAGGAGAAATCAGATTGGGGAAGGGGGCATACAGGGGGATCACTGTTTTGGGGTGCTGGGTAGGGGAAAGATGGGGAAAAATTTGTAACTCAAAATCTTGTGGAAATGGACGATGTAAACTAAAAATAAAGAAAAGTTAATTGGAAAAAAAGGAAAAAAAAGAAAAAAAGAAAACCACATAGAATCATGAAGAGTTGGACATGACTGAACAATGTGGATATTGGGAGAAGCCACCTGAAATGTGCTAGGGTATCTCCCACATATCCAGAAGATCACAGGAAGCTGGGGGAGATTTTGAGAGGAGGAAGTTTGCTCAGTTAAGGTGGATCATGGACCCTGAGGGACAAAGGGATAGAAAGTAGGACATTCATGATAACAGAGCATGCTTCCACAGGGCTAGAGGTCTGGAGATCACTGTACCAGGACACACTCAGAAAGAAGTCCTTTAATTTTCCAAAAAATGCACCTGAAGAATGACCTAACAGAGACACCAACTGCCAGCCGGGAGGTGTTAGGGTAGAGAACCCCAGAGGGAGGTAGACAGCAGCCCTGGGAAGAGGCTATGTTTGTACAGCTGTCTGTAATCATGAATTACCCCCAGGACCATAAAAGAATGTAAAGCTAATTGTGGTTTGGATATTGTGGTGAAAGCCTTTCCTAGCAGTGCTTAGGATAGACCATGGAACAGTTATCAAAGAGGTAAAGTAGGACAGAGAGGGTGTGTGTGTGTATGTGTGTGTGTGTGTGTGTGTGTGTGTGTGTGTGTGTGTGTGTGTATGCAGGCACATGCATGCACATGTGCAGTGGGACTGGAGGAAGACAGAGATAGAAAAAGACTGGAGTGTGGATTAATTAGGGAGTTGGTGTACAGTGAGTTGAATATTGGGAAATCTTCACATGAAAAGAATGTAGATCATATTTTGGATGCTTTTTTAAAGGACTTTAGAGGAAATACATACAAGGATTATGCCATTGGAGCCTATGTCATATTGAGTGCCTTGGGAGTGGGTTCTAGGGCCAAGCAGAAGCAGGAGAACACTGCCCACAGTTTTTCAGAGAGACTCTTGGCCCTGAGGAATAATACTAATCTACATAAAATGGCAGGGCAGCGAGGTGGTTCAGTGGATAGAATGCCAGGCCTTGAGTTAGGAAGACTCATCTTCCTGAGTCCAAACCTTACCTCAGGCATTTACTATTACTAGCTGCATGACCCTGGGCAAGTCACTTAACCCTCTTTGCCTCAGTTTCCTCATCTGTAAAATGAATTGGAGAAAGAAATGGCAAACCTCTCCGGTATCTTTGCTAAGAAAACTCCAAATGCTGTCACAAAGCATTGGAGACAATTGAAATGATTGAACAATGAGCATCAAATGGTATCAATGCTTTGAAAATTGTTGGGACCAGGTCCTGGTGGAGGTGAGTATTTGAACAGTGCATTTCTTCCACCCCATTCCCCATGACCAGTAGTCTTTGCTTTGGAAAAGACAGCCCTTAAGGTAGTGCATATGCCCTCAGTGGACCCTGGGATTGTAGAGTGAGAGCAATGTAAATATAAGTGGTTCTATCACAAGAACTATAGAAGAGGGATGAGGAGGAATTCTATTCAACACAACTGAATGAGTGTTCACTGAGGAACTTCCATGTACCAGGCATTGTGCTAGACTTTGGGGATAGGAAGCTAAGAATGAAAAGAGTCCTTGCCCTCAAGGAGCTTATATTCTACTCAGGAATGATGGAACTGCACTGGGAGGTGGTGGTAGGAACAATGACCCTGTCTGTCCTTGGCTGGGAGCTATAAAGAACTTCAATAAGAGGGACACACTATGCTCAGCAGATGGCTAGAGGAATCATGGAGGACTGATCCTGTGCCACAGTGAGAGATGTGCTTGTGGGAGACTCATGAGTAGTTGGTGTCTAGTGGACAACTGTAAAGGGTTTGATGCCACACTATGCTCTTGGGTCTCAGGGAAAGGTTTATTGAGTGTCAAGAATGACTATTTTTGTGAGATTTAATATAGGTTTGGTTTAATTGGTCACCTTTTTTTCCCCTGACCTCTGAACTTTTCAACTGTGTTCTTTTTTTTTTTTTGGAGGGCAGTTGGGGTTAAGTGACTTGCCCAAGGTCACACGGCTAGTTTTTTTTTTTTGTGTTAAGTGTCTGAGGCCGGTTTTGAACTCAGGTACTCCTGACTCCAGGGCCAGTGCTCTATTCACTGCGCCACCTAGCCGCCCCTTCAACTGTGTTCTTGCAAGAGGAGTTAGTAACAACATCATGGACAGCGTCAGATAGCAAAGTGATTATTTGGGTAGGGGCAGCGCAAGAAATGAAAAATCCCCCAAAGTGTACCTGGAACCTCCATGTCATATGAGAGGAACTGACTCAAGGGTTAAAGTTTGTGGGCTTACCTGGTATTAGAATTTAAGGCATTTGATTTCTGAATTTTCAATGTAGGCAAACATTCACAATATATCACAATATAATATTCACAACATTACATCCTATCACAGAAAATCACAATATAGTATTCACAACACCTTAACATTAGAATGGCCACACAGTTTTCACTACAGTGGCCACAATATTTAGAACAAAGAACAAAAGAATAATGATTTGACTTCTTTAAGGGAGAAACCTTCCTTCCCAATATAATAATCAATCTTCCACTCATGGGGCAATCATACATGAACTCAATCAATTATTAAATACAATCATTAGAAAAACCGCACAAACCCTCCACCCCTTGGTGTCCAGCAAAGCTCAATTTCATCCAAGCGGAAGCCTTTTCTTCATCTTGACTTGGGGTGGTCTCTCTGATTCCCTGGATCCCCTTCCATGGTCCCAGCTCCCTCTTGAATCCACCAAATAGTCACCTGGATTCAGAAGCAGACAGCTCCCACATCTTCATCCAGTTCTCAGAGATAGACAGCTCCCAGGTCCTTGTCCAGTCCCCCAGGCAATCCCTGGTACACACTGAAGTTCACAGAGTCCAACACATCTCAGACCCTTCACCACTTCTCTTGCCTGGGACTCAAGGATCAGCCAGGCCATGAATAAACAAAGTCTTATCCTGATCATGCTTCTTAAGTCCTCCAGCAGTTCAGCTGGCCCTCAAACCCAGCAGGAATATTGGCCTTCTGGGTGGCCTTCACCAGATTCTGGTCTCAGGAAAACTCCATCTCAGTTCTCAGTCAGCTTCCAGAGAAACTCTCCTCTCTCTCTCTCTCTCTCTCTCTCTCTCTCTCTCTCTCTCTCTCTCTCTCTCTCTCTCTCTTTCAAGAAAACTTCAACTCACTTCTTCAGTTCAGCAGTCCAGCTCCCAGATGCTGGGACAATCCTGCTTCCTCCAATGGGAGCCAACAGGAGGAAGATACCTAATTCTATCTCTCTGTCTCTAGAACTCTTCTTATATACACAGTGGCCTCCTGTCTCAGCCAACTCCTTTCTGCCACATCATGAAGAGGGGAGTTCACACCCTCTCAACAGGGGACAGAGTTCACACCTTCCATGCAGAGCTAGCACCTTCCATATTTAGCCTTAAGTTACTAAGCAATAAGTATCTGCTAAATTGATTGCTGTTACAAACAGATGTTATCTGCATGAATCACCTGACTCTGCCCATCCTTCCAAAGCTACTAGAAAGCCATGGGTGTGTGGAAGGGTAGGAGTGGAGTTTGATTATCAGTCACTAAATTATATTTGATGCCAAATCCCTTGAGAGACACTGGAACTATGGTGGATGGGAAGGAACTAGTTGTTAGTAAGACATTTTCCACTTCTTTCAGCAGTCTTACATCATTAGAAATAATGGGCTGATGGGGACAGGTTCCAAAAGAAGTTTTACCATCTGTTTATGGACACACTACAGGTGATTATGAGTATTTCCAGAATGCTCACTAACCGGTGTAGTAAGTTAGAACAGTGGTGTCAAACAAATTGAAACAGGGCTTCTAAACCCTGCAGGCTGCAGTTTGAGTTAGAAAACCATACATTAACATTATCTATGTTTTATTATAGAGCAGCTAGGTGACACAGGAGAGAGGACTGGATGTTGAGTCCAGAAGACCTGTCTTTTTGAATTCAAATATGGCCTTAGAGACTTACTAGCTGTGTTACCCTGGATATGCCACTTAACCCTATTTGCCTCAGTTTCCTCATCTTTTAAATAAGCTGGAGAAGGAAATGGCCAAACTACTCTAGTATCTTTGCCAAGAAAATCCTAAATGGACTCACAAAGAGTTGGATCCAACTGAAAAATGACTGAACAACATTTTATTGTTTATTGATTTTATAAAATATTTTCCAGTTACATTTTGGTGTGCTTGGGAGTGTGGGCTGTTGTGTTTGAAACCTCCAGTTTAGAGTATGCTCCTGAAAATGTGCTAGTGGGAAGTACCTGATTTAATTATTTTCTAGGCAGCCTCAGAAGAATATGCCTTTAATGGTATATCAGCAAGCACCCTAGCATGCCCAGGATGGCTGCTAGCACAGGTTCTTAGATCTGCTTTTCTAAAGGAAAGCAACTCACAATGGGTTAACAGCCTTACTTTAATCAATCAAACATATATGATTTACCTAGTTCAGGGGAAAAAGTCAGCACCCTGAACTTCAGAGAATATAAACAGAAGTTACAATAGAAAATTCACCAGACAGGGCTTCCAGCCATCTGACCATTATATCCATATGTAGTTAGTTACCAGAGAGGGAAGCACCAACATCTGGGTTTTTCAAAGCTGGGGGGTTCAATGGCTGCCCAGAGTCTCATCTGGCCAAATCACACAACTCTTCCCAAAATGAGCCCCAAAAGAAGACCTCACATCAGGGTATATATAGTCTTCTTCTCCTGGATCAGAGAATGTCACAATACTCTTGACCCACTGCCCAATCACAAAGTAATAAGGCATGGGCATTCCTGAAGAACAAGCCACCTGCCACAGGCTCCATGTGACAACATTCAGCCTATTAGGGGCAGAATATACTTTTTCAAATCAGGGAGGGTTATCAGAGTCATTTAAGCCTATCAAGGGGCCAAGAGGCAGGGAAGATCTTCAGATTCCCATTACAAATGGTTAGAATATTTTAACAATGAATATAAAGACAAAGATGACACAGACCTGCCCTCAAGGATCTTATATTCTATCGGGGAGACAACACATATACACACATGCACATATGTGTATATGTATATGTGTTAATCTTAAAAAAATATATACAAAATGACTTGTTTGGAGGAGGGTAGAAGGAGCTGGGGAGATCCAGAAAGGTTTCACATAAAAAATGGTGCTTTAGCCAGCTTGTGAAAGACCAGGAAATCTCAGAGGCAAAGAATGAGGAGGGAAGGTCCTTCAAAAGTGGGGAAAATCTAATGCAAAGTTATGAAGACAGAAAACGTCCCATTTATAAGAAAGCAGGAAGGTCACTATGGCCAGAGCATAGAATGTAGAAAAGGGAGTCATGTACAAAAAGGCTGACAAGTAGGTTAGGTCTATGTTGCGAACAACTTTACAAGGCAAGCAGGATTTATGTTTGATCCCCTGGCCAGTAGGAAGCCACTGGGGTTTCATGGATAGGAGAATGGCATGGTCAGACTTGTGCTTTAGGTAAAACACTTTATTTCTGTTTGGAAGAAAGGTTAAAATGGGGAAATATTTGAGGCATGCAGAATAATTAGATTTTTAGAGTAATTCAGGCCTGATGTGATAAGGGTCCAACTTAGAGTGGACTCGTGAGAGAGTGGAAGACAGATGCTAGAGATGTTGTGGAGAGAGAAAACTAAATGGGTATATGGAGTAAGGAAGAGTGAGGAGTCAAGGGTGATACTGAAGTTGAAAACCTGGATGATGGGACATTTGATGATGTCTTGAGAGACATTAAGCTTGGAAAAAGGGAAGTTTGGAAAAAGCTAATAAGTTCTATTTTGTTTTATTTATTTATTTATTTTGTTTTTTGCTTTTTTGGAGGGAGAAGGTAGGGCAATTGGAGTTAAGTGACTTACCCAAGGTCACACAGCTAGTTTTTTGTGCTAAGTGTCCAAGACCATATTTGAACTCACGTTCTCCTGACTCCAGGGCCAGTGCTCTATTTACTGTGCCAGCTAGCCTCCCCAGTGAGTTCTATTTTGGATGTGTTGAATTTGAGATGCCTATAGGGCATTAGTTTTTTTTGGTTTTTGGAGGGAGGAAGGTAGGGCAAATGGGGTTAAGTGACTTGCCCAAGGTCACACGGCTAGTTTTGTGTTACATGTCTGAGGCTGGATTTGAACTCAGGTTTTCCTGACTCAAGGACTGGTGCTCTATCCACTGGACCACCTAGCCACCCCCAGGGCATTAATTTTAAATGTCTAAGACACACTTAGAGATAAAAAACTGGTGCTTAGGAGAGAGATTAGCCCTAGACTTTTGAGTCATCTGCATAGAGTTGATAAACCCATGGGACCCCGTGAAGTCACCAATGGGTAAAATGTAGAGACAGAAGAGCACCCTGGACAGAACTTTGGGGAACACTTATATTTAGCAGAGTGATGTGGATGGTGAGCCAGTAAAAGAGTGAGGGGTGGTCAGAAAAGTAGAAAGAGAAGCAAGAGAAGAGTAACAAAAGCACCTGTGTAACAAAAACCTTTGAAGAGAGAATCTAGGAAGGAAGAGTGGTCACTAGTGCCAAATGCTGTAGAAAGGTTGAGAAGAATAAAACCTGTGAAAAAAAACTACCAAATTTGGCAATTAAAGGATCACTGGTAACTTTGGACAGAGCAATTTCATTTGAGTGATGCCGTGAGAGGCTAAATTGTAAAGGATTGGGAAGTCAGTGAGAGGACAGAATGTGGAGGTAGCCAGCGTAGACAGCTTTTTCCAAGGAGTTTGACCATGAAAGGGAGGAGAGATAAATGGTGATAGTTTGAGAGTACAGTAAAATTTGTTGTTTAGTTGTTTTTCAGTAGTGTTCAACTCTTCATGACCCCTTTTGGGGGGACTTCTTGGCAAAGGTACTGGAGTGGTTTGCCATTTCCTTCTCCAATTAATTTTACAGATAAGATAACTGAGTCAAACAAGGTTAAATGTCACTTGTCCAGGGTCACACAAGAAGTGTCTGAGGAGATGAATCTTCCTGACTACAGACTTGGCACTCTACTACTGTGCCACCTAGCTGCCCATAGTAAAACAGAGTGAATCTTTTTGTAAGGACAGGAGAAAGTTGAATGTTTTTGTAGGTATCAGGGCAAGAAGCAGTAGAGAGGGAGAGAGTGAATATTAGAAAGAGAGAAGATGATTGAAGGGACAATCTTCTGGAGAAAAGGGGATGGAATGAAGGGACTGGAGTAGAGAGGGGAGCGTTGGGGAGGAGAAAGATCACTTTTTTTGTCAATGACTGGGGTAAAGGAAGGGAGAATGGGGGATGTTGCCAAGAGGTTTTGAGATGTGGAGAGGCAAATGAAATGGGAGGCTGGAGGAGAAGAGAGGAGAGAAGTTTTGGAATAGTCTTAGTAAGGATTGAGATAGAGAATAAATAAGGGAGGAGCAAGGGATTGATTACCTTGTTGCTGTGAAGATCTGGTGGAGACTCAACATTTACTGTTTTTTGCTTATTTAGTAAAGTTCTTATTTTTAACTTAATTATGATAGTTTCCAAAAGAATAAAAAAAGAATTGTATGTGAACCATGAATATCCATTATGTACAGTTTTCCCCAAAAGTATAAAATAAAGTTAGTATAATAGATCCTGCTTTTCTATTTCTCCTTTTGAACTTCTTTCTGCTCATCTATGTATATTTTTTTTAAACCTCTAGCTCATCACAAGAAGTAAGACACATGATTCATCGTTAGTCTTCTGGAGTGGTGATTGTTTATTTCATTGATCACAGTTCTAATCTTTCAAAATTGTTTTCCTTCACAATGTTATAGTCATTGTATCCATCATTCTCCTAGGTGTTGTAGCAGATAGGGCAATGAGCTTGGAGTTAAGAGCTGAGTTCAAATCCAGTCTCAGATTCTTACCAGCTGTGTGGGTTAATTCACTTAACCTCTCTTTGGCTTTTCTTCAAACGTAAAATAAAGATAATTATAACACCTACCCTCCAGGCTTGTTGCAAAGATTAAATGAGAGGCTATTTGTAAAGTGCCTGGCACATAGTAGGCACTTAATAAATGCTTATTCTCTCCCTCTCTCTCCCCTGCTTCTGCTCACTTCATTCAGAATCAGTTCATATATATCTTTACTGGTTCCTCTGAGTTCATTCCTTTGTTCACTTCTTATGGTGAAAAAAAAATCAATAACATTACTTTAAGGTAATTTGGTCAGTCAATCCCCAGTCGATGAACACTCCCTTTGTCTCCAGGTTTTTGCTACAACAAAAAATGCTGTTATACATTTTTTCTTACATATAACTCTTTTCCTTTTTGTCTTTGATCCCTCTGAGTTTTATGCCTACTTTTTGTATTGGGTCCAGTCAGCTCAGTTATGTGATTGCCTTTAGCTCTGTTCAGCAGCATGTGACTAGGAACAGACATCAGAGAAGGCATAACGCAATCCTTTGCACACAGTAGGTACTTAATAAATATTTGTTGGGTTGCTGTTGAATTGAATTCATGCCAAGTTCCTAATTACATCCCCAGAGGATGGTGAGATTTCCAGCTGTGTGTGGAAGCTGGAGAGAGTGATGTCAAAAGTAACGATTAATTTGCAGTAATCACAGAGCTCGTGAACTGCGATAGGCTGGTCCAGTCCTTAGGGGGACCTTAGATAACAAACTGCTGTTGTGGTTACTATGGCTGCTGGTGCAGCTGAAAGAGCCCCTAAGCTACTCACAAATGGTCAGGTTGATCAGGGAAGATGAGTCCAATGGAACAAATAGAGAACATAGCCAGAGGCTATGGAATTTGGACAAATGACTTCCTAACTGATCTAATTAATGGGAGCCATCCAAAACCACTGCTGAGGAAGACAAAGTCAAGGAAGAGCTCCCATGAACAAGTTTTCACCGTGACAGCTGGTATTTGGGCTGCCATTCAGTCCAATCCTTCCCCAGTACATCTCCCTAGAAGAAATAAGGATGTTCTGGGTTGGGGGGGGGTGCCTAAGAAAATCAATGCCAAGAATTATATTATTAAAGGAGTGCTGGACCTGACCAAACTTTGATCGCTGAGCATCTATCATTGGTGTTAAAGAAGTTATAGCTACAGGTCCAGGACTGGGAATTTAAAAAAATCCAACCTTTTCTTTGTTCAGAATACCTCAACTCCTTTCTAATTGTTGAAATAAATAATAATTCTTATAAGGGTGGTAAAAATAGGGGGAAAAGTTCACATTTTCATTATTTTAAGCAATAAATACAATGCTATAATTATCATTAATTCTATGTATATAGTTTGTATTTGAATGAATCCTAAGGTCTAGCATAAATGTTTATGAAGTAAAATGCTGGTAAATTAATTCTTAAAGATAAGACCCAGATAATTAATTTTGGTAAAGGAAAAATCTTTTGCTATGTTTTATAGTTATATAAAAATAGCAGTGCCTTATCCATGTCAAATATACACCATATACATATACATGATTTAGATATGTATTGTATTGATACAAAAACATGGTCTTTTTGTTTTGTTTATGTTTTTTTTGGGGGGAGGAATAAAGACAATAAAAAATAAAGCTTCATTTTACCTTTCATTATAAACATTCTAACTGAATAAGATACAAAGTTCTTAATTGACTATCTAACATTTAGAAATATAACATCTAAAAAGTGCACAAAATAACTAACTTTGTGGACTTGATAATACATGAAAATGATGCAAAAAGATTTTTGAAAAACTGGCCACATAAATCAGTATGAGGTTTTGGTCTAAGCACATTGATAAAATATCAATAATTAATAGGCTTCTCTCAATATGAATAGAAATGAATTCTATGAATAGGGTACTCTGAAAATAGAACATTTCTGCAGTTATTTTTAAGTCTTATGGCAGGTATAATAATATATATTATAGGTAGCACACATAAATAGATCAGATGTTACAATATTAAAAAAAAATGAGCATGGCCATTCCGGTATTTGAATATACTTCTGTAGAAAAGGCTTTGAACAAAAATGAGTTAAACAAGAACAGAACACCATTTTAATGTACCTTCACCAGTTGGAAGGCCAGAACAGTCTATGTTCATTTGTCTTATACCTACTGTCAATTTCATACAACTTGGCATTAGCATAAGATGGGATGGGACCCATCCTAATGGGAAAGAAGTTGCAGCCACAGGTCCAGGGTCAGAGGCCACTCCATATCCCTTTGTTTCTTACCATTGGTCATGTGCCCCAGTGATGGCAAAAGACAAAAGGTGCAGTGTGTCTTCCCATCTTGAAGTGTGGATTCCAGGCAACAATTATGTTTAAATTATTTTATGAGGGAAAATTTGAGGCACATTCCATTATACCCTCTGGAAAGATTAAGCCTCTGGGCCATATTGAAGAGGACTATTTGTATTAGTCTGTGCTATATCTGGAATTTCTGAGTTAGATCAAGGGCATCAGCAAAAGGTTGTCACAGCAATTCCTGGTGTGTCCAGACACTGACCTCTACTTCCAGCCCCCAGTTTCCAGGATTTTTGCTTTGATTGGGACAAACTCCACTCTCTTAAAAATGCTTTCTCTCTATAGAAATATATTTCTATTTCCATAGCCAGCAAACTCATTCAGTCCCTTATTACCTCACATTTGCAAATTGAAATAGCTTCCTATTTGGTCTCCCTCAGTCCTATCCTCTCCATGGCTGCCAAAGTGATTTCTAGAAACAAGTCTCACCATGTTGCCCTTGCTTTCCACTCAATAAACTCTGGTGGCTCCCTATTACCTCCAGAATCAGCTTTTAAGTCCTTTGTTAGGCATTCAAAGCTTTTCACAACTTGGTGCCAGGCTTTTTCTTCCCAGTCTTTCATATATGTGCCGGGTCTATTGGTCATTGCTATCCCGCATGACATCCCATCTCCAATTTCTGTGCCTTTACCCTGGCTATCTCTCATGCTTACAATACTCTTTCCTCATCTCTGCCTCTTATAATTCTTTCCTTCCTTCAAGATTCAGTTCAAAGTCCTATTTTGCCAGGATCCCTTTGGTTCCCTTCTTCCCTTTCCAGCCCCCTATCTCCAGGGGCTAGGATCTTTCTAAGGTTACTTTGCATCTACTCCTCTGTATGATTTTGTATATACACATTTAGTTACATTTTATTCCTCTCTTTGGGCTGTAAATTCCTTGATGGTAGGAACATTTTTTAAAACTTTCTTGCTATCCCCTCATGCCTGGCATATACCAAGTGCTTAATAAATTATTGTTTACTAAAAGTAGGCTGCAAGCAGTGGACAGATCAGTATTTGAACATCCTGGTTATCCATCCCTCCTCAAGGAGAAGAAACTTTTAAGAGAATAGAAGACAGTACTGGGAGGAAGTGCCAAGTTTCTTTGCAGCCCAGTATTTTAAAGTTACTCTCTGAATAATAAAGATGACAAAAATAAGGATGATGATGATAAAATATTTATAGCATTCTTCATTGCTATAATGTATAATATGCTTGGCACATATCATCTTATACAACCCTATGAAAATCCTCAGTTGCCGGGGTGAAACTAAAGAGATTTGGTACTTAGAGAAGTGTGTGTGTGTGTGTGTGTGTGTGTGTGTGTATTTGTGTGTACTCACTAATTACCAAGCATGATGACAACTGGTCTCTATGCTCCTCAGAAGCCAAAGAGGTAGTTCCGGAGCAGGGTGGTGGTATAAACCCAGGGGTAAGAAGAAAGAGGAGGAAGGATGAGACGCAGACTCTGTTCCGGATGGCACAGCCTAGGAAAAAGTCAAGAAAGAAAATGGAAACTGGGACATGGCCCTTTAACTTGCTGTTTGCTGGTTTCTGTTCTGGGAAATGAAGATATTTTCTGCAACATTCCTTAGTTTCTGATGCTGACCTCTTGCCCACAGACCTCTTATTCTAAAGTATTGTTAAAGTAGTAGGATGAGACCTAGGCTAACCTAGAGGTGAGAACCAATGTTTTCTGGTCTCTGTTACATCACTGCAGTGAGACAGAAAGGGAAGCTGCCACTATGCAAAGGCCTCTTATGGGGCTAATCTTTAATCCCCGAGCCATGAGTGGATGCATCTTTCTCTGACTGTCACTCAACAAGTGATTGATTTGGGCTTGAGCAGGATAGATTCAGTAGAAATATGGACACACATGCTGTCTTTGAAGTAGATGATTATCACTTGAGAATCATAGACCTCGGGGTACCTGACAAAGACCACATTATAAGGGCCTTTGGAAGCATTGTCAGAAGGTCCAGTGTCTTCACTGCATGAGTGAGACAAAGCATGAGGCCAGGGAGCCATGGACAATATTTACCTCGATGACTCCAAACCTTTCTGAGAATAGTTTCAGAAAATTCTCTCCCCGGTGAAGGACCTAGGCAATCACCTCAAAGAACGTTAGTCAAGGCACTGTTACTGAATCTCTCAGGCCTTGAGCATCAACTATAGTGTTAGGAAAGAAGACTTTATATGGGGGCTACAAAATATGAAACTGTGCGGACTACAAAAAAGGAGACCTGTATTTCCTTTTACAAATGGTAGAATTGAGTTAATTTTTCACTGTTAAATCAACCAGCACTTTACTTTCTAAGAAACATGAGAACTGACACCTTTCACCTCAGTTGTATAGGTCAGTGGACATTTGATTACAAAAATCAGGATGCAAGTGATTTTTCTGGTATTTTAAAATAGAAAACAAAAAGTTGACTTCCCTCCTCCATCTTCTTTGTTGCTGGAGTACTGTTCCCCTGCAGGTAAGGAATATGACAGCTTGTGGGAGTGCTAATTAAAGCCAATTACAGCTTGACTGACCTATCACCACACTGAAATGACTAAAACATCATGTAGCTTATATGGAAAATGATGATTCCTCCCTTCCCCCTCCCCCAAACTCTCATCACTGACTCAGTGATGTTCCATCTTAGAAACTCGAGGGTGGTGACTGACTGATTGGATGCAGACCGCAGTGGTCCATTAGATCTTCACAATGGAAGCCTACTCTTAAGGTCTCAATGAATATAAAAAAAGGATATCAATTAAAATGACTGAAAAATATGTGGCCAGACAGAGTAAGGTTTCTTAAATTGGATTTCAAACTCTGGGATTTTAAAAATTTAATTATAACTGGAATATTTTACAGGGTAGAGAGACATTTGTTCTTTCGAGTTTCTAGGGGAGAAAATAATACCCACCAATAGAACACAGGGCTAGGTACAGTATTTGGAGTCACAGCCTATAGATAATATTGGACACAGCCAATCATGGGATCTAGAGTTTGAAAGGACTATTGCCTAACACCCTCATTTTCAATTGAGGAAGCTGGACCTCAGAAAGAGGAAGTGACTTAACTCTAGGCTTCTCACTTCAAATTCAATATTGTGTGTGTATGTATGTGTTATCTGCTGAGTAAATGAATTAAGTCACTATAATTCACTTAAGCTAAGTGTCCTGCTGTTAAGCCTTGATGCATTTTTGAGGAGAGAACACATTTTGGTCTTCACTAGTCATGAATGTGGCAGCTGGGTGGCACAGTAGATTGAACTGGGAGTTAGGAAGACTTGAATTCAAATCCTAATGCCCATACTTATGAGCTGTGTGACCCTGGGCAAGTCACTTAACCTCTCTGTCTCAGTTTCCTTAACTGTCAAATGGAGATGATAGTAATAGTACCTATTCCCAGTGTTATGAAGTTCCATGCAAACCTTATGACTCTCTATATATCCTGTCTATTATTAGCTATTACAAACTTCCCCAGGAGTTACTGGAACAATCTGTTTGGATTGGGTGAGGTACTTGGTCACATCCTCTGGGGCCATTAGGCGACAGAAGTCCAGGGACATGATTCAGGCCAGCTTCCCTACATTTTTGTGACTCCTGTCTCCAGTTCTCCATTCAAAAGTTAATACATCACTTTTCTCCTAAGTTGTCTCTCTCCAGGTCTTTTGTCAATGGGTAAGGTAAATTCTGTATGTAGGTATGCAGCATCAAGCTCCATGTTCTCTAAGAGGCCACATCCCCCTCACATATACACAGCAGATCATAGGGCTGTCCTGTGACAAAACTGCCCCAGGCTTGGGTGTGAACAGGGTTACATTTCTATTGTATACCACTGCCCCTCAGTGCAAACTGAAATTATAGTAAATATTACTACAATACCAGATACCTACAATATAATTTACCATATATTCACTGTATTTAAAATAAAATGGTTCCTGACAGTGACAAATCTTGCTAATGTGCTTCATGACACAACCAACTCAGACTTCAGTTTAGTTTGCAAGGAAATCACATGGCAAATTGCCAATTTACCTCACTCTCTTCCCTCACATTCAATTAAAAAACTTCCTAACTTGATTTTTAAAGTTAACTCAGGTCTAAAAATTCAGTTTGTCACTATGCTAAAAGGCCTAGGCAAGAAAGAGCAACATATTTAATTTAATTTAATATTTAAATAGTAAAGTAACAGAAAACAATCTTGGCAAATATTCCTTGAGTGAGTACAATTAAAATCTTCCAGCTATGGGTCCCCTAGAGGACCACTTGGTGAGCTTCTGGACTTTGGAGGAGTTCTGGATCTAGATTCTAGAAGTTCTAGATTCATTCTGATCAGAATGAATCCTTACTGGGAAACCGTGTACCAAAAAATAATTTGCCCATAATCTCTTGGTAATTGTAGACTCCTTGTTTCTGGATGCGTGAGAATGTGACATGAGAAGCAATGTGACAGAGGCCTGTCCTTGGAGTGAGGAAAAGCTAGGTTCAAGGCTACTACTTAAGACTAGAAATTACAGATGAAGTACCAGTCTGTATCAGTGGAGGTAGTTTCGGCACTAGGAGGACTTCTCTACATGGCTGAAATCATAGTCCTACCTATCTTCTTTCATGCTTACAAAAAAAGCTTTGTATACTGGATGCTCATTTTACAGAAGAGGGAACTGAAGTCAAGGGAGAAGTGAGTTGCCTAGGGTCCCACAACTAGTATGTGTTGGTTTAGTATTTGAGCTAAATTTCTAATTCCAAATTAGAATCTTCCAAATTTCTAAGTTCATCACCCCATCCCCCATGGTATGCTGCCTCTTCTAGCCCATGGCAGAATAGTCTGAGAAATACAGTACACATAAAGCATAGATTAGCACAATGATTGGCACACAGTAGGCATTTAATAAATGTTGATGGATTGATTGATTGCTTTTGCCAGGCAACAAAGACCCACTCTGGTTAGTGCTATGTAACATTCTGTCTTCCCTTGCGGGGTGGAGGTTTTTTGTTTTCTGTTTTTTTGGGACGGGCTGGGTAAAAGAGGGAAGAAATGGTGTATTGCAGTGTAGCAGAGGCCAAGTGAATATATTATGTCCCTAGCACTCACATTAATCAGCGCTGCTAGACCATTGGGCGCCCCGGCCATTATCTTCAGATCCCAGGGTAGTTTCAGGGTTGGCAGACTTCCTTGTGGGTAATGAGTCCAGCCTGAGGAGGGTCTGAGGAGCCTCTTACGGCCTCGGATAGTCTTGGACATCTGGAGAGTTGTGGTCAGGGGACTGGATCCTGGTTCTCTTTGAGCACAATGGGAAAAACTACCAGATTCAAAGTGAGCAAGGGCCTAGGTTTGATTCCTCCTTCCAATAATCATTACTGTCTGACCTTGGGCAAGTTGCTTCACCTGTTTGAGACTCAGTTTCCCCATGAAAATGTGAGAATAACAAGACTTCTACTACTTCACAACGTTGTTAGGAAGGCAGTGCTTTGCAGACTTACCTAGAGTTCTAGATAGAAATTTGAGTTATTCTTATTGAGGGGGCCTACATCTAGAGTGAGCTTTTTCTGTTCTGCAAAAAATCCTAGGGCCTCACTTTCAGAAATTGTGGTGCTGTATCTTTGGAGTAACCGGTTTGATCCTGCAGGCACTGGAAATACTTAAAGTTTAAGGAGCATGCTGGCTGGGGGGTAGCCTATACGCCTTTGTATTTTCTGGGTCATGGCTTTGGAAATTTGCCTTTTGGATTTTCCTGAAATGATCACAGAAATAGCCAGTTATTCACACCCCTCTGGTGGTTTTTTGTTGCCAACCTGCTCTCTGTACTAATGTGGTCAAATCAGTTTCTTATTGGTCCTTTCTGGTTAATTATTATCATTAATTAGGTCCAGGGAGCCAGAACAGCAAGTCAGTGGAATGTGAGCTCCTGAAAGCAAGAGTATAATATATTTGTCTTTGTAGCAAGAGTGTCTTGTGAATCTGTGCATAGGAGGTCCTTAATAGATACTTGGATCCAACTGAATTAAGAGAATGCTAGATTTGGAGGAGCAAGGATGTAATTCCAGTCCCAGCTCTGTCACTCACTACTTCTATAACCTGAAGAGAAGCAATTTAACCTGGGTTTTAGCTTTCTTACCTGCAAAATTAAGTTATTGGATCAAATGACCTCTTCCTTCCCTTCTAACATTAAATTCTATGATAGCACGATATGCCTAACAGTGGAGATTTATGGAATCCTAGAGTTAGAAATCCTTTAGCTTGTCAATAGGTATTCATGTAGCCTTTGCTTGGATACCTCCAGTGATGAGGAGCTCACTGGTTGATGAGATTACCAGTTCCACTATTAAGTAGCTCTAGATCAGCGGTATCACAGGGGTCACCTAAGACCATTGGAAAACACATATTTCTGACGGTCTTAGGAACCTCCTCTCTCCATCTCCAGGCGAGTCTGCCTACATGCAGACACGCCTACATATGACTATTAAAGGGTTGCGGCATTAGGAAGGTTGAAAATGGTTGCTCTAGATGGTTGGACCTCAATATATGAAGTGATTTCCTATCTAGTTCTGCCCTCTGGGAAAGAGCAGAATAACGTCTAAGCTCGTATAAACATTATCATCCTTCAAATATAAAAAATAGTGACCGAGCTCTGCCCAAGTCTTCTCTTACATTGGGTTCTATATTCCAAGGTCCCTCAGTTGGTTCTCATGTTACATAGTTCACGATTCCTCATCATACTGACCACTTTCCTCCAGATGTCCTCCAGCTCGTCAAGATGCCTTCTAGAATGTGATGCCCAGGACTGAACACAATATTCTAGTTGTGATCTGGTTGGGGGTGTTCTGGTATCTCAACTTCAATGAGTGAAGTAAAAGAAAATAATGATGAATAATAATAACTAACATTTATAAAGCACCTACTGTGTGTTAGACATTGTGCTAAGTGTTTTACAAATGCCATCTTATATAATCCTCACAAAAGCCCAGGAGTTTAGGAGCTATTATTATATATTTTTATAGATAAGTAAAATAGGGCAAGTGACTTGCCCAGGGTCATACAGCTAGTAAGTATCTGAGGCTGAATTTGGCCTCAGGTTTTCCTGACTCCAGGCCCAGTGCTCTATCCACTGAGCAACCTAGTTGTTTCATAGTATAAGCTTGTATTTCCTTTTCTAGCAGCCAGATTATAGTGACTCATATAAAAGCTAATAACCCTCCCCCCTACTTTTTTACATAAAATATTGTCCTTGTATTAACTTTTGCAAACAGTAACAGCGGTTTGGCTTTTAGATAGTTTTCATAACATGTTGGCATATCAAAATATTCAGCTTCTTTTTCAAGCAGCATAATTTGTGATGATGGGAAATGAGTCTTATTTTGGCAAATTAGTGCAATGCAAAATAGTTGAACTATTTCTATTGACTGTAATTACTGGCTTGTTAGAGAGCAGGTGACCTTGAAAGGTGTTATTTTCAAAAGCATCTTTCACAGGCCGCTTTTGAGGACAATAGATAAGTGGCATTTTAAAAAACTGCTTAGCTATATGTGCCCTCAGAATTTAGTTTGAGCATTGAGTGGCTTTTGGCAGTAATAATAGCTAGCATTTAGCAGTAATGTCTGAATGTCTTTAAGGTGGAAAGTTGATAATTGGTTTAGCCATTCTGGAAAGCAATTTGGAACTGTGCCTCAAAGTTACTGAACTGTGCAAAGCCTTTGGATCCTGTTGTAGCCCTGCTTGGCTTATATCTTAAAGAGATCAGATAAAGAGGAAAAGATCTTACAGGTACAAAGATTTTTGGGGAGGCAAAGAACTGGATGCTAAGTAGGTACCCACCAATTGGAAGGATAGCTAAACAAATCATGGTATATGTATGTAATGGAATATTATTGTGTTTTAAGAAATGATGAAGAGGATGTTTTGAGTCTTATAAAAATGGATGCAGAA
The DNA here is from genome assembly GCA_028646575.1 of Pseudocheirus occidentalis. NCBI lineage: Eukaryota > Metazoa > Chordata > Mammalia > Diprotodontia > Pseudocheiridae > Pseudocheirus > Pseudocheirus occidentalis. The sequence continues at coordinate 126,855,542 of CM053601.1, read as the reverse complement.
GGAAGTGAGTAGGAGAACAATCTTATAGTATAATAATTAATAATAGTATAATAATTAATACTAATACAATTAACAATAATACATTAATAACATGACCTTGGGCATTAATAATAATTAATACAATTAATAATAATTAATAATAAAACAACAACAACAATAATAATAAGTAATTCTAAAAATAAACAACTTTGAAATACAAGAAATCTGGTCAAGTTAATGAGGAGCCATGATTCTGGAGGACTGGTGATGAAACAGACTCCCTACCTCTTGAGAGAGAAGTGATGAACTAAATATGCAGAAAGACATATTTTTGGACTCAGCCAACAAAGGAATTTATTTTGCTTTATTATACACATTTGTTACAAGGGTTTTATTTTTCTCTTTTTGTTGGGGATTGGGGGAAGGCTAGAAGGAGAAAAAAATACATCCTTGCCAATCAAAAAGAAATTGAATTTTCCTTTGATTATAAGAAAATCAGGGATTTGCCCTCATTCACATAGGTAGTAATTGGCAGAATTGACATTGGAACTCTGTTCCTCATTCATTGCTTGTTGGTTGACTAGTGTGTCGAGGGGCACATTCCTTTCTCCTCTTCACTGTTTAAAAATTAACTATGTATGAAGGAACAAACTCAGTAGGAGAAGGAATAAGTATTTATATAGTAAGTAGGAGAAGGAATATAGTTACATAGTTAGTAGGAGAAAGAGTAAGTATTTATATAGTATCCTCCACAGTGTCAGGTATTATGTTAAGCACCTTTTTACAAATGTTACCTCATTTGATCCTCATGACAACCCTGCTGGGTAGGTGTTATTATTACCCCAGTTTTATGGTTGAGGAGTGTAAGATAGAGTTTAAGTGACTTACCTGGAGTCACACTACTAAAAATGTCTGAGGCTAAATTTGAATTCCGGTATTCCTGACTCTAGGCTTAGGGCTGTATCCATTTCACCACCATCTACTCCCGGGAGAAAGAACCAGGGAGAACAAGGAGAAAGTAGTGCCTCAAAGGATCAAAGGGAATAGGGTGTGGAAGGACCAGAGGTGGAAAGATAGTCAATAGTTTTGAATGCTGTAGAAAGATCAAGAAGAATGACAACCAAGAAAAGTACAATCGAGAAAAATGACAACCAGTAGATTTGGCAGTTCTGGGTTATTGGTGACCTTGGAAAATAAAAGAAGTTTTGATAGAAGAATGGCATCAAATTGCAAGGGAGTCAGGAATGAATGGGTGGTGAGTGAAGGCAAATGATTGTAGATAATGCTAGAATTTTTAGAGTCAAATAGAGGAAACGTATAGGCTGATATCTTTAGGGGAATGGCAATGTCAAAAGAAGGTTTTCTGTTTTTTTTTACCAGATGGGGAGAATTGAATATATTTATATGAAAGGGGGAGATTGACAATGAGAGTCAGAGAGGAAATGGACAATGGAACAAAGTCCTGGAAGAGAAGTTAGATATTACAACAAGGGTTATAGGTGGAGGGGTTAGCCTTGGAAAAAATAAGGGACCTTTCATCCCTTGAGTCTAAAACAAAAGAGGGAAGGATGAGGGAAGACATGGAGATGCTTCGAACTATGGGGGAGAGAAATGAGGGAGCTCAGAACAGATGGTCTTCATTTTTTCAATAAAGAGGTGAGCTCATGGGGTGTGACAGAAAGAGTTGGATGGGGAAGTTGGAGTTTCAAGATAATAAAAGGTCTGGATGAGCTCCTGTGAGCCATACTTTAGGGTTAATCAGAGAGTAAAAGGGTTGTCATGAAATGGTAAATGCTCTGTTGAGATTAGATAACATGATTGATAATTCTGTGAATGCTTCCAGTTGATCTATTTTAATTTATCCATCCAGAGAAATTATAATTATTTAATCCTAGAAGCAGCATAATAGTGGATAGAGGACCAGTCTTTGGGCCAGAAAGACTTTGGTTCTACCTTTGACCTCATTGTTGTATGACTATGAAACCTGGACAGTCTCTCAGTGCCATGCCAGGAAACTGAATGACTTCTCTTTGAATATTTTTAGGAAGATTCTGAAGATCACCTGGCAAGATAAGGTACCAGACATTGAGATCCTTTCTTGATTTGAATTGCCAAGCATTCAAACTCTACTGCAGAGAGTGCGACTCACAGTGGCCTGGCCACATTGCTCAAATGCCAAACATATGTTTTCCTAAGATTGTTTTATGGAGAACTCACAAAAGGTGAGTGCTCATATATAGGTCAAAAGAAACTGTACAAGGACACTCCCAAATCTCTCTGAAGAACTTTGGTATCGATTGCACGTCATGGGAGACACTGGAACAGGACTGCTCAGTATGTGTGACTGCATCAAAGAAAGAACTATACTCTATGAGCAAAGCAGAATTTCAGTAGTTCAAAAGAAATGTGAGATGTGCAAATGTAGACACATCTCCACTCCAAATGCTAACATGGACTATTTGTGCCCAACCTATGTATTGGTCTGATCAGTCACAGTTGGATGCATTATACCTTGATCCTGACATAGTAATTTCATTTTGGCCCTCTTCAAGAATGAAGGACAACAATCAACCAATCAACCAACCGACTGGGTCACTGCTGGTAGTTCACTTAAATTTTTGGTCCCCCGGCAACTCTCTAATAGCTTGTTAGAGATAAGCTATCTGTGTCAGTGGAGGGAGTTTCCACTTCAATGTCATCATGGATCCTGACCAAAAAATAGAAGTCTAGAGATATGTCTCTAGTAAGAAAAGCATTCCAGAGGATTAACTGTACTAAATCTTGGTTAGCTGTAATTAGTATATTTCTATTTGGGCATAGTCTATGACATGTATAATAATTAATTTTGCTTCTCTGTGCTCTGAATAGAAGAATCAAGTTAAGCATTTATTAAGCACCTTCTATGTGACAGACCAGTGCCTGACCTCAAAGAGCTCTCAGTCTCATGGGGGTAGATAGCAAGTAAACAACTATTAATAAACAAAACACATTATCTGTCTATCTATCTATCTATCTATCTATCTATCTATCTGTCTGTCTGTCTGTCTGTCTGTCTGTCTATCTATCTATCTATCTATCTATCTATCTATCTATCTATCTATGTCTGTCTGTCTACCCATCCATCCATCCATCCATCCACCCACCCATCTCTGTCTGTCTCTGTCTCTGTCTCTCAACATATTAATGATAAATCGTAGGTGTGTCAGGGTGGGAAGATCAATGGCCTTAGAATCAGAAGGTCTAGGTTCAAATCTGGACTCTTCAACTTACTTATCTTTTCTAGTCATAAGAATGTATTCTGATCTTCATTTTCTTCATGTGCAAAATGGTAAAAATAATATCTGATCTATCTACTTCATATGGTTGTTCTGAGGAAAAATGCTTTGTAAGCTAAAAATGCCATATAAAATTAAACTGTATAAATTAGTAAAAATTCAATAGATTAACTTGAAGGCAAAATGGTTCTATATTATGGTGACAGCATAGTGTGGTGTAAAGAAGCAGCTACTTGTGTGTGCAGCAGATAGAGTGCTAGGTCTGGAAGGAGAAAGATCTGAGTTTCAATCCCGCCTCAGATATTTACTAGGTATGGGACCCTGGGCAAGTCACTTACCCTCTGTCTGTTTCCTTGTCAGTTTCCTCATTTGTAAAATGAGGAAGTAATAAAACCAATTTCACAGAGTTGTCAGAATCAGATGAAGCAATAAATGTAACAAAGCACTTAGCACAGTGCCTAACATATAGTATGTTAGCATAAATGCTTCTTCCCTTCCACCTAAACAGCCTTGGACTGGGAGATTAGGCTACTTGGGTTCCAGACCTACCTTTATCACTAATTGGCTTTGTAACCTTTGGCAAATCACATCGCCCTCTAGACTTGTTTTCTCTATCTATCAAATGAGGGGTTTGCACTAGAGGTCTCTATGGTTCCCTCTGGCTCTAGCATTTCATAATTCTGGGTGCCACTGGTGTATTACCATATTCATGGAGGCTGCTGTGATCCAGGAAATAATTATTGTGGAAACTGAAAAAAAAAGACTGTTTACAGTGTCCTTGAAAATGGTAGAGATGAAAATATTAATTTTCTTCTCTTAGGTGGTTTGTTTTCCCAACAATTCAAATTGATATTGAAAGGTCCAACTTTTTCCGAGCAATCACTGAAAAACAGTGAATATGAAAGGCACTTCTCATTTAATATTTGACCCCTGGTTCTTCTGGGAAAATAGAACGGAGAAGCCACAAAATGAGAAATTGAAATGAATATAGATACCATCTGATGAGGAGCTTCCTTTCCTCAGGTCATGGACTCAGGGACAGCATCTGACAAATACTTGTTAAAATGAAATCGTAAATTATAATCACAATTAAAATGAAATCCTTAGTCAGGGTCAGTGTCAACAGAAAGAAATGAAAAAAAAAAACCATTTGAGGACTACTGATGAAAGTGATCACAGATCCTGAGTCTGGCCGTTTGATCAAGATCCTATTTTTACCTTATAAATATGCAAATGTTATAGCTAATGTTAATATTGACACTTGAGAATTTAAATGAAGAGCCACTAAATGATAAAATGTCATTAAGGAAGCATTAAGATGGAGATTATGAGTTTAAACAGGCATAAAAGTTGCAAGATGCCAAAGCTGGGCTTTGATGAGTGAGAGAAAGTCATGGAGTGATAAATGAGAGTGAGTTAGTTCCTGAATTATCTATGCAATTTAGTAGATGATGGGGCCAGGGGAGGAGGGAAGTCCTTAATTGTCTGACTCTCAGGTGGATTATTGTTTTCAGCCCCTGCCTTAAACCTAGAAGGAAACATAGTTAATTACTGTTATTCCTAGCATCTCTGTTGCAGCCTCAAACAGATAAGGTTTGCCTGCAGGTCCCTCACTGACTATGATTAAGACGTGTGATTTCTGGGCTTCCTGAACATTGAGAACTTAAAATCAGGCAGATATGAGCCAGTCTCTTTTCTAGCAACAGAGTTCACCAATCCTGTTCCCTACAGCTGCCTTTTCTGCTTCTCTGATGGCCTGGATTTTGGACTCTTATCTGCCTATCTACACATTTGGCACCTTCTAGTTTGTTTTTTTTTTGGTTTTTTTTTTTTGCCTTAGCTGATCTCCCTTGACTAGACTTTTTGCCTGCCTAGATTCCTCCTTCTTAGTAGGATTTGACCCTAGTCCTTCCTTCCAGCCATGTCTTATTGCCATCCCTGCCTTGGTGTTTGTGTTGTCTAGTTGAATCTAGAATAACCAAGTCTATGATTGAGGGAAATGCTATTGTTCTAGTGGTTTAGACTTTAGAGAAACATTTTATCACTTGATTAGAATTGTCTATTCTAGCATATGTATGGACCATGCCTTTACGTGTAATAGGTGCTGAATAAGTAAGTATTGATTGACACCTTTGCAAATGGAAAGACATATTTTGGATGTGGAAATAAGTAATTGTTGATTGAATCGACGACACTCTTGCCAAATGGAAAGGCATACTTGGGATTTGGAAACTGGTTTATTAAAGAGGCCTATTAAAGAGTGTAGGCATGAGACTATAAGAAAGTTGACTGTAATCATTCATTCCACATAAACCTTTATGCTGTAGACTGGTATCCAGAAAAGGTTGAAATCTCATGTGGGTTTAAAAAAATAAGGTAGTTTGGTTTCTGGCTTTCATAAGTTGTTTTCTGAGTACGATTCAATTTAACAAAAGTTTATGTCTGCTGTATACCAACCAACTAGGTACTGGGAGGTGGGGGAAAGAAGTAAAATTTAGGCAAGGCACAGTCTCCCTTCTCATGGAGGAGAGCTATTCCACTGCGGGGTGGGGGGGGAGCATACAAAATAATGCAGAAGTGCATTCAGGAAGTACAAAAAAAGCTAAAGGCCTGTAAGGATCCAAAGGAGAAACCATGATTTACTAACCCAAAAAGGGAATCACCAAAAGCTTTCCTGAGGAAGTAATTTGACATGGACTTTAAAAGATGGCTGGGAATTCAATGGGCAAAAAAGTAAAAACAATCTAGAAACAGGAAACCGTGAGAGCAAGGATGGGAAGGGAAGAAAGAGAAATGCATGTTTGCAGGCTATGTGGTAGCACACTTTGGCTGTAATATACTAGACAGCGTTGTTTTTGAGTGGGATGTTTTAGTTGCGTCTAACTTTCCGTGACCCCATTAGGGGTTTTCTTAGCAGAGAAACGGTTTGCTGTTTTCTTCTCCAGCTCACTTTACAGATGAGGAAACTGTGGCAAACAGGGATAAGTGACTTGCCCAGGGTCACACAGCTAGCAAGTATCTGAGACTGAATTTGACTTCAGATCCTCCTAATTCTTGGCCTGGTGCTCTGTGCAGTGTACCTCCTACCTGCCCATAGTAGAAAGCAACGTGAAATAGAGTTAGAAAGTTAAAGTGGCATCAGATTAAAGAGGACATTGGATGCCAAGGGGTAAGGGAAGGGAACAATCATCTATATAGCACTTACCGCGTGGTCAGGCACTTGCAAATATGATCTCTTTTGGTCTTCACAACAGCACTGCAAGGTAGAGGTACTATTATTATCCCCATTTTACAATGTACCAGGCAAAAGAGATTGATATTGGGTAAGCATTTGAAGACCACTGCATGGTTTTGAACAGAGGAACAACATGGCAGGATTTACGCATGTGGACTACTGGCCCACAGAGAGAAGGTCATCTGAGACCCAAGGGTCTCATACAGGGCTGTAGGCTGCATGTGTTATGGAGGCTGAGATCTGTGGAAAGCTATGAGCACACCTAATGACTTGGGATGACCTTGAAAGTGCAGAAGTCCACGAGTGATCTGAAGGAAGCAGGAAAAGATCTGACCCAGGGCTTAGTCACTTCAACTCTAGTAGCAGAACTAGTGATGATCAACCTTGGTTTAAATCATTTCTCCCTCTGGGCCTCAGTTTCCACATGTACAAAATGACAGATTTGGATTTGATAATTGTGATGTGAGGATTCGATAGTTTCCCGCTCTGATATTTCGTTGGGTATTCTTATAATTCTATATCCTGAGTTTTTTTTTCTTGCTATAACGTTCTAAGATTCTATTCGTAGAAGAGTCAGTTGACTAGCGATGGTGTCCTAGGAGATATTTAGCCAAGATGTTCAGTTTGCTGATGAAGCTGTGTTTAGAGGGACCCATTGGTGTCCTCATAGTTCGTTCCCACCTTGGCTCCAAAAGGGCCTAGACAGTTGGGACATGCATGTGGGTTCTGCCAGATTCATGGTGCAGTATGTTATCAGGCCAATTTGGTATTGATCCATGTTAGTGCCTAAACAAACCCCACACTTTGAGAGGCATGAACAGATTCAGGGTCGCTAGGGGACTGAGAGGTGGAGAAGGGCTCAGACTGATATAAAAGGGCCAGAGGGACTGAATGTGACTCTTGGGTTCAGGATGTGCCTGGTGTCTGTTGATGGATAACACTTAGAGTCACATTGCTATGAATGCTAGTGATCTAGTATCTACATAGTCACATACTCTCTCTGCCTTTAGAGATCCTCAACTCAAGAGCGCCCCCCAAATTTGGTGCTATGGCAATGATATTTCTAGACCTCATTTACTTTTACCCTTAGTTTTGACTAGGAATAGTGTATTTTGAGACCCTGCCTAGCCAAATTTAGCTCCCTGTACTTAAAAGCAGGGTTAGCCCCAAATAGAGGCAGAGTATGAGACCAACATCAGGGTATGCTTGCAGGGTCTAGAAAAAGCTCTGCTTGATTCCTGAAAGTTTCCTGTCAGCAAGTCAATTTTTTCCCCCACCATCTCAGGCACTGTTTTTTAAAAAATAATTTCCTTTGCACTTACTTAGCTATTTGGTGTTTACAAAGTATTTTATATACATTATTTTTGACCCTGAGTATAACCCTGTGAAACAGGTGGGTTGGGAATTATTCACATTTTACAGATTTAGAGAAAGAGATTTAGAAGGTCAAGTGAGTTGCCCAATGTCACACAGCTATGTGCTGTACACTAGAGTAGAGTTACATTCAGTAGAACATCCCTGACCAATCCAGCGCTTTCTCCAAGGTACCTTGCTATTTCATCCTCCATTTTATCAGGTAGTGAAGTCATAGTGATATTTCTTTAAATATAATTTAGTTCTTTATTTTGTTTTTTATGTTTCATATCCTCAGTACTTAGCTTGGTGCCCAGTACCAACTAAATAAATGCTTGTTGAATGATTAAAAAAATCTGACTTGGATGTATAAACCATGCCCCCTTCTAATTGAAAAGCATCTACACGCATTTAGTGAGGCAATATAATATAATGGAAAGAACATTAAACTTGGACACATGCTTAATTTGATTTAAACTACAAGACTTTTGATATTAGGGCAGCTAGGTGGTGCAGTGAACAAAGGGCTAGGGCTGGAGTCTGGAAGACTCATGTTTGTGAGTTCTAATCCTGCCTCAGACATTTACTAGCTGTGTGACCCTGGGCAAGTCACTTATCCCTTATCCCTGCCTCAGTTTCCTCATCTGCAAAATCAGTTGGTGAAGAAAATGGCAAACCACTCTAGTATCTTTGGCACGAAAATCCCAAGTGGAGTCACAAAGAGTCAGATACCACTGAAAAACGGACTGAACAAAGCTATAAAGCAGTATAATGTTAGCTATTAACAATATTTAGTATTTACATGGATTTTGGAGACATCATTTGTTTTAGAGGAGGCACTCTATAAATCCCAGCTCTTGTTATGTCTTTACACAATTACTGTTTCACTGTATGCATTGTTTCTTTTACCTCCCAGTGTACACTTAAAGCACATCTTGGCCTCTCCCTTTAAAAAATCTGATTTGAGAGAACACATAATGACCTCTTTCTCATAGATGCCACTGCTCATCAAAGCCATCACCTTGTTCCCAGGCTCATTCCTTTTCTTCTTGGTGCATCCATTTTCACAGCAATAGCCAGAAAGAGTAGGAGGTAATCTTCATCACACTGTCACTGCACATTTGGGCAACAGCCTTCAATGTTTGCAGTTTAACACATCTTGACAACTGGCAGGCAGACAATTAGGGAGATGGTATTACTAAGTCTGTTCATAAATGTCCTGTAAACAAAGGAAAAACTTTCTGAAGCTGGCATGTTGCATAGGGTTTAAGGGTGACTGGGTGGAACAACAACATGTATAAAGTGTGCATTGATCTGGGAGCTGGGGAGATGATAAATACAAAGTTTAGATAAAATGAGGGGGAACTATAATGAAGGGGAAGAGCATCACTTTAAAAGTAAATTTATTATTCTTTAACATTCATTTTAAAAACCTTGAATTATGAATTTTCTTCCTCCCTCCTTTCCACCTCTCATTCAGAAGGCAAACAATGTGATATAAATTATACATGTGAACTCATGTAAAACATATTTTAATATTAACCATATTGCAAAAAAGCAAGAAAAACAAAATGGAAAAATTTTATTTCAACCTGTACTCAAGCTTCAACAGTTTTCTCATTGGAGGTGGATAGTAATTTCATCATAGGTTTCTGGAATCCTCTTGGATCATTGTATTGATCAGAGTAGCTGAATCTTTCATAGCTGATCATTATTACAATATTACTAATACCATGTACAGTGTTTTCTTGGTTTTGTTTACTTCACTTTGTATCAATTCATATAAGTCTTTTCAGGTTTCTGTGAAAGCATATTACCTGTCATTTGTTGTATAATGTATTCCATCACAATCATACCACAGCTTGTTCAGCCATTCCCAATTGATAGACATCATCTTAATTTCCATTTCTTTGATTCCACAAAAAGAACTGCTTTGAATATTTTTGTAAATATGGGTCCTTTTCTTTTTTCTTTGATCCCTTTGGGACACCCAGTAGTGGTATTGCTGAGTCAAAAGATATGTACAGTTTTATAATTATATATAATTATATACTATATATATTATATACATAATATAATACTTTTGGGTGTAGTTGGAAACTCTCCAGAGTTGCAGGACCAGTCTATAATTCTACTAATAGCGTTATCAGCATCCCAATTTTTCCACATCCCCTCCAGCATTTCTCATTTTCCTTTTTAATCATGTTAGCCAGTCTGATAGGTGTGAGATGGTATTTTTTCACATGAGTACAAATAGTTTTGATTTCTTCTTCTGAGAATTGTCTTGAGAATGGCTCTTATTTTTATAAATTTTGACTCAGTTGTCAGAGAAATTTGCTGTAAATTTTCTCTCCGTTTTCCTAGCTTTCCTTTTATTTTCTCTGCAATGGTTTTGTTTGTACAAAATCTTTTAAATAGAACATTTGTAGCTTTTGTTGTTTCCTGAATTGTGAATGTTCACACTGAAAATTTAACAATCATATAGATCCAGCCCTAATCTCTTATTAGGTGCTAGATCCAACATGCCCCTGGAGAGATTCAGGGAATATCTCGCTGGGGACATGGCATATGAGTTAAGTTTTGGAGGAAGGGAGAATCATCAACACAGTGGTGGTGAGGAAACCATTACAACCCATGGAATAAAGGCACAAGGATGGGAGAGGGCAGGATGAGAAAGCAGGACAAGAAATCTAACTTCAGTGATTTCCTTGGAATATAACTCCTGGGTTATGGAGCTCCCTCTGCCATTGCAGATTAGTACAGACTCTGAAGTTTGTGGTCTTGTGGAGTTATCTGGAACATTGAGAGGAACATGAAGATATTTGCCCAGGGTCACACAATCATCATGTGTCAGAGGTGGAATTTGAACCCAGATCTTTCTGCATTCTTATAAAAGTAGACGGTGATCATATTACTAAAATCTCTCCCATTTCCTAAACCTTGGCCTTGATTTGTTCTTGACTTACCCTGCTCCTGATGCCCAACTGATTGACCTATCCTTATCCCTTTAATTCCTTTCTCTTGTATTATTGCTATTTCTAGAATATATAAAATAATAGTAGGGAGAGTGAGTATCCTTGCTTCCCTTCTGTATTTACTAGAAAAGGGTCTAGCATGTCCCTATTGCGGGTGATGCTTAGTCTTGCCCTCCATGTTTTCTCTTTCCAGTCTCAGTTCAGCACAGCTTCTGAAAACAATTCCCCCAATTTTAGATTCAGGGCTCCTTCCACACAGATAGCTGTCAGCCTCCTAGAATGGGCAAGCTTTGACTAGCCCTGGTTCTTGGCTGCTAAAACTTTTGCCACCTACTGGTGGACTTTGATACTTCTAAGGGGGCTAATCCTCACTACTTGGTGCCAAGATTGACTTCAGTATAGGGACCCTCCAGTCTCTTGCTGAGAGTAAGGACCCCAGTGGGACCCCACTGGAGCTGCTATCAGCTGGACCTGGGTTGTTAAATTGCCTGAGATGTTTAAGATCTTCCCTGTGTTCCTGACCCAGATGGGGGCCCAAATGAAACACCCTCAACTGTGAGAAGGAACATCTCCGAATCTAATCTCTCCCCTGTCCACCAGGTCTGTTCCTCATGCTTCCCCTCTCTGGAGTTTCCCTCTCTATCAGAAAAATGGGCAAGTTGGACCTTACAGCCTACAAAGTCCCTTCGAACTCCCAACTAGAAGCCTTGAAGCTTGCCAGGAGTCTAGCCTAGAGCCTCCTTGCTGGCCCAGTCTCTTATTCTCTCCAACTTGTTTCCCACAGGCAATGTCAGGGCGCTGGCCCTCTGGCTTTATTTACTCTTTCCTAACTTCTACTCAGAATGATTACTTTGTGCTCTAGGATCTTTTCCATCTTCAGAGTGGGCATTTTTTTTATGACAAAGGAATGAATCTTTAATGATAAACTTGCAAACATCACTAAGAGGCAAATATGTGTTTCAGCAAAGAGGCTTTTCTTCAAGTTATGCTGATCACACCACACAGGCTCCTATTGGTTCTGTTGGGGATCAAGGCTGATCTTACTATGTAGGGTTTTTTAAATTAAAAATTTTTTTTCTATAATCAAACTTTTAATAGTTTTTCTTTCTCCTCCCTTTCCTTAAACATTTTCAAATTTCTCAAAGATCTTTTTTTAAAGCTCTTCTTGGTGGTGTAGTGGATTGATTTCTGGGCCTGAAGTCAGGAAGGTCTGAGTTCAAATTGGCATCACACACTCACTAGTTGTGGAGCTATCATTTGTAAAGCACTTAGTACAATTCTTGACATGTAGTAGGTGCTTAATAAATGCTTATTCCTTTCCCATTCCCCTTTTCATGGATTTTCCCACCAAAAGCAATGATGGATTTTGCCTTAGAAGTATCTCATATGTCTCCTAAAATTAGGGCAATTTGTTTTAAGTTGTACTTTCAACAAATAGGATTTGTGATTACAGATGAACGTACAGTAAATACTTATTGAGCACCTACAGTATACAGAGCACTGTGCTAGGAATGCCTATCCTTGTATTAGATACAAAGATCAGTATGACACAGTTTCTTTTCTCAAGAAGCTTTTAGTCTAGCAGGGATAATAAGTTATAGAAACAAACCTTATAACACAAAATAGAAATATGATCATAGATGCCTGGTTTTCTTATTGCTACCTCCATAATCTCTCTCATATCTGTCTTTTCTCCACTTGAATGGCCACCAGTGTAGCTCTCTCTGTGCTCTCATTGGCCCTATCAGGGGCTATTAAAATAGCCTCCTTATTGATCCCTCCACATAACTGATAAATTGATGCTTCCAAAACACAATCCTGACTCACTGATTCTCTGCTCAAGAAGCTTCATTGGCTCCTTGCTTCTCCTGGGATAAAATAGACACTACTCTGTTTGGCATTTGCCCCTCCCCCAGCTTCTTTTGCACATATTATATATTTACTCATCTATATTTATGTTGTCCTTCCTCCCCTCCCCATTGAGCTCATTGAGTTCAGGGACTTTCATTTTCATCTCTGTAATAAATGCAGGTTAAATTGAACTCAAGAGAAGCCTGCACAAAGCTCCAAGAGAGTTCAGAGGAGACAGATGTAACTTATGGCTGGGTGGTGAAACTTTTAATTAGGAGGCAGAATGGGCATTGAAGACAGCTGGATCTTCACTCCAGTTTAGTGATTAGCAAGGAGGGTTAACAAAAGCTTTAAAAAAGCTCTCCAATGTCATCAACTGAGAAATAGGCCAATAGTTTAGGGGGCCCTGCCTATAATGCCACCAGGAAAAGTTTACCAGAGTAAAGGTTTACCAACACAGAAAGAAGATAAAGGAATGCACAGATTCAAGTTGTTTCTATCTCCCTGGCATGGGAAAAAGGAAACAATGATCTTGTTAGGAACTGCTCTAATTCAACAGAGACATGAGGTTATGGCAGTGGTCTTCCCACTCATGTCCTGTTGTTCTTGTGCCTAAAATGTATTCCTTTCTCCTTTCTCCTGCCTTTTTGTTTTACTTTATATTACTTAAAAAATTACTGACCTTTTAAATTTTTTCCATCACCTTCATTCCATGCTTTCCATCATGAAAACCATCCCTCATAATAAAGGGGAGGAAAATAGGAATTCAGCATCAACCAAATATATACAACATTCCACACTCATCACCCCCATCTCTTGAAAGAGATGAGGGAGACACATTTTCTCATTTGTCTTTGGCTGCTGTTCTAGTTTCAACACATCTTTTAAGCCCTAGTTGAAAATCTACTTTCTTCCTAATAAAACCAGTGCAGTGATTTCTCCTTTTTTATGAGCAGATACCACTCAGTTAGCATTTAACACTATACTCCCTTGCGGCATCCCTTTTATTATTAGACAATACAGAAATCTGTGATTTCCTTATCATAGGGAATTTCTGGTGTGGAAAACCCTTCCACCAACATAGCGAACTCATCTATAACCTAGTCTGTAAGTCCTAGGGAGTTGCCTGAGGCACGGAGTTTAATAAACAAGGTTATCTCTTTTTATTATTGGTTTGCCATTTAGTACTTGCAATGTAATTTAGCTTTTCATGTCTGTATGTCTGGTCTTCCTAAAGAGAAGATAAATTCCACAAGGGCAGGAAATATATCTTAGACTTCTTCAGTGTTCCACACAGACTGGGAACAATGTGTGCATATAAGTGCTTAATAAATATTTGTTGATCAACTGAATTAATGAGTTCTCCTGACTCTATTTTGCCTTCTTTCTGGATAGGTTTATCAGCTTTATGGTATCTTTGGAAGAAGAGGTTTTTGCTCTTCTTAAAGAGCAGCAAACAGTTCTCTCTGATTTGAACAGTTGACAGACACTGAGATTTGTATAATTTCTAAGTGTACAAATGAGGTTCTTGGAAAAGGCCAGCCCAAGAGGGAAAAAGTTTGAATGAGAATCATTCTGGGTGAATCAGAATTTTCCTCTTGAATGCTGCATATAATCAAGGGTCTCAGAAATCCTTTTGTTACAGTGAGATTTTTGTTCAAATGGAATGTGATGTATAGTATGAATTGTGCCTGTGGTCTAGTGGGGGTGTTTATGGGGGCGTTGTTTAGATATTAACATAGTCTGTTGCTCTTGAGCAACTGTGGGCAGGGAGAGTCCTGGGCAGCTTTCTGCCCCCTGTTCCAGGGCTGATGTTGTTACTGGATCCTGGAGGAAGTTTTGTTCATTCTTCCTGAAAAGGAAGCATATTCAAACTGGTCTCGGAGGTGGGGCAAAAGGAGCAGATGAGGGGGAAATGGAGAACAATCTTGGACTTTCTTGGGCTTCAATAACATGAAGAAAAGAATTAAATGACGATGACAGAGACATGGTTTTTTTTCCAGCTTAGTGATAATAATTGCAAACAGAGGTACTGTGGTATAATGGGAAACCAGGAAGACTTGCTTTCAAAGCCTACCTCTAACATATACTGGCTCTGTGAACCTGGGCAAGTCACTTAACTTGTTTGTGTTCCATGATTATAAGTTGAAGAAATGCTTAAATCCAATTCACTTGAAAGTCAAGACATCACCCTCCTGATGTTATTGGTCCAGAGAACAGAAGGACTAACAACAATATAAAGGGATGCAGTTGAACTTCATTAATAAGGAAGTTTCCAATGAAAGTATACCAACAAAAGTATACGTCCAGTTCCAATACAATACAATAATTACAAGTAGCAGAGACTATCCTGTAGTGAAATCTGCTGAAGGAATTGGGGATATTGAATCTGGGAAAAAAAAAAACCTCTTAGACTAGAGCCTAACACAGGCAACTTGCACATAATGCTCAAGAGACTTGGAATACTCCCTACTGCTTCTAAGATAAAACACTTTCTCCTCAGCTTGTTTTATAAACAGCGTCAGTCCCTCCTTAATTGTCTCCAGCTCATCTTTTCAGATTTGTTTTACATTATGTTCCTCCAACTTGGCATTGAATCCCTGACCTCTATGTTTTTCTCTGCAAGGCTGTTTCTTTGTACTCCCACCATGCACTCATTGCAAACTCAACCTGTCCAAAGCAGAACTCATTATCTTTCCCCCTAAGACTATGAAGCTGCCTGATACTGTTGATGGTACCACCATCTTCCTTGTCACCCTGGGCTCGTGTCTTCAGCATCATTTCAACTCCTCCCTAGTACTCATGCCACATCACTGGTGTGTTGTCAAGTTTAGTCATTTCCACCTTCACAGTATCATTCTTATAAGTATCCTCTCCATCCATACATCCCTAACCTGATGTAGGCTCTCATCACCTTTTGCCTGGGCTATGCAATGGTTTTCTGGTTGACTTACCTGTCTCAAGCCTCTCCGCACTCCTATCCATGCTCCAAGAAGAGGTTCCAGGTGTGGGTCTGTCTGATCACGTTCCCTTCCACTCACCCTCCACCTCCCCACCTTGCTCAGTAAAGCCCAGTGTCTCCCAGTTACCTCTAGGGTCAAATACAAGGTTCTCTGACTTTTAAAGCCCTTCACAGCCTTCCCAGTCTTCTACATTATACTCCTCTCCACAAACGCTATGTTCTAGCCACACATGACATTTCACCTCCTAACTTCATTCTCAGCATTTCCCCTGAGTGCTCCCATTCCTAGAATGCTCTCCCTCCTTCCTGCAGCCTCCAGGCCCCTGGCTTTCTTCTGGAGTCAGCTCCACTCATTCCTTTTTCAGGAGGTCTTTTCCCATTCCTCTCACTGCTAGTACCTTCCCTCTGAGATTGCCCTCCCTCCACTCTCTATCTTGTTGGCACAACTCCTCCTATTAGAATGTGAATTCCTTGAGGCGAGGGACTACATTTTTGACTCAGTACTCCCAGTGTTTAGTGCAGAGCCTTGCTATAGTAAGGTCATAATAAATGCCTGTTAAGTTGACCTCCTTCCTCATCTACCTTTTAGAATTCTTAGCTTCTTTTATGGCTTAATTCAGCTGCCATCTTCTGCAGGAAGATTTTGCTGATCCCATTATTTTTATTTTTTTTATTTTTATTTTTTTTGCTTTTTGGAGGGCAGTTGGGGTTAAGTGACTTGCCCAAGGTCACACGGCTAGTTTTTGTGTTAAGTGTTTGAGGCCGGATTTGAACTCAGGTACTCCTGACTCCAGGGCCGGTGCTCTATTCACTGCGCCACCTAGCCGCCCCTGATCCCATTAGTTTTTGGAGCTCTCTCCTTCCTCAAATGAGATTATATTCATCTGTTTAAATGTTTTATTTAATGTAAGCATAATGTAAGCTCCTTGAGGGCACAGACTGCTTGTTCATATTGCCTTAGAGCCTCCTTCCTAGTTTTGCCCCAGTCTCTTTCCTGCCTCCCTATAGATGACCCCTCTCCCCCTACATGCTCTAGTCCAGCCAAAATGTCCTCTTTGTTACTCACACATAACATTCCATCTTCGAAATCCACCTGTGCCCTGGCTGGCCCCTATGTCCGGATCACCCTCCCTTCTTACCTTTGTCTCAGAGAGCCCTTCTCTCCCTCCAAGACAGAGCTTGGACCTTTCCTGATTTTCCCATCCCCCAAATGCTAGTCTCAGTCATTTCAAACTTCCTTGTAGTTACATACTTTATATGTATTATTTTGTATTTATATGCATATGTAAACACACACACAGACATACACACATGCACTTCAGTTCCCTGTTAGCATATAAACTCTTCAGGTGTTGGGCATGTTTTATTTTTTGTATGTATTTCTTCTTCATCTGGCACGTTGCCTGGCAGAAAGTAAATGCTTAATAAATATTTGTTAATTGGCTGATTTGAAGGGCATGATCACACAGATCACATCATATATCTTTAAGGGTTAAAGAATGAATAATAATGACAATGATAATAATATTAGCTCATATGTATATGTAATGCATACACAATATTAACTCAAATATACATATACACATGTGTGCATATGCATATTGTCTGTATATGTGTGTATATGAGAGTGTGTGTATGTGTATATATACACATACATATGTGAGAGGGGAGGGAGAGGGACAGAGAGGGACAGAAAAAGGGAGGAGGGAGGGAGGGAGATAGAAAGAGAGAGACAGAGACAGACAGAGACAGAGAGATAGAGAGGAGAGAGAGAGAATGAGTGAGTGAGTGAGTGAGAGAGAGAGATAGACAGAGACAGACAGAGATAGAGAGATAGAGAGAGAGAGAGGGGTGGGAGGGGGGGCAGGGAGAGAATGATAACTTTATAGTTTTCAGAGCAGGGATTTCACTTAAATATCAGGGATTCTTTACCTGGAGTTCAGGAAATTGTTAAATTTTTTTTTTGCTAACTTTATTTCAGTATGATGGATTTCCTTTGTAATTCTATTTTATTTTATATTTTTACAAGCATTCTGATAAAAGGTTCATAGGCTTCTCTAGACTGTCCAGGGGGTTCATGATGCAGAAGAAAAGGTTCAGCCGCCCCCAGCTATATATGATCTAATTTTTTCCTTACACATTCCCATGATGTAGATAAGGGAAATATTATGATTCCTTTTTTACAGATGAGAAAGCAGAGGCTCTGAGAACTTACGGACCTTGCTCAAGGACACAGCTAATGAGTAGTAGATCTGGGATTCCAACACAAATCTCTTGACTCCCCATTTCAAGGCTATTTCAAATTGAATGAAACCTGCCTCCCAAATTTTGGGGTTCTTTTGTTTAATGGAGAAATGCAGCCGCCTAATAGGGACCTGGTTGTTATGAAATAAGCAAGGCTCCTTTCACTTCTAAGTGGGTGATGCACATTTGTGTCTTTATCAGTTTGAAGACAAACTCAGCCTTGACTCTTGTTGACTGCTGATTATTGCTTCCAGTCGCCTTTAGCTTTTGCCTCCTGGGGATAGTTAAGCTGCAGAAGGACAATCAATGCTGTTTGCCTGGCCATCTATCTACAGCTCTAGAAGCCTTTCTAGCCATGGGCAATTTTTGGTTCTCATCATGTAGGTGAAAAGACAGAGTAAATACAAATGTAATGGAAGGGAAAGTTGAGATGTGATGTACTCCTTTCTTTCATTTGAAATAAGGGGAAAAAATGAAGAATGAATGGAAGGACTTTTATTTGGGAGGAAAAGATTCAGAATTTCCTGTGCTTCTAAAAAAATATTGTTTGTAAGCATGAGAGTGAAGGGAAAATTATTTCTTAGAGATAAATACTAACCTTTTCAAGTATGCGGATGCTTTTTTTTAGTATCAAGAAATTCTGTAGAGCCCCACACGATAGTAGTTAGATCAAAAGACCCTATGTAGAGTAGAAAATTTTCCTTCATATTTTGGAAAACACAAATATTAAAAGAAAGAAGTAGTGGTTGACATTTATGATCAAGAGTGATGTACGTTCAAATTCCACTCCTGAAACTTTGCATTTATGTGACTTTAGGAAAATCACTTAATCTGTCTGAGCCTCAATTTTCTCATCTGTAAAATGGGTTTAAAAGCATTTGTAATATTTTAAAATGTCATACAGAGTCATTGTGAGGCTCAAATGAGATAATGTACAAAACATTTGTAAAGCTTAAAGCACTATATAAGGGCCAGTTTTTTGTTACATGATGACAAAAAGCTACAATAAAACCAGCAGTGAGATTTTCAGGGGGTGTCTGGGAAATTGGATGTAAAAAAACACTTCTTTCTTTTCATAAACTTCTAACAGTAATTTATAATTTCTTTCAATTATTTAAAAACATATTTTTTCCCTGCAAAGAGTAAATGTACATCACCATATTACCAAAGGAGTCCATGACACAAAAAATATGAGGAATCACTGCTATATACTTTCCTTCTTTCTTTTTTCTATACTTTCTTGAATTCTTTAACAAAACAAGTAGCTCTCTCTGTCTCTGACTCTTCAAAGCCCCTTCTTTCTGTCTCTCAGGAAAATGCTCAAGCCTCTGCTTCCTTTGACAATTGAATTCCATGCAAAGTCAACTAAGGCAAAATTGTGAAGGTGGTAGAATTTTCTCTAGTGTCCTACCATTAAGGTTTTACCCTTTTCTGATGCTCACTTCTCCCTATACTGTACTATTACCCCTACTATTAATGAGATTATCCTCAATATTGTAAAAACTGATGTATTGATAGGCTTTTTTCTAGGCTCTCCAGATCAAGTCAGTATGGTTACCTATATCTGAGCCTAAATTTGGAATTAGAAATTGTTCAGAAATTTCTAGCAGGCTGCTCTGGTAATAGTATGGAATAATGGAAGACAAGCTAGACCTGGAATTAGTGGGGCTGGGTTGAAATCTTTTTCCTACCCTGAGCAAGTCATTTTACTTCTCCTAGTCTCTTCAGTTTCTTAATTTGAAAAATGAGAATAATAATACTTGAATTACCAAACTTACAGGGTTGTTGTGAGGAAATGGCTGCAAAACTTATAGCATTATATAAAGGAGAGGCAATAATAATAGTAATGATTATTACACTTAAAGGTTTTGCAGAGCAATTTATAAATATTATTTTCATTTTATCCTCACAAAAACCCCCGGATGTGGGTGCTATCATTGTTCCCATTTTATAGATGAGGAAACAGAGCTTAAATGGCTTGCCTAAAGTCGCACAACTAGCAAGTGTCTGAAGCTGAATTTGAACTCAGATCTTCCTGACTACAGATCCAGTGCTCTGGATTAGATGTCAGATGACTTAAGTTCAAATCCCTGCAAACATGACCTCCATATAAGTGGGTTATTACTGGATTTGCTTTTCCATGTATTTTCTTTCTATATGTAATAAATATAAATAAATATAAATATAAATAAATATAAAACATAAAATAATATAAATAAATAAAATAAATAAATATAAATATAAATAAAAATGAATAAATATATGTAAATAAAATAAAATACAATTTAAAAAATGTCTCTGGCTACGTGAGTATCCTTGGACAACTCTCTGGGCTTCATTGTCTTTATCTGTAAACTGTAGGGAAAATGACCTCTCAGGACCTTTCCATTTTAAATTCTATTATTGTAAGGTATTAAATAAAAATAAGTTACTATTGTCTGCAATGAATGTTAAATATGACCAAATGGATTATTCATTATGTAGTTGAGTTAAATAGCACCCGAAATTTCAGGAGTAATTTGTTTATATTTTTCTTCTTGGAAGATGCATCAGCAAGCGCCCTAGCATACCCAGGGCAGCTGCTAGCACAGGTTCTTAGATCTGCTTTTCTAAAGGAAAGCAACTCAAAATGGGTTAACAATCTTTCTTTAATCAAACAAACATATCATTTACCTAGTTCAGAG
>CM053601.1:126797233-126834484 GCA_028646575.1 Pseudocheirus occidentalis | reverse complement strand
AGTTGGGGTTAAGTGACTTGCCCAAGGTCACACGGCTAGTTTTTTGTATTAAGTGTCTGAGGCCGGATTTGAACTCAGGTACTCCTGACTCCAGGGCCGGTGCTCTATTCACTGCGCCACCTAGCCGCCCCTCTCAGAGCCATTTAAGCAAAGGGACTAGGGGCAGGAAAGAGTTTCAGATTCCCGTTACAAAGATAATTTCTCAGTCTTCCCCCTTGTACATATTAGGTTTGACTGTACATGGTAGGGCTAGAAATTGGAGCTCAATACCCAGTAGTGGTTATTAACCAAGCTGCCTATTTCTTTTAGGTTTCTCATGGTAGTTGGTTGTCATTCTCCCAGGGACTCTGATTTAAACTGCCATGTTCTCAGCATTAATTTAGGAGTATGTTTGTATATGTGTCCGTTAGTGAAACCTTTTGCCCCTGCCTTCTGGCTACTTCTTTTTTATTTTTTTGAGCTGTCAATCAAAAGCCTCTATGAAATGAATTAGTATCTTACTAAGGTGTCTAAGTAGTTTAGAAAAAAGGACAATAAAAAGTGAGCATAGACACACATTTCAGAAATGACAATTATGACCATTTGCCTCATCTCCATTTCAGCATTAGTATGGAAACTCTATTGACTCTTTTCAGGGTGAAAGCAACAAAACTTTTAGGTCCTTAAAATAAATGTGTCAACTTCCGTAGTTGCCAGGTGATGGCAGGGTTCAAGTTCCTGGAATATTTGGAAATTGGACTTCTTTGCTTGTCACTTGCTTCAGGATATGTGATCCTGCTCCTCTGACCCTCCATGTGACATCTCTCACAGCCTGATTAGGCTAGAAAATTACTCATTCCCTGGAAAGCATTGGGATGCACACCAAAATCCGGGTCACCTTTGTGTGGCCTACATTCATTGGCTTCTTCTTCTTGAAGACCTCCTGATAAAGAGGACACTCAGGACACATAGAGACTCCCCACACTTGCCTCGTGTCCCCATCTCCCAGTCCTGATTGACTTGTACTTTCAGAAGTACGGCATCAAGTTCATGTGTTTCCTAGATGGATATCCTCATGCTTAAAAAAAAAAGATTACTCAAGTATTCCTTTGCCTCTAATCATCTTCTGTGACATATAAGGGGAAAGCAACAAGGTCTAGACAACACAGATTTGCTACATGTGGGAAAAAAAGTACATGGAAAAGGCCACTTATTTGGAGGTCAGACTCCCAGTAACTTCTTACTCTGAAAGTAGTAATTAACCTCTGTACCTCTGGCAGTCACAACATTATAACGCTAAAGCTATGTGCTTTATTCCACAGAAGCAGCCTCAGGTCTCCCCTCAGAAGTCTATTTATTCTTATTTAACATTTAGCATTTAATAAGTTTGGTTATCTGACTTCACAGGTCGTAGCAAATTAGGAGTAGCAAACTCACATGGGGACTGTGACAGGTGACAACTTGAAATTGAAGGAGAAGACAGAAAGACTATTAAGCTGACAGAGAACCTTGTTTCAGTTAGAGTATAATAATGTATATATTCATGGCAAACACTTAGAGTCATCTAAAAAAAGTTGAATTATATTCAGTATTCTCTGCTTAAAAAGACAGCCCTGTGTGTAATAGATTTTGGATTTTATTTGAAGATGGTGGGGGGATGAATTAGCAATGTATTAATACCATAAGGGATAAACTTCATTAATTTAGAAAATTCTTTTATGTGCAATGTCTGATTCCATATATAATGTTCCTGCCAATCTTTTTTTCTTGAGTAATCCTAAACGTGATTGATTACGTGGACGAATTGGTCCTGACTACTTTCTTAAATTTGGACAATTTATCTTATCTCCCTCATGCAGTTTTCTTTCCTGAAAGCAAGAAAATGGACTATTTAATCTCCTGTCTGGATCTGTCTAATTTGAGTTGTACCCTGTCTCCCTCACTTGGAACTGACAAACAGGATTTTTGGATGACTTGATGACTGCTTTCCAGGGAAACCTAATTGTGCTATTCAAAGCTTCTCATAACCTCTA
This sequence comes from Pseudocheirus occidentalis, assembly GCA_028646575.1. Taxonomy (NCBI): domain Eukaryota; kingdom Metazoa; phylum Chordata; class Mammalia; order Diprotodontia; family Pseudocheiridae; genus Pseudocheirus; species Pseudocheirus occidentalis. The sequence continues at coordinate 126,832,472 of CM053601.1, read as the reverse complement.
CCTAATGGATTTTACTTGTGGTTCTTTCTACCTTTTCTTTCTTGCAGTTTTACTTACTTGAATTTGCTACAATAGACCATTCTCTACTGATTCCCCAAATAGAGTACACTGTCTTAAATTTGGAAAGCTAATTTTAGTATTGAGATTGAGAGGCTCACTCATAATTCCCTAAAATTTAGCTCAAATTCATTTTTGGTCTATCACTATATCCTTTTCTACCTGAAGAATTGTCCATGATTTAAATTTAGGTTTATATAATATTCAGAGGCAATTAGGTGTTATCATTCTATACTTGGCATCAGGAAGACCTGAATTCAAATCCTGTTTCAGACACTTATTTAGGTGTAGATCCTGGACAAGTCATTTAACTCTCTCAGCCTCAGTTTTGTCATTTGTCAAATGAAGATAATAAAATTACTCACCTTGTAGGGTTGTTATGAGGCTCAAATGTGATAGTGTATATAAAACGCTTTGCATACCTTAAAGAACAATATAAATACCAGTTATTATTACTGCTATTATATATATGCATGGCCCCTTGAAAATGTGGTGAGGTGCAATCACACCATATGGTATCAGTTAAAAAATAGAGATTGAGTAGTATAATAGATTGTGCAAATACAATGTACAGAAGCAAATGAACTTGGTAGCCTCATGTTCAACAAACACAAAGATCCCAGCTATAGGAGAAAGCCATTTAATTAAAAACTTGGAGCACTAGACAACATTTGGGCAGAAATAAAGGAATAATACTTCACATTTCACGTGTAAAATTGGTCACATAAGTAACAAATTAGAGAAACAATCAAGTAATTTCCTTTCAGAAAGATGGGTAAGGGCAGAGTTCATGACCAAACAAGGATTAGATAAAATGGATAGTTTTGATTACATTAAATTAAAAAAAAAGTTTTTATGCAAATAAATCAGATACAACTAAAATTAGAAGGAAAAGTTAACTGTGAAAAGAGCTTTGCAGCAAGTTTCTCTACTAAAATACTTTTTTCTAAGATGTATGAAACTGATTCAAATTTATAAAAATAAGAGCCATTCCCCAATTGATAAATTGCCTAAGAATATGATAGGCAACTCTCAAAGAAAGAAACCCAGGATATCTACAGCCATACAGGAAAATGCTCCAAGTCACTAATAGTGAGAAAAATGCAGATTAAAACTATTCTGAGAGTCTGTCTCATATACATTGGATTACCAAGAAAAAAAAAGAAAAGAAAAAAAAAGAAAATGACAAATGTTGAAGGGGCTGTGGGAAAATGGGGTAGTTGATGCACTGTTGGTAGAGCTGTTAATTGGTTCAACCATTTTGGAAAACAGTTTGGAATTATACATATAAAGTTACCAAATGGTGAATGCTCTTGGACACATCTATACTACTATCTAGGCTTTTGCTTCAAAGAAGTGAAAGAAAGAGAAAATGGTACAAAAATATTCATGTAAGCTCCTTTCGTGGTAGCAAACACAATAAAACAAAATAGCTCTGGAAACAAAGAGGGTTCCCATTAATTTGTGAATGGCTGAAAAATGAACAGAATAAGAAAAACAATTTATACTCTAACATGAATACTGCAAAAGTCAGACATTCTAAAGGACTTAAGAACTCTGATCAGCTAAATCAACCACAGTTCATGAAGGCTGATCAAGAAGAATTATGCCTGCCTCATGACAGAAAGGTGATCGACTAATAATAAATGCATTTTTCTGTGACCAAAGTGAGAATTTATTTTGCTTGACTGTTCTTATGTGCTACATGGGCTCTGCATTCCTTCCTTCCTTCCTTCCTTCCTTCCTTCCTTCCTTCCTTCCTTCCTTCCTTCCTTCCTTCCTTCCTTCCTTCCTTCCTTCCTTCTTTCCATCCTTCTTTCCTTTCTTTTTTATGAATAGGAGGACATGGGAGGGAGAAAACAAGCAGTTGATAATTTTAAAAATAATAAAAAAGAATCCAAATGTAATGGAGTTGGCATCAGAATATCTTCAGTTGAGTTCAGTTCTGTCCCTTACTACCTTTAGGATCTTAGTCAAGACACTTAACTTCCCTCAGTCTTAATCTCATCTGTAAAAGGAGGGGTCAAATTGGGTGATCTTTAAGGTCATTTCCAAGTATGTGATTCTACTCCCTGTTTTCACTCAGAATTAAGGTAGCACACAAGAGAGAGTGATGGTATGATAACTTGGTATTTTTATTTTTTGATTGAGCCTGAAAATTTCATTGAAATGGGGCAATCCTAGAGAGGAAACTCGCTCTACCAATGTGGATCAGCACCTGCTTTGTAACCTATGGTTTCAGGCAGTTTTTTGAGTCATTGAGAATTCAGATTCTTTGCCTAAGGGTGCCTAGTCATGATGCCTGATGAACAAATCTAAAATTTGGTCTTCTTGACTCCCAGGTCAGCTTTCTGACCTTTCTGGAATACAAAGGTAAAGAATGAAACAGTCCTACACTCAAGGAGTTTGCATTCTAATGAGAAAACAAGGACAATATATGAGTAAATACATAATAAATATAATGAGAATAAATACAAATGAAAAGCAATTTAATCCAAGGTAGTTTGGAACAAAGGACACTAGCAGTTGAGTAAATCAGGAAAAATTTCCTATAGAAGGTAGTGCTTTAGCTGAAGGAAGGGATTTATTCTGTCTGTGAGTGGAGGTAAGGAGGGAATGTGTTCTAGACATGAGGGATGAACCGTATAAAAGTAGAGAGATAGGAGGTGGAGCATCATATCTAAAGGACAGAGAGAATGCATGTTAGATCATAGTAGGTGGAAAGTAGGAACATATTTAATGAAGGTGGAGAAGTAACTTGGAGCTAGGTTGTGAAGGACTTTAAAAGCTAAGCAGAGAAATTTATATATTATTCTAAAGGAAATAGGAAGACATTGGAGCTGGCATGACTATGCTTAAAGAAAAACACTTTGGTAGCAAAAGATTGGATGAACCTAAGTGGGGGGAGATGAGGCAAGGAAACTTGTTAGGAAGCTATTGCAGTGGGTGATGAGAGATTAAGCTAATAAACCATTGTGTGAGAGGCAAAAGAGATTCTGAAAATAAAAATGGGAAGATTTGGCAACTTATTGGATGTGAAGAGAATGAGTATTCCAGGATAATGCCAAAGTTGTAAATCCAGGAGATTAGAAGAATGCAGGAACCTTTGACAGAAGCAGTGAAATTTTTAACATTCAACATTCCATTTGCTCCTTACAAATGTGAGAAAGGGGCTGTAAGTGCAATGATCACACTTTTACAAATGAGACACAAGGATTGGGAAAGTTAAAGTTCAAGATCACATGGGTAAAGGACAGCAGAGGGATATGAATTCCTGTGCTCCTGTAACAAAGACTAATACTGTTTTTACTACTCAAGATAATGGAAAGAGGCATCAGGAACCTGTACAGATGGTGTTTGCTGGGCAGTGGTGCCCCTTTGTCTTGTGTACAGATACAGCTGGATTCTCTCCTCAAGCAGAATAATCAGTGTAAGTTTGATGAATACAGAGAGCCCTAATGGATGTCACGAAGTCCTATGCATGTATTAGGCACCTGAAAAATATTTGTTGACTGATTGAGTCATTCCCAAACCCAATTTTCCTCGGTAATTATTGGTGTTAATTATTTTTTATTAGTATTTGGTTCTGGATCTTATGACTAATTAACTCAATGGACTTCTTTGCTCAGGTAGACACATCTACAGAAAAGAATAGCAACTGATATTTCTGTAGCACTGACAGTTCTGATGGTTTTTTTTTTTCAAGGAACAGAGAGCTCAGTATTCACTTGCTCTAACTGCAGGATTTATTGATAGTCTATGAATTGTGTGGTTACATAGAAGCCTATAAGGATACACATGACTAGACTGCTGTACTGCCATTTGGGTTTCATTGCTGATTCTTGCTGCAAGTGATGAAGCAGTTCAAGCGATAGCTCCAGGAAACCAAAATTGCAAGTTGATTCTTAGTGGCCTGAGGTCATTAGGCTGGGTAGGTGACTTTGATGAGAAGGATGAAGGTATATGGAGCTTTTACAAATACATGAATTTAAGGTAAGCTGAGTCCAGGTACCTTTAAACATATCAGTCATGAGTAGTCCAGATTAGGACAAATGCAGGGATTAAACTCTTTGATGTCAGGATCTGCACTTAATGGATCCATCAGTCATCCCACCTGTTTCTGTCAGTGTGCCCTCAGTGGCCTAGTGTAACTAGATCGAGTACTTCAATGTTTCCAAAGAGATTTCCTCCCAACACCCTGTGAGGCAGCAGTGTAAGTCTTGTTATAACCATTAAAATGAGATAACTGGGGCTCAGTTACTTGCCCATAGCTTCTTAGTTACTGTCAGAGCTAGACCTCCACCCTAGGTTTCCTACTACTATGACCAAATCTCTTTCTACCTTGCTAGTATTTCATAGAAATGAGTAATAACTCTTAAGACACTTCTACTCAGAGGTGAGGAAAAAGTATGATTAATTGTATCATGTGCCTTTTAAATCTAAAATGATCACATTGCTTTCTTTGTATATTTTAAAGGGTAAAAGCTCCTGAAATTAGACTTCATGCTTATGTAGACACAGTCAGGTAAAGGGTTATACTCTCAATATTATGATGAAAAAATAAATAATTTTTGCAGTCAGCAAGGGACAGCTTTTCCACTAACTGCTCTGATGCACACTTAATAACAGTTGAGTATTTTATAAAAAAACCAACAACAGCAACAACAAAACAACCTCTACCCCTTCCCCACACCTCATAGGTGTTGTCTAGACAGGAGACATTGTAATGACAAGCTGATGTGAAGCAACAGCATGGTACCTTTGATTTTTGTCATAGCTGATGCTTTTTTTTTTTTTGGAGGGCAGTTGGGGTTACGTGACTTGCCCAAGGTCACACGGCTAGTTTTTTTTTTTGTGTGTGTGTGTGTTAAGTGTCTGAGGCCGGATTTGAACTCAGGTATTCCTGACTCCAGGGCTGGTGCTCTATTCACTGCGCCACCTAGCCACCCCCCATAGTTGATGCTTTTAATTTCTATACCAGAGTCATTTCTCCTCAATGGCAGTCTTGCTTGGCATCAGACCCCTTCTTATAACAAAGAATAACTCAATAAAACCACTAGATAGAGGCAGCACATATCACATTCCATATCTATACTGAGAAAAGGGAAATGTATTTCTTTAATGGCCCTCCTGAACCAGTATTGGTCAATACAATAATATGAGTTTGACTGCCTCTTGGCATTTTTGGCTTCATTATTGTGGCCATGTAGACATTATTCTCTTGGTTCTTCATTCTATATCCAGTTACACATGTCTTTCAACATTTCTGTGAAATCCTCATATTACCATTTCATTCAGTGTAGTAAGTTTACCTTCATCAACTGTAAATTGCTTAAGCGAGTAGTTTCCAACCCAAATAGAAAAGGCCTCTTTGGACAGCATATTGACTTAAGAAAATCAGAAATGAGCATTATCTATGTTGTGTTGTATTGTGTTGTGTTTTTATTTACTTTGTTAAACACTTCCCAATTACATTTTTAAAATTCTTATTTTTAATTGACTTGTTTGTTTACTTATAGTTTACAAGATTCAGTTCTAGAATCACTTGATTTTCAGATTTTCTCCCCTTCCTTCTCCCCCACCCCCTTAGTGGCATACAATCATGTATAGGTTCTACAGACTCTTTCACATTGTACAATAGTTTGGTTGTATAGAAGCGTTGTAACCAATGGAGTGAACAATGGGAAAAAAGAAACAAAACCAAACATAGAAAAGAATGGTAGCATGTATTGCTTCAGTCTCCATTTAAACTCCGGTCTTTCTAGATCTTTCTCTGAATGTAGACATCTCCTTCCATCCTGAGACTTGTAGAGTTGTCTTTTAACTGTGCATTGCTGAGAAGAGTCCAGTTTATCAAGGTTGGTTGTCACACATATGATGCGTCTGTGACTGTGCTCTCTGAGTTGTTTTGCTAGTTGGGGCTGGTTAGTGGGCTGTAGGTTAGATACCTTTAGTCCAATCCACAATTGTTGGACATTCATTTTGTTTCCATTTTCTCTCTCTTTTTTTTTCTAGGAAAAAAAAGTGCTGCTGTGAATAGTCTGTTGTATATTCAGTGCCTTATTTTCTGTCTCTGATATTCTCAGGGAATATTCCCAGTATTTGGACTGCTGGGTGAAAAGGTATGAATGGTTTAGAATTATGTGAGAAAACTAAATTGTTTTCCAGAAGGTTTGAACCATTTCACAGCTCTTCTAATAGTGAGTGTACTCATCTTTCTATAGTCCCTATACTGTTGGTTATTTCTATTTGTATGTAGAGTATGAAGTGAAACTTTAGAGTTGTTTTAATTTGCATTTTACTAATTAGTGACTTGGAACCATCTTTTATAGGGTTTTTGAGAGTTTACAATTCTTCTTTTTGAAAACTGTCTCTTTCATTTGACTTCTATTGTGGCAATGATTCTTGGTCACATAGATCTGTGTCAATTCCCTAAATATCTTGGGTATCAAACTCTTATCAGAGATTGTTGACCCACAGATTTTCCTCTTTCTGGACCATTTCTTTTCTTAACTCTAGCTGCATTGATTTTATTGTACAAAAGCCTTTTAATTTTATGTAATGTAAATGATCTGTTTTATCTTTTATAATCTCTGCTATTCTTTGTTTGGTTAAAACATTTCCCTCAAGTCACAGTTGTGAAAAGTAACTCCTGGTGCTCTCTAGTTTTTTTTTTTAATTATATGACTTTTTATATTTACTTGCATATCCATTTGGAACTTACTGTGGTATATGGTGTAATGCTCGTCTAAATCTAACTTTTTTTCCAAGAATTTTCTAGTTTCCCAGCAATTTTTTGTTGAGTATTAACTCTTCCCCTTCCCCCATCATTTGTGTTCTTGGGTTTATCAAACAGTGGACTACTCTACTCAGTGGACCTTATTTATCCAGATTGTATTTCTGATTTACTTTGTATTTTAATTGCTATCAAATAGTTTTAAATCTTGTTCCTTTATGTCATCTATGAGGTCAGGGACTCCAAGGGATTCAGGGCTCACGTGGACTGAGTACAGTCTTGGGGGCCTGCCCACAGAGAATTCACTTTTTAACTTAGAGTCAGCTTGTGTCTGTCTCTCTGTAAGGTAACAATGGTCCCATTCCTTCACAGGCACCCAGTGTACAATATGCATATTAGGCATGGGGAAGTTTATTCATTTACTCCATCCCAGGAAATATATAAGGCATATAATGCAGAGAACATAAGAAACTCAAATAGACAATTAGACTTCCTTGGATGCTAAAGACAATTTGCTCTCCTCTTATCCACCCCCACCCAACCCTCAAACCAAAACAGCAACAAAATCTTTCTTTTTATCTCAGATTGTTACTCTCTTTTAAAATAATTTAATTTTTTTCTTCAATTAGCGAAGATTTATTTTCTCTCCCTTCCTTCTTTACATATTAGAAAAGAAAATGTCCCCTCCCCCAATGTTTGTAAATATAGAGGCGTAGCCAAAAAGTATGTGTCTCAATCCACATCTTGAGTCCATTTCTCTGTCAGAAAATGAATAGCATGTTTCATGATTGGTCGTCTGGAATTATAGTTGATTCATTGACTAAATCTTTGTTGATCAGAATTAGTAAGACTTTCAAAAATTGTATATAAAAAGTTATTATTGTATAAATTGGCCTTCAGGCTCTGCTCATTTCACTCTGTATCAGTTCATTCAAGTTTTCCCAGGTTTCCCTGAAACTGGCCTTGTCTATATTTCTTATAATGAATAATATTCCATTAAATTTGGATCAGATAAGATCCATATATCTTGGAAATGAGAGCTCTATCACAGAAATTTTCTGAAAATATTTCCACCCAGTTACATGTCTCTCTTTTAATTTTAGTTGCATTGCTTTTGTTTGTGCAAAAATTTTCCATAATCCAAATGACTAGTTTTATCTTTATCATCTCCATCCATTGTTTTGTCCGTCAGCCCAACTATAGATCTGAAGGATGGTTTCTTTCTTGCTCCTCTAATTCGTTCATAATGTCACTCTTCATGCCTAAGTCATGAATCCATCTGCAGCTTATCTTGGTAGGTGAGGTGTAAGATGTTCTCTGTCTAGTTTTTGCCAAACTGCTTTCCAGGTTTTCCATCAGTTTTTGTTAAATAATTAGTTCTTAAGCCAATTGTTGGGGTCTTTTTGCTAATATATAGAATGTGAGGCCACTGTTTACATTTGATTCAGCATGTTACGTACCTAATCTTTCCCAAAGATCAATCTCTATATCTTAACCAGTACCAATTCATTTTGATGATCACTAATTTTGTAGAATGTATAAGATTTGGTACTGCTAGTCCCTAAGCTTCCATATTCAAAAGTTTCTCTTGAGATTCTTGGCTTCTTCTTCTTCCAGATCATTCTTAAAATAATTTTTTGACTCTAAAAGTATTCTTTGTTGGTTATTGCCATGGTACTGAATGTAATAAATTTACATACTATTGTCATTTTTATTACATTGTTTTGGCTTATACATTAACAATGGATATTTCTCTAATTATTTAGGCCTGACTTTATTTCTGAAAAGAGTGTTTTGTAGTTGCATTCTTATAGCTCCTGAGTGTTTTGATGGGTTGATATCTAAGTATTTTATATATTCTGTAGTTATTTTAAAAAAAGGAATTTCCTTTACTATTTCTTCCATCTTAGTTTTGGTGTGTATATATTTACATATATACACATATATATGTGTATATATATATATATGATACTATTGATTTGTGGGGATTTATTTTGTATCCTGCAACTTTGCCAAAGTTATTGTTTGGATTATTTGTAAGCTGTTTTGAGGATCAGAACCAAGTCAGTGAGTGCTTTTAACATGACCACTTTTGTGTATATAATCGAAAACAGGTTCTTAATTTTTTTCAATTAGCACACATTTTAAAAATTATTCTGTTTTTCCCTCTACCCACTACGTGAACAAATACCCCCCCGACAAATCCCAAAATACAGCCCTTAATACAGAGCTGCAAAGTTCAGCAAAACAAATTCCCACATTAGCCATGTCCAAAAATACACGTCTTTTTCTGTGTTTTAAGTTCATTACTTTTCTATAAGGAGGGGAATAGTGTGTTTCATCTTTATTCTTTTGGGCTTATGATTTATCATTGTTTTGATCAAAGTTTTGAAGTCTTTCAAAGTTGTTTTTCTTTATAATATTATTATATAGATCACTCATCTACTTCTCTTTTTGTAGACGTTTGTAGACAATTCTATGGTTTTCCCAGTCGCCTCTGGAATTGTCCATTTCATAATTTCTTGTGGCACAATAATATTCCATCATATGTATAGAAATATAAAGATAGACTACTATCTATACCATTGGAGGGAGCAACTACATTGATGTGACTGGAATTATTCAACTGGCAGCTGTTTTTGGCTTGAAATTGCTAGTGGCTCATCAGTCAATCAACAAGGATGGGCTTTGGAGCCATAGTGTCTTTGTTCCCTTCTGGTTCTAACATTCTCCCAGTCTCTGGGTCTGTTATGATGATTAAAATTTACTCATTGTCAAAGACTGAATGCCCGTCTGGGATATAATGAGGGAAGACAAACAAACAAAACACTGATTCTGGAAGCAGAGAACCTGGGTTCAAACTCTAGCTCTGATGCTCTCTGCTTGTATGACTTTGGGCCTTTGCTTAGCCTCCTGGACCCCAGTTTCCTCATCTGTAAAATGAAAGGAGTGGAGCCAGATGGCTTGTAAGATCCATTGTGGGTCTAAACCTCTGAGTCTGTGGACTTGAATTTATTTGAATTTCTTGTGAACTCAAACAAGCTATGAGCAGTTCATAGCTTTATGGATTTAGAGATGGAATGGTCCTCTGAACCTCCTTATTTTACTGATGAATAAATAGGGGCCCAGGGAGGTTAAGCTACTTGCTGCATGTCACAGAAGTAGTAAATGGCAGAGCTGAGATTTGAATTCAGGTCCCACGGATGTGAGTTCCATGCTTTTTATTCCACATTCTGTATTTTTTCCACTGCCCTACCAGGGCTCTAATTTTGACATTCTTTTGGATGTGTCCTGACAATACTAAAGGAGACATATCACTAGAGGAGACAGAGCACTGACCTTGAAGTTAGGAGACCTAAGTGTCTCTCCCAGCTCTGACACCAGGATAAACGCTTCACATCCATGAGATGTCCTTATCTGTAGGAGACATGGTTAGATACGTTGATATGGAATAGATGTTCTTAACCTTGGATCCATGGACTCTGTGGATAGATTTCAAGGGGTCTGTGACCTTGGATGGAGAAAAAAAAGCTAGATCTTTATTTTCACTAACTTTTGCATTTCTTTGTAATCTAATATATTTTATTCCATACTTTTAATAACATTATTCTGAGCAGGGTTTCACTTGACTTCCAAAAGATCCATGACATAGAAAAAAATCTAGAATGTAATAAGATCCCAAGAGAGTAGATTTAGACTTGAAGGCTTTAAAAGATCTTCAAATACAACCCTTTCATTTTATTTTTATATATATTTGGTTTTTTTTGGAGGGAGAAGGCGGGGCAATTGGGGTTAAGTGACTTGCCCAAGGTCACCCTGCTACTAAGTGTTAAGTGTCTGAGGTCAAATTTGAACTCAGGTCCTCCTGACGCCAGGGCCGGTGCTCTGTTCACTGCACCATCTTGCTGCCCCAACTTTTTCATTTTAAAGATGAGGAAACTGAAGTTAAGTAACTTGATCCCTTATACTGTAAGTATGTGTCTCAGGCAGACTTTGAAAGTAGATTTTCTTTACTTCAGCACTAGTTTTATCTACTACGAGGTGCAGTTTTTCAATAAGCTATGGCAATCTGATGACTCCATCCATGCATCCATCCATCCATCCATCCATCCATCCATCCATCCATCCATCTATCCATCCATCCATCCATCCATCCATCTATCCATCCATCCATCCATCCATCCATCCATCCATCCATCCATCCATCCATCTATCCATCCATCCATCCATCTATCCAGTCATCCTTCCATTCATCTATCTAATATTTGCTAAACTTCTGTAATGTGGAAGGCCCAGGGCCAGGTCCTAGGTGTGAGTGGGGAACTGGGCAGGGAAGAGGAGATACAAAATGAATAAGATCAGGTCCCTGCCCTCTGCCCTGCAGTCAAAGAGAAGGATTTCATGCAGCATTAGTAATTATGACAACCTGCACCATTCTTTCTGGCAGATAAACCAATCCTATCCCAATGGTTGCTGCTTCTCTCTCCCACTCCCAGCCCCCAGCAAGGTAAAGAAAGGGAAATGCATTGGGGTTACTGACAAGTAAATTTGAGTTGTTTAGAATAATCAAAACCTAGAAAATTCCATTTGTGAGCAGCTTGCACAGCTCAGAGCTCAAACAATGTTTGAAGATAACATTTCCTGGAATTGATGCCTATCTAGGCAGGGTTGTAGCTTAGGGACCTTGTACTATTCATAAGAACACAAAACAATTCTGGCAGAGCTCTGTTTGCATTTGAATCACTAATATCCTAAACAACCCAGCAAAGGTCAGAGGCCATGCATACATACACAGACTTTCACCACTTGGTTCTTAAAAACAGAGATAGCTTCCCCAGAAACAAGGAAACACTTAGAGCCATGGTGTCTTTTTTCTTTTCTTTTTTTCTTTTTTAAACCATCACAGTCCTGATCTTTATCAATGTGTCTCTGGTCCTTCTAGTTTGGTTTCTGTATTTGTGAGATCTTTGGTGGTTTTTCCCTAAAGGATTAACTGTTCATGACAAATGAAACCAATGTGAAATTTTAGATCCTGGGGAGCCAGGGGCTTGCACGATTTCTGTCCCCATGACATTTTTTTGTACATGCCAGCATTTAACTGTGGTGAAAGATACAGGCTAATGTGAATATTCTGTGAGACTGAAGCACTTCAAAATGCTAAATGGTTAGAGAGGCACCGCATATGTCTACAAGGGTAAGTTAATTATTGGAGTGACTGGGACAAAACAAGTCATCGAAGTGCTATTGAAGAGAGGTTGTGTGTGTGTGGTGAGCAGGAACAACAAAGCAGCACAGTGCATAGAATGCCAGGCCTGGAGTCAGGAAGACTCATCTCCCTGAGTTCAAATCTAGCCTCAGACACTTACTAGCGATGCAGACCTGTGCAAGTCAAGTAATTTAACCCCATTTGGCTCATTTTTCTCATCTGTTAAAAAAAGTATTGAGTCGGAGAAGAAAAGAACCAAGCCCTCCGGTACCTTTGCCAAGAGAACCCCAAATGGGGTCAGGAAGAGTTGGGCAGGACTGAAATGACTCAACAGCAACAAGAACAAGAAGTGTGGTAAACAGAAAGGTGTACTAGACTTGGAGTCAGGAGGAGCTGGGTTGAAATGCTGCCTCTGACACATATTAGCTGAGTAATAATGAATAAGTTGCTAAGGTTCTTTGAATCTGTTTTTTTATCTGTGAAACAGGGATGGGCAACCCTCACAAGACTGTTATGCAGATTAAATGAGATGTTCTCTACAAACTCATAGATGGTAACTATAATATTAAAGAGAAAGAGATTTTGGTATCTGAGTTAGCTAGATTTGTTATCTATACCATTCATTTCTTTTCATCTCCATTTCTATTTGCACGGGTAGACTGACTTTATACAACCACTCTACTTCTCAAGCCATAGATGGCTCTCCATTGATTGCTGAATCAAGTCCTCGGCCTTGCAGTCTGGCTTCAACCTACCTTTAAAGCATTATTTCAAGCTTTCCTCCCCTCTATTCTAACAACTTATACTTCCTTGAACCTCTACTATGATTGCCCACCTTTCTTTTTTCCACTCTGAATTTATCTATTTTCTTCTTTACATCATTCATTTCCACGAGATTTTGAGTTACAATTTTTCTCCCCATCTTTCCCCTACCCCCACCCCAAAACAGCGAACCCACTGTAAAGCCCCTCCCCTAATCTGCTGCCTTCTATATCCTCCCCCATATGCCCTCTAACTTTCTGATAGGGCAGGATGGGTCTCCCTACCCCACTGCCTGTATATCTTAATTCCCAATTGCATGTAGTTAATAGTACTAATAATCTTTATACACAGATATTTTTAACATTTGATTATAGAACTTTAAATTCTAGATTCTTTTCCTTCCTCCCTCATCACCCACCCCCACTGGAAGGACAAGCAATTCAACACAGGATTGCCTACCTTTCTTAATGTTCATCTTGTTCCTTGTGCCTGGAATGTCCTCTTCCCACTATCTTAACCATCCTTCAAGGCCTGTCTCCAAATGCTACCTGTTCTATAAAACTTACTGTTTCTCCTAGGATGGAATTGACCTCAGTCATCTGATCTCAGAGCACTTCATGCATGTCTTATATGCTTTATTGTTTTTAAACTTGTTCTACATTTGTGTCATAAACTTTCTCTCACCAAAAGATCCACTAGATGTCTGTAAGATCTCCTACTACTACCCTTGTTTATGCTGCTTTTTTTTGGGTTAATACTAGAAAGAATACTTTAAAAGTCCAAGCTGTATTGATTGACGCAGTAGATTTGTACCTACTAGAGATAGTAGGATGAAAAATCTACATGTAATTATTTATATTTAAAGTACTTTTGCACAGATAGGAAAAATTATAGTAATTTACAGTAAAAAGAATTATTAAAAAATTTTTGAAAATCACATAGTCCTAATATCTGAATCTACAGCTGTGACTCCCACTACTGTACCTCTGTGCCAGATAACATGAATTCTACATAAAAGCCTCTTAATGAAACATTATAGCAAAGAAATGACAAGAAATTGAAGCAGGAAGCCCACGTTCTGTCCTCTCATACTTAGATAGGTTTCACAGCAGAAATAATTAGCATGTTATAAAAGCCTGAATCTATAGTGATGTTTCTCAAAAAACTGAGAGAACAACAGATTTATAATACAAAAATAATGAAGCAAAGGACAATTTGAAAGAAAAGAAGTCAAAAGGCAATACTGTTAAAAGAATATATGATCTCTACACTAGTGAAAGCATTGACCTTGAAGACAAGAGGCAGAATCAACTTTAACAATCAAACATCTCCCAGAAGAACATTACAAATTGAAAAAACTGAATGCCATAATGCAAGAAATGATGATGAAAACTTTCCAGAAACTTCTGAATATACAAAATTGATCCACAGATCCATCATTCATCCACAGATGAAAAATCCCTACTCTTTAAACTACATGATAAATAGTGGTTAAATTTAGCAGATCCAAAGACTAATAACAAATTCTTCAGACAGACAGGTGAAAGACTTTTAAACATAAATGAAACTTAATTTGAATGACACACGACTATTCCGGACCCCTCAATACAAAGGTGGTCAGAGGATTTGAAAAAAAAGTTAAAAAACTTTTTTGAACTTAAACACCTTAAAAAGATCACTTCCAAATATACAACATATCCAAAAAAGAGGACAATCCTTATGAAACCATACATTTCTATTCTACATTCTTTTTCTAGAGTCTGTAATACATTTCATAATCATTTTGAACACAGTCCTGCTTATCTTGGTTGCCTTCTGAACTTCCTTCTAGACATTTAAAAATGTTTCAGTGGCCTGCTTTTTACAATCAGCATCAGTAACCCTACTTCCTCTGTTCCTCCAGTTTCCCTTCCAGTTAAGAAAATATAATTAAATAATTAAAAAAAGGCCTAGTAACAAATAAGTATAGTCAAGTAGGAACTGTGTCCAAAAATGGGTCTTTTTTCTGCACCTTGGGTCTATCATCTCTCTTTCAGGAAGTGAATTATATACTTCATCACAGATACTATGAAGACATAGTTGATCATTTCCTGGATCATGAATTTCTAAAGTTTTCTGGATTTGTTTTTTCTTTTGTGTTGTAACAAGAATTTAGCGAGTGAGACCATTATTCATTTTAAGTGGAGTTTAATAAGCTGGCGACTGCAAGGGGTCAAGCTTACCCAAATCAAGCAGCCCGGAGATGCATTTCCTCAGGGCTTATATAAACAAAAGTCACAACATAACTGTTACCCGGGTTGGGCAGAGGTGAAATCACAACTTAGTTGCTATGCAAGCAGGGAAAATACAGAAGCCAAAAGGTAACAATCAGTTCATTGTGTCCAATTGGAAAGTTCCCAAGCCTGTTTTGAGAACTGAACAGAAAAGGGGTGGGGATGTATGGGCTCCAGATAGCAGGTTTGGGAAGGTTTACTTGGCAGGTTTGTCACCTAGGTGGGCTTTGTTAAGTTTGGGCAGATTTCCTAGGTGAACTTACCCATGATAGTGGGAGAGGTAGGATGCTCTTTAAATGGGGGTTACGACGATAATGACATTGTACTTGTATAAAGTGTTCCTTTGGTTCTGCTTGCTCCACTCTGCATCAGTCTGTATTACCAGGATTCTCTGCAATCTTCTGTTTCACTGGTTTTTTTTTATGACACTATAATATTTCATTACATTCATGTACCACAACTCGTTCAGTCCTCTGTTTCATTAAAGGTCCATTAGACACGAGCCTCTCTCTCCATTAAATTGTGGGCTCATTTAGGTCAGTGACTGACTTTTGCTCACGTGAGGATCACATGAGATAATATTTCCAAAGAACTTAAGCACAGTTCCTGGCACATATAGGAACTCAGTAAATGCTTGTTTCTCTCCTTTTCATTTGGTGTTAGGACTCCCTGAAAGGTTGAGGTTCATAGCTTTAGGGTCCTCTGTGATATTTCAGGAAAGGGTGCTAAATCCCTGTGAAGCCTCTCTCCTGTTGCCTGTAGCTTGCTGATTGGGGTTTTGTGCAATTCTGGGAATGGCATGTAGTTTCTCATTGGATTTCTTGAGCATTGTTTGGTTGGGTGAGAATTTCAGGTTTTAGCTAGAAAAGACTTTTTTGCTTCTTTTTTATTAGCAATGGTGCTAGAACTGGGAATGGGAAGGATGCAGGGGAAATGTAGGTGATGTAAACACAAAAGATATAAATGAAAAAAAATGAAAAATATAAATGGAAGCTTATAGAGGAAAGAGTTTTAGACTAGGAATCAAGAGACCTGGGGGACCATTCTGCCACCAGCAAACTATGAGATCTTGGGCATGTCACTCAAGAAATAACTACCACTGGGCGCAGTGAATAGAGCACCGACCCTGGAGTCAGGAGGACCTGAGTTCAAATACGGCCTCAGACACTTAACACAAAAACTAGCCGTGTGACCTTGGGCAAGTCACTTAATCCCACCTGCCCTCCAAAAAAAAACACAACAAAAAGAAATAGCTACCACTACAAACACTTATTGAATAAGCATTTACTGTGTGCAGAGTACTGTGCAGAGTACTGATGATGATGATGATGATGATGATGATGATGATAATGATGATATAAAGTTGAGATAAGAAATGATCCTTTCAAGGAATTTAGAAATTTTATAGGGTTATAAGATCTATCTGTCTATATCCCTATAATTGAAATATACACATTAAGTGTATTAAGGAATTGAAAAATATTTTTTTTTGTATGGAACCTGGGAGGGAGAGATGGTTAACTAGTTGGAGGAGAGTAAGAGAAAGCTCTGTGATAAATGCTGTTCTTTGAAGGCTGAGTAGAAATTTACCAGAGGAAGAATGAAGAAAAGACATTGCTATGTGTGTCTCCATTTTGTCATCTGTGAAACAAAATGGCTGGATTAGATTGTCTCAAAGGTCACATTCATCTAGCCCAGGAAATAATTCCATGATTCAGTGTTGTAGTGCAGGGGAGGCAGGGAGCTGAGGAAAGAAGCCTAGTGTACACAACTTTTTTACATGGACTTGTTGTTCGGTTTTTCAGTCATGTCTGACTTTTTGTGACAAAGACACTGGAGTAGTTTACCATTCCTTCTCCAGCTCACTTTACAAATGGGGAAACTGAGGCAAACAGGGTTGAGTGACTTGCCTAGGATCACACAGCTAGTAAGTGTCTGATGCTGGATTTGAAATCAGGAAAATGAGACTTTCTGACTCCAGGCCCAGTGCTCTATCCATTGCACCACTTACTCAATGTTTGCTAAAGAATTTTGAAAAAAAAAAGCATATTAGAGTAGGTACTTCTTCAGTGAAAACATTCCAGGGTGGTCAGTCACAGGCCAACTGACCAAATGTCCTCAGAAGTGGTTATGCTTTTCTAGTTGGAAGAATGGGAACTTCCAAGTGTCTAAAAGTTAAGAGGTAGGGTGGGAGATAGGCAGATTCTCTATTCTTAGGTATTGCCTCTCCCCTCTCTGAGCTGCCAGTAAAAAGCTTGTAGTACATTCCTAATAGCATGACCTATCATCAAATCACAGTCGTGTGCCTCTATACTATGGCATTTTGTAGCCATTTGGGTATACTGCTTGGCTGAGCTTTATTGATTTCTTATGAAAACGAGACAAAAAGTATTTTATTCATTGCTGTGCATATTTGAAGGAAAGTCAATTTATTAAACCAATTAGCCTTTGGGAAGAAGCACCTTCTTTGAGCTCCTTTAAACGAAAGTATTTCTTTTTTAAAAGTAATCTTCTATTTCTTACAGCATCATAATTGTCCCTCCTCCCCCTCCCAGAGACCTTTCCTTTATAACAAATAGTATTTTTAAAGAGAAAAAAATCAGCACAATTGACTGATAAATTGAAAGTCTGAAAACATTTGCAATGTGTAGCACCCAAGAACCTCCCTCCTCTCCAAAGGGCTGTGTTGAAGGATATGTTGAAAAGCATTTCTTATCTGAGTAACAGAAAAACCACTGAAAGTTCTGGAGAAGAAATATTGAAACATACCTCCTGCCTGATGGTAAAGAGGTAGGGAACGAGGAGGAAAATAATATTGTATTTCAATCAGAAGTGGTCACTGTATCAGATGATTTTGCTTAATTATTTTTCTTTGCCCCAAGAGAGGATTAAGTCTGCATGAGCGTTAAGTTGAAATGATTGTGATACAAAGACAAAAGGCAATAAAAATTTAAAAAAAGAGAGAGAAAAAATTCTTGAAATGACCTATTCCTTAAACAAACTCATTACCCAGTGTGTGAAATTGGTCAGTTTCCTCTGCCCCCTACCTTGCTAGTGTTTACCCTGCTGAAGTCCCCTTCCATTTGTGTTATATATAGCCTTTATGTAAATGGTTGTTTCCATGTTGTCCCTCTTCCTATTAGAATGTGAGCTCTTTGAGGGAAAGGAATATATTTTGACTTTCTTTGTTTTCTCAGAGTTTGGCATAGTGCCTGGCATGTTGTAAATGCTTAATAACTGCATTTTAACTGACTAAAACCAATGTCCAATTCAACTTCCTTGTTAGGTTTACATTTGGAGGCTCAAAATGTCAGGGATGTGGGTGGGAAGTATGCCTTATGTCTGTTGCCTAGCATCAGTGAGTCTGAGCCCATTTATCTTGGCACCTACTGCAAACTGCTAGGGAACATGCCTGGGTATAATTGTCACTGGGTGCACCTTTGTTCCACTCTGGAGTGTTTTGAATTAATGTCCCTCATAACTGAAGGCTGCCGGGACTCAGTACAGGAAACCAGTACTGTTCTGGTGACATCGTCTGTTATTTCTTATTCTCTGCCTTTTGACTATCCTGCATATACCTTCTTCCATACCTGTCTTCAATGAGATCTTTTATATAATTTCTAGAGTATCAAGCATTGTTGGCAATAGCCATAGGCTATATTTCTTTCCATTGCCCTTTGGGGTGGTTATGTATTTTAATTCTTTTCTTATAGAATCAAAATCATGGTATTCCAAGATTTGTAGCCAAATAACATCACTGGTAGAATATTAGGGTTAAAATATGCTTTTTTTAATCAACGACCTGAGTTCATGGTAGGTGCTGCATAATTTCCTAAATGTCATTCATTCTCTTCTTTTTAAGCTATGGCTGAGGCTCCTAGATTGTACACATACATATATTTGCACACACACACATGTTCATGTCTATGTATTCATTAAAATAGACTTGCAATCTCCTTTATTTGGAAGTTCCCTCCAATGATATAGATCAGTGGTTCTCAACTTTCCAAATGCCGCAACCCTTTAATACAGTTCCTCATGTTGTGGTGCCCCCCAACCATAAAATTATTTTCGTTGCTACTTTGCAACTGTAATTTTGCTACTATTATGAATCGTAATGTAAATATTTGATATGCAGGATGTATTTTCATTGTTACAAATTGAACATAACCCCCAGGTTGAGAACCACTGATATAGATCATTACCCATCCATGCTGGCCTATTGTACAGACCTCTGATCCATGTCCTCTCCCAAGTTCAATATTCTGGAGGCCTTCCTTAATTTCCTATGATATCAAAGTATACTGGCTGCCTGTCTATCATTCTCTCACTGTTTAAAGTAGAAGGGAACAAGAATTTAGTAAGCACCAACTATGTACCAGGCAGTGTCTTAAGCATTTTGCAAACACCATCTTATTCGATCCTTTCAACAAGCTTGTGAAATCAATATTTTACAGAAGCTCGGGTTAAGTGACTTGCCCATAGTCACACACCTAATAAATGTCTAAGTCCAGATGCTTTAAACTCAGGTTTTCCTGATTCTAGGGCCAGTGCTTTGTCCACTGTGCCATCTTACTGCCTCAAACCAGCTCATCTATTTCCTTGTCATGTATTTTCTGGATAGCATCTTTTACTTCTGATCTTCTTCCAACTTTCTCATTGGTTGTATTTCCCAGTCTTCCCACACCTACCAAATAACTCTCCATTGTCCTTTGTGTGATATTAATTTTTAACTTCACGTGTTGCTGCCATACAGCAACCTTGGAAGAATGTTGGTATTATAAGGATGGACCTCTGCTTCCATAGAAAGCTTGTATTCATTAAAGGAGTTTTGCAATTTCCTGGAGGCAATTCTGCCCATTCTCCTCTTTCTGTTCAGTTCTGGGCTCAAAACATTGTCTAATCAAATCTCTTTCCCAGACTTACATGCTGATTTGTATTTGGAAAGTAAACATTCTTCATCCATTTGGTATTTCCTGTGTGGATGGACAGGCCAAACTCTTGGGTGTTCATACATCTCTTCCAGAAGATTCTGCAGTGTTCCAGGGCTTGATGCTATCAAAATAATGTCATCTTCAAACAAGCATCTGGAGGATCTCACCATCTGTGGAGAAACCCTGTTTAACTTGGACTTTGTGGTGGATATTCTTTGTCACAGGGTGAAAACCTTCAGTGAGCTTACATTTCCTTTTCTGCTCTGTCTTACATTTATGATTTGGAGTGTTATGGAACCATACTATTTTTATTGTTATATTTCAGGGAATCTTGATTCTGTGGATGAGACACCATATTGAAAAAGAGGCTTTAGTGAAGTATATTACTTAAATGCTTTTGTATAAGCAGCAAACAATAAACACTATGTGATCTTATATTCTCCAAATCTTTTAGTCAGTTACACGATAATAAAGATATGGCACACTGTTGAACATTTGTTTGTGAAAGCCTGCTTATTCCCAAATGATGGATTCATCAATGATGCCTTTTATTTTTATACAAATGTCTCCATAAAATCTTCCTCTGATGCCTCGTCGTGGTGTGGAGGTTGCCTTGGATTTTTGAATAGTATTCCAGAATAATACAAGTTCTAGAGGTTTCTGCCATATTGGGAAAATCTTTGAGTGACTGGTGGCAGATTAAGTGTGCTTTCCAGGGACCAGTCTAGATAAATATCCAGAGGCCTATCACTAGTAGTCTGGCTTCTTGGTGATTAATTGTTTGGCCATGATAACCTATGGGGGGAAGAAAGATAAATATAAAATGGTCCTTAGTTTCATGTGACCCCTTTTTACTTCTTCAGTGTAAGAAAAAGGGGCAGAGGAGGTTAAGGATCACACACTTTTTAAACTGATGTGAAATAATTGTCCAATTACCTATGAGTAGACACATCATTGGAGAAGCTGAATCAAATCTGTCTTGACATTCTTGCTACAGTGGAAATCAGAAGAAGGAAGTTGCAGGCAAGTGGGTTACAGTTATTTCTTGGAATTAATTTTGTTGGATGTCTAAAACAAAATAACATTTCATGGGCTATCTCTGCAGAATTAATGATAAAATTTTTAAAAAAGCTACCCTGAAAATAATTGAAACTTGTGCATCCACATCACTTCTTTAGGATGAAGCCAAGACATTTTATGAAGGATTCACTAATACCCTCCAAGCTGGATCAATATGCCTTTGATACTTGGAGACTTCAATGAAAAAGTGAAGTTGGCAGGAAATGTATGGGAAAATATGCGTCAGGGAAAAAGAATGAGAGGCCAATGCTTTGTAAATTGTTCAGAAGAGTTATGCCCTTATATCATGAGAACATTCTTTGAGAAAAGAATTGGTAGGTACTGCACATGTTGTATTTCAAATAACGTTGCAAAAATGAAACGGTTTTGTTCCCCATGCTATGTCACTGAAGAGTCCATTTGACTTTTACATGATACGTCTTTTGACTTAAATTCACAGCACAAAAACTGAGACAATCTCACCATTGGACATTCTCATTGTTTGGCACAAATGACCTAACTTGTAAGCATGTTGACTGTAGTAGATGAGAAGAAAGTTTTGTTAAAAGAAGAAAATAATAACAATTCTACCAAAAAAACCCAAACCATAATAAGTGCAGTATAGTAAGAGTATGGGCAGTGCAATTTTCAGTGTGAGCATTTATACCTTGAAAATCAGCAAATGATACAAATCAGAGCTTGATTTATTGTTTCATTGATTGCCTAGACTTAAGAAGAGGATGGATAAAATGTTAATAATGCAGACTAAACTAAAAAATGTGCCTTTCACTCATTCTCCACAATCCCTACCCCAGTTGATTGTTAAACATTTACCAGCACACCCCTGAGTAGGGGACTTGCCTGGGAATTAGAAGGCTTTGATTCCAATCTCTGGTCACCCTCCAATGGCTGTACTGTGCTTTTTCAATGATCCTTAAAGTTCTCCACATTGAGTACAATACCTCAGATGTTAGACCATTACAGTGTGGAGCCCTTACTTCTCTTGATTTAGAAATCACAAATCTATTAGTGCAGACTAACACTGCAATACTTTTTGTTTCTTCTTTTTTTCTTAATAGTAGTTTGTGGTTAATGTGCCTCTCATGTGAACTGCTGTCAAGACGGGTCTCTCCATCCCGTAACTGTGCAATGGATTTTCTTAGCCCAAACTCAGGTCATTATAATTATTCCTCTTAAAATTTCATCACGTTAGTTTTAGCTTTGACTTTCTGTTAGATATTTTAGCATTTCAACTCATTAATCACCAGAGGCTTCTATATTTAGATTACTAGCTGTTAAATTAATGTTTGTACAGGTCTAAAAACTGTATGATTATGAGTCCCGCTTCCCCACTGTTTCTTCACTGTATTCCTGCCAAAGTAGAAAATAAGGTATATTGGGGTGGCTAGGTAGCACAGTGAATAGAGAACTGGCTCTGGAGTCAGGAGGACCTGAGTTCAAATCTTCCCTCAGACAGTTAACACTTAACTAGCTGTGTGACCTTGGGCAAGTCACTTAATTCCAATTGCCCATCCAAAAAGCAAAAAAAAAAAAAAAAAAAAAGAAAAGAAAAGAAAAAGAAAATAAGGTATATTTACATACATAAGGCTACTTTGTATTATTATTTCTGTCATTGGTCTTTATGGCCAAAGAATTCATCAGCTGGTATTCAACCTACTCTCCAAATTTAGTTAGGTTGGGTTTGGGTTGCCAGCTATTGTCCATTGATTGCTCTATATCCAAATCCAATCTGTTTTGGTATAAATTGCCAGAACTATGTTCCATTAGCATGAGTCAAAAAATCAGAGTCACCTTCAGGCCATGATAAAGTATCAGAATAGGAATTTTATGGAGGGAAAACATGGGAAACTTCATAAATTCACACACAGACCATGAACAAAGTTCCTTCTCATATTTGTTGTGTCATTCCAGTTTTAGTATATTTATTCAGGGAGGAACTTAGACAAGAATTACAGATTGGAATCAGCATATCAATGGGATCACAAATCCATTTTAAGACCATACTATAGATTTTTAGATAGGCATCAAATACCTCCTCAGTCTGTTTTACTAGATTTATTTCTTTGAAACAGTCAATTCTTCCACTTTCATATTCTAGTCATGGAGCCTATTCTGTCAATAATGTTGGGGTTTTAAACTCTGGTATACCTCTTGACTCTTCATAGCCTATCACTCATGTCTAAAATTTTCTCTTTCTTCATTTCTGGCTTCTCTTTCACTTCCTCTTTGGCTTCCTTCTTTCAGCTAATACTTCACCTTCTATAAGAAACCTTTCCCAATTCTGTCAAAGCCTGTGCCTTCCCTCTGTGATTAGCTCCAATTTATCCTGTCCATTCCTTGTTTGTGTATACTTGTGGGTTTTGTTTTTTTTTTTTTTTTTTACACATTATCTCCTCTGTTAGACACAAAGAACCTGGACTGTTTTTGCCTTTCTTATCTTTAGCACTGATGAGCACAGTGCCGGAATGATTAAATGTTTATTTACTGACTGACTCCAAGAAACATTTGTCCAGAAACTGAAGTACTGTCAGAGTTGCAGAAAATGGGTCTAAGAATTACCCTTCTTGCCTGTAACATTGCCTATAAACATTAGTTGAGCTGTCAGTCCTCAGTGGGAAAACTCTGGAAACCAGTGAGTTGATACACTTCTAGAGGAACTCAACCACATTTATACCAACATTCTAAGTGTGAATGAAACCAGAAAATAAAATAAACGTATGAAGTGGCACGGATGGTTCATAGGTTTTCCACGGAGAGAGGAGAAAGGGAGTTGGCAAAATGTGTTCAATCATATGTCCCATAGCAATAAGAAATATGATTTCACAAAACACAATTTCACAAAACACAAAACTTAATAAATGCCTTATTATTGACTGACATTTGGTTTTCTTTGTAGTAGTTATGATGAGCATAATCAAATAGAGCAAGAAGAAGATAGTTATTTTCCAAAATGTAGTTAAAAAAACCCCAAGACCAATCTCCTAAGACATTGGTGGCAAAGGTAAATTTTTGGGTTTTAAACAGTTCTACATCCCAAGTCCCTGCAATAAAAGTATATGTCATTTTTTTTTCATAAACCAGAATCCAAGTAATTGACTTAATGTTTTGGCTAATGCAATGGGCAGGCACAAAATAAGCCATTTTTTCAAAACATGACATGCTGTGCAACTGGCCTTTTGTGTCTTATCTTCTGTCCATCATAGCCGAAGATAGACTTGACTTTGAAAAGTTTCCTATTTACTGTTGTGTGAGCTGTTCAATATGTTTTTAATCTATGAAAGCAGAAGTTAAGGACACTGAGCCTCGGAGAGAGGATTCAGTTGGCTTTGTAGTTATCTGTTCAGAAATACTGATTGGGAAAGAATAGGAAATATGATATTTTAAATGAAGCACTTTCAGTATTGTCCTTCTTCTCAGATTGCCATTCAAGGTCTTCCACAAAATAGCTTCAATATTACCTCCCACTCCTTGCCTTTATCCACCCTACCAACTCCAGGCAAAGTGGCCTGTTTGCCATTCCTTCAGCATATCCCTTACTGTGTTGCATCCAGGCCTTCACTTCCATGGTTCCCCAAGTCTCAAATACTCTCTTTCCACATCTCCTGCTGTTAGAACCTTACCTACCCTTCCAAGTCAGGTTCAAATGCCATTTCCTTCAAGAAGCTCTTTTTCTCATCTGAAAGTGATTTTTTCCACCTGTGAACTCTGATAATTTCTATCTTATATGTCTCTTACATACCTATAACCTACATTTCAAGGTTTATAGAGTATTTCTCTCCCCTAAACCTGAAATACGCAGGTCAGTGAAAGTATTTTGACCCCTATTTTAAAGATGAGGAAACAAAGCTTTCTAAAGATTCAATAACTGTCCCAAAGTCTTAGAACTAGTAAATTAATTTTAACATGGGGTCTCTGTGTCCAAACTTAATATATTTCTCTCTATACCAACACTTATGACTTACTAGTTTTAGAGTAATTTCTTGTATTCTTCTAATACCCCTTCTAATACCCTAATTTCTTGTATTCTTCTAATACATTTCTTGTATTAGAGTAATTTGTGTTCATATAGACAGTATCTTCTTTGTGGGTAGAGTCTATTGTTGTGATGCCCACAGTGCTTTGCTCATGCCATAAGCATGATAGGAACTTGATAAATGCTCATCAGTAATTAATTCAGCTATATATCAGAATATATCACTTTTCCCTTTCTATACTGGTTATATGGCACTCCACAATAGAAGATGAGAAAAAGCTAGATATATAAATGGCTATAGCTCAGAAGCATGGTCTTTACATTCAGAAGAATGAATCATTTGCATTCGACAAAGTACCATTGACTGGTGTCAATCTATTAGTACATAACCACCAAGAATATTTCATACCTCTCAAGAACTTAGGTAATATGAATGCTTCCCTTCTTATTTGAATCTACATTGTGAATTTTGCAGAGGAATCCCAAATAATTTGATTTAGAGATTGAAAGGTTCTTAGAGTCCCTTCCTCTTCATTGGACAGGTGAAAGAAGCTGAGGCAGAGTTTCCCAAGGTCACGGAGGGTGGAAAGTAAAAACACTTAGAATTCACCATCAAGGGTCTGTGCTATTTCTACTAAATCAAGATGCCGGTTGTACCTTGTGTCAGGTGATAAGGAGGCTGCTATACAGGACTGTCCAAGACTTCACTTCTACTTGGCATTGTCCAGTGGAGGAGGTCTTTTGACTTTAGATGGTGAGAACTGATTCTTAGACAAATCCTAGGTTAGAGAATGTCAGTTCATTAAAGAATTCAAGGTTTAATCTATATCGCTCTAGTTGTATACTTAGGAAATAGTCTTCTGATTCTGTAATTTGTTTTTCCAAGAATGGTCCAGCAAATAGTGCCCTTTGGAGGAAGCTGCATTATACTTTGCCAGTTATACTTCTCAGCTCCCTCACCCCAACTCACACATTAATAAACTGCCATGTTTTCATCCCTTGATCCCAAGTGGCCTGACCAGGCCTGACCACTGTCATCCAACAGTCAGTCAATCTCTGTCTCTGTCTCTCTCAGTTTTGTGTCTGTCTTTGCCTCTCTGTCTCTCTGCTCTTTTTCTCTCTTTGTCTCTGTCTTTCTGTCTTACATCTCTCTCTGTCTCACTGTGCCACCTCACATCTTACATCTCTGTTAACTTTGAGACTGACAGCCCTGACTTTAGTGATGGAGATAATAAAATGCAGAAAAAGTGAATTCTTATTTTCATTTCCTTAAAATCTCTTATCTCTTTAGCTGTCTTTTGACCCACATGGGATATATTGCAAAGGAAGACAGAAGAAACTTCTCAGTCCAGGGTCCAGGAGGAAACATGAAATGGTGGGAATAATACTGGATTTGTAGCCAAGGAACCTGGTTGTGGAGTTTTGCTTTTCCTTATTTTCTGTGAGACCTTAGGTAAATCACTTAACCACTCTCAGTCTTAGTTTCTTCACCCGTAAAAGGAGAGAAATGAATAATATCTGAGGGTCCTCTCAGTTCTAAATCTATGCTCCTGTGAATGATCCTTGCAAGATACAGTGCATGAACTTGGACCACATGAATCAGTCTAGTACGCTTTGAGAGAAGTAGAGAGGAGTGTCTTGACACATGTAGATCTGAGGTTAATAGTATTTCACAAAAGAATTGTTCACAGAAGCCCCCCCCCCTTTTATTTATATTGGTAGATGTAGATTTTCAGTATTAAGAAGGTCATGTGGTATAGTGACTGTTAAAAATACTGGAATGGGAATGAGAGAGGTTCTGGGTTAGGTTAGATTATTCAAATTTCTCCCAGTTCCAAGAATCTACCATTCTTTGTGTTTTAGCTCTGACATTTAACAGTTGTATAACTTGGGGGGTAAATCACTTTGCCACTTACAAAAGTAGCAAGCCTCAGTTTGCCTTATCTGTAAAATAAACATATACTTAATTATACTACCCACATGCTAATGTTATTATGATTGATTAAAGTGGCATGATTTGTGTGTAAGTCCTTTTTAATTGTTAAGTGCCAAATAATAAATGTGGGTGTATGTAATTATTATTTTGAGGATGAAATCTATTGCACATCTCTGTACCTAGGACTCAGGCTCTCTCTTCTTTACTTGAGTAGAACAAAATCTCTAACTTAAAAAACAAAGAAACACATGTATAAAGTGCTTTGGAAGAAAAAAATGCTGGAACATGAGGATTTAAGCTATTATGTTAGCAACCTGCAAATCAGAAATAAGAAATGAATCAACTAAAAATGATATCCAGAGGGTGGATTTTTATAAAAATATAATACAAATTGATCAAAGTCTTTAATTATATAAAAACTGACTTCTTCTGATAAGCCATCGGCTGGGAAGGAGTTGGGGAACAAACAGTGTTACTGGAAGGTCATGTAATGAAGACTTTTTCAAGCAAATAGTAGTTTGCCTCATTAGAATAATATATTTGTGGCTGAAAATCCAAACTGATTTTTGAGATTAAAATTGCAAATTCAAGAGGAATTGCATATTTTAACTGTATATTGGTGGTGTGAGAGTTAATCCATCTGAAGAATTTCTGTGTTGATTTCTGACAAGGCTTATGATAAGGATCTAGTCTTAAGAGGGGAAATGGGCCAAAGTTCTAAATCCAATGGTTTATGTATTCTGTAAAAGAGTTCTGGAAATACTTATCATGAACCTGGACAGAAATCAGGAATAGCTATAAAACTGAAAAGTGAGTTGCACGTTTGGTCAATCAAAAGATTCTTGTACCTTGGGAACCCCAAATATTTAGATGTGGACTAAATTACTTATACAAGAAGTTGGGGAATGGAGAAAGCAAAGTAGTTACATTAGTAAGGTATGGATAATTTTTTTTCTTTTGCTTCATTTTAGAAATACAGTTAATGAGGACCAGATTTACTGGCTTTAGGAATTTTGGTTATATGGTGTAACTTAATGAATAAAATCAGTTTAAGTTAATTGATAATTTAGGGTTGGGACATAACATCGAAACTCTTCAAGAATAAATAACCTATAAGAGATACTGCCATTGGGCAGTCGGTTCTTGTTGTGGCTATTTTTTTGTTCAATTGCGTCTGATTCTTCATGACTGCATTTGGGATTTTCTTGGTAAAGAAACTGGGAATGCTGGAGTAGTTTACCATTTCCTTCTCCAGCTCATTTTACAGATGAGGAAACTGAGGCAAACAGGGTTTAGTGATGGACCTAGGCTCACATAGCCAGTAAATGTCTGAGCCTTGATTTTAACTCGTGAAAATGAGTCTCTCTGATTCCAAGCCCAGTGCTCTGTTTACTGCCCCTCCTAGCTGCCATTGGGCAGGGATTGAATTAAATGACCTCTAAGGTAAATTCTAACTTGAAGATTCTATGAATCTATAATTTTAGCAACTAAAATAAGGACTGATAGGTCAAGTAGTAGACAAATCTCAGAATTATTCAATGTAGGCAAAACATCAAGGTCAGAAGATGATCAGTTACCTTTGCAAAGACAACATTGTTAAACAGACCATGCCTTATTAGACATGGCAGGATCAGCTTTTGAGAGATAAGGCAAACTAGGAGAAATTAAAGTGGGAGTTTGTTCTAGACAGGATTGCTGGGGAGTGTGTGTGTGTGTGTGTGTGTGTGTGTGAGAGAGAGAGAGAGAGAGAGACAGACAGAGAGACAGAGAGAGAGACAGAGAGACAGAGAGACAGAGACAAAGAGACAGAGACAGAGAGAGAGACAGAGAGACAGAGAGACAGAGAGAAGAAATTACAGACAACTGCAAAATGATCCTCTTCTCCTTAGGGATGAAAGATATCCATGGGTATATTTGTGTTTTTAGAGGGGGAGGGCAGCGATTTTCTGGAGAATCTAAATAGGCCAATTTGTCGTCTGACATGACCTGGTGACCACAGAAATAAAATAGCAGTACTTATTACTGCAATTTCTTGCTCTCCCCAGAGTCATCTGGAATTAATGTCCCAGGAGATGGGAAATGAAAGGAAATGTGTTTTTCTTGAGATTCTAAAATTTGAATTTCCTGCTGTGCGTTCTTAGTCGTGCAGTTTTTATTGGAGTAGGGTGAACTTCTTTAAAGATCACCAATGTAACCTCAGCCTGTCTCTAGGACCCCCATGGAAGTGGTTCTCTGAAGAGAGACAGCTTCAAATGTCTCCACAGGGATGATTAAACAATTTAATAATGTCCTATTAAGCTTTCCAGTTTTTATTTAAGTGGAGGTTTTGTTGTTATAAGAAATTTTACACACCGAGTAGTTTTTTTTAACTTCGGATCTCTGATTGTAGTGGTCAGAATTCCAACTTAGGATTTTTCTGCAGAGAAAAGATCTTGAATTGCCCCCTGCTAGGGCAATGGATTGGAAGGGCATTTTTCTAGTCTATTCTTATCATATGCACTGGGATGGTACTGGGGAGGCATTAGAACTTGGGTCCCATAAGGTTTGTAAGGACACACCCATCTTCTTGCCCTGAAGGCACTAGGAAAGGAAACTAAACATTCAAAACAAGTGCCTAGTATATATTGGATGGTAAAAACCATCTGCCTAGCAGAAAGACCAAAAATAGATTATAGGCCAATTTCCATCTGGCTTGTTACTTTATTGGATTTCAAAGTTTAGGAGATGCTTCTTATTCCTACTTTTTGATAATAATTGATCATGATGATGTTTTTGGAAAGAATCACTCTATTCTGTTAGATCCAACAAACTGGCTTCTTCTTTAAGTATAAACATCTTTAGTATTCAACTGTGCAAAGGACTAGGCAGGGTAGATTAGAGGCAAAGCTCTGCTCCTATTTCTTTATGAAGTCTTCCCTGACTACTCTAGCTCACAATAATCTTTCCTTCTACTCGACTTTTTGTAACACTTGTCTAAACCACTCACATTGTACACCCCCACCCCCATACATATGCGCACAGATATTTATATACACATACGCATATACATACACACTCAATTTTCTGAGTTCTGGGGTGACACGGTATGACTACTGCATACACACATACACACATACATACAATCTACATGGTATATATGTATATTATTTTTAAATAGACAATTTGCTTTAAAAATTTTATATATATATCCATATTATATCCATAACACACATTTGTTGCATATGTATTATAAAAACACATAGATGGATTATATAATATAGTTTATATGATATATGTGCACATTATTTGAAAAAGGCAGTATATGTATATACATGTCATATTTGTGCATATATACATTTCACATATAGCATAATACGGATGGATTACATACATATGTATATACACCCCGTATATTTTTGTTGTTCATTGTGCATACAAAATATACATTGCTCTTTTTTTCAATAGGAAAATACATGTCTATACCTTTGCATTGATTAGCCCCCTGGAATGTTCTTACTTCTCACCTTCTCTTCTTTTGTCTCTCTGGCTATCTAAATCCCAGGTTTTGAAGGGGCCTTTTGAGTCTTCTCAGAGATTGCCTTCAATTATATTGTATGTATCTAGCTATTTACTCAGGTGTAGTTAGGTGACGCAGTGGATAGAGTGATGGACTTGGAGCCTGAAGAGCTCAGTTCAAATCCAGCCACAGGTATTTACTAGCTGTATGACCCTGGTCAAGTCACTTAACCCCATTTGCCTCAGTTTCCTTATTTCCTGATGAACTAGAGGAGAAAATGACAAACCACTCCAGTATCTTTGCCAAGAAAATCCCAAATGGAATCATGAAGAGTTGGATACAAGTGAGGGGAGTCAACAAGTTCTTTACCCGTTCTATCCCCATTAGATTACGAATAGCTCCTTGAAGACAGGGACAGTTTTTGTCTTTCTTTGTATTTCTAACCCCCAGCACAGTACCTGGCACAAAGTAAGTGATTAAAATGCTTTATGTCTGTTATAGCATCATAAATATAGAGCCTGAAAAGACTATCCTAGCCTAGGAGTGGGGAACCTGCATCCTTGAGGCCACATGTGACCTTCTAGGTGCTTGGGTGCGGCCTTTTGACTAAATCTAAGCTTTACAGAACAAATCTTTTCATTAAGGTGACTTGAAGGGCAGGTAGAGAGTAAGTCAGAAAGCCAGGATTCAAACTTCGGTGACTTTGACTCCAAATCCACATCACCTGATCTTTGTTTCTCCAAATCTAGATTGTAGAATCTAAAAAAAGGGGACCGAAAGCATCCAAGATGGTCTTTCTCTCTTTCAGCATCTTCCACAGTGCTTGACACATAGTACATCTCTCCTCTCCTTCATAGCCAAACTCCTAGAAAAAGCTGTCTGTCCTTGTTTTTCAATCTGGTTTCTGAACTCATGATTGAACTGAAACTCTTCTCTATAATGTTACCAATGCCCAATCTGATGGTCTTCCTTCAGTCCTCATCCTTAGGCTCTGTTCTGCATTGGACTCTGTTGGCCATCCTTTCCTGCTTTATACTTTCTCCTAAGATTTTGTGATACTATACTTTCCTTTTTCTCCCCCAACTTGTCTACTGGCTCCTTCTCAGTCTCTTTTGTTGGCCAATTACCCGAATCACAACCCCTAAATGTGAGTTTTCCCAAAGCTCTGTCCTAGCCCCTCTACCCTTCCCTTTCTGTTATCATTCTTGGTAACTTCAAAAGCTTCCAAGGTTTCAATTTTTTATCTCTATTCTTCTGACTGTCATGTATATACCTGGGTCCAATCTCTTTCTTTTAAAGACCTTCAGAACCTGTCTCAATTCATCTTTCTATTCCTGTTGGAAAGTACTTCTTCTTCACTCTTTAATACAGCCAAAGTGGCCTTTGCCATGTTGCTTGTTAATGACACATTGCCTCCCATCTCCAGGCTTTGTACTGGATCCCTCATGCCTGAAATACACTTCCTCCTCACTCCCCCCTCATGAAATCCCTCTTTTCTTTCCAGAAAGAAAGCTCAAGATCCATTTTCTATGTGAAGCCTTTCCTGATTTTCTTGGCTGTTCCTTCCCTCTTTCTCAAACTACCTCGTATGTAACTACTTTGGTTTTTATCTGCATTTACTCTCTTTATAGAGAATAAGTGTATGTTCAAATTATGCTCGTTGTTCAGACATTTCACTCAAAGATACTGGAGTGATTTGCCATTTCCTTCTCAGAGTTAAGTGACTTTCTCAGGGTCACATAGCTAGTAAGTGTCTGAGGCCAGGTATTAATTCATAAAGATGAATCTTTCTGACTTTAGAACTGGCACTCTGTCTGCTGTACCCATTAGCATGTAATTTTACCTGGGAGTATTTTGTATCTGTATCTCCCATGCCTGGCCTAGAGTAGATGCTTAGTAAATGCTTTTTGATTATGAATTTCCAAAAGATACTTGAGATTTAGAGGATTGTCATTTTTCACAACCACTGCAATTACCCCTGCCCTTTTATGGACTTTTCCATGTTTCTGTTAAAGAATGGATGACTACTTTCATATATAACTTTGGATCAATGATGGAAGGAACCTTAGAATTCATCGACTCAAGGGATTTCAAGTCCTTGTCCTTCATATTGATTTTGTGAACATGTAATTAGATTAATAAGCCTTTCATAGTGAAACAAAGTTTTAGAAAGAAATTATTAGCACTATCAACCTAAAGCAAATAGACAATTTGATGTTGAGACTAATGACCTAGTATTTCAAAATTCTTTTTTAACAAATGAGAATAGTGAGACCCAGAGAAGAGCATGACTTGTCAGTATCAATTAGGACTAGAAATTACGTTTCTTGACATTTACTTCACAGTTTTTTATGTACACTAGGTCAGTATTCTTTCCATTACTCCCAATGGTCTTGCAGATGACTGTTTCCAAGGCTTAGTATGCATGAGTACTTGGAAAGCTTTGGATCATCCAAAATCATAGGATTCAAAGTCAGAGGATTAGTTTGGGGCTGTAGAGTTTGAGACCAACTGGTCCAACTTTTATTTTACAGATAAGGAGAGAAGGGATGTATATTGCCCGAAGGATACATAGGGAGTAATTAGCAGAGCTGGTATTTTAAACCCATGTATTCTGAGTCCAAATCCAGGGCTCTTTAAATGGATAATTGAAATGCATACCACCTCATTTTAGCCAATCTTCCCATCCATCTCTTTCTAAGTAAGAGATCTAACTCATCTCAGCTCCCTTTCTAAAGACTTTCATGATTCTAAGATATACCAAATGTGAGCAGAAGTTCACCAGCTACTTTTGTCTTGAATCCACTAGACTGCCTTTTTTTTTTTGGTTTGGAAAAAAATTCTGATGAGTCTAGAGAGGTATCTAGACCAATTGTTCTTTATTCTTTGTTTCTTAGGCTACTTTCAGAGGAAGAATAGGGAATGGAGACCCAATGTATCAACTACCCCGCCCACTTCTGTTTCTCAACACACACACACACACACACATTTCTGGAATTTATGGGACAGATGGTGCAGCTTTTGATGAGACACCAATGAGATAATGTCTGGTTCATATTAAATATCACATGCCAATTATGAATACATAGAAGAAATGCAAGTATATTATTTATAATAATAAGCATTAATAATCTTAGACTGTTGACCACCTGTAGCATCCTCCCAGCTCTCCAGTGTCTCCTGACTACACTAGATAAGTTCTTTAGTAACTTGATGGGAGGATGCAGTCTAGGCAGTGTGGCACAAGTGAGAGCACTGGGAGTCAGGTGACTTAGATTTTTGGTTTGATTCTGATACTAACTTGCTAGTTGACAATCTACTTGACTTCTCTGGACTTCAGTTTTATTATCTTTAAAGGGAGGGGTCTAGAGCAATTATTCTCTAAAGGCCCTTCCAATTAAAAAAAAAAGATTTTGTGGCAGCTCAAATCATGAAGAAAAATAAGGAAGCTCTATGGAATGACTATCACATATTTATCATGTGCATAATTAAAGCTGACTTACTTTCATATGTAAATGACTCTTTGGGGTGGAGTGTGGAACCCTGTGCATGAAATGCTGGAGTCTAATCAGAAACACAAATTCTCCTCTCTTTCAGAGCTTGAATCAAGGCTTGCTTGCTTTGGGAATCTTCATTGCCTAAGTTAGTGCTTATTTTGATGTCCAACCTTCAATGTCTGTAGCTGGTGATTAATTTATCTATCTCATCTTGTGTGTGTAATATCCTTGAAAAAATCCAAGGGAGAGACAAGATGGCTTCTAACAATATAGTTGTAAGCAGCCCTACCCTGAAATCTTTCTTTTGAAATTCTTTCAAAATCTCTGAGTTAGATGGGACCTTAAAGGTTGTTGAGTCCAAAGCAGACCTGAATTAGAAGTTGTATCAATGCTAGCACCTGCAAATGATCATCCAATATCCACTCAAAACCACATCAGAGAAGAACTTCCTCCTTCTGATGAAGCTCATTTAAGTTTTAGACATCTTTGATTGCTTAGGTACTTGTTTTTGTTGTAATGAACTTAAATCTGCCACCCTGAAACTTCTGTCCATTGGTCCCATTATGGTTCGAAGAGGCCAAATAGAGCAACTGTTCTTCCTATTGAGAACCCTTCTAATACTGGGAGAAAATAATCATTTCCTCCCTTTCTCTTTTTTAGACTAAACTGATCAAATATTGTGGGATGGGATACCGTGTTGAGTTGAAATTTTGGGCTAGTGGAAAATTCTTTCTACTTTTGATTTTTTTATGAGAACTAAAAAATTTGAACCCTTTAATAAGTAGATGATATAAAAATGAATCTTTGGTAATTCATCATCTTGTTGGATATCATGGTGACTGTTCTGATTACCAGTGTTTCATGTCTAGGTCATTATTATGAGCTGAACAAAGTGTAGAATATAACTCGGGAGTTGCTCTTTCCTTCATTCCTTCCTTCCCAAATCACATGCAACTAAATCTTTGATGAATGTATTTGAAGAATTTCAGTAAACTAAGGGTTTTGGTTAATTGGGTCAAGTGTACAATTTTTATTGCATAGATCATAGAATCTTACAGCTGGTAAGGAGCTCTGAGTTCAGCTTGTCTAACCATGAAATTTTAGAAAGAGGAAAACTGGTAAAGTGACTTACCAACCATCACAAAAAAAGAAGATTTATAGCTGTCTCTTTTTTTTAATTTAGTTTTTATTTGTTTTCTTGTTTACATTATTCATTTTCATTACATTTTTTGAATTACACATTTTCTCCCCATCTTGCTCCTGCCCCAACCCCATAACAGCAATCCCAC
>CM053601.1:126775420-126796733 GCA_028646575.1 Pseudocheirus occidentalis | reverse complement strand
AAAAGGATTCTAGAGTTTTACTGGTGTTTTTATTTTGCTTCCTCTTCCTCATGTTGGCCAACCAATTAACTGGTTGGTTTTTTTTTTTTTGGTCTGTGAAACTCTGCTCCCAAGGGGGGAAGCTCTGTTCCAAATCGCTGGGGTTTTCCCAGCTGCCGGAGCTATTAGGGGGGTGTTTCAAGACCCCCCAGCTTTGGCTTGCTGAAAGTGCACCCCAGGACCACCACCCAAGACCACAATCTGGATCCAGGCCACTCAACACAAGAGCACTTGGCCCTGATCAATCGATTCAGCCCCCCCTGCGGAGTCCCCTGGCCAGGGGCTCTGAAGCAGTCCGGTGGGGGACCCCCTGCTTCCAGTAGTTTCCTTCCCCCACTGCTTCCTTGCCCTGGGGGCAGATTGGCCGAACTGCTTAACCAACCCCAAATTAAATTTCAAAGTTTCACTTTCACTAACTGGTCTCTGAGGATTTGAAGATTCCCTTAGGCAGGTGCTTTAGATTTTCTTTGAAGTAGAGACTTGGGAGGCTCACTCCTCCAGGCTGCCCTGGGGCCTAGCATGGCAGTTGCGCTTTTGGGCTGGCCAGGTCTCTGCTCCGCTGCTGTGAGAGCTGCCCGTCTCCCATCCCGTTCCTCATGCCTTGGCAGATGTGGAGGTGCTGGAGGCTGTAGATCTCTCCTGCAGACTCGCTCAGGTGCCCGCTCCACTCAGCTCAGCCAGGCTACTTCCCACCACCAGGGCCTGGCCTCGGTCTTGGCGTCAGGCTCTTCCAGCCTCCATTTCTGGCTGCCGTGATGAGCCCCTGCTGCTGAGCTGCCTTCAGCGAGAGATGTGTTCTCTGTATTTTTGTGTGAGTCTGAAAGTCCTAGGCTTTATCTGGGCTCATATTTTATGGGTGTTTAGGGTGGCAGTGTGGGAGCTGCGGGACCTTACTGCTTCTATGCCGCCATCTTGGTAGTGGTTCTTGTTCCATAGTTCACATTCTAATAGTTGAACCTTTAAAAAACAATCCTTGCAATTTTTACAAAAAGTTTTATATGTGTCCCATCCCCTTCCCTACTCTAATATAATAATAATAATAATAATAATGATAATTATTATTATTATTATATATCTATTTTTAGTGCTTTAAGGTCTGTAAATAACTTTACAAGTATTATATTATTTTAACCTCGCGATAATCTTGGGAGATGGATGCTATTATTATTTCCACTTTATAGATAAGAAAACTGAGGCAGACAGAGATTAAGTGACTTTCCCAGGGTAGAGTCTGAAATCATTTTAACTCAGATTTTTTTTGATTCCAGGCCCAGTGCTCTAACCATTGTGCAATCCAGTTGCATGCTTTATCACTCCAAGCCAGGAGTTCTTAACTTTGTGTGTGTGTGTGTGTGTGTGTGATCGATCTCTTTGGCCCTCTGATAAAGCCTATAGATCCTCTCTCAGAATTATGTTTTTAAACGCATAAAATAAAACACATAGGATTGCAAGGGGAACAAATGATATTGAAATAGGAATTTAAAAAATTACAGGTCCCATTTTGAGAACATCTTCTCTAAGGTAATATAGCTGGTTCTTAAAATATCCTTGAACCGGGTATGTTACTTTCCCTGAGATAGCTGTTGTCTCCTAGGGTTATGGATTATAAGTCATTCTTGGACTGTTGTAAGAACCCACTGATAATGGATTTTCCCTACATATAGCAGCCACTTGAGGCTACAGAGGGTCTTAAATATGGATCTAAACTGAGTTATCTTAAATGCCAATGATGGGTTCAGAAACATTGTTGACAAAATCAGTCCCATGGACTCTGGCCAATTAGTATTCCTTGATCTTTAAGAATGATGCTAAAGCATGAAGATACTGAAGTTCTATGTAAAAAAAAGAAAAGAAAAAAGGAATTAATTTCATTGCTCCTCAAGACTTATCCTATGACCCTTATGTGGGTGCTAGAGCTGGCATTGAACTGTTGAAGGCCGGTGGAGGACTAGGGCTCCATGGGCTGGAAGAACCATGTCCTTCATCTGGAAGCATCCAAAGGGCTTTATTTTGCTGTCTTTCCATATGAACTTATTATTCATCTGAGATCCAGCTTGCTCTAATTTACTCCACTGGAAAGATCAAGGAATGTTAATTTGTTTCCCTTGTAATCTTATGTGTTTTATTTTATGCATTCAAAAACATAATTCTGAGAAAGAATTCATTGATTTTATCAGAGGGCCAAAGAGATCCATGACACATAAGCAATAGCTATTATATAGCTATTTTTTTTTTTAGCACTTTAAGATTTGTAAAGAACTTTAGAAACATTGCCTTATTTTAGCCTCACAACAATCCTGGGGGATAGGTGCTATTATTATCTCCTTTTTTACATATAAGGAAACTGAGGCAGACAGAGGTTAGGTGACTTTCTTAGGGTAGAGTCTGAGGTCACATTTTATTTTTTATTTTTTTTGTGCTCTTTTTTTGGAGGGCAGTTGGGGTTAAGTGACTTGCCCAAGGTCACATGGCGAGTTTTTGTCTTAAGTGTCTGAGGCCAGATTTGAACTCAGGTCCTCCTGGCTCCAGGGCTGGTGCTCTATTCACTGCGTCACCTAGCCGCCCTGAGGTCACATTTTAACTTAGATTTTCTTGACTCCACGCCCAGTGCTCTATCCACTGGAAAATATATTCAAAAGACATCAACAAGGAACTGTGTATCTATGAAAGACAAGGTGAACTGGTCAGGTGGCAAGAATAAGCGATGGATGGTGAGGGCAGAGGGCTCCAGTGATATTCTTATAATATTTGGAGAAATGCAGGAGGGCTCCATCATACTGGGTGGACCCCCTGTGCAAACTTTTAGGAGGACATGGGCAAGAGTCATGTAGATATGCAGATATGAATATGTGGGATCCTTAATGTTGGAGGGATGATTAATGAAATTATAGATCTGAGTAGTTGGGTATATGCTAGTGGTGTGCAGCCAACATTTGCTGTGCAACTATACATTTAGAGAATATTTGCTGTTAATGTGGGGGAATGACTGGAAGAGCCTGACACATTCCCAACACTTGGAGCCCATTCTACCAACTTAGGTGATTGACTACTCATTAGATAATAGGATTGTAGATTTAAAGCTAGAAGAGATTTTATAGT
Organism: Pseudocheirus occidentalis; assembly: GCA_028646575.1. Taxonomy (NCBI): domain Eukaryota; kingdom Metazoa; phylum Chordata; class Mammalia; order Diprotodontia; family Pseudocheiridae; genus Pseudocheirus; species Pseudocheirus occidentalis. Next base: position 126,793,595 of record CM053601.1, on the reverse strand, counting down.
CAGGTAGCCCAACTTCTTCATCCTACAGATGGTAAAACTGAGGCTCAGTTATATGGTATATTCAAGGTCATACACTAAATTGAGGAAAATTATAGCAACTCATATTGAGTTTCTGTAAATAAATGCTTGTAATTTATTTGGAAAAAAAATGCTTGTCTTACATTTTGCATTGACTGTTATACAGCTTTATGGCTACTCCTTGCATCATCTCTGTTGGATATCTTTGCAGGCATCTTATGCCTGTTTTTCTCTTTCTCCTAGTCTATACACCCTAGACATTTGCCATAATGTCATATGCTTTAGGGGAGAATGTTTTAAGGCAGCGGTTCTCAATCTGTGGGTTGCAACCCTTTGGAAGTCTCATAAGACCATCAGAAAACACATATTTCCAATGGTCTTAGTAACTGAGACACCGCTCCTCTATCTGTCTCCAGGTGAGTCTGCCCACATGCAGATACACCCACATACGAGTATTAAAGGATCGCAGCATTAGGAAGGTTGAGAACCACTGCTATAAGGCAAGGCTATCTATCTTAAACCTGACAGGACTAGAAGAGTTCAGTGGAAGAAATCTCAAGGACCATGCTATAAGGAAGCTCTTATATAAACATGTTTCAGGAGAACCCTATGCTATTCTCAGTTCACTGTTTTTGAACTGTACTAAGTACTTACTCTTTCTCTCAGACTTGCTTTCCATTGTTCTTATGATTATCTAAAACATCGTTGGAAAATTTCCACTCTGTATCTTTCCATGATAATTGGTATATGTCTTTTTATTTGTAGCAGTAGCAGTTACTAATCAGTAAATCAATAACAGCTGATGTGAACATGTAGCGTATGTGTGATGTTTTTCTTTGTTGTCATATAGCTTATGTATATCCACCTTTGTCTATTTGGATGTGGTTTGCAAGAATAGATATTTCTAGTGTCCTCCACCCACCCTTCTCCAAGGGAGACTTTGATTCCTCCCAGGAGGGGAAATATGAGCTTGGTGCCAGAAGTTCTTCTCAGAAAGACGGTGTACTAGGCTAGAATTATATGTATCTATCCATCCCCCTTATGATTATTAGTATATTAGTATAGGGGAAATAATTTTTAGGTTCAAGCTGAGCTCCTGTTTTTTTCTTTTAATGGGGAAGGAATGCTTCAAAGCATTTATCCCACACTTGTCCACCTTCCCACCAAATGCCAGTGCCACAAAGAATAGAAATAGTGAATAGCAAATTTATCCATTTATTCAAACCACTAGCAAAAACAAATCAGAGAAGGCATACAGATGAGAATATACCAGACAATACATGGAGTGAATGAGCTTTCTCATTGGGAGTGAGTTATGTCACACATATACATACAGGGAGAGAGAGAAAGAGAGATAAAGAGAGAGAGAGGGAAAAAGAGAAAGAGAGAAAGAGAAAGAGAGAGAGAGAGAGAGAGAGAGAGATACACAGACACAGAGACAGAGAAAGACAGAGACAGAGACAGAGAGAGAGAGAAACAGAGAGAGACAGACACAAACACAGAGACAGAGAGAGAAATATCTCCCAACTAGATCCCCTACATGCTAGTTTTATCCCAGAGTTTCTTTATCCCTTTAGGAATATCTCACTGAAAAGTCTGGAATGTGTGTCTTCTTTCTCCAAGTTGGAAGCCAGAAGGTGAAAATGTCTTCTCTCATAAGCTCTTTACAACTTTTCCCCTCGTACAGTTACATGGCATTGAATAATCAATTTCTGCCAATGAGGAGAGTCTTATACAGATGATCTTTACACTGTGGGTTACAAGTATGGTGTTTTACCTATTTAAAAAAATCATCTTCACCTGTTTAAGTAATGCGAAAATTATAATCTTCCATATTAGATATGAAGAAATTGAGGCTAAGAAATGCGATTTGCCTATAGCTTGTGAGTATCCAAGGCAAGTCTTAAATCAAGTATCTATAAACCCCATACTCTTTCAACCTAAAACTATTTTATTTCCTTATTTACAGTATAAAGAGAATTGCACTTGAAATCTTATGAGTAGCCTGGTTTTCACCCTTTCTAAAAGTACCACTCTGAGCAAAGGTACTATTAATGGGGGTAATGACACTTACATTGCATACTTTTTAGGGTTTCTGTGAGTTCTGGAAAATATAATACACTCTGTAAATGTGAATTTTCTTGGTCAGTCATTTCAGTTGTGTCCAACTCTTCATGACCCCATTTGGATTTTCTTGGCAAAGATACTGAAGTGGTTTGCCATTTCGTTCATCAGCTCATTTTATAGATGAAGAAGAAACTGAGTTAAATAGGGTTGTGACTTGCCCAGGATCACACAGCTAGTAAGTGTCTGAGGTTAGATTTGAACTCAGGCAGCTTAGTCTTCCTGACTCCAGGCCTGGCTCTCTATCTACTGTGCTACTTAACTGCCCTAAATGTGAATGACAAAGTATGAGAATGGATGCAGATTCCTCCCAACTGGTCCCCCTGCATGTCAGCTTCATGTAGAGTCTCTTTTTCCCTTTAGGGACCTCTCCCTGAAAAGAGTCTGGAACTAAATGTACAAAGTACAAAACAGAACAATCAAAATAAATTATAATGGCGTACACATCAAAGGCTGGCTAACAAAGCGATTCTCATTTGGGTGGGAGAGACTTCAGTTCTTCTTTTCTACTTTTATTGAACATTCCCATTATTCTGAGAATAATGCAGCATTTATGGTTAATTGGACTACCCTATGTCTGGTGAAGGGAGATGCCTTAAAAATAAAGACAAAGACAGTTCCTGTCCTCAAGGAATTTACTACCTAATAGGGAAAGACAGCACAAAATAAGGCACAAAAGGAGTAGAGGGCAAGGTAGTGGAGTTCTCGAGTTTGGCCTGAAGAGGAAAGTGAAGGGGCTGACTTGGGCACTCTCCTTAAATGGAGGTTTTGGGAGGAGGCATCCAATCAGAGGGTGAGGCCATAGGAATGGAGGATACTTTAGATGCATGCATTGTAGGTCTGGAAGAATGCTTCAGGTTGAAGATGGGAAAACTGGAGCTGGGGGAGGTTAAATGACTTGCCCATGTTCACACAAGTAGTAAGCTTCTGAGGCAGAATTCAAACTCAGATTTTCCTTATCATAAGTCCATTCTATCCACTGTGCCACCTAAATGTCTCAGAGTACTATGTGAACGCACAGGCGGATGCCAAGAAGTGCTAATGGTGGAATGGGGTTGGGGTGGGGCAGGGACATAGAAGACAAATGTTGCCAACTTCTTTATTCTTTCTATAGCCAGCTTTGCATTTAGCATGGGCTCTAATCAGAGTCAAGATCTGAGGCTGGGGAAGATCAGTGTTCTTCCTAGCACAAAAATCTACTTCTTCCAGGAGAAAAAATGTGTCTATTTCTGTTCTTGGTTTATTGTTTTTTGTTTGTTTTTTATTTCACATCATCCTCTTTGTGCTTACTTTTGCTTGTTGCCATGACAGCTGTTGCCACAGACCTACTCTGCTCACCCTTGATCATCTATTAACCCTCTAACGTTTTCTGGAGGTTTACACCCTTGATCACTGGTTATACAGCCAATTAGTTCATGGATGGAAGGTATCTTTGCCTTGTCTGTGCTGTGAACTGGTCTGCTGTGTCCTGCCCTCCCCAACTTCTCACTATTTGTGTGGTTTCCTGTCAGGAGCAGAGGTCAATTAACTTAGAGAGATGTTAACTTGGCAAACACAACCATATTGGTTTCTTTCAATCTGACTGATTTTGTGACGAATAACTCAGTTGGAAGTAATTTTGAAGGCTTTTACATTGAAGACCAGGAGGCCTTGGAGGGTGTAAAGGCCAGATGTCATTTTATAGTTTTATCACCTTGCTGAGGTATTGAGGGCAGAGTCTAGATTTGCATTAATAATAGATTTAACTCTTGGCTCTTCTTGCTTATTAGTTGGGTGATCATGAGTAAGTCGCTTTACTTCTCAGAACCTTGCTCCCTTGTATTTAAAATGGGAATAATAAGAATGTCTCAGATTGCTGGAAGGATAAAACAAGATGATGAAAGGCAGCATTTTGATTTTCCAGTTTACTCCACTATCTATTTGCAGCTCTGGTTGATTTCAGCCCCACCAAACAACATGCCCCTTCACCGGATAGTTCCTGGTGTCTCTCCTGCCCCCAATCTTTCCAGCTTCCTTTTGTGTGTTGTCTTTCTCCATCAGATTGTAATCTCCTTGAGGGCAAGGACTATCTTTTTCTTATTTGTGTCCCCAATGCACAGCACGATGTCTGGTACATAATCATTGTTATTATTAATGTTTTTTGAACCAAAAAGTGCTAGATAAAGATGGGCAATTATTAGCATTTTGTTTTGTTTTTGGTGGAGGGGGGTTTGGATTTTTGTTTTCATTGGTGTTAGGTCCTAGACATGAAGATCCTCTCTAGTAATGTAGCTCTGTAACTTGGCTATTTGATTAGAGATTTTCCTGGAACACCAGGTAATTAAAAGACTTTCTTGTAGTCTATTAACTACTTGGGGTCAGAGGCAGGACTTGAACCTAGATCTTACATTGACTCCTCCAAGTTGGGTCTTTTGCCACGATTTTTGACAGAAAGGTAGCACGGAGCAGTGGACGAAGACCAACATGTGTGAACCCATTGAAAGAACTGGGTCCAAGTCCTAACCTAAGTCTGTGGGCAATTCAGCTAACCTTTCAGTGTCCCCTGGTGACTCATTCAGATTTTAAGTTACAGATAAATTGCCAATTTTCGTCAATAAGGGAGTTTGCACACAGGGAGTTCTCTAATGCTTATGAAATCCTAGATTTGGGTGATGTGGACAAATATCCAAACTGAAATACCATAGATCATGGACAAATAGGTGAAAATCTCTGACAGACTTCACCAGACTTAAAAAGCTTTTTTCTACTTCTAGACTGTTTCTGCCATTTAAAGGCCAGTCTTACACGGCTCAAATCCAGAAAAACTGACCATGAGGTAATGAATATTTTGAGTTACTGAAACTCACAAAGACTGTTATAATATGAAGACTATTGGTGACCTGTATCCCAGGAGGGAGTCCCTTTGCCAATGAAATTATACAGATCTTGAAGTGTTAAAGTGTCATCTTAAAATAAATTCAAAGCAATTTCTTGTCTAATGACAGAGTGGCATTAAAAACTCAGATTCCTCTCCATTATCATATCAGCCCTGTTTTCCATAATCTTCTAATTCATCAACTCCTCTGTCTCCAACTCATCATCGATGTAACACTTATTAAGTACCTGCTTTGCTTAGGGAACTGTATTAGGAATAGCAATGCAAAGAGAGATTAGATATGGTCCCTGTCCTTTATGGGATTACTGTCCAGCTGTGAAGATAGGATGTATGCAGAAAGAGGTTAAAAATAATACAGAGCAGTATCCACACACCATGGTGCCTAGACTCTGGTCTTTCATCCCTTTTCTGCTTCCTCACCTTCAAAGTGAAACTTGACCAGCCCTTTTAGGATTCTGGGCTCTGAGAGGTCAGTTTTCAGCATACAATACTGGCTCTTCTGCCCTCTTTTCTAGCTCCTCTTTATGTGTTGTCTTCCCCCATTAGAATGTAAGCTCTTTGAGGATAGGAACTGTATTTGTTTTCCATGTTTAGCACAGTGTCTAGCACATAGTAAATACTTGGTAAATTTTCTATATGTCTATAGATGGTTGGAATATGTATTTATGTGTATATCTCTCTCTTTATATCTATCTATTTGCTATTTATCTATCCATTTTAGTGTCAAAAACATCCTACAGAAAATAAATCTTATAGCGGTTCAGGAAAGAGATTGATTATTTAAGCTGGGGGTAATTGAGGAAAACCTCATGGATTGGGGGGAATTTCAATGAAATTTCAGCTGGGTCTTAGTAAAAGGTGAGGAACTGGATAAACCAAAAGGAAAGAAATAATTTCACATAGAAAGAAATAAATTCACATAGTATGGTATGAAAGCAAATAAAACTCTGATTTTACTGGCACAGAGGGTTTATCTCACTACAGGTATTCAGAAAGGATTTAAGCACTTATTTTTAGAGACTCATAGACTCTCAGAGTTGGAAGAAACCTTAGAGATTATCTAGTAGAACCTAGACCTGAGTAGGAATCTCCTATAAATTATCCTTATCAAGGAGTTACCTACCTTCTACTTGAGAACCTCTAGTGATGAGAACATACCACCTTCCTTAGCCTTCTCCATTTTTGAATGGCTGTAATTGTTGAAAATTTTTCCCTCCTATCATGATAACTACCCTCTCTTTCTATTTCTAGCCAATTGTTCCTGTCCCTGTGTTGTGGGCTAAGGAAGTCCAGTCCTTCTTCGGTATAACAACCCTTAAAATTCTTGAGGCTAACTATTTTTTCCCCATCCCTACTCTTCCTATTCCCAAATCATCTCTTCTCCAGACCAAACACCCCCAGGCCAGGTCATTCAGGTGATCCTCTTATGACATGGATTCAAAGTCTCTCACTATCCAGTCACCATTGTAAAGTCTGTGCCCTCTACAAAGAGCACCCTGTATTCTTACTATGCATTGTGAGTCTTTTTTTTTCCCAGAGGAAGGAAGATGGGTCTGTGTTGATGCCCTGAGACTCTTGTGTCTAATGTCACTCATTTGTGAGACAGAAGATTGGTACTTTGATAAACCCACTGTATGGGCAGCTAGGTGGCACAGTGGATAGAGAGCCAATGTAAGTCAGGAGGACCTGAATTCAAATTTAACCTCAGACATTTACTATGTGATCCTGAACAAATCACCTAACACTGTTTGCCTCAGTTTCCTCATCTGTAAAGTGAGCTGGAGAAGGAAGGACAAACTACTCTAGTATCTTTGCCTAGAAAACCCCAAATGGGGTCATGAGGAGTCAGACACAACTGGGGGGACTGAACAATGAAAAACCCATTGTTGCCGTAGCTTAGGTAAGAATTAAACTTAAGACTTGCACCTAAGACAAGCATAATAGTCATTGTTTAACTTACTAAGCTGATAACAATAACGCTAGCTAACATTTCTATATATTTCTATGTACATTTCTGTAAGGTTTACAGAGTACGTTCCTCATTGTTCTTGTCTGGACTTGACTCAGGCTACTATGGAAATTTAAGCTCAGCATTGAAATGAAATGAGACACTTGTAAACCATTTAACATCTAACAAAGAAAGCATCACCAACAATCTCGTCTGAGATACTTAGCAGTTGTGTGGCCTAGGGAAGTCACTTAACCTCTTCCTCTCAGTCTCATTTTCTTCTGTAACATAAAATTAGCACTTACCTTATAGAGTTGTAGTGATCAAATGAATTAACATACATGTAAAGTTCTTTGCAAACCTTAAAGCACAATATAAATGCTAACGATTATTGTGATGACTGTTACCACCACTACCACTAATAACATGGAAAAGGTACTCAGTAACTTTGCCATTAACATCTTTGTCATTGTCAGATGGTTCAGTGTCACAACTGAAATGATTTTATCAGTGGAAAAGACACTAAAGACATTAAGAGTTGCTTTTTTGCTACACCCTAAGTAAGGACCATAGGATTTTCTGTCTGACCTGTGGAAAGGAAAACCTTCCATGTGTTCTGTCTCATTAGAATGTGAGCTCCTATGCCCAAAGGGCTATTAAATCATGCATACCCTTTGACCTAGAAATACCACTTCTAGGTCCATATACCAGAGATATAAGAAACAAAAAGGAAAAAGAACTTTTATGTCCAAAAATAGGTATAGCAGCTCTTTTAGTGGTGACAAAGAATTGGAAATTCAAGGGATGCCCATCAGTTCGAGAATGGTTGACCAAGTTGTGGTATATGATTGTCGTGGAATACTAATATGCTATAAGAAAATATGAGCATGATGCTTTTGGAAAAAACCTGGAAAGACTTACATGAATTAATGCAAAGAGGATCTGGGAGGAGCTCACTAATGTCTACTTTCTTCCATCTCCAGCCAGAGGGACTGTAGGGGTACGGGTATAGAGGAGGTGGGAGTTTCAAACTTAATATCATCCTGCAAGAAGAAGAGTTTCTGGAGGCATGTTGGAGAGTACTCAGGTGGGAAATAATAACATTTTTGTGTCTGAATGTTTGTGATGTTCTATCAGTCACTTCATCTTAGTTTCGGGTCTGCCTGTGTACGTGTATGTGGGTATGCGTGCGTATGTATGTAATGGGAATGGAACAGGGGTTCAGTTTCCTCACCTACAAATTGAGGGGATTCGACTAGATGGCCTCTAAGGCTCTTTTCATTTAAAAAATCTCAGTTGGACAACAGTGAAAGACTCCTTAATTAGTACATCACTTTCACACTTGAATCAATGGGAAGAACATTAGATTTGGAGTCTGGAGACCTGGGTATAGATCCTGACTCTGGTTCTAACTTACTTGGTAGCCTTGGGTTAGTTATTTGCAGTCTCAGAATCTCTGCTTTCTCCCTTATAAAGTAGGAGTGGCTAGTACCTGCCTAATTTACCTTACTGAGTTGTTAAACAAGGTGCATAAAATAGGAGAGGCACCTAGATGGTCGTGTGAAACGGGACCTGAGTTCTTACTAGCTGAATAACTCTGGACAAGTCACTTAATTTCTCCTAGCCTCAGTTTCTTCATCTGTAAAATGGGAACAATAACATCGTTAATGTCAGAGGGATGTTATGAGGATCAAAGGATAAAATGTATAAGGTGTCCCCAAAGTCTTAAAGTTTAAAGTTGTCCTAAGACTTCCAGGACTTCCTGTATGTAAAGAGCCCGGCAAACCTATAAGAGCTATATAAATTTTTATCTAGTATAATTAATAGAAAACCATTCAATACAGACATAACCTAGCACACACTGGGCTTGTTTTGATCTTGGATCTTTGTGGTATTGGATCACTCCATCATTCTTTCCTACCTGAAAGCAACAAGGCATATGGATCACTGCATACAGCAATCACTTATGTTAAGCTCCATGCAAGTGACCACATTATTAAAATTCTCCACATTCGCCCTCCCCCCTCTAAAAAAAGGGCTTTTGCTCTCTTGATTTAGCATACGCTTTTGTGGTTGCTAGAGATTCAGCTTATTGCTGCACTCAATTTGCCCTCACCCTGTTATTTATATCCTGCAGATTATAGTACATGTTAATTATTATGCTTCAGGTTAGAGCACCATGTAAAATACAATGTGATTATTGTTCATCGGTATTTTTTCCTTAATGCTTAATGCTATATTTTTACTGGGCACCAATAATCATCTAATTGCTGTGTAGTCATTGAAATAAGATACAATGTCCTTATAAAGACTACCCTAATTACAGGGAAAGGTTGTTGAGTCCTCTGTCTGTCCAGATTTAAGACTACAGAATTTTTAAACAAGGCAAATAGATGAGTAGGTACTGAAGTCTAAATGATACTCACAAATGGGAATCTTAGGATTCAAATAGTTGGTATTTGCACGTATATATCCCTGGAATTTTGAAGTACTACAGTGGGCATATTAACTTCTTCTCAGTTCTTCCTTCCTGGCCATTCTCATTACTTTGAGAGGAAGCATTCAAAGGGAAAAATGATATGAAGGAACTCTGAGGAAACTCTTGTTCCCTTTCATAGAGAAGATATCTCCAGTGTGGTAGAGGGCAGTTGAATTTTTATTTCCAATTTATTTCACAGCAAAGACAGTGTTTTTACTCTTTCTTTGATGAGATTTATCTTTTTTTCATGAGGACATGTCCTAGGCTTTGAAGGCATTTTATTTGGCTAACCTTTATTGATAGTGATGGTAGCAATTTATTTTTTTATGAGGAAGACATTTGAATATATCTTTCCATCAGCAGACCATAGAATTGTGACCAGAAGAGTTCATTTGAACATAGGGAAGAGATTGCAGGAGAAATTCTATGTATATATATATATATATATATATATCAAGATCATTGTTAAATTCTCTTTTTGGGTATGTGAATTAACCATTGAGAGAAAGGGTGATGTAGTGACTACAGAATCTCAGAGTTAGCAAAACCTGAATGCAAATAGTACCTCGGATCCATATTGGCTAAATGACTCTGAGCAAGTCATTTAACTTGTCTCCTTTTTTCAAATTCTAAGTTTCAGAGTAGGTATTCATTTGCCTTGGTAAGGAGAGTTTCTTTGCTAGGATTTGCATGTGCAAATGAAATTGTAGGTATGACTCTCTCCATACTCCCAGCCCCCAACTGCCTCTCCAAAATAATGGCATAGTGGAAAGAGTACTGAACTTGGGAGTCAGAAAATGTGTTCAAATCCCATGCCTGACATTTAGCGTCTGTTTGGTTATGAGGAAAGTACTTGATAGTTTCAAGGAATTCATAATCTTATAGCTTTGGGACTGGGAAGGTTAGAACATGTAATAAAATATCTAATTTTATGTTATGAAAAAGTGTACAATAAATCCCTTGAGTGGTACAATCTAAGTGAGAATACTAAGAAGGAAGGAGTGATTTTCAGCTGAGTAGATCGGGAAACAAATACTTTAGGAGATATCTTTTGAGTTGGGCTTTGGATCATCCAGGGGCCAGGAACTTGATGAATAAAGATGGGGTATAGAGGGCATTTCAGGGAGAGGGAATATATAATCAAGAAAGAACAAAGAATAATAAGTCAATCAACAAACATTTTATTAAGCCCTGAATACATGCCAGGACACTGTGCTAAGCAGGAAACAATGGCTATTGCATAGGTTCTCAGTGGGAAAAGTGTGAAATAAGATTAAAAAGGCAGGTAAGGGCAAGATTTTAAGGTCTATGAATGCCAGCCTAAGAGGTATAAAATTCATTTGATAGGCAGTATACTTTTTGAGCAGGCAAGTGATATCTTAAAAATTCAATTCAATTCAATTAAACAAGCATGTATTAAGTATCTCCTCTGTGTAAGTCTCTGTATAGGTCAATAGATGAGAATGTGGAAAAGATAGCATAACTGAATGGTATGAACTTTAACAGAGGAGTCAGCTACAAGTGATGGTGGTGGAATGAGGCTTTGGAATTAGTCTTGGGTTGCCAGCTGGTTCTGCCTCTTTTTCAAATTTTTGTCTGGCTCCCATGTAGGGCTTTGGGAATAGGAACATAGGCATTCTAACCTGGAAAGTCACAAAAAGCTTTCTTGAATGTTCAATTGGGGATTACAAAGCAAGGATCCATGGAGTACTAGGATTAGAAAGAGCACTAGGCTTGGACACAGAAGACCTTGATTTGAATTCCAACTCTGCTACTTATTACTTTTGAGGGGAAATAAATTATTTCTTTCTCTGGGCCTTAGTATCCTCACTCCTAAAATGAAGGGGTTGAACCTCTAAGATCCATTCCAACTGAAAAAGTTAAGATCTTCAGGACAAAGAAACTTCAAGGACTCAGGAAGGGTGTACATATGGTGCTGTTGGGGTCTCCCAAACAAGAAAATTATATTCATTCATGAAATAATATTCTCTTTTCCAATTTCATGACTGATTTTGTTTTCAAATTTTGAATTTAATCACCTATTTTTCTCATGCCACTTGTGAAAGAAGATTGCTTATGAATTAGTGCTCTGTTTTCTCTTCCCTATAATTTGGGGGGAGAATACTTCTGCCTGAAATTTCCATTTCAATTGGATGAGACCCAAAAAACACAATGTTGACCACTCCTAGTGATTAAAACTCCCATGATGGTTTTCAGAAGAGTAGTTCAGTGCTTTTAGTCTCAGTGCCTTTGCCACAATGTAGGGAATGAGATTCTCCTACTTCCTTAAAATTCCTCTTGCAGTCATAAACAGACATGACCTTCTTTTCCTGCTACTGAGACTATAGAGTATTTCCTTTTAAGAGTGGCTGCATTTGAGGAGTAGGTTAAGTGATTCCTGTATATATAATTTATGAGGCACTCAGAGCATTTTGCATGAAAGCACAATAGAAAAGTAAAATTATTAATTATATTATTATTATTATTTTCTTCTGCTCTGCCTCAACTCATTAATTTCCTAGCTAAGACTGCAGAGAACGATTTTACATGGAGATGAGAGAGAGAAGAGAAAGAAAGAAAGAAAAAAAATCAACCCAATTATGTTGTCTCTTGAGTGAGAGACTGAAGGAGTAGAGGCCATCAGTTAAAAAAAAACACACCCAAACCAGAAGAATAGTGACAATTTATGTGTGAAGCTCTCTTTTCCTTGAGAAAACTATTTAATTCTTATTATGTTCTGCATGTACCAAACTCTTGGATTCTATGATAGAATGCACATCCTGACAGTGATGATTTGTTTTACAAGAAATAAACCTCCACAAATCACTTTAAAGCATTTCTATAATTATTAACAGCAATAGTTAAATAGGTTAAATTTATATAGCATTTTATTCTTACAGAGCACTTCACATGCATTATCTCATTTCATCTTTATAACAATGTGCAAAGTAGGTAAGGGAGTTATTATTAAGGTCCCTCCCCCCTTTTCTTTGTTTTTACCTCCTCCCCTTTATTCCCCCCCCTTTTAATTCAACAGACATATATTAAGCACCTACTACTATATTCCAGGTACTGTATATGGTCAGCACTGAGGACCTAAGACAGAAGAGTAAAATAGTGTCTTCCCTCACTCAACAGCTTACTTTCTATTGGAATCAACCTTTTGAACTTGCAGAATTATGGAACTGGGGGGTGGCTAGGTGGTGCAGTGAATAGAGCACCAGCTCTGGAGTCAGGAGGACCTGAGTTCAAATCCAGCCTCACTTGACACACTTACTAGCCGTGTGACTTTGGGCAAGTCACTTAACCCCCAATTGTCCTCCAAAAAGCAAAAAAAGAAAAAAAAAGAATTATGGAACTGAAAGATTCATAATGATGCAAGGGCTCAAGTATCTTTATTCTTTGTCCAGAAAAAAGCTGAAATTATCTACATTCTCTTTACATAAAATATACTAACCTTCTTAGGTATTTTAAATATATACACACCCATACATACATACATACATAAAATATATAAAATTCGTATTTTGTACTGTGAGTGGTGTTTGATGCTCTTTTCAGGTCACTCTAAGACCTATATCCTGTAACCATGATCTTGACACTTTTAATTCCAGTTGAATTTATTGAGTTACAGATGACAGCATGGGAGTTAAGTACACTACATTAGGAGTCAAATGTGACCTGGAACTGGCTATTCCATTGACTTTTGATGCAACCTTGGGCAAATTACTTCATTTCTCAAGGCCTCAGTTTTCCCATCTGCAAAAAGAGCAGGGTGGGCTGGTTGGCCCTTAAAGCTTTCAAATCCTTTGCTTTATGTCCAAAGGCAAATATTTAAAAAAAACAATTTACATAGAAATTAAAGGTATGGGGATCCAGCTGGTTCTTTTACAGTTGTGGTATTTGTGGCTGTTAACGAGAGAAACAACCTCTTGGATGGAGTTGAAATGCTAAAATTGACTGAAGGTGAGATGTAATTGCCCTCTTCCGTATGGGAGGTCACCCTTTCATCCCACAAAGCAGCTGGTTCTCCTATCAGTCTTGTTCCCATTAGTGTTGTGTTACTAAACCTTTTTCAAAGAGACCCATGACCTGGTAGAATTGGGATCTGGGCTCTTAAGAGTGAAACATAATAGATTCTGTGGCACCTTCTGTAGCCCTGGAATATTAATCCTGGCGTTCTGGTGTGATTGTAATACAGGTAATTGCATTTCTGCCTGCCTGCTTCGATTTTCTATTCCCCTTCAATTGGTTACGGTATCCTCCTGTGGCAGCACCAAGCACAACACTATCCCACAACTGCTTTGTGCTACTCAACAGTTTTTGCATTTCGCCTAAAAGATACTACCTCTCAGGGCTGGGGGAGTGATTAGCCTGTGCCGAATGCTATAGGATGCCACTGCTGGAGAGGGGCACCATAGAAAATATCTTAAGGAAAGATATTAAAAAGTAGGTTGATATTAGAGGCATGTTTTGCCTTTTGCCATCAATGCTAGTTTAGCAACCTCTGAAAAACAATTGCCCCCACATTGGGTGAAGAGGTGCTGTTCCATAGCGGCTACTGAACTCCACTTTCATTTTGACTGGTTGGACTTAATAATAGTTTCTTTCAGCATCTGACGATAGAAATTTCTTTGTTACCTCAGACTTTATACCACTTTCTACCTCTGGCAATTCTTAGCCAAATTGTTTCAAGTTAAATAATTTGGGCTGTTAGATGCTTTTAAGTATTTTGTAGGTAGATGATGGTGGTAGTGGTGGTGGTGGTGTTAGTAGTAAGTAGTTTCAGCAGCAGCGATAGTAATTAATTAATAATAGCAGTAGTAACCATAGCTAACACTTATATGGTGCTTGACAGTTTGTTAAGCACTTTATATATATTATCTTGTGTGGTCTATACAATAACCATGGGTGGTTAGTACTAATTTTATCATCATTTTACTGATGAGGAAACTGAGGTTAAGAGGTTAAAGTGATTTGTCCAAGAGCACACACTTAGTAAGTATATGAGGCAGTTTTTGAATTTAGGGTTGTCTGACTTTTAAGTTCTGGAACTCTATTCATATACCACTCAGCTGCCTCTAACATGTTACTAAATTTTTGTTGAATTAAAAAAAAAAGATTGGAAATCAACCCTCCTTTTAGGAGAGAGGAAAGGCTTGAATAGGCTTCCTTCCCCCTTCAACAGCATTCATGCCTCCTCCTCTTCCCCTCCCCCTCCCCTCTTAGATAACATTCTTGTATCTCTTAGAATTTCTGAATGAATATTTTTTCACATGGGGTAGAAGATTGGAACCAAAGCTTTTTAGAAGTAGGATCTTCTAGGAGCTTTCTCAGGGAAAACTATATTCTTTGACAGAACATGATGCTCCCCAAAGGCAAAAATATAGTCTTCAAAATTATCTTAATGAGCCAAGGAACATAAATAACCATCAGGCATGATTTAGCACCCACAGACAAAGCTTAGGCTCTTCCAGCAGAAATATATTTCTTTCCCTTCCTCCAGGCTTAGAGATAACTCCTCCACTGTTCCTGTCCATAGAACAGCCGGGTCTCTCTCTAACCTGGGTCAGAGATCCAATTGGTCACTATAGTTAATAGAATCTGTGTTCGATGACACGGGGTAGAACGAGAGGGTGTTAATTGTAGGGGCTATATGTGTCCTGTTCCCTTCCCTTTCTTGACACCCCAGAGAGAGTGGTGGTAATTACATTAGCTAGGGCAGGCTGACTGTTGGCTGACTTCTGCTGGTTCCAGAAGTCCTGATGAGTGACGTCAGCTATCCTTGACTAGGGAGCTGAGCTTTGGAGGCAGATGCTAACTGCTTTTTCAGGTAGCCAATAGATGACCTGCCTGGTTACTAAGTAACCATTTACCTGACTGGTTACTAAGAAGAGGAGGAGAAAAAGACACAAAATGCAAACCTTTCCTCTTCCCCTCCTCCATTAATTTCATGATGCTCTCAGATTTTAACACAAGATTAACCCAGGCTGATAATAAAAGTGGCTTCTGTAAAATGTGAAGATTCCTCATAATGTAAATAAAATGTCTTAAGCGGTTTTGTGGAATTGATATGCAAATTCCTAATTTACTTAAAACACACTGTCATGCATTATAATAAAGTCTAATACATGCTTCCATGTAATTATGCATAATAACTAGTGATCAGTGTGAGGGGGAGGGGAGGAAAGGGAATTGTGTACCCAGCTGGTCCTCTGCACCTGCAAATAGCAGACATCTCCTTTCACTGTGGAGGAAACAAGATAATGACAGTATGATATTAAATACAAACATTAATTCTTGGGAACAAAACATAAGGAAGAGGTCTATCAATTAAGATGTGTTATTGTGAACAACTTAAATTATGTTTCATGCCATCTTAGAGACAAATAAGAACCCAGTGGAATGAAAACCTTAATTTGCTATTTATTGCCATGCTTTGAAAGTCATTAGGATTATTTTCTAAAAAAGATTGATCTGGGTTATCCAAACTTTAAGCCAGTCTGAAAGATGGCTTGATTCTGGGATGAAATCCTAATGAAATCACCCGTCTGGCTGCTTTAATATTCCTTTCTCACAATGGACGAAGTCAGTTCCCAGGGTGAAAATAGTTACAACTAGACCTTACTCTGTGCCATAGATATGTGTTCCTGCCAAGAGAGTTTCTGTAAATGGAATCATGTTCCTTTTACAGACAATACAATGAACATTTATTAAGCTCCAACTGCATGTAGGGTATTGTTTTGGAGGAGATACAAACTTTACATAATATATAGTTGGTATACTAAAAGAGGTTACATTCATAAGATCAAAGATAATAGAGCGATTGCAACCCCTTTCAGAGGGGTCACAGGGCTCACCTAAGACCATTGAAAAAAACATATTTCCAGTGGTCTTAGGAACCAAAACACTGGTCCTCCATCTGTCTCCAGGCGGGTCTGCCCACATGCAGATACACCTACATAGGAGTATTAAAGGGTTGCAGCATTAGGAAGGTTGAGAACCACTGGCTTAGAGGCTATCTAGTCCAGTAGCCTACTTTTATATATGGAGAAACTGAGGTACAGAGAGATTAGGTAATCACATAGCTAGTAAGCAGTAAAACCCAGGTTTAAACCCTGGTCCCTTGACTAGGGAAAAAATATATAAACATGGATAACTATAACACTACAACTATCATATGAATAAGACATTTACAAAACAAAGTGATTGATGAGGTCTGAGAGGGAAAGGTTGTTACTGACCTGATGGATCAGAAAAGGTTTTGTGGAGGAGACAGAATTCGGATCAGACTTTTAAAAAATGAATAAGAATTCATAGCATCATAGATCTAGAGCCAGATGGAACCTCAGAGACCTTATAGTCCAGCCCCCTCATTTTATAGATAGAAAACTGAGACTCAGGGAGGTTGTGACTAAGACAGGACTATGTGGGTAGTAAGTATCAGAGGTAGGATGTGAGCCCTAGTTGTCTTGTTCTATAGAATGTTCTCCTTCCACAGGCACACAGAGCATATATTCTTTAGGCACTGGGAAGAATGTGAGAAAAAGTAGAACCTGGGTAGTATTAGATGTTTTAGGGGCGCAGTTGAAGCATAGAGTACATGGAAAGGAGTAATACAAGATAAGGGTAGAAAGGTAGATTGTGGAAGACCTTGAATACCATGTAAATGAATCTTAACTTTATTTGCAGAGGAGGTAACATGGTGGAAAAGTGTCATGCTACAATGAGGTTAAGGACAATGAAGATTAGGAAAAAGCCAAAAGAAATAGGAAGTTATGGAAGCAGCAAAGTCTCACAGCTCCCACACAGCCACCTTAAATATCCATAAAATATGACTCTAAACAAATTTTAGGGCTCCAAAACCCACAAAAATACAGAAAACACATCTCTTGCTGAAGGCAGCTCAGCAGGAGGGGCTCATCACCGACAGACTGGGAGTCAAGGTCAGCCTAGCCAGAAACTGCAGCCTGGCCCTAGGGTGGTCGGGAAAAGCTGCAGCTGGAGTCTACAATAGAGTGGATTGGCAGCACCTAGGGCAATCTCCACATTTATCAAGCCAGGAAAAAAAAGGCTAAGTGAAAAGGTCAGTGGAATTCAAGCTAAATTTTGGGGGAAAAAAGCAGTCTGGCCAAATTGCCCCCAGGGCAAGCAAGCAGCCCAATCCGGCTGCCTCAGAGATCCTGGCCTGCGGATAACAGGGGGGCAAAAGCTATTGATCAAAGGCCATGGGCTCTTGTGTTGAGCGGTCTGGATCCAGATTGTGGTCTTGGGTAGTGGTCTTGGAGTGTGCTTTCAGTGAGCCAAAGCTGGTGGAGGCTACAGCATCCACCTAATAGCTCCAACAACTGTGAAAACCCCAGTGATTTGGGACAGAGCTTTCTCCCCTGGAAGCAGAGTTCCACAGAACTAAAAAAAAATCAAGCAATTAATTGACTGGCCAATATGAGGAGAAGGAAGCAAAGTAATAACAGTAATCAAACTCTAGAATCCTTTTTTGGGGACAAAAAGGATTGAGGTATGGAGAGGGAGGAAGACAGCACAGTCAGAACTCCCACACCAAATGCTTCCAAGATACATGAAGATTGCCTACAAGCCTTAAAATCGACTTTAAAAAGATTTTGAAAACCAAATAAGACAAGTGGGGGAAAAATTGGGAAGAGAAATGAGAATGATGCAAGAAAGAGTCAACAACCTGACTGAAGAGAATAACACCTTAAAAAAACAGATT
>CM053601.1:126760456-126774920 GCA_028646575.1 Pseudocheirus occidentalis | reverse complement strand
TCTCTTCAGTGAGCTTTTGAGATTCTTTTTCCATCTGGCAAATTTGACTTTTTAAGGCATTCTTTTCCTCTTTGGCTTTTTGGACCTCTTTTGCCATTTGTGTTAGTCTATTTTTTTAAAGTGTTATTTTCTTCAGTCAGGTTGTTGACTCTCTTTTCATGATTTTCTTGCATCATTTTCATTTCTCTTCCTAATTTTTCCTCCACTTTTCTTATTTGGTTTTCAAAATCCTTCTTAAGCTCCTCTATGGCCTGTAACGAGATTACATTTTTCTTGGAAGCTTTTGGTGCAGGAGTTCTGACTGTGCTGTCTTCCTCTTGTTCTATGCTTTGATCCTTTTTGTCTCCAAAAAAGGAATCTAAAGTTGGATTGCTGAGCTTCTTTTGCTTCCTTTGCCTGCTCATGTTGCCAGTCAATTACTTGACTTTTTAGCTCCGTAGAACTCTGCTTTCACAGGGGAAAGCTTTGTCCCAGATCACTGGGTTTTTCACAGCTACCAGAGCTATTAGGAGGCCTCCATCTCTGTAGCCCTTACCAGCTTTGGCTCACTGGACACTCACCTCAAGACTACCACCCAAGACTGCGATCCTGATCCAGGCAGTTTAAAACAAGAGCACTTAGCCTCTGAAGATCACTTGGCCCCCCTGGAATCTGCAGGTGGGGAACTCTGAAGCAGCTACCATGTTTTAGGGAGGGACTTTATAAGTTGGGAAAGCATCCTAAGGAGGGTGATGAAGACCCTGAGATCCTGCCAAATGAAAGCTAATTGAAGGAATGGGGGATGCTGAACATGAAGAAAGGGTGGCTAAGGTGTCTTCTGAAGGATTTCCTATTTTTAAAATCTCTTGTTCATATCTTGTTTTCATATGCTTAGTCTAGCAATCTATCTCCTCACCCCTTTTCCTTCCAGAGAGCCATCCCTCATAAGAAAGAATATTTAAAAAGAAGAAAAAGAGACAGTTCAGCAAAACTACTCAGCAACTCAGGGTGGCATCAAGTGCAGACTCCCACAGCCCTAGCACCCCCACCTCTGCAGAAAAAAGGACAATCAGCTACCTGATTCATGTCCCACACCCTGCTTTGCTGTTCACCGACTGATGGGTGACTACCTTATTTCAATTCTTTGCTGCCTCCAAAAAAGGGTTGCTGTAAATTGTTTGATGTATATGAGATTTTTTTTAAAATTGCCTTTTTTTTATAACATCCTTGGCTATAAAATACTTCACTAGGTGTGTGAAGCCACTTGGTGCAGTGGACAGAAGGCTAGGTCAATATTGTCTAAGTTCAAATCCATTCATAAGATACTGACTGATAGCTGTGTGACCCTGGGTAAGTCACTTAATCTCTGCATGCCCCAGTTGCCTCAACTATAAAATGGAGATAATAACAACACCTACCTTCCAGGGTTGTTGTAAAGAATAAATGAAATGATACTTGTAAGGCACATAGCCCAGTCCCCAACACATAGTAGGTGCTTAATAAATACTTGTTCTCTCTCCTTACTTTTATATTCTTATTAAAGTATAAGCTCCTTGAAGGGACTGTCATTTTTTTTTTTTTGGTGTTTGAATCTATAGAACTTAATCCACTTCCTGGAACATAGTAATTCCTCAAAAAATGCTTTTTCATTCCTTCTTCATTCCTTTATTCCTTCATTCACTCATTAGAATTTCTTGGCCAAAGGGTATGGACATTTTAGTGACTCTCTTAGCTTTGTGCCAAGTTGCTTCCCAGAATATTTGTACCCATGCTGGTTATAGTATTTTAGACAAAGAAAATGAGGCATTTCCCCAGATCACAAAGCAAGTTGGGAGTAATGCCAGGATTGGAACTCTTTAAGCCTCTGTATGCCACAGCAGTTTTTTCTGTTACTTCCTTAAGGTTTGCAGACACATCCTCCTTAGGTCATTTCAGAAGCTTCAAAAACAAAACAAAACAAACCCTGAACAAAACAGAAAGAAAGAAACTGAAGGAGCCCTCAAGCAGCATGTTGAAATCAGTAAAGACCAGTTGTGACATATTCTACTGACAACCTTTTGATTAATTTTCTGCTTCATTAGGACCCTTAATTAAATTAACATAGGGTGTAGCAATCTTTGCTGACATGTTTTGTGTACTAACAAACAGGCCACAGATTCCAGTGGCTGCAGTTGCCAGGCTGATATTTAGAGCCTGGCTAAGCTAGATGGATGGTTCAGAGAAACAGGAGATTCAGTGTGTGTCCCTATTGTGGTTTTGGACTGATTGATGGGCAAGAGGTGAGTAGTAAAACTAAATGACAGTATCAAGCAGGTGCTCTGTGAATTGGTTTTCTCAGTTTAAAACATTTTTTCCCTTTCTTTCTCTGCTTTTTTCCAACATGATGAGTTTTGTTGATTGTCCCCTCCACAAAGAAATAAGTTCATTCTTAATCAAATGATTCCATTCCAAACTTACTTTGTTCCCTCAGTCCATTTGTATAAAATTTACATGCCCTTGTCTTTTAATTGACCTTGACTTGTCCTGTGCACCTATTTTTCTTCTCGCAGCATGGGCTTGATCTTTCCTATGTTTTGAATCCCCACCATAGTACCTCTTACGTACAATGTTCTGTATGGAGTAGATACCAAATAAATACTTGCTGGGGAAAAGAACTCCAACACTGAATAGAATTGTTAGTACCTTTTGCACTTGTGAAGAATACAGACAAGACCTTGGAAAGGTTTGCTCTTTAATGTACTTTATGAAGACAACATGCAATCATTGCTATGGTTACAGTACATATCATTGTGTTAGTCGAGCCATAGTGATATAAAAGTATTGTCTTATGTTGGACACATAAATATTCTTCCCCCCCTGCAACTATCTCTAAAAAAAACCACAAAAAACAAAAGCTGTCAATACAATAACTTGATTGTCCCTTTGGTCAATACATATTAGTAATATTTCCATTTCATTTTGCATAAAAAGACTTGAACAGCAACAAAAAAGAAAGTGAAAAATAGCAGGCTTCTGTCTTTATTCAATCAATATCAGTTCTTTCTCTGGAGGTGGATAGTGTGCATAATCATTAGATCTTTGGGATTGTCTTGGATCATTGTATTTCTGAGAACAACTAAGTCATTCACAGTTCTTCACTGAACAATATTGCTGTTACTGTGTGCAATATTCTTCTGATTCTGTTTAGTTCACTATGTATCAGTTCATGTAAATCTTTCCAGGTTTTTCTGAAACCATCCTTCTTGTCATTTCGTATAGCACAATAACATCACAATCATATACCACAGCTTCTTTAGCCATTCCCCAATTGATAGATATCCATTTGATTTCCAATTCTCAGCCACCACAAAAAGAGCTGGTATAATTTTTTTTGTACAAATAGGTTCATTCCCCTTTTATTTGGGATGTCTTTGGGATATAACTTAGCAGTGGTATTTCTGGTCAAAGGGTATGCACAGTTTAATAGCTCTTTGGGCATATTTTCAAATTGCTCTCCAAAGTGGTTGGATCAAATAGCAATTCCACCAATAGTGCATTAGTGTCCCAGTTTTCCCACATTCTCTCCAGCATCCAACATTTTCTTTTTGTCATATTCCACTCTGATAGATTTGAGGTAGTTCCTCAGAGTTGTTTTAATTTGCATTTGTCTAATCAATAGTGATTTAGAGCATTTTTTTCATATGGCTATAGATAACTTTATTTGTCTGAAAACTGCCTATTCATATCCTGTGACCACTTATCAATTGGGGAATGACTTGTATTTTTATAAATCTGACTCAGTTCTCTACATATTTGAGAAATGAGGCTTTTATTATAGCTATTTGTTGCCAAATCCTTCCCCCTTCCCCATTTTCTGCTTTCCTTATTATTTTGGTTGCATTGGTTTTATTTGTGCAAAAATTTTTTAATTTTATGTAAAATCTCTTTTACGTTTTATAATGTTCTCTCTATATTCTTTGGTTCTAAATTCTCCCCTTATTCATAAATCTTAAACTATTTCATGTTTTCTTAATTTGCTTATGGTATCACTCTTTATATATAAACCATGTACCCATTTGGACTTTATCTTGGTATATGGTCTGAAATGTTGGTCTATACTGAGTTTTTGCCACATTGTTTTCCAGTTTTCCCAACAGTTTTTGTCAAATGACAAGATTTTGCTCCAAAAGCTTGGATTTTGGGGTTTATCATATACTAGATTACTGTGGTCATTTACTATAATAAAATTTTTACCTAATCTATTCAACTGATCTACCACTTTATTTCTCAGTACCAGATTGTTTTGATAATTATGACTTTATAATACAGTTTGAGATCTGGTACGGCTAAACCACCTTCTTTCACATTTTTTTTCATTGGTTCCCTTCATATCCTTCAGTTTTTGTTCTTCCAAGTGAATTTTGTTATTTTTTCCCGTAAAATACTTTTTGATAGTTTGATTGGCATGGTACTGAATAGATTAATTTAGTTAGAATTGTAATATTTATTATATTGGCTTGGTTTGCCCATGAGAAATTAATATTTTTCAATTTGTTTAGATCTGCTTCCATTTGTGAGAAAACTGTTTTATAGTTGTGTTCATATAGTTCCTGTGTTAGTCTTGGAAGGCAGACTCCCAAGTATTTTATATTGTCTACATTTTAAACATATTTTAAAATGGAATTTTGAATAGAATTTCTCCTTCTATATCTTGCTGCTGGACTCTGTTGGTAATATATAGAAATGTGGATGACTTGTGTAGGTTTATTTTGTATCCTACGACTTTTCTAAAGTTGTTAATTATTTCAAGTAGATTTTTAGTTGATTCTCTAGTATTTTCTAAGCATAACATCATATCATCTGTAAGAGTGATAGTTTTATTTCTTCATTGCTTATTCTAATTCCTTTTATTTCTTTTTAATTTAATTTCTTTTTTATTAGTATAGCCAACATTTCTAATACAATTTTGAATAATAGTAGTGATAATGGACATCCTTGCTTCACACTTGATATTACTGGGAAGGTTTCTAGCTTATTGGCATGGCATTGAATAATTAGATTAAATTAGTTAGAATTGTCATGTTTATTTTATTGGGTATTTACAGAATAGTCTTTAGTGGGCATCTTAAAGAATAGGACAGATGTGCATGTTTATGGGGGGGGGAGGTTAGATACAATCCTGCTTGGAATTAGGGGCTTGACAAGATGACTTATTAAGGTCCCTTAAAGGTGCCATTCTATGATGCTACTTCTATAAACTGAGGGATAAAAGTAGCTACTTGGGATCCCTCACCATATGCTAGATGAGAGGATATTTACCAATCCTTGTTAAATACACCTATCAAAGCAAACAACTGATTCCAAGGTCCACTTGTCTGTTAAGGAGGGCAACAATGACCTTTTAGAACATTTCCATGAGTGGCCCCATCTGAGACAAGATAATATATGCTTGTTTGGATCACAGTTCCAACCAAGTGTGGTAATTCTTACATTCGTAAGATTTAGAGGTGAAAAAAAACTTAGAGGTCATCTAGTCTAATCTCTTATTATATTACAGATGAGATAATTGAAGGCTAGAGAGGGGACATGATTGCCCAAATCAGACAGCTGGATTTATAGTAGAGGTATGATGAGAATGGAGGTCCTAGTACTATATATACAGCACTCTTCTTATTATACCACATTTATGTTCCTAAATCCTGGATCCTTTAAGCTTATGACAAAATTTGTCTTAAAAAGGATAATTCTGAGTTCAGGGAACTAGAATTTATGAGAAGCATTATGGTGTCAAATTTATCCTTATAAAGCTCCTTTAGGGCAAGAACTGAGTAATTAGAAAAAATCATCCTCATAGTCCACCTCCACCCTTATCCCACTTTTCTCCAGTTTGGTCCCTTGCCCATACAAGTAGCTTAATAAATCTTAATTGAATTGACTAATTGAACTGGCTTATAGATGGTGGAGTTAGGACTCAAATTCATCTCTTCTGAGACAAAATACAGTGTACTTTCCTTTAGACCAGGGGTTCTTAACTTAGGATCCATGAACTCTCAAGGAGTCTTAAGTACATGAACATGGATGGAAAAATACATCTTTATTTTCCCTAATCCCTAACTGAAATTTAGCATTTCTTTCAATTATTTAAAAACCTTATTTAGAGAAGAGATTTATAGGTTCCACCAGACTGTCAGAAGGGTCTGTTATATATACTCCAAAAGCTTAAGAACCCCTGTCTTACACCAAGGTTTCTCTCATTCCCATTACCAAAACCTAAAGACAATGGGGGAGATGAAGCCAAAACCATCTCTCCAATCTAGCCTAAGACAAGCAGCCTTGTCACTGATGACATTGTTAATGGTCTCCCTCATTGAAATGCCAGATATTCTGCTTTGGGAAATGGGTCTTGAGTAAGCCTTGCACAAAGTCATCTCATACTAATGCACTGAATTGGAGCTCCACAATCAGTCTCTTTGACTAAAAATAACTTGATAGACATTATTCTGGTTAACAATCATGTTGAACTACTCAGGGATACATATGCTGCTTCAGACAGAAAAGGAATATGTTTAGAGAGGCTTTGCATATTGGGCATTCCATAGAACTCACTATTCTATAAAATGCTGGCCACTTCCTGTTTTAAACCTTGTAAAATACTGTATAAGAGTCTTCATCCTATAGAACTATTACTTCAACCTTGTTTTTGGCACAATAGGCAAACAGGATTATATAATGGAAAGAGAACCCAATAGAAAGTCAGAAAATCTGGGTTCTAGTTCTTTTATTTTTATTTTATTTTTTTTGGTTCTAGTTCTTAAAATGCCACAAATCAACTGTGTGACTTGAGATAAATTACTTAATCTTGCTGGCCCTCTGCTGATCTCTAATAGACTTTGGGGAAGCTAATATTTTATGGCTCTGTGTGTTTTTAAAAGGTTGTATGTAAATTGAATCTTTGTAAGTGGAGTCACTTGTTCGGTGAACTATGGGAATTTGCAGTTTAAAAAATCCAAAGTAAATTCTGCCATAATTCCCAAAAATGCTTTTAGGAATGTGGATACTCACCTTCTTATTAGGTAAATTTGTTAATATGTGTAATGGGCTAACTCATATACATCTACTGCCATTCTTCTCACTCATAGCCCTGCTTGTATCTCTCCTAGGGACTTTATTTTTCCGTTAGAGATTATAGAATACTCAGAAAATACCAGTTCAGACAAATGGTATGAGACAAATGCAGTCAGTAGCTATTTATCAGCTTTCTCCAAATGATATTGTTGCACAGGATGTCACTAGGACCCAAAGCCCTCAAACAGGTCCTTTCTCTAGAGGCTCTGTGAAGAACAGATGCCTACCAGATTTTGTATGGCTTTTTTTTTCTTTTTGGAGTGGGGGAGACAGGGCAATTAGAGTTAAATGACTTGCCCAAGGTCACACAGCTAGTAATTGTTAAATGTCTGGGGCTGGATTTCAACTCAGGTTCTCCTTACTCCAGGGCCAGTGCTCCATTCACTGCACCTAGCTGCCCCTGTCTTTTTTTTTTTAAGTAATTTTTTATTATGACCATAACCATCAATTTTGTTTCGAGGGTTTTTTTCCCCCTACCATAGTATTGTCATGACTTTACTTCATTTATATGTATATATGTACACACACACACATATATACATACACATATATACATTTTGTTGTTGTTTAATCATTTTTCAGTCATGTCTGACTCTGTGTCCCCTTTGTGATTTTCTTGGCAAAGATACTGGAGTGGTTTGTCATTTCCTTCTCCAGCTCATTTTACAGATGAAGAAACCGAGAGCCAAATAGGGTTAAGTGGCTTTCCCAGGGTCACACAGCTAGTATATACACATATATACATGTCTATCTATATCTTTATCTCTATGTCTATCTATCTGTCTGTCCATCTGTCTGTCTCTCCCCCTACCTACCCACCTACCCACCTACCCAGTAGTGGGATTTCTAAGTCAAAAAGTACAAACATTTAAATGATTTTTCTTGAAAAGTTCCAAATTGATATGACCAGTTCATTGCTCTGCCAACAATAGATTTGCATACCTGTTTTCTCACAGCCCCTCCAGCACTGATGCTTGCCCTTTTTAATTATCTTTGACAATTTTAAGATGTGTTAGGTAAAATCTGAGTTATTTTAATATACATTTCCCTTGTCAGTGACATGGTACAATATTATATATAGTTGTTGATCCTTTGCTCGTATTCTGAAACAGTTTTCTTCATATCCTTTGATGACCTAAAAGTAAATGGCTCTTGGTCTTCAACATTTTTCTTAATTCCCTGTATATCCTGAATATTGGACTTTTTATCAGAGATATTTAATGCAAAGTCATTTCCCATTAGTTTTTCTTCTTTTTCTAGTACTAATTTTATTTGTGTAGAAGCTTTTAAATATATCAAAAATTATCTTTTACTTTT
The DNA here is from genome assembly GCA_028646575.1 of Pseudocheirus occidentalis. Classification (NCBI taxonomy): domain Eukaryota; kingdom Metazoa; phylum Chordata; class Mammalia; order Diprotodontia; family Pseudocheiridae; genus Pseudocheirus; species Pseudocheirus occidentalis. The sequence goes on along the minus strand of CM053601.1, from coordinate 126,766,520 downwards.
ATGATAATGTCAAGCCCTTTAAATGATCAATTAATCAATCAAACCTATTTATTAAGCAATTTTGCTTATGCTAAGCATTGTGCTAGAATAGTCCAGTACAAAGAATGAAGCAATTCTTGCTCTCAAGGAACTTACATTTTGAGGTTTAAGTATTTCCTTCTAGTCACAGTTGCCTCTAATAAAAAAATAGTTACAAATTGGACATATTAATTCAGATGGAATCTAATTAAGCCAGAATAGAATGTGACCATAATTTCCCTCAATATACTGTAGTTCTGTTAATATTGCCTATTATCTATCACACGAGTGCTTTCGATTGCCACATCATGCTGCTGACTCTCTTTGAACTTGCAGATCATAAAACCCTAAAATTTCTCATATGAAATGGTTTTTTAATGATATGTCTCTTTTCTTCCTCTCACTATCCTGGAGATGTTGATTTTTTGAACCCAAGTATAAGACTTTGCATTTATTCCATATAAATCATACCTGTTATCTCCTACCTTCTTTTCTAGCTTGTCAAGCTAATTTTGGATTCTGATTCTGATTTTATCACTCACTGCATTATTAACTAGTTCTAACAAATGCAATGTCTTATTTCCCACCCAGTGAATACTATTCTCTTTCTTTTTATTCTGGCTTTTGAGGAATATTTTTTGATTATACTTTTGATACACCTTAATTGAGGATTTGAAATATACAGTGCTTTGGAGAGGTAGGGTATAAGTCATGTTCCCATTATAATTAAAAACATGGTTACTTCATAATTGATCTGTACTAATCATCTATCATCCTGACATTCCAATTCGCACACTTGATATATACAATTAGAGTTTCAGTAACTGGAGTAAAGCTTTTTCATAGAATGGGACCCTCCCCCGCCCAAAGAAATACTTGTCAAACTGTAACTTGCCCAGTATAAGATGGAGTGCCTGTAAATGTTATACCACATAGCCAATTTAATAGCCATTCCAAGAGTGAAGATGGAAACCAATAAACCCACACAATACATAATCTTTATAGAGTCATAAAAGAAGACATTTCTGAGATTGGGACCTGAACACTGGGGGCTTTGAGGGCACCTTCCTGAGAGCATTTCTGTTTGTTCCATATATATTAATGCTGCACATGAGCAAGGCAACTCAATGGTAGATGGTTTGAATGGAAAGACCAGTCAACATTAATCAATATTTTGATGGATCCCTGACCTAGATGATATGGGTATTCCCTCCAATGATACAGATCACCACCTGTCCACGCCTTTTCATCCTTTTCTTTGTCTTCTTATAGACACTAGCAAACATTGATCAAATACTTAAAAAAACTAAATGAAATTTAATTTACAAATTTTGTGTTAGAAGGGACCTAAGAGAACAAGTCCAACAACCTCATTTTTGTTTTTATAGATGAGGAAGCCAAAGATAAAGGAAGTTAAGTGTCTTATTCATGGCCACCTGGCTAGTAGGGGGCAGAATGTGACCTGGGCTCTTTTAGATTCTATGTCCAGCACTCTGTGTATTATATTGGGTTTTGTACTGTCAATATGTAAGGATTTCAGAGTAAAAAGAGAACAGAGTAGACAGTAAAGAATTATAAAAGGCTTCTGAGAGAAATTGTGACTTGAAGAAATGATAAGATTGGAATAGGTAGCAGGGTATGTGGAAGTCTTACCAGGCATCATGGGGAGTAACATAAAAGCATGCATGCGTGTGTGTGTGTGTGCGTGTGTGTGTGTCTGTGTGTGTGTCTGTGTCTGTGAATGTGTGTATGTGTGTGTAAAAGTAAGGAGATGAGTTATTTAGACTAAAGGATTTCCAGTGATGAGTCATGAAAGATGCAAATTTTGGGGGGGAGGTGAAAGTGCAGTTCTGTGATTTCAGAAGTGGAGGAGAACTTTCAGAGTGAAAATTCCCTCCACAAATACAAACTGATAACTCCTCTGTAATTTATAGTATTTATTTATAGAGTTGTTTGGACCATATGAAAGATCAAGTGATTTGCCCATGTTGAAACAATTAGGATATATCAGATGAATTCAGATCTTCCTCATTCCAGTTCATCCTCTATTCATTCCAAACTTCCTACATATTTACAGAATATATAGTTGAATAATTAGGGTGAGGCCAGATTATGTAAGGTACTGAATATCAGTCTAAGGTTTGGATATTATTCTATTTTTATAAATTTATTTTTGAAAATTTTCAGTTCTATGCTCTCTCCCTCCTTTCATACCATCTCCCACAAATTGAGAAAGCAAGCAATACGAAACTCATTATACATGTGAAATCATGCAAAATATCTCCGTATTAGCCAGATTGCCTTCCCCTGAAAAAGCAAGAAAAATAAAGGAAAAAAAATATGCTTCAATCTTCATTTAGACTCCATCAATTCTTTTTCTGGAGGTGGAGAGCATTTTTCATCATGAGTCCTTTAGAACTGTCTTGGATCATTGTATTGAGCAGAGTAGCTAAATCTTTCACAGTTGAATATTTTTCTGATATTGCTGTTATAGTATAGGATGTTCTTCTGGTTCTGCTCACATCACTTTGTATCAGTTTGTATAATTTTTCTCAGATTTTTCTGAAACTCTTTGAATGTTATTCTAAAGGCAGCAAAGAACAAATAATAAATTTTGAGTCAGGAAGTAGAATTTGAGTTATTTTCATTTGTGTTACATCCCCCTTCTAGACTGCAGGCTCCAGGAGGGTAGGGACTATATTTTAGCTAAAGTTTTTTTTTTTGCCTATTATGGAACCCTAAACAGAGTAAATACTCATTTCATCCTTATTGAATTGTAAAACAGATGTGGTATTTTTGGAAGATTAATCTGTGTGGGATGGATTGAAAGGAGAAACATTAACGACAAAGAGCCCAGTTACAAACTTTTCACTGTAATATGATGTGTTACAAGATGGGCCTCCTGTTAATGAAGTATCAATGGAAATAGACAAGAAATAGAAAATTGACATGAAATACCCATTAGAAAGTATTAATTAGGTTAATATTGACTGACTGGATTTGAAGGGTAAAATAAAGTGAGTAGCAAAAATGGCTCCATGACTTCAAGTTTGAGCAATTAGAAGTCCCAGGGGAAGTAGTAATCTCTTTCCTTCCTAAAACCAATCCCTCTGCTTTGGGTTGATTTCAATCCTTCCTATTGTAATGGCAATTGTAATTTGAAGATCTTCTCTGTCCCTTGATAGGCTTAGTGAATTTGAGAATCTTCCCTGATTTGAAAATATTCTCTGCCCCCTAATAGACTGAGTGTGGTCACATGGAGACAGTGGCGGGAGGCTTGTTTTTCAGGAACACCCACATCTTGTTATTTTGTGATTGGGCAGTGGGTCATGAGGGTTGTGATGTTCTCTCACCCTGGAGAAGGCTATATATGATGCTAGGTTTTGCTTTAGGGTTCACTTTGGGAAGAATTGTGTGATTTGGCCAGAGAAGACTTTGGACAGCCATTGAGCCCCCCAGCTTTCAAAACCCATCTCTTTCTAATTTTCATCATCTCCATATCCACTGGTTCCTTCCCATTGCTTACAAATATGTCCAGATCTCCCCCTTCTTGATGAAGCCTTCACTTGACTTTACTATAGCCTCAGTCATCCCATGTACCTAACTCTTATTTCATGGCCAGCTTTCTAGAAAAAGCTGTCTATGTATGTTGCCTCTCCTTTTTACCTCCACCCACTTCTCAATTTGGGTTTTCCCTTAACCTTTGACGGAAATTGCTTGAACACAGAGGTTGTTACCCTTGTTTGTGTCAATGGACTCCTTTGACAGTCTGGTGAAAACTATAGACCCTTTTCCAGAATAATGTTTTAAAATGTAGAAAATTAAATACATAAGATTGCAAAGGAAATCAATTATGTTGAAATGCTATTATGAAAAGTTTTTGGAGCCAAGTGTATCACCAAGGCAATATTCACAGCACCACCAGCAGCTATGAATATGCCAGTGTAGTTCTGAATTGCAAAATATAACAGACTCTCCATATAGAAGACAGAAGCAAAAAAAATATCCAAACACCAGAAAGCCTAATCTCAACACCAGAAAACTGAATCCATCATAGCAACAAAGAAGTTAATATACCTATCATTGCAGGAAGCAACACCGTCCCAAAGCCCTCCCCCTGCTTGGGTCATCCCAGAAACAAACACTCACAATCCTAGCTGTCTGCTTGCCCGAGTCTTCTCCTCTCTCCATGCTAATTGCTCTCACTCATTTCTTTCTTCACCCCTTCCTGTTCTACCTGTTCAGCAAATTCCTCTCACCACAGACTATAGGATTACCTTCAATCTATTGAGGGGCAGGTAAGATCTTCAAATTCCCATTACTATTACACCAAGTTTATATATGTTTCAATAATAACTTTTGACTAGATTACTAATCTTTATTATTTATTTATTTATTTTGCTTTTTGGAGGGGGGAATGTAGGGCAATTGGGGTTAAGTGACTTGCCCATGGTCACATGTCTAGTTTTTGTGTTAAGTGTCTGAGGGCAGATTTGAATTCAGGTCCCCCTGACTCCAGGGCTGGTGCTCTATTCACTGTGCCACCTAGTGGCCCTGATTACTAATCTTTTAATTGTCATATACAGTGCCATTTTCCTAGTCTTTATCTTACCTTTTCCCAGGGTTTGACACTGTTCCTTACCCCTTTCTCTCCTCCTGAATTCCCTCTCCCTTCTTTTTTCTACATCTTCCTGACACTACTCTCTCCTAGTAGTCCTCCTGTCTGAGTGACTATTCTTTCCCAGAGTATGATCCTACCCTTCATCTTGTTCTTGAAGGGTGTCACTGTAATATCTACAAACAGTCAGGTAATAAAAAACCATTTGCTAAGCACTTACTATGTACCAGAGATATAAATACACATAAAAACAAAGATAGTCTCTGCCCTCAAGGAGCTTCTGATCTAAAGGGAAAAGACAACACACAAAAGGAAGTCAACAAAATACAATCTGTTAAGGCTGCAGGGAGAAAATATTGGGAATTTGAAAGAAGTACAAAAGCACTATAGCTGGTGGGAAATAGGGAGGAAAACTGCTGAGTCTCCTCTTTGAATAAAGGACCTGGAGCCCATGGTGCTGCCCTCTAGTCAAAAGGTCTGCCCAGAGGAGCAGTGGGTACTGATGAGATGTGAGCACTAGACAGATTCACCCTCACAGCATCATGAGATTTCCTAGTGGAATTTCCTAATGGAGTTTTCTGGGAAAGGAAGGCATGATGGAAAAATCCAAAGTAGTCCAAAATGAACACCTGGATTTCCTCATCTCTCATTTAGTACTACAAAAATGGAACTCCCATCTGAGATTGAGGAGGTGGCTGGTACAGGTAGAGTCAAAATAATCTCGGGACAGAGTTTTATTTTTCTGCTAATCCATGTGCTCTCTGTTCCTATCTGGGGTTGAGGGAAAGTGTGGCTCTATCTAACCTTGTGGGCCTCTGGTACCCTTTTCTTTCTGCAGATTGGAAGTTCCTGAAAAGAATCACCAGACTTAGGTCTACTTTTTAACTAGACTCCTAACTGTTTCAACCTTTTTGGTTTCTGTGACCAAATCTGAAGTCAGTTGAAAAAAGGTCTCTAAGCATCCAAATACACCTGATGTCCTAAAATTCTACTGTATATCTTGGGAAAATCCTTAGAGCTTTGTTGCCTTTTATTTAACAAAGGATTCTCAACAGCTTTGACTGTCTGTTTTCTCAGCCTATGGTGCAGATTAGAAGCAGCCAACTAGAAAGAGATTGTATGTGAGGGGGTGGGTTTCTTAGAGATTGTAAGAGTATTAATAGGAGATATAACAACTGACAGATTGATTTTCCAGGAGGAGAATAAAAAAATTAAAGAGCAAGTACAGGACTGTGTTTTCTCAGAGAACAATAATGGATGCTCACAGTGATGACCCAGAGCCAATGAAAGTAAAACCATTGCCTTTTTTTTTAAAATTTAGGAGTCAAAGAAGCATATGAAAATATGTTGGAAAGACTTGGAACAAATGAGTTTGGCTCTTGAAGGGGATAACCTTCACTTACCTGAACAGTTCACTTCTATATAACC
>CM053601.1:126707956-126755456 GCA_028646575.1 Pseudocheirus occidentalis | reverse complement strand
AGAGCCATCAAAATCCAGTGGCAGGAAAGAAGTCAAGACCACTGGTCATGGCCTGGGGTGCAGTGGATGACCTTGGCATCTTCAATGTGTTTCTAAGTGCTTCACAGGGCATACTTCAGCCACCTTCATGACCACTGGAGCAAATTGTTCTCATCCACCCATTCCACCACAGTGAATCTTCACATACTTGGGGTAGACAGCCCTGTAATTTACTGACAGGTTTGAGGCCTGTTAGTTACCATCAGCTTGGTTTCACCTATCTTCCGAGTCAGTTTTCCTGCTCATGGCCACTGTGCATGCTACATTTCTTGGAGCTACAGGTGAAAGTTGGGTGAATCAGGTAGACAGCAGAAGTTGATGAGCAGCCCTGAAAAGGGCTTGGCAAGCCCCCACACCAGAGGTACTGGTTCTCTTTGAACATCTTTGAATACTTTAGGATGTCTAGGAAAGAAATGGTTACTGTAGCTATCTTAAAACATTTGAAAGGCTGTCATGTGTAAGAGGCATTTGACTTTCCAGCCTCATTGTGATTTTCTCCCCTCTACACAATCCACAGCCCAGCCACATGGCTCTTATTGCTAGTTCTCATATATATAACAATCCATTTGTGTCCCTGATGCCTTTGCACTGGTTTTCCTTCACACTTGGAAGTGTTCTCCTATATTGCCTCCATATCTTGGAATAGCCTTCATTTGAGGCTTAGCTCAAGTGCTGTCTTCTGCATGAGGCCATCCCCATCCTACCATGTCCCTCTGTATATTACCTATTTATGGACTTGTGGTCTCCCCTCTTAGAATGTAAGGTCTTCAGAATGTAAGCTCTATTTCTCTTTCATCTTTGTATTCCCAGGGTTGTTTGTTGTTGTTAGTAGACTGGATCTTATTGGTGTGGTGAACTCCTGATGAGTAAATTCTCCCTACAGATGCAGATCAGTACCTGCTCTATAATTTATAGTTATAGAGAGTTGCCTGGAACACCAAGAGTGTAAGTAACTTGCCCAGAGTCACACAGCAAGTATCTGTCATAGTTAGGGCTTAAACTCTGGTCTTACTGATTTTGAGCCTGGCTATCTATTATAGTGCCCTGGCACATATTAGGTCCATAATAAGTGTTTGTTGATTAATTTACTGACCTTTTTATTTAGTCCTTAAGGGCAGAACTAGGAACCAAGGATTGAAAGTGTGGAAACAGATTGTGGCTCAGCATAAGTGCCAAGGTAGAATCTTTTGTCCTGGTAGCTAGAGGATCCTTTCTTACCAGTGGTCTTCAAACAGAGGCTGGATGATCATGCTGGGCACGGCAGGGGGTGGAAGTACTATAAAAGTCATTACTTTTTAGGTACCAATTGCATTAGATATCCAACTCTGAAATACTTTGATTCTGTATCTTTGAGGAGTTCTTTGATCTGCTTTGATTAGGTCTTAAGTTCAATTCAACAGCATTAGTTAAATGCCTACCACAAACAAGGTATGGCACAGTGCCAGTTCCACAGTCCCCCAATTTCCAAGCACCTGAGGTCCTGCCTTAATCTTCATTCACAGGGATGCTGCCCACTCCTTAGCAACAGAGTTCCCACCTAGTTCTTACAGGAATAGGATTTCCTATCTGTCCTCCCACCCTAGCAACTGGCTCCCTGCCTCTGAATTGTGTTATATCCATGATGGAGTGCCATATATCTGCTGCCTGATTGCCCTGATGACAACCACCTGCTTGGTTCTCTACTGATTATTGCACTTCCACTGATTATTTGCCACACTGCACTTATGTAAATGCTTCAGATTAGGAAATACTAGAGTCCCTCAGAGATGGAATAGACCTCCCTCCCTTGGTCCAGCTCATGCTCAATTGGGACTTTTTGTTAGTGGCTTTTGCAACCCCCTGTATTTTCTATGCATGGACTAACCTTCTGATTTGGAATCCATAGCTGGACTCATGTTTCTGTGTGCCTATCATTGTAATTACCATTCCCTGCCTTTGTTTACATATTTCTACTCCTAGTCTGTTGCCCTAGGTCTCTCTGAATTCTTCCAATGCACCAGTTATAATTTCCAGGTAAGTTTTTCTATATAGACCCACAAAAGATGAAAACTGGTAGAGACCTTAGAGAGAGTGAGCAAGGAGGCAGGGACAATGTGAGACCTGGTGAAAGCAAATATGGCTCAGACTCTTCCACTTACCATGAAGGTGACTTTGAACAAGTCTTCTTTGGTCTTTCCTCATCTATAAAATGAGGAGAATTCAACTAGATGATGTCTAGGGTTACTTTTGTTGTTCAGTCATGACCCCATAGGAAGTTTTCTTGGCAAAGATACTGGCTTCATTTGCCATTTCCTTCTCCAGTGAATTAAGGCAAATGGAAGCTAAATGAGTGGCTCAGAGTCACACAGCTAGTGAATAAGGCCGGACTTGTACTCAGGTCTTTCTGACTCCAAGGCTCAGTGCTCTATCCATTGAGCCACCTAGCTTCCTAGGGGTACTACCTATTCTAAATCTAGAATCCCATGTATTTGTCAACACTTCTATCTTTTGAATCATAGTTAAGTGTTCTTTTGTGCTGCCATATTAATTCCCTGTGAATTTACATTTATGACATTCAATCAAATTCATCTACTAAAATCCTTCTATACACATTTGTTGTGATAAAAGTTCAGTTCCTACGTTTTTAATGACTATGCCACTGGTCTCAGCTCTGCAAAGTCCTTACAAAATGGAAAGGTTTGGAAGTCATAGCTGGCAATGCATTTTGCCCATCTTCCCCAAACCTGCCTACTTAAATTTTCAGAGGCTCATTATTAGAAAGCTGGCCACCAGGGAGTGAAATTTTGTGATCATTGCAAACCATGAAACTGTCTCTTGAGGTTTGGAAAGCCTGTGATCAGCTTCATTGGATGGAGTAAAGCCCTTCATGGTGTAGCTCCAGCCTACCTTCTAGGATTATTTGTTTATTACTGTTCTTCATGTACACTAATGTACAGTTGAATAAGCCTCCTTGCTATGCCTTTGACAACATGCTGTCTCCCATCTTCATGTCTTTGCATGGGCTGCCTGCTCTCCATTCCCTGCATAGCTGTAATGCACTCCCTCCTCACCCTTGCCTTAGAATGCCTAGTTTCTTTGAAGGCTAAGTTCAATCATCACCTAAGTTAGATACTTCCTGGTTCCCTCACCCCCCCCCCCCAGCTGCTAGAGCCTTAACCATGTGATTACTTTGCATTTATTTTATAATTCTGTTTAAGTTTGATATACGTTTATATGTATATATGTTGATTTCCCTAAAGGAATTAATGAATGAATGAAAAGGCATTTATTAAGCACTACATGTGCCAATTACTGTGCTAAACTATGAGGATACAAATAGAAAAAGTTTGATATAGTCCATACTCTCAAGGAGCTCACATTCTTATTGGGTAAGATGATATAGAAAAAAAAGTTCAGCAACAGGACAGATGGAAAACCCTAAAAGACTCATGGTCACAACTTTGGGGTATATGGTAAGATCAATGGGTCTTTATGGAAATTGGTGCAGATGTTAGGACAATGGTGGACTACAGGATAGGGAGGAACATGAGATGGTAGGATGGTAAGGCTTGGAGGACCCCCACAGGCAGTGGGATGGAAGATGGTCAAGCCTGAGGGCTGTTTAAGTTACTGAAAGGAATAGAGCTATCAAATGACATCTCATCCAAAAGGTGTGTACTGATAAGCAGCAAAGGAGAAGGGAACCAGGGTCAAGGGGAAGGAGATCTGGGCAGCTAGCTGGTACAGTGGATGCAGGGCTGGTCTTGTCTTCAGGAAGACATGAGATTGGATTCTTGCTCAGACACTTGCCAACTGTGTGACCCTGTGCAAGTGACTTTGCTTCTCTGTTTCCTCAGCCATAAAAAGGAGAGAACAATAGCATCTACCTCCCGGGATTCCCGGGAATAAAGATCAAATGAGAAAACCCATATGAGACGCTTTGCAAGCTTTAAATTGTTATATGTACTTCTAATAATAGTAATAATTATTAGCATAAGTAGTTATTGTCTGGTCTTTGGGGCAAGAGGGACAGGGGAAGATCCTTGAGGGCAAGGACTGGTTGATCTTGGGGTTTATGACTCACTGCTGAATATTTGTGCCTGGCATAGAATGTAGTGTTAAATAATTACTTGTTAATGGATGGATCTATAAGAAACATTGAATTAGATAAGGTTATTTCCTGTTGGTATATATCTGGGCAATTGAAGAAAAATTTCTTCGCTGTTGTTATCTTTTTTTTTTCCCATCCATGGATGGTGGTGATGGTAGAAACATTGCAGGGTAATTGGAAGATAATATTGGACATTGTATCTTTGTCCTCTGACCCCAACCTTTTTCAACGTCTCCTACTCTCTTACTCATGTTTGTCCTCTTCAACTTTATCATGACCTTTAATCCTTCCCTCTTTTTTCATTCAGTTCCTTGACTATGACTTCATTTGCCTCCATTAGTACATTATCTGTTATAAAGACAGTAATGATGAAAATGAAAGAAGGAAATCTCGCATTCCCCTAGATTATTGTGGTTGATTATAGAAGTGTTAAGGCATCCTACATATGTACTTTGTGAATAAAGTATTAAGGATTCCTACACACACACACACACACACACACACACACACACACAGAGGCGATTATTTGTGACTGTGACTTAAGGAAACTATGATATCCCTAAAAGAGGTCCAGAGGAGTCCACTGAGAGTAATAGTAGAAGGTAGGAGGTTGCAGTCTTGGGAAAAATTAAAAAAGAGTTAGAATCATCTAACTTGGAAGTTGAGAGATGACAGTTTTAAAATACTTGATGACCATCTGTCCATCTCCATGGTGTACCTGAATGGGAGGTAAAAGGCTTATTTAGAGACAGATGCATTCAGAAGAGATCCAAGAAAGAATTTCTTGGCAGATTTTTAAACACTAGAATGGGTTACTACGAGGAGACAACTGAGTTTGTCTTCCAGGAAATCTCTAGGAATAAAACGGAGAACAATTTGGAATGATTAAGTACTTAGAGGTGAGAGAATGGGCCTGGGGATCTCTGAAGTTCAGGGTTTCTGTCTAATGAGTTTCAGCTTTTGGAGAAATGATGCAATTAATAATATTCAGCTATCTTCCTCAGTTTCCAGCATTTAGCTCTGTTTTATTTAAAAGGATCTCACAAGTGCTATTGATATATGTAACAAAGGCACTCTACAACTGTTACTGGCACATCACCGTATCCTCATTTTCCAAAGTAGTTCTATATTTGCTTACCTACTGTGTGCAGAAGTCAAAGCTAAGGGAAATACAAAGTTTTGACAAAACATGGCCCCTATAGTCATGGACAGCCTAAGGGTAAAAATGTTTTTATACGAATCTATCTGTAATCTTTATTTTTGAAAAAAAATTTATGGCTACCTTTTTATAAGATATTTTAAACTTTAAACACTCATAGATTCTGTCTTTTTTCATCCTTGCAAATTTTCTGGAAGCAAGGTTTTGGAATTGTTTTAATTTGCATTTTTCTTGTCACTAGCGATTTGGGATATCCCCTTAATATGGTGGTTAATAGTCTTCATAGGTGTATGGGGTGTTTGGGAAGGACCAGCTGCTCTGGTGTAAGGGTTTATCTAGCCCTGCTCATCCACCTTTGGTTTCTAGCTGATTCACCCAACTCTTCATTGTGGCTCCAAGAAACTGTAGCATTCACAGTGGCCACATTGCAGTAAGCTGTTACAGCAGATGGGCTAAAACAGGTTGAAGGTAACTGATGGGCCTCAAACCTGTCAATGAGTTAGGGGGATGTCTACCCCTAAGCTTGTGAAAACTTCCCCTGGTGGAATGGGTGGATGAGAACAAATTGTTGCAATGGTCATGAACGTGGGTAAAGCAAGCACTGTGGAGTACATAGAGTTTGGTCAGATATGAAGGACGCTAAGCTCTTCCACTGCATCCTAGGCTACGGTCAGTTGTCTTGACTTTTGTCTTGCCAGTGGATTTGGATGACTTTAGAAGACAAAGTGAGACTGATGACTTTGTTCAGCTCAACTTACTAAATTCCAATTCATACACCAGTCAAGACATCATCCATGTTGTCACTGGTCCTCTTCGAAAATAAAGGACAAAAGCCAATTGTCTTCAATTCCTTTATTGAGCCTGTACCTTCAAAGGTACTTTGGCCACTCATTTTCCATTGAGGAGAGTTACTAATTCCTCCTTTCCACCTTAAAGGCCAATTCATACTCAGGAGACTTCAACTATAGGATAATTCACCACTTAGCTGTCCTGTATCTAGACTTTGAGAATCTGAACTGGCTTACTGTATTATATATAGACTCAGAGATATGTGAGATTCAGCCAGTAACAAGATACTCTGTTGGTATGGTGTTATATGTCTTCATTTAAAGATCAAAGTATTTCAACCTCTCTCCTTTCCCAAGATAGTCATACAAGAAGGAGGAGCCTGTGAAAGTCAGGGAGTTTTCAACCTGTTTGGTACCTACCAAGCAGGGTGGAGGAGGGCAGCTTGATGCATACTGTGTATGTGGTGAGAACTGATTATAGCATCTCAGAGAGAATAATGAACTTGATGCTGCATATTTGTATAGGAGACTTATTGAGTTGATTCCAGATATTCTGGGAGAGAGATCCATGGAGAACTGACACACTAGGGAGAAGAGAGAGAAATATTTTGGAATGGCAGACATATAGGGAAGCCAGACCAGTTAAGTTCTTGGACTTGAAATTCTGGAGATTGCTAGAATGAATCTCCTTTTGGTGACAATGCTCATTCTCTCTCTTTATTTGAGAGTATATATTTATGGTATTTCCAACTGAAGAGTTCATTTACTCTAGTATATTCTTTGTCATATGATAATCTATATTACTCTTTATGATTTGTTTTTCATTTACTTGGATAAATGGGCTTACTCATTTTAAAAAATGATTTGTTTGTCTCCTTTATACCCTAGGTTGATTGATTCTCTTGGTCTTCTGTGATTACATTAATTGGCATGAGCTCAAACATCTTATCCCTATATAATCGCAATCACCATTTAAATTTTTTCTGATCATTTCTCAGTACTCAAATCTCTAAAATAAGAGATATATTCTTTCTTTCTCTGTCTCCGTCTCTCTGTCTCTGTCTCACACACACAGAATATTTGAAAGAGTTCTTGTCTCCATCTTGTTTAGGTAAGACTTCTCCCTCAAGCCATAGCTGTATAAGGTATGTTTTTTTCATTTCTCTTAATTTTTAAAAGTGATGTGAGCTTTTATAAGTCACATATCTATTTGCAGTGTATTGTGGCATATGGTATAAGTTATTGGTCTAAATGTAGTTTCTGCCAAACGACTTTTCAGTTTTCCCAGCAATTTTTTTCAAGCATGGAGTTCTTACTTCAGCATAGTCAGTATTCTTGGGTTTATCTAACACTATTCTATGTTCACTTGCTTCTGGATCATGTGTACATTAATATGTTATATTGATTAAACTTTCAATTTTTAAAAACTAGTATCAAATAGTTTTAAAATTATTGCTGCTTTTTAGTATGTTGCTCTTTCAAAGTTTGATAGAATTCACCATCTGGACCAGCATTTTTCAGAACTGTGCCCAAGTTAGGAATGGATTAATGGAATTTAACTCTCTGCTTTCCAGGCAGAAGTTCTGTGAACAATTAATTTTATCAGTATTTGTTCTATATGGGGGAAGAGGAAAAGTCAAAGTCATTTGCAGGTTCAATTGACAGTCATTCCAAAGGGGTCATAATTATGTTCATTACTTCAAATGGAGAACAACACTGTGGTTAGAGTGTTGGAGCTGGGGTTAGGAAGACTCAAATTCAGATCCTAAATTTGAAATTCACTAACTATGATCTTTGGCAAGTCATTCAATTTCTCTAAGCCTGTTTCTTCATCTATACAATGGAGATATTTACAATTAAACTAATTGTTGTTGGTAGGCATAGCAGGCATCACTTCATGTTTCCATGTCTCTTTCTTCTCCCATCTGAATTGTTTCAGAGGTCACCTGAGATACACAACTATTATGGAAGATATATACTTCTTTAAATATAGACCATTTAAACATAATCAACAGAAAGCCCATAATACCCTATGACCAAGGAAAAGCAAAAGCACAGCCTTGAGTGAAATAGAATAGCCATAAACTTCAGGATAACTCTTCTGTTGAATTACTATGTTGGCAAACTAACAAATTTAACACGTGGCATTCAGAGACAGAGCAGTTTTCCTTGAGGAATGAATTAACAAATAAAAGAAAAAACATATATTAAGTACTATGTGCCAAGTTCTGTGCTAAACCTTGGGAATATGAATAGAAAAATAAAATTGTTCCTAATATCAGGGAATTCACATTCTAAATGGGGGAGAAAACACATAAAAGAAAGTCTAGCTGAAGGGCCCATAGGAATGCCTAGAAGTGCTAAGTGTTTTCTTACTAGTGGGGTATATGGAAAAGCCCAGGAGTTGTTAAATTATATAAGTTAATCATTAGACATTATGATACATTGTAGTATGTAGAGTCAGGACAGATGGTAAGGTCTAGAAGACTTTAGGAGTCAGTGGAAGGGAAGATGGCAACACTTGTTGGTCTTCCACTTTAGTGGAAGGAATAGAGTTGATGACCCATCTCATCCAAGTCGCTGAGCAGTCAAGCAAACCAAGTGAATGAGAGAACTCCCCTCCCTTCCCCTTCCCGATAGTGTTAATGCTTCCCTCCCTGCTATTCCAAATAGGGAGGAGACATGATTGAGATAGTAGCAAAAATTGTCAAAAGTTACTGTTAAGTGACACGATAGTTATTAAGTCAAAGGTCAGTCTTCATATGTTCACAGTCTAGGAATGACTCCTAGTAATATCTTTATATTATAAAGCTCATGGTCATATCTGAATAGCAGTGCAATTGAGAGCATCATCTCTGAATCATGGAGCAAACTAAGATACTGGGAGTAAAGTCCTAGTCCGAATTTTTGTCTATCATCATGAACAAGCTATTAATGAATTAGGGTTATGTCTAGTTTGTTTTATGAAGCATAATAATTAACTGAAGTGAGTCCTATGCTTTGATGAGACCTGTCAATATGTGAAATTATTAAATGAGGTTTAATCTTTGCTAAGACTTCTGAAATTAAGGCATATTTTATTTTTCAGGTAAACAGTGATACTTGCACTAAAATAAAAAATCTATTTAAAATGATAAACAATAATAATTGGTGTTAGAAGTATAAACAGTGCCCTGTTGAAATCATTTTCTGGTAGTTCCCTACTTACAATTATTAACCTATATACCATCTGTAGTCATTGTGTGTATATATTTTCATTCTTCGAGGCATGTGATTTTTATCAAGGTGGTTATGCCCTTCATTAGTACAGATCACAAATGAGATGGTCTTTGTGAAAGGCTACAGTCAAAAATATCCATTACTTGTTGGCCAAGGTCTTACTGATCAAGCTCTTTTGACTTAGCTAGTCTGACTCTTTGATGATATGTTGCTGGGCTTATATGTGAAGCTTTGGTGCCTTTTAGAATTTGAACTCTTGTGACAACTTTTAAGAATTTAGGCTCCCTATCCCAGTAAGGCATCAGAGTAGGAATTTAGTGCAAGTATATAACAATAAAACCAATGGTATTGATGATAACAGTGGTAATAAAGATATCCCCCAATAAAGTCTCCTCACATCATAGAATGGAGGACTTTAGGTCCTCAAATGCTGTGCCAGAGCATCAAACACTGGCAGGTTTTTATCAGGGTAGAAATGTTTGAGCACCATCTGGATAGATCCCCCAAAATGGGCCTTTATGTATCCATCATCTGAGAACCATTTCAACTACATCAGGGGAAGTTCATCACTAGATTGGCCACAGGCTAATGAATTTTTAGTTCTCAAGGACTCTCTCCTATGGGGATTTTAATCTGTTTGTTGTCATGGACCACTTTGGTAGCCTTATAAAACCCCTGAGCCTCTTCTTAGAATGAAGTTTTTAAACAAAACACATTTGATTGCAAAGGAAACCAATTCTATCAAAATATTAAAGAATAAGTTCATGGACTCTTGTTCTATGAAGTCATCCAGAGATTATGATCTGTGTAAGTGAAAGGTGTGCTCACCCAGTGCCTTTGGCTACTCAAGGCTTGTTTTCATATAGAATTCTAATTGCATTCCTCTCAGCAAGTCGGTGGGGTAGGTAAATAGCATGGGGCATTACTGCCTGTATGAGGAAACTGTCCATTAAGAGATAGACACTCTATTAAAAAGTGGCCAACCATGACTTGCCCAATCAGATGAGCCTTGTTACCCATCAACAGTTTATTCACAGTAATCAGTTTGACTTTGCATATAGATAGAATAGTGACTTCGTATAGGGTGGATTTGGGGTTACTAGAAAGACCCCATGCCTTTGGCACTGTCTGTTACTAATATACTTGGGAGGAAAAACTATTTGAAACTAGTTGGTTGGGGTGGTAGGGAATGCTCAGTAGAAGACTAGTGTTTCTGGTGTGAGTAATGCTGAGGCCTTTTACAGGCCTGTTTTCTACCTTTGGTGTCTACCTGATCCACCGAAGTCTCACTTGTGACTCCAAGAAGCTGTTGCATGCACAGCATCCACTCACCAGTAAACCATTTTGGCAGACTGGCTAAACCACTTTGTGGGTAACCAAGGAGTCTCAAACCCTTTGGTGAGTTAAAGGGGTGTATACCCCAAGTATATGAAGATTTCCCCTGGTGGAATGGGTGGATGAGAACAATTTGTTCCAAAGACTAGGAAGATGGCTAAAGCAGGTGCTGTGGAGTGCTTAGAGCTTGGTTAGGCATCAAATACACCAAGGTCATTTCCCGCATCCTGGGCCATCACCAGTCGTCTTGACTCTATCCTACCACTGGACTGTGATGCCTCTGGAAAAAACAGTGAGGCTGACAAGTGGGTATAACTCTGCCTCACTTAAATCCAATTTATGCACAAATCAGAAGACATCATCCATACGTTTTTTACCTGTCTGAAAGTCCTATGGCAACAAGCAAGTGAGGAAGCATCAGATGCCGATTCACTGGGAGGTGTAGTCACTACCCTGCACGTGGGGCCATTGGTACTTCAGTATAAATGAGATCTCTGACAGCAGGTTTTGCTCTGAGAGAAGGGAGTGAAGATCCTAAAGGGCACTAAGTATTTATGGAGTAAGGAGAGGGAGCCACTAAGAGGGCAAATGGCATAGAGTGGGAAGGTGGAGAGGAGAGCCCTGAGAATAAATTTTGTTTACTTGACCATTGTGCCTGCCAAAGTACATTTACTAATAGTCCCTATATTGGCATTTCCAAGAATTAGGGGCTGGGTATAAACCGAGGAGAGGTTTTTAGACTCCTTTTATCATCTGTCTCAACAAGTTAGGCTTGCTATCAGTTGACCTGCAATCTGTTGCCCTGCAGGGCATTTTGCCAAATATATATTTTTCCCTTCTAGGCCAATCACTCCAAAGAAAAGTTCAAATGCTAACACTGACTTTTAAAATGGCTTTATAAAATGTATAGTTTAAAATGTTTTGTAAATCTGTCTGGATATGCTGAGGCTTTCAAACAAAAGGTTTTTTATTTATTGTTCCCTGCTTCTCCCCAGTCCAATCAACAGTAACTTTAGAAAGCTACACAGTTATGGGTTTTCCCCTCCTTCCCATACCCCCCCCCCAATGGACCTGAATTCACAGCTCCCTCCCCGGCCCAGGGAGCCTGAACTACAGAGCAAGCACATGGGGGCAAGAAGGGTCATTTATGGTCTCTGAAGCAGAATGTTTTCTTACAAAGCAGGTGATCTTCAAGTTCCCATTTAAAAAAAAAGGGGGGTAGCTAGGTGGTGCAGTGGATAGACCTGAAGTCAGGGAGACTCAGTTTCTTGAGTTCAAATCTGGTGTCAGCTGCTTACTAGCTTTGTGACCCTAGGTAAGTCACTTAACCCCATTTGCCTCAGTTTACTCATTGGTGAAATGAGCTGGAGAAGGAAATGGCAAACCACCCAAGTATCTTAGCCAAGAAAACCACAAATGGGGTAACAAAGAACCAGACACACCTGAAAATGGCTAAAAAACAACAAAAAGAAGAATGTTTCTTATAAACCTTTTAATTTCTGTCAAAAAAAACCTTTTTAGCTATGTATGAATTTTGGGATTATCTGATTTAAGAGCATGAGTACATGCCCATGTGAAGCTGTGTGCATTTATGGTTATGATTGTGGCTGTAAATGTTTCCCTAAACTTATGATTTGTTCTTCAGTATTTTGCTATCACACCCACATTTTATAGCAGATGACTCTAGGGCAGATGTTTTAACTCCACCTCCCTTTTTTTATTTAAGTATCACTGAGTCCTTTGGCAGTCTGAGGAAACCTCCTCAAACTATAAGGTTAATTGCATGAGATTACAAAGGAAACCAATTATATTTAAATATAATTTTCAAAATATTTTAAAAAGTCACATTTATAAGTTAAAAAAATCCCTTTTTCTAGAGTTAACCAGATATCTTAATAGGCCTAAGCAAAGATTGGTGCCAAAGAAATTACTGTGCTAGAGTCACAGAATCAGAAAATATTAGAGTTAGAAGAGACAGAAGAAATTATCTAGTCCAACCCCCTTATTTTTCTGAGGAGGAAACTGAATCCCAGAGAGAGGGAGTCTAAGGTCACTTAGCTGATAAGTGGTAGAGTCTGTATTAGAACCTAGGTCTTCCGACTCTAAACTTATTATTCTTGATTATACTTAATTCTTTTAGTTTCTTTTGTCAATTGTATTTCCATTTGAGACCATGGCTATTTCTTGTGATTTGTTGTCGATCAGTTGTTTTTAGACATATCCAGTTCTTTGTGACTCCCATTTGGGGTTTTCTTGGCAGAGATATTGGAGTGGTTTGCCATTTCCTTCTCTGGCTCATTTTACAGATGAGGAAACTGAGGCATACAGGATTAAGTGACTTGCCCAGAGTTATACTGCTAGCAAGTGCATGAGGTTGGATTTGAACTCAGAAAGTCTTCCTGACTCCAGGTCTGGCACTATTCACTGTCCCACCTAGCTGCCCCCATTTTCTTGTGATAGGAAATTATTAATGCCTAGTTAGATATTAGGAACTGATTTAATGCAAATTGCATAATGTGGTTTGGGAAGAACTATGGAAATAATCTTAAACAGTCCCTTTCCCACTTTAAGTTATAAATATTATTCCTTCCAAAGCAAAGAAATTATTGCTGGCTTTACATATATCTAGAAAGGAGATCTAGGTCAGGGAAGGAAAAGATACCCTCTAGAATAGTTTTTAGTAGAACCAGTGAATAATAGAATGCAATAAAATTAAATGTAATACGTTCATTGAGTATTGCTTTGTGTGCAAGGTCCTGAGGAGATGAGACGTCAGGTAAGACATGATTTCTGCCCTTGAGGAGCTTACCGCACGCTAGATTGTGGAACATTGCATCCGAATTTCCTTTGACATAGGCAGTCATGATAGACACAATCAGTTGAAGAATACAAAAAAAATGTAAGTTATGAGTAAAGATGTAGGAATTGATGGTGATTCTTCAGGATCAGAGAATTGTAAAATGTTAGAGCTATAAGGGGCTTGCAAAGTTATCCAATATAATTACCTCATTTTGCAGGTGAGTCAACTGAGGCCTAGAGATGTTAAGAGATTTATATCATACACAGTAGTAGGTGACAGAGCCAAGACTTGCACCCAACTCTTCCAGTTCCAAATCTAAGACTCTTTGCACAGTACAACTTAGCACTCATTTAAAAGATGAGAACACTTTGTAACTTTTTCTTAATAAACAATTTTTAGTATTGTTTTACTGAAGTTTTTATTAATAGAAAAAATTCATAATTGGCTGTATTTAGCCTGTATTCCTGGTTTCTCTCAGTTATCTGTGTCTAGAATGAAGCTTAACTTCTTGGCACAAATGTCTTTGGGGTGATGGTGGGAAGAAATATAGGATCAGACTAGGGAAATATGAGTTATGATCACATCTCTGCTACTTATGGTGAGCTATGTGAGCCACTTTCTCTTGCTGGGCCGGTAGAGTATAAACTCCTTGAGGACAGTGATTGCTACATTCTTGTCTTTATATGCCTAGCACTTAAGGTAGAGGCTTAATAAATATTTGCTGAATTAAATAATTGAACCAGGCATCAGTTTCTTCACCTGCAAGATGAGCGAGGTGATTCATCTAGCTTTTCTCACAAGTATTTTAAATTCTAATGTTGTATGAGCCTGTAAAGCACCACTATTTACTTGGGATTAGCCCACCTGACTTTCATTGGAAATTAGGAGGAAATAATAGTTTCTATGTAATTAGTCTTAATATTTTAAGAAGTGATGACTAGTGTTCTAGGTATCATATTAATTTGTACTAAGTAGACTTGCTTTTCCTGTTTTGTTTTTTTTTTTAAGAGGATAAAGGCAAGGCAATTGGGATTAAGTGACTTGCCCAAAGTCACACAGCTAGTAAGTGTGTCAAGTGTCTGACTGAGGCTGAATTTGAACTCAGGTCCTCCTGACTTCAGAGCTGGTGCTCTATTCACTGTTCCATCTAGCTGCCTCTGACTTGTTTTTTCTTAAAGATGATCCAAAGTATGTGTCCTGAGCAATGGTATGCTGTTTGTTAAACAATTGGCTCTCCAAGAAAAAAAAGTGTACAAAAAGCACTTTTAATCTGAATTATTAACATTTTCTACATCACCTTATAAAAGGCTAGACAATTAACACAATGATAAATGAAGCCATCATTTGTAGCATTTGCTGATTTCCAAAGTGTAAATCCTAACATTGAAAATTTAACAATTTGCTCTCGCAAGCCAGTATGGACTGGCTCCAGCACATGCCTGATCCTAAATGACTGGTCAATTGATCAATGATCATGTTGCTGGTCACAATTCTCAGGCTTGTCCCATGAGTGGGGTATGGTGAGGGGAATAATTTATCCATCCTGATTTCCGTATCAGTAGTAGTATGTCTACTTTAAAAAAGGAGAAGGGATTATGTGAGTTAACTGGCAAACTAAGAAAAGTTGGCTTCTTTCTAGTGATGCAAGCAAGATAAAGAATAGAAGGAAACGTCGAAGTCTTTTAAACTCAATGAAGGGTAGTGAATCTAAGACAAAGTCAGCATATGATTTTTAGGGAGATGGCCAGAGAACCTAGTAAAGAAAAAGATATGGAGGCCATGTGAAGTAATGGTAAAAGTAGGAAGGATAAAGACCACATTTCAGCTGTGAGATGGTCATGATCAGACTTGAGATCTATCTATTGGCACTATAATTTTGTTTGGAAATGATCTACATATCCCTTGGGATTTAGAGAGCCTAATGAATTCATTGCAAATCCTGTACCTTGATACAGAGATCATAAGATTTAGCAGGTGAAAAGGACCTTAGAAAGTCAGTCTCCACATTTCACAGAGAAGAAAACTGAGTTATAGAAAGATAAAATAACTTGCCAGAATCACATAGGTAGTAGAGCAGACCCAGGACTGGAACCCAGGTCTTCTGATTCAAAATTCAACACACTCTCCATTATGTTATGTTGCTTTTTTTCCAGGTGAGTGGTAAAGAAATCTTGGTAAATGGAAACCATCTTTGCCCCAAAAGAGGTATGCTGTGATATTGACATTGGCTCCTTAAATGGATTTCTCTGTGTTGGTGATTTCTTCTTCAACTGTGAGTTGTATTTGGAGTTGTTTGGATTCTGTGTGATGTTTTGTTGTTGTTTTCTCTTCATTTTAGTCAGTTATCATATGTGATGAGGTTATGTCTTGTGAAAAAAAATCCTTATTAAATTCCAGGAAAAAAATACTGTTTATACCCAGCTGACAATTTTTCAAAGTTCTGTTTCCAAATTTCTTTTTCCAAAATAACTCTTACAGTGAGTCCCTATTACAGGCAAACATACTGCCTGCAAAATTTGGTTTTTATAAAATAACACATTTTTGAATTAATGTGAAAGCCTAATGGTGAGAACCACAAACTTGAAGCCCAAATTCCATTTATGACTTTGTAAAATTGAGCCAACTTGGACAATTTCAGTTCAAGTCTTCAACGGTTGATTGGGTGCCTGTTGTATCCTAGTGCTGCTCTAGATGCTGTGATAATGATCATTCACATTCACATAGGACTTTGCAGTTTTCAAAGAACTTTCTTCATGATAGCTTTGTGAGGAAGGCAAATATTCAAACCCCCATTTTACAGATAAGGTAAGAATGTTAGAGGGACATCAGAAGAAATGCTCAAGCTGGGTGCAGCAACTGAGAGGACACTCAGAAGACAGATTCAGGAGAAGCGAGGAAAAAGCCAAGTTTAGGAGCACAATTCATATGGGATCATCCAAGTGAGCCTTGAGAATAGCTGTATTATTATTAATAACATATTTTGTGACACTTTAAGATTTACAGTATGTTTTCCTCAGAACAACCCTAGTATAATTATTATCCCCACTTTATAGATCAAGAAACGGAAGACTCACAGAGGGTAAATGGTTTTTCTAAGGTGACTGTTGAGGGGAATAATAATAATGCTGTTGGAGTCAGACTTTAATCTGAGGCTGCTGACCCTAAGACTCTCACTACCCCAAAATGTACACCCAGTGTGATCCTTTACAGATCAAGGGGGAGCATGGCTGTTATACACTAGTCCACCATTAAAACAAAACTACTCAAGGATCACACTGATGTTGGCATTCCCTTTGGGTAGAGCAGGTTACTGCTTGAAGAGTTTTTACTGCATAGAGCTGGAAGAGATACCTCTGCTCCTTCCCTAAACCTCAGATCTTCCTGACTGCTCCAAAAATATATAGATATATTCTTTCCCAAACCCTTTATTTCACAAAGGGACAAGTGATATTTCAAGAATCAAGACAATAGGGCAAGTACTGAGTGACTAGAGATGGGCACAGATAGTCCCAAAGTTTTAGGGGACAAAGAAAGTGTTTCATCAAAATATAGATGGATGAGCTTGATGTTAATTCCATGGAGAATTCTTGTATTGTGAGCACTTAGAAAGGGACACAGTCATCTCTAGAGCCAGCATAGATGGAGCAAGCATGAAGAATCTGTCGTGCCACACTAAATTCATTCCTCTTACCCCTGCTTTATTCCAACTGTTATCACACAGTGGATTAGTATATGTACTATAAGATACAGTAAGGTAGTTGACCAAATTTCTGATTATACCCTTGAGGATATGAAGGAGAAATAGCAGCACAGCTGGGTAGATTTAGAACTAGCAGAGTGACAAAAACCAAATGTCACTCTGCAGTAATGTCACTATGGAATCTCATAGGGCTCTGTATTTGGTTCTGTTCTGTTTGTCATGTGTAGGACTTAGATGCAGGCACACTCTTCAAGTTTGGAGATGATACAAAGCTGTAGGGGGTAGAATCATGCTCTAAGTCTAATAAAAAGAGATTAAATGATGAACCAGAAGTTCTGCAAGTGGGTTCAAGAAATCAGTTGCACAAGTACAGGATGGGGAAGAAATCACTAAAAAGCAATTGATCTGAAAAAAAAAAACTTGGAGGTTTTAGTTGACTGTAAACTCAGTAAGAGTCAATGTTATCTTGAATACCAAAAAAATCTAATCCAGTGGTTCTCAACCTTCCTAATGCTGCGACCCTTTAATACTCATATGTGGGCGTATCTGCGTGTGGGTAGACCCACCTGGAGAGGGATAGAGGAGTGGTGTGTCAATTCCTAAGACCATCAGAAATATGTGTTTTCCGATGGTCTTAGGCGACCCCCAAAGGGGTCGCGACCCACAGGTTGAGAACCAATGACTAATCCAATCTTATACTCCAAAAAATAGAAGGATTGCGTTCAGAGGGATAGAAGAGGTAGCACTACTCTTCTCTGTCTAGTCACTGTTCTTTAATGATCAGCACTCCAGACATGGCCTCAGGCTGTTCCATTAGGTTGGATGAAGTAGTAGGAATAGCTGTGGAACCCTGATTACTGCTCAAAACACCTGTCATTCTACCTGTGTGTTTCTTTTTGTTCACCTAGATCTTGTGCCAGTGCTCTCTTCTTCAAACATATTCATTAACCCTCTTTAACCACATCCTGACTCCTATGAGCTTTTTCTTTTAAGTTGAGGGGAAAATAATGCTGCTCTTTTAGAACACAATCCCATTTAATCCCAATTGGTTTTTATAAGCTAAAGGATTTCTGTCCTGGCCAGCAGAATTCCATCCTCAGCATGTATTTCTCCTTGGCAAAGAGAGGTATGGCAGGCAACCTGTACAGAAATATAGAAGAGGTAGATGGAAATATTATCTAGGGGAAATGGCAGGTAGGTCAATGGTGAAATATAAAGTATGTGAGAATGAATAATTTGGAAGCAGTTTGGAGAGAGAGTATGAAAGTCTTTAAATGTCAACCAGAGTTAGAGATAGTAGAGAGATACTGGAGCTTCTTGAGTAGGCAAGTGACATGGTCAGTTCTGTGCTTTAGGAACATCATTGTGGCATCCATGTGGAAGACAGATGAGAGATGGGAGACACTGGAGATAAGGAGACCAGAAGGTGGTGAGGGCCTGAGCCAGGATGGTGACCCTGTCAGTGGATAAAAAAGGGATGGCTGCAAGAGATGTGGAGAGAGAACTTGCCATTGATTGGATGTGGATGGTGAAAGAGAGAGAAAAAATGAGGATTATACATACTAGGTTGTATTTATGCTATCCAAATTTATCTTCTAATCCAGTTCCTGGTGACCGTTTTCTGTAAACTCCTGGGACATTCTTCCTTCCTCAAAAAGAAAGAGAAGAGAATAAGACCATTATAATACATTTCTGTTTAATCTCCAGGCCTCAAGTCTTTCCCCACTCTAACTTGTCCTGCCAGGGTGATTTCCCTAAAGCTCAGGGCTGATCATAAGGACTCCCTCACCCCAACTCAGTAAGCTTCAGTGAGTCCTTATTTCCTCTGAGATCAAATATAAACCTCACTGTTATGTAAGGCCCCTCATGACCCAGCCTTGTTCTATATTTGCAGGCTTCTTATACTTTATAACCCTTTGGGTGTTCTCTGATCATGCTGGTCTACCACCTGTTCCTTATATGTGACATTCTGTATCCTGACTGGGCATTTTCACAGATTACAGGACTTGAAAATCATTGTTGGAATTTAGAATTAGAAGGGACCTTAGAAATAATTCAGTCCAACCTTCTTATTTTATAAGTGAAGCAACAAGTCCCAAGAAGTGAAGGAGTTTGCCCATGATCTTATAGTTAATGGGTAGCTAGGTGGCATACTGCACAGAGTGCTGGGCTGGGAGTCAGGAAGACTCATCTTCCTGAGTTCAAATCTGGCTTTAGACACTTACTAGCTATGTGACCCTGGGCAAATCATTTAGTTCCCATATCTGTCAAAATTAGCTGGTGAAGGAAATGGTAAACCACTCCAGTGTCTTTGCCAAGAAAACCCCAAATAGGGTCACAAAGAATCAGACACAACTGAAACAACTGAGCAACAACATATAGTTAATGGCCAATTAAGAACCAAAATTTGGATTTCCTGCCTATCTTTAATGGCTTTTCCATTAATAAATAGAAGATTCAATTCTGGACTGTCTGGGCCATTATAATATCATGGATTCAGAGCTGGAAGGGAACTCAGACAAAATTTAATAACATCTTTTTTTTATAGATAAGAGATGTCTCGATAGGAGAAGTGACTTGACCATGGTCACACAGCAGGTCAATAGGAGAGCCAAGATTAGAAGTTTGGTCTCTTAATTCTTGGTTCAGTGTTCCTTACACATCCCTGAACTAAGTTAAAAAAAACCACAACAGCAACCCCTTAATTAAGTTCAAAAACAGTGAGCTCAAACTCAATTAAGCTAATTAAAATTTTTATTAAGTTAAAAAAGTAATTAAAGCTCTACTTTTATTAAATTAAAAATGAAATGGCAATATTACCTTATTTTAAATTAATTATTTTAAGTCAAGAATGATGGCGTTTTTTGATTATTCTTTGAATGCTTCATCATTTATAAATCCAGCCCCAAGAATAGAAATGTATTACTTTGTAGTTATAAAGGACATTAGATTTCCTATTTTAAAAAAGGACAACTATTGAGTAACATTAAGTAAAGATGGAGTTAGATGGCACAGTGTATGCTAAGTTCAAATCTGGCCTGAGACACTTACCAGCTGTGTGACCTTAGGCATGTCATTTAACCCTGTTTGCCTCAGTTCCCTCATCTGTAAAATGAGCTGGAGAAGGAAATGTCAAAACACTCCAGTGTCTTTGCCAAGAAAACCCCAAATGGGGTCACAAATAATTGGACATGACTGAAATGACTGAACAAAATAACATTAAGTAAACCCATTAAAAAAGTCTGTCTATTCCATGTTCTTCACTAGCCGTCTATCACTTCCATGAAGTTTGTGTGTGTGTGTGTGTGTGTGTGTGTGTGTGTGTGTGTGGCAGATGCCTTCTTATATCTCTCCTTTAGAGTTAAGTTTTGAGTTATAATTTCACAGGATTCAGTTTCAATTGTTTTATTATTATTATTTTCACATATATTATTTAGCCTTGGAGTTGTTTGTAATGTTGTCTTGGTTTTTATTTCTTGTCACTGCATCAATTTGTAAAAGTTATCCCATATTTCTCAGTATTAATCTCATTATATGTTATATTCATGTATTACTACTTATTTAACCATTCCCATAATTTGTTTCTAAAATTGTACTTTTCTGAACTTTTCTAAAACTTGACTATTCTAAAAAATGCCGTTATAAATATTTTGGTGTGTATGGAACCTTTGTTTTTTATTGTTGATTTCCTTATGACATATGCCTCGCAGCAAGATAGAGACAGTCAGTATGGATGCCATTTTGGGCACTTTCTTTGCATAATTTCCAGTTGTTTTCTGGAATGGGTGGACCAATTCACAGCTTCCCCAACAATGCATTAATGTGCAAGGCTTTGATTCTTGTAATCATTTTTCAGTACCTTTTACCAATTATTTGAAAGTTCTTTAAATTTGGTTAAAAGCTTCCATTTTGTTCTTGCAAACTAATTAGAAGATTATATTTTTAATATTTTCTAACAAAGAGTTTTGTGAAAAACTCACTGAAAATAAAAATTTGGAAGAATTTTAAATGGGTAAAAGTTTTTGTTTCTAAGTTTTTAAAGTATATAGATATAATAATATCTATATAATAATATAGGTGACATCATATTCTGTAACTAAAACTTAGTTCTTAAATATTTTGCTAATTTTAATAGTTTCATTATTATTATTAGATAGTATCTTAAGGCACTATACACATCTAAGGTAAAGTTCATTAACAATAGTGATAATAACTCATTTCAAATATTCCAAATTTTGATTTTTTGGAAGAGCGTATTTTTTTATTAGTTCATCCTTGTTTTTAACTTACTGATATGACTGGTGAAGAGCTCAGTACCATGAGTAGCAGACCTATTACCTCTACCATGTTTTCATTGTTCTCTTGTGGTTGCATTATTAACATTATTTTCAATCCATGGTTTCTTTTTTATGGATTTTTTAAAGCCACCTCTCTATTTTGAGAGGATTTGTTTAGTTAAAACTAAGTATTGTAGTATATAAAATGCATTTGAGTTGGCATTTAACCTTTTATATTTAAAATTTAAATTACCATACACTGAAAGTAAACAGAGAAGTGAGGGTCCCACTGTGAATTTCTCCACATTGTAGAAGTGATATTCTTCCTTCAGGATATCTTTGTATATCTTTGTGACATAGCTGATGTCTAGATTGAATGAAGGTACCAGTGCCAATCCATAGATTAAACATTAGGGACAAGAATTGGGTATTCATCTGTGATTTAATCTATAGGGGAAACTCCCTCTACCAATTACTCAAACTTATCTTGGAGAATTGCCTAGTACACTGGGAAGTTAAGTGTGTTGCCCAGAGTCATATAGATAATATGTTTAAGGTAAGATTTGAACGTTGAGTTTTCCTGACTCTGAGACCATACTGATTCTCATATGAATGTAATTAATAATCTTTAATTAATTTATTATTTTATAAAGATAAAAGTATAAATAGAACTTTTGATATTTTCTTTTCCAGTGGGGAGTAGGTGAGAGGGAAAGAACATAAATGCTTATTAGGATTTTAAGGATTCCAGATTTTGTCACTGGAGATATTGCTTCCACCAATGTACATGGAAGCCTCTTTCCAACATAGAACTGCTATGTGTGAAACACTCATCATCAACTTGGTGATGAACCATTCTGAACTTGGGTCGATTCTTTCATGAGTAATAGTTGTACATGCATACTCAAAGTCTTTCCAGTTCAGTAGGAGCTGTGAGAGCTTTGCCTCTCCTGGCATAGCCTTTGCCTATCCCAGGTCACCTCCATTCCATGTTGAGGTACTTGGATAGGACTCCTGTTAGTGGAATTGCATGAATGATTCAATGAAATTCAAGCCACATTTGCTAAGCACTGAATATACCAGGCACACCCTGAATTTTATCTAGATGAATATAGTTTGGAGCTTCTTATTTTATTTATAATCAAGCAAGCTCAAATGTATTTCATCTCCCAAAGCGGTTTAAACTTTAACAGAAAAGACAGGTTTGCTCCAAATGATAAGCAACCCAGCAAGCCAGGCAGGTTAATTATTAATGAAGAACAGATTTTTAACTTTGTGAGTCAGACAATTTGGGGAACAATTAGGACCTAGGAGGTTTTAGTCTAGGGTGGTTTCCCAGCTCCTGAGCTCTGGGCATTAGGAAGGGAAAAATCACAATGCAAGTACTAATCCTGTGTACTTTTAAGGGCTCCATTTCCAGAGGAATGCAGAAACGGGCCCTGGACAGTGATAGGAAGTAGGAATGGTGGTAGAGGCAAAGGAAGACAATATTAGTGGACAAAAGCCTCAACAGTTTGAACTTTTCTAGATGCCTTTGAAATGCTCTAAAATGTCAGTTTAGATTCAGAATTAAAATCTGTTGCTTTATTTCACATGATACTTTCTGCCAAGAAAGAGTATTATACAGGGAAAACAGTTCTTGGTCTTGGAAGCATGGATCAACCTCATTTCAAGTTTGGGCTTTACTACTTATATAGTGTATGATCTGTGGCAAGTTACTTTCTCTTCCCCAGCATCTGTTACCTAATTTGTAAAATAAAGACAATAATATTTGCATTACCTACCTCACAGGATTGGGATGAAAAACCTGTAAACCTTAAAGTGCCACACAAATGAGTTATTACTCCTTGCTTTTTAACTTGTCCCTAGGAACATGAAGTAGGGGAACTTTGGTCTTGTGATCAGACTCTGTTTACACAATTCTCCACTAAAGGGTAGCTTTGTAAGAGTAATTTATGTCTTAGGTACCCAATGAGCCAATTTGTAGAAGGCTTTTCTCTTTGAAATGAGAAGTCATGTTTTGCCCAGTGAATGGAAATCACAGTCTCTGGAGAGTGGAATTAACCACTGGGATCACGGCTGTCTCACAATGCTCAGCAGAGCTCGACAAATAGGAGTTGTCATTGCTTAGTGAGCTTGAAATGATAGTGTCCTTTGCCTCCTTACTTTGTTCACCAAGGTTTAGGGACTGAACAATGTGACTGGCTTCTGGAATTTTTGGCCATGCTGTTGGAGCAAATGTAAAACATCTTTAATTAAAATAAATTTCTTTTTCCTGGAGATATAAAATTAGAGTGCCTGATTTATCTGCCTTCCCTCCCCTGTGTTCTTTCCCCATGGACAGAAAATGGACTTTCCATAAGAGCACAAGGAAGTAGAATTATTGAAGTAGCAATTCCTCATATTTCTAATCAAGAAAAAAAACACCCTATTATCAGAGTCCAACAGAGTGCTTTGCACATAGTTGGCATATAATAAATGCTTGCTTAATAATTATGATAGCTGATATTTATGTAATACTTTAAGGTTTGCTAAGTGTTTTGCATACATTATGTCATGAACGAGTGAAGTGATGAAGCTTAAAGTACCATTACCTAAGGAATTTGCGTTTTGACAAGGAATAAGGAATCATAAAACAAAGAAATTAGGGCAGCTAGGTGGCCCAGTGAATAGAGCACCAGCTCTGGAGTCATGAGGACTTGAGTTCAAGTCTGGCCTCAGACACTTGACACACTTACTAGCTGTGTGATCTTGGGCAAATCACTTAACCCCAATTGCCTTGCCTTCCCTCCCCCCTAATGCCCCCACCAAAAAAACCCCCCTGAGTACCAGGGATAATGTATTAAAATACCATGTTATCATTTAATATAATTAACATTAATAAAATAGATTAGCATGTATTATTTTTTGGGAATTTTAGGTATCAGCAAAAACATGGGGAAAGCTGGAGGGTGGGGGAGAGGGAAATCTGTTCACAAAGTGCTTTGTGTAGACAACCATCTACTCTGCCTCCACAGTGAAGCCATCTTCATCCATTCATCCTGGCTTATCTGTGCCAGTATTAATCCTGAGAAGTATCTCCTGCAGAGTTCTTATCTTTGGAGTTTTCTTAACTTACTCATTTACTGAACTAAAAATACGTGACCTCTGGAATGAGGTACAATGTCCATTTGGCAAGGTGAATGTGGAAGTTTAACTGCTTTGCTTTTGTGCTACTCAAATTATCTGTGTATTTTGATAGTACAATTTCCTTTGTCTGCCCAAAGACCTTGGATATGGCTACCCTTGATGAAATAAATAATGTTACTTACACTTCAAGGCCACTCTAGCATACATTGCCTTAGTTTGTCTCTAATTACCTTTTGCTTTACTTGCTATCACAAAACACAAGGGCTTCTTTCAGTTCCTTTCAATAGTTTCCCAGTCTTAAGTAGCTCAGAATTTAATCCATGCTACCATCTTGTCAGTTATTTTAAAAACGTGAGTTCTTGACTATCATTGGAGCTCAGTGAATTGTGTGAGTGGTAAAATGGAAGGCAAAAGGCTCCACCAATGTCTTCTCCAGCCTTTGGTTGTTTGGAAATCATACCACTCTAGAGCTGAGACTGACCTTTGAGATCATTTAGTCTAAAACTCTATTAAAAGATGAGATCACATTGTTGATGGTGAAAAAGAACACTAAGAGAATGTAAGTTGAATGCCTTGAGGACAAGGGACTATTCATTTTTTGTCTTTGTAAGATTAGTCCTTGGAATTATGACTGGTATATAGTAGGTGTTTAATAAATGTTTGTTGACTGATTGGATTCAGGCCAGGACATTTTGATCTTAACTCTGCAACCCATCCACTACTTCACCTTGGGGAAGTCTCTTACCACACTTGAGCCACTGTTACCTGAGGCCCAGTGAAGTGGAAAGGGAACTAATTTGGAGTCAGAATACCTGGATTAAAATCTCTTCTTTTCTACTTAATATCCACATAAACTTGAGTAAACCACTACTTTTCTAGCCTCAGCTTTCTTATCTGTAGGATAAAGGGGTAGGCTAAATTCCTTCTAAATCCTATGATACTACACGAGAATAATGGTGGTCCTCAAAAACTGAAGTTTAGATAGGTTAAATTACTTGGAATCAGAGAACTGGGAGTTCTATGTCACATAGCAAGTTAGTTGAAGAGTTGGTACCCAAGTATCCTGATTCTAGTTCAGTGTTCTTTCTATCACATTGTACTACTTCTCTTATAGAATTTCCCAAAAAAGAACTATGACCACAAGAGAGGGTCTCAAATTAAGGAGTCATTAATGAATGGTACAGTAAACTATTGTGATCAGGTTCACCAAATTAACCAGAACATTCCAAAGTCCAGTTGTGCAGAGACAATAGAGAACTGCTGGCCAGTGGTCATTGTGTGCTGGGTCAAAAGTTCCATTGGCAAGTCAGAATCTTAACTGAAGTGATTTGGAAAAAATTCATGAAATGCCCAAGTTGAGGAAGAGGAAGGGACAAAAACATGAGTTGAATTAAATCAAGACAAAGCATGAGGGGATATGCCAAGGGATTTTTGCATCTTGGACAAACACTACAAACTGTACTGGGTCAAGTGTCATACACAGGACTCTCAAATGGTCATGCAAGGTAATATGAACACCCCCATTTGGAGGGAGACCAAAACCCAAGGATATAACCAAATTATGGGTAAACTCTCTATTCCCATCACAACTGAGAACTCTGACCATTTAATAACATCTGATTTAAACTAGTCAATCTTGAAAACTAGGTGTTAACTAAGGTCAATTATTTCTTTTCATTTGGCATACAAGAAGTCTGACTATAGAGCAAAGCTTTTGAGGAAGGGCCTGAAAGAGGGTATACAGTCTGTCCTTCCCTCCCCCCAAACCTTCCAACTTCTTGGAGTTACAGAGGAAGAAAATGAGTCTGAAAAATAGAGAAAATGACTTTCCTCTAGGCCATAAAGCAGAGGTTCTCAACCTGTGGGTCATGTTCAATTGGTAACAATGAAAATATGTCCTGCATATCAGATAGATTCATAACAGTAGCAAAATTACAGTTATGAAGTAGCAATGAGAATAATTTTATGGTTGGGGGTGTCACCACAACATGAGGAACTGTATTAAAGGGTTGCGGTATTAGGAAGGTTGAGAATCCCTGCCATAAAGGAAAACACATTCAAATCTTGTTGAAATTGAGACTGAGCTAAGATAGAATAAAATGGAGTAACTCCCAAAGGGTGATGATTCAGTTTAATTCAGTCCTCGTCAGTGTCTTTGAGCTTCTGCCTCTGCCACTTGTTTGCCATTTCTATGTGCCACTGAGTTATAAAATGATATACATATTTCATATTTTATATTTTATTTGTTCTTCCTAAAATAATAACAATGCCTCATATCTATATAACTTTCTCCAAGCACTTTTATGTTCTTGATAAAAGTGGTGGTCCTTCTTCATGGAGGTCCTTTAAGGTAGGTTAAGCAGATGTTATTGTACCTTCTATCCCTTGAACATTGAGAAAAGAGAGCACAGAGAGGGCTCAATGACTTACCCCATATCAACCAAGAACTTAGTGGCAAAGCTTAAAAATGGAGGCCAGGGCCCTGACTTCTACCTCAGTGCTTTGTCCACTGGTTTCCTTTCCTCCTACTTCTATGGGTGTTAGTCGTCTCACTAACCCATAACAAGTCACTTGAGGAC
This sequence comes from Pseudocheirus occidentalis, assembly GCA_028646575.1. Classification (NCBI taxonomy): domain Eukaryota; kingdom Metazoa; phylum Chordata; class Mammalia; order Diprotodontia; family Pseudocheiridae; genus Pseudocheirus; species Pseudocheirus occidentalis. The sequence continues at coordinate 126,728,341 of CM053601.1, read as the reverse complement.
AGGGATCCAACCCAACTTTTTTTTTCATATCTCTCCTCGGTATCTGTGATAGATGTTCAGTTGATATTTGTTGAATGATGAGGTTTACTTAATTCAAGAAGCGTTATGTGGCACTTGGCACTTTGATACAAAGAGAAACAAATGAACAGCCTATGATCTGGAGGAGATTCTACTCACAGCCAACCTTCTTTCATTCTTCTGGAGGGTTTGGGGCACAGCATATATGCAAAAATGTATAATAAAAGGTAAATTAAGGAGAGAGAGTACTATCAACTGAAATGGTGAAGGAAATGCACCTGAGGATTGAAGGTAGATGGTTCTGAGAGACTGTAGTAGGACTGCATTCCGTACATGGAGGTGGGCTCCACTTTTGTTTGAAAAGCCTTGTGAAATCCTTGAATACAGGTCACTCTGGAACTTAAATAAACATGGGAGAGGCTGGTATGATAGGACCAATGGTTCATTTTACAGAGGAGGAAACTGAGGCTGAAGAGAAGGGGAGTGACTTTCCCAAGGTTGTAGTGGAAGGTTATGTAACTCATTAGTATTATTTTTCTGAGAGTGGCACCAAGGACATTTCATTGGAGAATATGGTAATTTCTCTCAATAACTAAGAAGTTAGTGATATGCTTTGCATGTACATAATTTCCTTCTAGTAGTCTATTACTAAAGCAAATTTGTTGTTATTGTAAACAGTTTGTAGCCTGGAATTTCCTCTCCCACCCTAGGTGTTCTAAAATTCATCCTTTAATTCAGCTCTGTTTTGAGGGTTACTGATAGACTATTTGAAAAAAAAATGTTTCCCTCTCATCTAATGTTTTTTCAATCCTTTCTTTTTCAGAAAGCAGAGTCCAATATGGTAATGAGAGAGTGTGTGAATTCACTTTCTCTTTAAGATATCTATGGTCATAGGACAGGCTCATTAATGTTGCCATGGCAACCATCCTCTCACAGGTTACGTTCCATAGGCTTCAACTAAGATGCAAATTCTAGTCTAAACAAAGCAGGGACAGGGAGAAATGCCGCATCAACTTCCAAGAAAAAGAATGTGCTCTTAAGCCTTGAATTTTTCTACAGCTCAAAGCAAAATTTAAAAGGCTTCCTCTGCTATTGTCTCTGACATTAGTTCACTTTCATTCTGGCATCTTTGAGAGGAAAAAAAAAACAAACCACCCAAAACCCACATACATCTCATTTAAATAGAAACTCTCCTCTGACATTTATTTCCTGATGCCACAAGTCCAGCTTTCCCCCTCAGGTGTTAAGTACCAGCTAGGATTTAAAAGCTCAGAAATCAATTTGAAAAGACGTCAGCCCACACTCAATCTTGGAACCTTATGGGTATTTTTTATTTAACCTTCTCCTTCATCACTGATAACCGGTCATTTACTCATTTGGGTCAATTTTCATTGCCACTGTGCCATTGCAGTCCTTCTTTGCCTTTTGTTTGGATTACTGCAATAACCTCTTTGCTCACCTCTTTTACTCATATTTCTTCTCAGGGAAATGTATCCTGTATGTCTTCATTGAACCAATTGTTGAATCTTTGAATTGTACCCTGGGGGTGGGAGTGGGGCGGGATGGTGCCCTTAATTAATGGGGTCTTTGCAATAAAACCCTACCCAGAACAGAGGGCATTGTTGTAAATTGTGATCTGAGAAAATAAACAGGATGTTGTGTTGGGTCAAACTAGAGTTCACAGGGTAACTGAAACCAAGGAACTAGGCAGGAGATGAGAAAGGAATTTCTAACAGTCACCCAAATCCAATGCTAGTATCTAGGGATGACAGGAAAAAGGTAGTTCAGCTAAGTGACTGATTCTCTGGAGGACATGGTCACGTAGCTCCTTATAGCTGCTCAGGAAAGAATCAAGAAAACTGAGTGATGTGGAGAATGGTCTGTGAAAGAGAGAGATGGGGGTAAGGGGAGTGGGGAGAGAGAGAGAGAGAGAGAGAGAGAGAGAGAGAGAGAGCGAGAGAGATGGACAGATAAATAGATATGAGAGACAGGGATAGAGTCAGTCAGAGACAGAGGCAGAAAGAGGAGAGTGAAAGAGACAGGCAGATAGACATGATGTATAAAAGCATGAATGGAGGAGTCATCCAGAAAGACTGACTCCCTTTAAGATGGTATGAGAGTGAGAGAATGCACAGAAGCTAATGAATGAGTGCAAGGGCAAGTATGGAGGTTTGTGTGGCCTGGCTGTATATGTGACCTGTAATTAAAAGGGACTGCATGTATGAATTTGAACCCTACTGACTTCCTATTGAGGAGCAATTATGGCATTCCCATCAAATTCTCAAGATCTGAATGGCAAAAATGTTGAGTCCCTTTTGCTCTGTATATCACTAGGGACATGGCAAAAGGGAACAAATGAACCCAGAGTTTAGGGTGTGAGTGATATCAGGGACAATAATATGTAAATCAGTGAGTCTAGAATAGCCAGGAAAGACAACATAGAATTAAGGAGAATATGTTTTATGCAATTTCTTCATGCGTGGCATGTAAGTCATACCCCTTCTAGCTCAGCTACAATGTGCTATAGTCCCTAATCTTTCTAAAACATTTTCATCACTAAATGCTCCAATAATGGTGCCCTATAACCTAAATTTCTCTCTCTCTCTCTGGGTTTTAAGGCCCTCTGATTTATTAATACACATAAACTTTCCCAGCTTTGTCTCTTAACTGTGCTCTAGTCCAGCCATTTCTTTCATCATCTGCCATGTGGCTTTCTTTTCTGTACCTTTGCTTCTACTATTCCTCTTCACTATCTCTAAGACTTGATGGCCACTCTCTAACATCTCTCTGCTCTCTCTCCCTCCCTCCTTCCCTCCCTTCCTCCCTTCTTTTCTTTCTCTCTCTCTGCCCTGTCCCTCTCTTTCTTCCCCTTTCTCTCCCTCTCCCACTTTCTCTCTCTCTCCTCCCCTTCCCCCCATCTCTTTCCTTCACAGACTATTCTCCACATCACTCAATTTTCTTGATTAACTCTTTCCTGAGCAGCTATAAGGAGCTATGTGTTCATGCCTTCTGGAGAATCAAGCATTCAGTTGAACTCCGTTTTTCCTGTCATCCTTAGATACTAACACTGGATTTGGGTGGCTGCTAAAAATTCCTTTTTCATCTCCTGCCTAGCTCCTTGGTTTGTTACCCTATGAACTCTACCTTGACCCAACACAACATCCTGTTTATTTTCTCATGTAACAACTCTAAACTATTCTTTACCCTTGAATCCCTTGTCCTCTTGTCCAATCAGTAATTCTATCCTTGAATCCCTTGTTCTCTTGTCCAATCAGTAATTCCATCTTGACAAACTTCAATGCTGAATTACCCACTCCATCTATTTCCTCTACTCTTACATACTACTGAGGAGAGCTGGAGGAAATCATGAAAGTCTACTGGCAGGGCCACTACAAATTTATAGTATACAATTTCAGTTGAACTCCTCAGTGAGTGGAAAGAGGCATATTTGAGATATTTTATGAAGATGGAAATAACAAGATTCAACAGTTTTCTGAATATGTGGGGTGAGTGATGGTGAGGAGTCCAGATGATGTAGAGATTGCAATTCTGGGAACTAGTAGTATGATTATGCTCTCAACAGTAATAACAAGTTCAGGAATCTGGCGTCCCTCATCATTAAGCTAAAATTATTTTCTACAAAGTTACAAAGTTCACAATGATTTCTTAATTATCAAGTCTAATTACTTTTTTTTTGGTTCTGATCCATCTTGAATACTTTTAATAGCATTTGTCATAATTGATCAATTTCCCTTCTTGGATTATCTTTTCTCTCTAAGTTTTCACACACTACTTTTTCCTTATTCTCTTCTACTCCTTAATTTCCTTTGCTGCCTTTTCTTTTTTTAATGTTTTATTTTTCCCCCAATTACATGCAAAACAACTTTTAATATTCATTTTCTAAAATTTTGAGTTCCAAATAATTTTCTTCTCCTCCCTAGTCATTGAGAAGGGAAGCAATTTGATATAGGTTATTCATGTGCAGTCATGCAAAACATATTTCCATATTAGTCATGTTGTAAAAGAGACTAAACCAAAAATGTTTTGATTAATTCTTTCTCTGGAGTTGGATAGCATTTTTCCAAAGTCCTTTGGAACTGTCTTAGATCGTTGTATTGCTGAGAATAGCTAAGATACCTGCAGTTAATTCATTGTAAAATATTGTTGTTATTGTATACAGTGTTCTACTGGTTCTGTTTACTTCACTTTGCATCAGTTCATGTAAGTCTTTCCAGGTTTTCTAAAAGTATCCTGGTAATCATTTCCTATATTTTGCTGACTTTTCATCCATGGCAAGTTCATTAACTGTGGGCATTCTCCAGACCTTTATCCCTGAGTCTGTTCTCTTTATATTCTATACTATCTCACTTGTTGATGTCATAAACTCCCATGGATTCAATTATCATCTTTACACAAAAAATTACCAGGTCTGTATATCCAACCTTCATCCCACTGTTGAGCTATGAATGTCTGGCTGCTTCTTAGACATCTTAAACTGAATGAACTACTAGACATCTCAGACTCAAGAGTTCAAAAGCAGAACTCATTATCTTTACCCTCAAATGCTCTCTTCTACTGAACTTTTCTATTACAGCTGAAAGTACCACCGTAGCAGTCACCTAAGCTCCTTATTGTCTCCAGGATCAAATATAAATTCTTTTTTGACGGTTAAAACTTTTCATAACCTGGCCCCTTCCTACCTATTCAGTTTTCTTATACTTGATCCCTCTCTGAGCAATCCAAGATCTAGCTATACTCACCTATCTGATATTCCTTATACACCAATGCTCCATCTCCTATCTCTGTGTCTTTGCTCTGGCAGCCCCTTATGCCTGCTCCCTCCCATTTGCCTCTTGGTTTCTAAGGTTTTCTGAGTCTTAGTTTACTCATGTATAAAATCGAGACTCAACTCTAAACCAACATTCTTTCCTGGTCCCCAGACTCCTCCCCAGATTCCTCCCTTTTCCTTTTGGATTAGCTTCCATATTTGCTATTGTTAGGTGCAAGAATGAACCCCAAAATCTACTATACATTTCATTAATTGGCAATACTTTCTCTAGAAGGTACAATGAATAAGAGCATTGGACTTGAAGTCAGGAAGATGTGAGTTCAAATGCTGCCTCAGATACTTACTACTTATGTCCCTGGGCAAGTCACTTAACCTTTATCAGCCTCAGTTTTCTCATTTGTAGCAAGGGGGATAATAACAGGACCTACCTCACAGGGTTACTATGAGGATCAAACGAGATGATGTATATGGAATGTTTTAGAAACCTCCAAGTGCTTTATAAATGCTATCATCATCATCATCATCATCATCACCATCATCATCATCATCATCACCATCATCATCATCATCATCACCATCATCATCAACATCATCATCACCATCATCACCATCATCACCATCATCATCATCATCAGCATCATCATCATCACCATCATCATATCATCATCACCATCATCACCATCATCATCATCATCATCATCATCATCATCATCACCATATATTACTGTTGCTCTAACTAGATCATAAGTGACTTAAGGGAAGAAGTCTTTAAAAAAAAATAATTGTATCCCTCACCATGACTATCTTAATGTTAGTTATATAGTAGGTGCTGAGTAAAAACTCACTGATTTTTTTCATTTCCCTAACTATAAAGCAAATGCTTATGCTAGATGTGAGTTATTGGATTCTATTTAGAAAGAGAGCAGTGATGGACATCACTGACATGTAATGAGCCTTTTGGGCCTCACTGGTTTTCCAATTTTATGAATTGAAATGCCCTCATTCCTTTGAGTGCCCTCCAGATGATGGATGAGAAACCTGGATTTGGTGTAGTTTTGATTCATCCTTTGGAACTGAGATAACTCCCCAAAGGAGAACATGTAGATTATGTTGTCAAGAAAACCTCCATTGGAGAAAGGGGGTCTGTTTGGGGCAGGAACGACTACATGTGAGGGAGCCCAGAAGGGAATATGAAGATCCCGAAAATTGAGAAAAGTGAACATTGATGAAAAAGTTATCCAAAGTGCGTACCTAGGTTCAGGGAAATCCTGGGAACCTACTTTGTGGCTTCTTATCATAAATGCAATCAAATTTCCACTACCCTTATTGGCTTTATTAGGCAACTTATTTTCTTCCTCTCAGCCTTAGTTTCCCTATCTGTAAAATTGGGATAATAATACATTATCTACCTTACTGGGTTTTTGTGGAAGTTAAATGAAATAATGTCTGTAAAGTGCTTTGCAAATTATAAAGTATTATATAAATGTCAGCCAAGAAATGGCAACATTGAAAAATACAAGGTGCCCCAGAAATATTATAATTAGTCTCTTTCCCAGAGGTGATGATTGGTAGGTGCATATGTATGGATTAATGGGAGCATTGAATTGCTTTAGACTCTATGTCTTCCTTAGGGTCTGTTTTTTTCATTTGCCTTGTGAATAGCTATTATCCATCAGCAACTTTTGACATATCCAGCAGTCACCATGGGATCTAAACTGTGGCTTGGAGAGTTTATAGGTATGGAAAGGTTACTTGTAATTCTTATTGTCTCCTCTTCTATTTTTCCTTTGCTCTTCTACCTTCTCCATTCCTAGGGCCAACTTGAGATAAATTGTGAAATCTGCTTTTAGAGCCATCTCACCTGTCCCTTAGGGGCTTTGAGCCTGTAGAAATATTTCCCCTTCTGTTTCTGTTCCATGAGGACCTTAGTGATACCTCCACACTTTTCTGGAGTCCCAATACTATACTTGGGCAGTATCTCCTGTTTTTGACCTTTTTCAGTTAGTCAGTTAATAGGCATTTATTTATGTATTATATATGCCAGGTGCTGGGCCTACAAAGAAAGACAAAAATAGTTGTCATCCCCATTTCCTTGTCATGTCCAAGTTTTAGAAAAGTGTTTCCCACAGCACTGTGATGGAGGTACTGTAATTACTATTTCTTTGTTATCAAAGAGGAAAGTGAACCCCAAAAGGTGAAGTAATTTTCTTACAGTAACATGGTTAGTCAGTTTGAGATGGGATATGAACCCAGGTCTCATGACTAAATTAAATGTTCTTTCTACACCACAATACTGACTCTCAATACTGAGCCTTCTATCAAATTCTCCGGGTACATCCTCCTGACCTGCCTCTGCATGAACACAGCTACCCAGGGATATCATTACCCTTTTTTGCCTGTTACAGATAATAAAAGGGATAGCCTTTTCATTTCCTCTGGCTTCTCTTCTCTTCTCTCTTCTCTCTTCTTCTTTCATAAAAACCAGAGGATTAGAAAGAGATTACAAACATATAGGGCATCTCTGTTTGAGCAGGGTATTTTTTTTTCCAATAAGAAAGAAGTAATTTGATCCTTGCAAAAGGCAGGCAAAGCAGTCTCTATCCTGAAGAGGCATCATCTATCTCTTCCCTGATCTGTGTACTAGTAATTTGCATACAATAGTCCACCTAGAAACCATAAATTTGCCTCCATTACAGGGTTTAAAGTTATAAAATTGAGCTTACAGTAGAGTCCACTGGCTTTAGAGTCAGAGAACATCTATTTGAGTCCATGTTCATCTATTTCCTAGCTCAAACAGGTAGCATATTGTCTGACCTTCTGTTTTTTTCATCTGAAACTTGGTGTGTATATATGAGGAGCGTTAATGGATAATGAGAATACGGGCCTAAGTGGAACAAAGGAAACTGGTTGAATTGTAGTGAGAGAGAAGATTGGAAAGATAAATGGGACGAGGTAATCCAGCAGGAAATGGGGAATCAGTGTAACTTCTTCCTCTGGGGAGCATTATTATGAAAGTGATATCTGAGGGAGATTATGTGATCATAGGATTGCAAGCTGGAAGGAGCCATAGAGATCATCAAGCCCAGCAGTTTTTATTCTTGGGGTCCATGAATGTGTTTTTTTTTGGGGGGGAAGAGCTGGACATATTTCAATAACTCTGTGGTACAGTGGATAGAAGGCTGTTCCGGGAGTCAGGAAGGCTCATCAAATCTGGCCTCAGGCACTTAATAGCTGTGCGACCCTGTGCAAGTCACTCAACCTTGTTTGCTCCAATTTTCTCATCTGGAAAATAAGCTGGAGAAGGAAATGACAAACCAGTCCAGTATCTTTGCCAAGAAAATCCCAAATGGGGTCATGAAGAGTGGGACATGATTAAAAATGACCGACCAACAACTTACCTAGTCTTAGAATTGTGTGTGTGTGTGTATTGTTTTTTGGAGGGGGAAAGGAGGGCAATTGGGGTTAAGTGACTTGCCCAAAGTCACATGGCTAGTAAATGTTAAGTGTCTGGAGCTGGACTTGAACTCAGGTCTTCCTGACTCCAGGGATGGTGCTCTATTCACTGTGCCACCTAGCCGCCTCTAGAATTATATTTTTAAATAATTGAAAAGAAATGCTAAATTACAGTCAGAGGTTAATGAAAATATTGTTTCCCCCACAAAGAGTTGATCTATGGACTTCTCCCCCTGAAATTGCTCCATTGACTCCTTAAGGGTCTAAGGACTGTAGATTAAGAGTTCCTAAATCTGATCTCCGATCCTTACTAGCCGTGTGACCCTGAATAAGACACTTAACCCTGTTTGCCTCAAATGAGTCAGACACAATGGAAACAACTGAACAACAACAACAATTTCAATATAACTGATTTCCTTTTTAATCTTATGTATTTTATTTTATGCATTTAAAACCATTATTCTGAGAGCAGATCCATAGGGTTTACCAAACTGCCCTAGGAATCTGTGACACAAAAGATGTTAAAAAGCCCTGCTCTAGCCCAACCCATTTTTTAATTTTGTTTTATTTTGTTTTACTAAATGAGAAAACTGAGTCTCAGCAAAGGGAGACAACTTGACCTAGATCACTCAGGTGTTAAGTTGCAGAGATGGAATTTGAAACTCCTCTAATATCAAATCTAGTATTATTTTTTACTATTCTTTATGACCTGCTTTGGATAAGAACACAGGATAGATTTTGTAGATGAGAGATTTCAATTGTTCTCTTAAAAAATTAAATAGCATTTTACTTCCCCCCAATTACATATCATGAAAAATTTTTAGCATTCATTTTTTCAAAGATTTTGAGTTTCAATTTTTTCTCCTTCTTTCTTTCTGCTCCCCTCTTCTGAAAATGGTAGGTAGTTTGATATATTCTATATGTGTGTTATCACGTAAAACATAGTTCCATATTTGTCACAGTTGTAGAAGAAGAAACAGGTCAAAAGGAAATAAAACCATGATAAAGAATAAAGTAAGTGAAAAAATATGCTTTGATCTGCATTCTGAATCGATCAGTTCTTTATCTGGATATGGATGACATTTTCCTTCATGAATCCTTTGTACTTGTCTTAGATGTTTGTGTTGCTGAGAAGAGCTGAGTCATTCATAGCTGATCATCACATAATGTTGTTGATGCTGTGTATGATGTTTTCCTGGTTCTGCTCATTTCACTTTGTATCAGTTCATACAAGTCTTTCCAGGTTTTTCTGAAATCTGTCTGTTCGTCATTACTAATATATTACACAACATTCTATTACATTCAAAAACCACAACTTGTTCAGCCATTCCCCAACTGAAGGAGATCCCCTCAGTTTCCAGTATTTTGCCACCACAAAAAAGCTGCTATACATATTTTTTCACTTGTAGGTCCTTTACCCTATTTTATGATCTCTCTGCAGTACAGTCCTAGCAGTGGTATTGCTAGATCAAAGAGTATGCAGTTTGGTTGCCCTTTGGGTATAGTTCCAAATTGCTCTCTAGAGGTTTGTATCAGTTCACACCTCCCCCAAAGTGTATTAATATCCTAATTTCCCCACGTCCTCTCCAACATTTATGACTTTCCTTTTTTGTCATATTAGCCAATCTGATTGATATGGGCTGGCACTTCACAATTGTTTCAATCTGCATTTCTCTAATCAAAAGCAATTTAGAGCACTTCTTCATATGCCTATAGCTATCTTTTGATTTCTTCATCTGAAAACGGCCTGTTCATATCCTTTGACCATTGGTCAATTGGAGAATGGCTTGTGTTCTCATAAATTTGACTCAGTTCTCTAAATATTTGAAAAGTGAGCCCTTTATCAGAGACACTTGCTATATTGTTTCCCAGCTTTCTTCTTTCCTCCTAATCTTGGTTGTATTGGTTTTGTTTGTACAATAGCTTTTCAACTTAATATGATCAAAATGACCTATTCTACATTTTGTAATGCTCTCTATCTCTTGTTTGGTCATGAATTCTTCTCTTCCCAACAGATCTGACAGGTAGGCTCTTCCTTGCTCTTCTAATTTGATTGCTTCATTGTCTATGGTACCTTTTAGCAAGATATAGTTTCCTTCTTTATCTCTTTTAATTAGGTCTATTTTTGCTTTTACTTTGTATATGATCAGGATTGCCATTCCTGCTTTTCTTCTTTTTTACTTTCAACTCAAGCACAATAGATTCTGTTCCAGCTCCTTATTTTCAGTCTGGATGCCTCTCTGCTTCACGTGTGTTTCTTCTAAGCAACATATTGTAGGATTCTGTTTTTTTTTTATTTTTAAAGGATTCTGTTTTTTGATCCACTCTGCCATCTGCTTCTATTTTGTGGGAGAGTTCATCCCATTCACATTCCCAGTTATGATCACTATCTGTGTATTTCCCTCCATCCTACTCTTCCTCCTGTTTTTCTTCTCTCTCCTTTCCTCCTTTCCCTCATCACCAGTGTTTTGTTTTCACAGAGAAAATTAAACTATTTCTCAATTTTCTAACCACTATATCGAAGCCTGGTTATTGTCCACAGATGACCTTAACTCATTCTGGACAATGAGGAGGTTAGCCGACAGTTAGTGGTGGCCCATCAGAGAAACCAAGAAACCCATAAACTGCTCCAGATGTAGGTACTTCCAGGTTACCAAGCTCAACAAATTGTAAGGGCTCTTTAGATTGCTAAGACCCATGACCACTTCATCCCTCTTTCTTCATCTACTGCTTTTTTGGTTCTTTTCCACTTGACTTTGACTCCACTGGAATGTAAATTCCTTGCTAGAAAGGATTATTTGATTTTTTAAACTTATTTCCCTTGCACTATGCTGCACCAATAGCAAAAACTTAATAAATAATAATTATTTTTAGATTGACACCAAACTCTGCTACTGCTTCTGTCCTTTAATCCCATTTCTGACTTTTTTACTCTCTGACCACCTTGCTGCCTTATATGGACTTGCCCTTTGGGTCTGATCCTTGCTAGCTTTGTTTTGACTGGCTGGTTATCAGTCAACAGTCAGGCTATCTCTCCTGTTTCTCCCTCAGGAAGCAGGACTGGAAGCTGTTTGGGTCAGAAGATCATACTTTGAGGTACTGATGTCTTCCTCAGGCAACCATTCATTTAGTCAATAAATATTTATTAAACATTTACTACATATCAGGTACTGTGCTAAACCTTGGGGTGATAAAAAAAAAGACAAAAACATAGTATCTGTCCTTAAGTTATGAATATTCTAATAGGGGAGAGATGATTATGTACCTAACCAGATTTCTACAGAATTAAAGGAAAGTACTCTCAGAACGAAGTGGGGAGGACAGGGAAAGGTCTCTATGGTATGAAGGTAGAGGGAGAGAACTCCAGGAGTGAAGGACAGCCAGCGAAAAGGTATATAGAATTTTGTATGGGAGAAACATCAAGGCCAGTAACATTGTTAAGTATGTGGAAGAGACTAAAGGTAAAAGGACTGGAAAGGTTGGAAGAGGGCAGGTTGTGAAGAGCTTTAAATATCTATCAGAATATTTCATGTTTGGTTTTTAAAATTTTTTTAAATTTTATTTATTTTATTCTGAATTTAAGAAATAAAACAAGCATTTCCATAACAGTAGAATAGAAAAAAATCCATTATCCATTAAAAAGAACTTGGTGTTCCTTTTAAATATAGAATAAAGCTATCATGTAAATTATTTCTGACTTTTCCCCACCCCCCCTTTTTCTTCCCTCCTCCTCAGAAGCCACTGGAGTTTATTGAGTCTGACATGGTCAGACCAATGAGTGTTAGATGGGTGGAGTAAATGGGAACTTGAAGCAGGGAGACCAGCTAGATGGTTATTTTAATATTCCAAGGGTGAAGTGAGGGTGGCTTGAATCACTGTCGTGGCTATATGAGTGGAAAGGAGTGTATACTAGAGCTATAGTGAAGCAGAAACGACAAGACAACCAGAGATGGGATATGCAGGGTGAGTACTCCAACTGCAGCCAAAGTTCCTGGGGTATATATATTGCTATGAATGCTCTGTTTGCAAACTTCTAAACACTTAAGTCATAGCAATGTTGTCATATGTGAATACAAATAGGAACTCTTGCCTTAACTAACTCAGCATTCAAAATGGTTGATAGATCAATAGGAAGTCATTCCCTTTCCTAAATTCTGCTTTCTCTATGTACTTCTCTTCACGAGTAATGCTGCTACCTGAGACTCCCTCTCTATTTCCCTCTCTTTTTCTGCCCTTGAACCACATATGCTATAGATGCTAAAGGCCCAGGGAACTGCCCCCAGAAGATTCAGATGGCCACAGATGCTAAGCAGAGGGCCATATTTGTTGTTATTTCCCACCAAAGTCATGAGACCCTCCCCTAAGTCTCTTCCATAACTACCCTGGATCTTCACCAGGGGCTAGTTCTCCACTATTTGGGTTCCCTGGGATAAAAGTAACACAAATTATAAGATTTCAAGGTACTTAAAAATGATTAGTACATTAGTGCATCTCCCTCACTCCTATTTCATAGCTGAGAAGACTTAGTCCAATGTCACATGAGTATCATAAAATCTAAAAACTGAGAGAACTCAGAAATGATCTAGCCAAACCCATACTTGAAAAAGGATATCAAGATTTCTTCTAGGGAGTAAAATCAAGTGAGCGAAAATTTTTTTGTTTTCTTAAAAACAATCTTTTATAATATTTTTAAAAATTCGTTCTTTTCCATTACCCATCAAAAGAATGAAAAAAAAAGAAGATAATGTGAAATAATCTCACTGGAAAAACAACTCATATAAAAATAGATCCAGGAGAGATGATTTTAAAATTATTGGACTGCCTGAGGGTCAAGATCAAACAAAAGAGCCTATACATCATCTTTCCAGAAATTATCATGATATCATGCCATGATATTCTAGAACCAGAGGACAGAATAGAAATGCAAAGAATACAGTGGTCACCTCCTGAAAGAGGTCCCAAAATAAAAACTCCCAGGAATATTATAGCTAAATTTTAGACCTCCTAGGCCAAGGAGAAAATACTGTAAGCAGCCAAAAAAGAAACAATTCAAATATCATGGAGCTACATTCAGGATAACACAAGATGTCATAGCTCCTATATTAAAGAATCAGAGGGCTTAGAATATGACAATCTGGAGGGCCAAAGAGCTAGGATGACAGCCAAGAATCACCTACTCAGCAAAACTGAGTATAATCCTTCAGGATAAAAAGTGGATACTCAATGAAATAGAAGCCATTCAAGCATTCCTGATGAAAAGACCAGAGCTGAATAGGAAATTTAACTTTTACATATAAGGCTCAAGAGAAGCGTGAAAAGGAAAACATGAAAGAGAAATCACCAGGGATTCAATAAGGTTAAATTGAAATATAAAATATAAATATAAAAATAAAAATTTATTTATATATTTATTATTTATATATATAAATATTTACATTTAATTAAAATTAATTTTAAAATAAATTACATTAAATTACATTAAAATGAAAATTTAATTAAAATTAAAAATTAATTTAATATTTAAATTATATATAAATATTTGAATAAATATATAAATATTCATATATTTTAAAATATAAATACTAAATATAAAAGGTTTATATTCCTATATGGGAAAATGATATTTGTAATTCCTAAGGACTTTCTCATTATTAGAGCAGTTAGAGGGAGTATACAGAGACAGAAAGCAGAGGTATGCATTGAATATGATGGTATTATTATCTAAAAAAAAATAAAATTTAGGGATGAGAAAGAAGAATGCTCTGGGATAAGGGAAAAGGAAAAGGTAGAATGGGATAAATTATCTGACATAAAAGAGGCCTGAAAGATATTTTACAGTGGAGAGGAAAATGGGGGAAGGAGGGAGGGAAACACATGAATCTTACTCTTATCAGAATTGCCTCAAAGAGGGAATGATGTACACACTCAGTTGGGTGTAGAAATCTGTCTTACCATGCAGGAAAGTAGGAAGGGAAAGGAATAAGAGAAGACGGGTGAGCTGATAGAAAGGATGCGAATTTGGGGGAAGCAAAAGTTAGAAGCAAAACACTTTTGAGAATCGACAGTGTAAAAGGAGAGAGAGAATAGGATAAATACGGGGAAAATAGGATGGAGAGAAATACATAGTTGGTAATCATTACTGTGAAAAAAACTTTTAGAATAAGTTTCTCCAATAAATTCATTTCACAAACATATTGAAAACTGAATCAAATTTATAGCTGTAAGAGCCATTCCTTAATCGATAAATGCTCAAAGGATATGAAGATGCAGTTTTCAGAGAAGTAATCAAGATCACATGAAAAAATGCTCTAAATCACTATTGATGAAAGAAATGCAAATTAAAACAACTCTGAGCTACTACCTCATACCTGTCATATTGGTTAATATGACAGAAAAGGAAAATTACAAATGTTGGAGGGAATGTGAGAAAATAACATTGATATACTGTTGGCAAAGTTGTATACTGATTCAACCATTCTGGAGAACAATTTGTAACTATGCTCAAAGGGCCATAAAACCCTTTGACCAAGCAATACCACTTCTAAGTCTATATCCTAAAAAAATAAAAACAAAAAGGAAAAAGACCTATGTTTACAAAAATATTTATAGCAGCTCTTTTAGTAGTGGCAAAGAACTGGAAATTGAGGGGATGTCCATTAATTGGGGGAATGACTGAACAAGTTGTTGCATATGATTGTGATGGAATACTATTGTGCTTTAAGAAATGACAAATAGGAACCAGATTGGAAGCATGGTGGACGACGCGGATCAGCAACAGACCACAAACACTGTAGAGGAGCCACTGGATATCATCCGGCTCAGTCTAGATGAAAGAATTTACGTCAAGATGAGAAATGACCGAGAACTACAAGGAAGATTGCATGCTTATGATCAGCATCTAAACATGATTTTGGGAGATGTAGAAGAGACTGTGACCACTATAGAAATAGATGAAGAAACTTATGAGGAGATCTATAAGTCAACCAAGAGGAACATTCCAATGCTGTTTGTTCGAGGAAACGGGATTGTATTAATAGCCCCTCCACTGAGAGTTGGCTGAAACCAAAACTTTATCCTGTGTGGAGAATTAGGGACTCTGGACAATAGTCTCTGCAAGAAAAGCTGGTGTTCAAAAGAACAGCTTGTGATACTTTTTGATATTTAGAAATAATCAAGGAACCCTCCACTCTTAAAATGCGTTTATTTTGAGACAGTTCCTAATTTAACTGGCATAATACTCATTCTTAGATTTCAGATATCAGATCTACCAATTAATGTAAGCCTCATAAGGCAGGATTCTTTTTCAGTGATTTAATTTGTCTGTTCATCTTGTAAACAATTATATTTTTTAAATTAAGTTTATCTTTTGGTTAAAAAAAAGAAATGATGAATAGGATGCTCTTAGGAAAATATGGAGAGACTTTCATGAACTGATGCAAAATGAAAAGAGCAACATCAGGAGAACATTGTCAAAGTAATAGCAATGTTGTATGATGATTTACTATGAATAAGTTAGCTAGTCTCTGCAATACATGATCCAGGACAATTCTGTAGGACTTACAATGAAAGGTTTTGTCCATCTCCATCTGTGTCTTTCTCCACAGACAAAGAACTGTCAAAGCCTGAATGCAGATCAAAGATTCTTTTTCTTTATTTCCTTTATTTTTATTTTGTCTTTTTCACAGAATGACTTACATGGAAGTGTGTTTCACATGACTACACACATCAAATTGACCTATGTCAAATTGCTTATCTTTTCAATGGGTTCAGGGGGAGGAGGGAATTTGGAACTCAAAACTTTTAAAAAAGAGTGTTAAAATTGTTTTACATGTAATTGTGAAAAAATAAAATATTAAGTAAGATAAAAAATAATAAAAAAGTTAAAAAAAGAAAACCCCCAAAAGGGTCATGAAAATTTTTGCACAGCTGAAATGACTGAACAGCAACAATCCCCAAATGTGGGTAACAAGATTTCCAATTCCTGCAAGGATACTTAATATGTAATAGTAAAATCAGATAAAAGTTATTTTTTTATTTTTTCAAAAAAATATTATTTTATCCACCTGAGAGAATGCACGGCCAAGAACTCACAGAATTACATAAATACAGAGAACCAAAGCATTAAAAACAGTCCATTAAACTAATCAGATTTTCCCCAGATGTTAAAGACCTATGAAGCACTAATACTTTTCTATTCAATGTGAACCTGCACTTTGCAAGAAATTTATCATATACTACATGGAAGTTTGACAAAATCCAGCTCTCCTGATTCCCCATTCCATATTACATAGCTTTAGGACTAACTTCAGGGTGATCTTCTTACTTCTCCAAGAAGCACATTATGGAAGATATTTTCCTCTAAGAAGCTGGTGCCCAAACAATTTACCCTTTCAAGTCAGATTTCCAGGACTTAACTAGTCCACGTGAGCCCAGAGATGTTAGGGGATCCTGGGCTCATCCATGGAAAGGGGAGAGGGGAATAACATAAGAAGTTATAATGAATTGTCAAAAACAGAGAGAGATAAAAATATGACAGCCTACAAGAGAGAAGTGATATCTTAATTTAAGAAGTGACTTTGGTAGATTTCTTAATTTATATCTGGAAAGAATATGAAGATTCACTTTGAGCTTTCTCAGTCAAGGAAAAGTCACATCTTAATTTGAGAACTAACTTTGGTGGATTTCCTAGTCTATATCTGGAAAGAACATATAGATTCACTTTGGGCTCTCCAAGTTAAGATATTTAGATATGGCTCTCAATAGAAGCCTGGCAGGCATCCTAAGTCTAGGCTTAGCAACTGAGTGATGGAAGTGGGGAAAGGGACAAAGCCATCATCTTCCTATTACAGAAACACCCTGTCTGGGGTATGAAATAAACTTTTACTTGCTAATTATCCTTGTGCTCCTCCCTTTGCCTGCCCATTGTGGTATTTTCATGAACTTTTTTCCATATGGCTTTCTCTCCCAATCCCCCTGCCCTCCCACCAGTTTGGACTTTTGCTCTCGGACCCAGTTCATGATTTCCTTCCTGGTCCTCTGGATGAGCTGCCATTGGAAACTCCTGGTTATAACTTTCACCAACTTTTTCTTTTCCCATCTTGCGTCTCATCTTCCCTCTCCCAGGCATGTCATCTTTTTCCTTGCTTTCTAATTTAGAGGAATGTGTGACCTTCTCTTCACTCTGCTACATAGGGGAGTAGGGATCTAATATTGTTGATGGTATGTCAAATAATATTGCCCAAATATTTATGCCTCATACAATTAAAAATCTGAGCAAGCTTCCTATATATCTTGAGTTCCCCCATGAAGCATATCCCAAATATTAGACAAGATATTTGTTGTATAATTTTTGCCTTCCTGTTATACTCATCATGTTATACTCAAACTCCATTATGGGCAAAATTTGGTTGGTCTTTTACTCAAGAGAGAAGGTATTTGGAAGGTGGAAACCATGTATTACTACATATAGTCATGTACCTTGTGAATGATAATTAACTTTATTCACTCAGTGTGATATAGTGGGAGGGAAGAATAATACGGATGATGATAATGGACTGGCAAAAATAGAAATAAAAAACATAAAAATCTTCAGGGGAAAATATTTTAATTTGAGAACTAATTTTGGTAGATTTCCGAGTCTGTATTTGCAAAGAATATGAAGATTCACTTTGTACTCTCCCAGTCAAGATATTTAGATATGTTTTGAAGAATACTCGATAGTGCATTAAGAGATCTGAATTCAAGTACCAGCTTTGTCATTAATTCTGGGATCATAGGCAATTCATGTCATCTCTCTGATCCTTAATTTCTTTATTTGTAAATTTAGAAGCTAAGACAGGCTTCTTAATCTGGGTTCTTGTAACAATAATGCAATATTCACAACACCCATTGTGGTTATGAATATGCTGGTATAGTTGTAAATCACAAACTATAGGACACTTTCCACATGGAGGGCAGAACCAAAGCCTTTACTCAAATACCAGAAAACTAAGTTCCAGAATCAGAAAGCCAAAGTCATTACAATAGCCACAAAATTAATACACATGATTAATGCAGTGAACACCTACATTCCCAAGCCTTCACAATAGAACAGGCATCCTGAGAAAGGGATCTTTCTCTCTCACTCATGGTAGCTCCTCAACCTGGTTCTTGGAGGTTCTCAGCAAAATTCCCAAAGGAAAGGTCTCAGCAGAAGCTCCAGTCTCCAGATGCTTACCCCAGGAAATTCTGCCATTCCCAGCTGAGGCTTTTCCTTATATGTGCCTTACCTCTTCCCTATTCTACCACTTCCTGTTGTATCAGCAACTTCCTCCCAAGATGTTAACTAATTCTGTAATAATTAAATAGCTTAAACAGGGTGTTAACTTGAAACAAGGAGCTAAGTACCTGCTTACTTGCCAATACAAAGGGGGCATGGAAGATCTTCAGATTCCATTAACTTACAGTTCTATGAACTTGGTCCTTTTTAAAAAAAATAATTTGATAGCAATCTTTCAATATAACTGGTTTTCTTTGTAAACCCAAGTATTTTGTTTTAAATATTTAAGAACAATATTCTGAAAATGGGGCCATAACACAAGAAGTAGATGATGACTAAGTTCTATAGTTTCTATATGATTCTGAGGGAGTGATATACTGCTTATCTTCCACTCCCTCCACCCCAACAGGATTGATATAGAATATCTTCTTATTAGGCCACTGATGATCTACTCTTTCTTCTGTACCCTCTCCACTTTTTCCATCTCACTCATGCTTTTGCTTTTATAGCGGTATAACTTCTGTTTTCCTCCCAGCATGGCCATAACTCACTCACCATCAGCGGGTGATTGTCTTACAACTCTTCACATGGAGCAAAATAGAGTGTTTATCCCATACTACTCTCACCAAAGGATGCTTACGCTAAATGGCACTGTGTGTCTCTTAGGCAGCAGAACTTGCTTCTGAATAATAGGAAACTAGCTGGAATTCTGAATTGGAAACCAAAGGTAAAGCATTTCAAACCAAGAGCAACTTTCTATCTTTAAGCTTATACCCCACAAGTCTTCATTGTAAAGGAAATTATTCATTTATTTCCTTTGCAATTATTGATTTGTTGATAGCCATCTTTGTACTATACTTAGAGTCATGATTCCCATATAACTTTCTTTCAAACCACAAATGGATAAATTTCCAACTACTCTATTGTTAGATTCAGCTTCTCCTGTACTTTTTTTCTTATTGTCCTGGTAATTATTACCCCTCCCTTATCATTCAGTCATTGATAATAAACTTTAAGAGTGGATAACTAATTTCAAAGTTGCCTAATAATGATAACATGTTACATTATTATTGTGACTTACTTTACACAAAAGGCTTATTCCTGAAAATTTGTGTGCAAACCATGCTTGTTTTGGAAATTGAATTAGAAGTTTCCTGCAAGATCATGAAGTTGTACTCCCCAAATCACTTCAAAATTAGTAACATATGTTGAAGCAAGAGAAAAACTAACTAAAATAAAAATAAAAAAACAGGGGGGGCGGAGCCAAGATGGCGGCGTAGAAACAGCAAAGCACCACAGCTCCCACACAAATACGCTAAAAAACTCATAAAATGGGACGCTAAACAGATTTTCAAGCTCCAAAACTCTCCACAAGACAGAAAGCACTACAGGCAGCGCAGCGGGCCGGGCTCTTCGCAGCAGTCAGGGACCTCGGCTGAAACCCCGGCCGGCTCAGGCCCTGGGGCATCGGGCAGGGAACTGCGGCTGCTGGAGAGCAGATCTGCTGCACTGGAGGCACAGTTACCACATTTATCAGGCCAGAAGAAAAAAAGGCTAAGAGAAAGGTCAGTGGATTTTGCTAACTGGGGAGGAGAAGAGCGGGTCCGGCCAAACTGCTCCCAGGGCAAGGAGGCAGCGGAAGGCGGCTGTTGCAGCACGAACGGCCCAGCCGCAGCTGCTTCAGAGCCCTCGGCCTGCAGATAGCAGGGGGGCTGACGCGACCCATCGAGGCCAAGGGCTCTTGCGTTGAGCGGCCTGGATCTGGATCGGGGTCTTGAGTGGTGGTCCTGGGGTGCGCTTTCAGTGAGCCAAAGCTGGGGGGGGAGCTGCAGCACCCCACTAAGGGCTCCAGCAGCTGAGAGGGCCC
>CM053601.1:126677361-126707456 GCA_028646575.1 Pseudocheirus occidentalis | reverse complement strand
AGTGGGATCAATGTTCTGGGCTGGGGGGTAGGGACAAAAAAGGGGAGAAAATTTGTAACTCAAAACCTTGTGGAAATGAATGATGTAACCAAGAAAATAAATTAAAATTTAAAAAAAAAATAAAAAAATAAAAAAATAAAAAAATAAAAAAACATATGGAAAGGGAAAAAAGACAGAGTGAAGAAGCAAACAAGAAAAAGTGACTCCGACACAATGACTAAATATTAAAAGTTTAAAAAAATTGAAGAAAGTGGACCAGAGAGGAACAAAATAATCTACAATAATGAAATTGGATATATTGCAAAACTTTTCAGAGTGGTGGATAAATCCAATGAGAAAAAGGAAGATCTGGCACCTTTAGAATTAGAACTAAAATCAAAGAAGAGGAAAGGTAGACAAATAGAATAAGTAAGAGTCTAGAGAATATAGTGGAGATTAACAGAGGTCTAATTTATGGAATTTGTGGAAAATAAATATAAGAGTCAACACAACAGTGTCCAAATAGAATTTTTAAGAACCCCAGGGGCAGTTATGTGGTGCAGTGAATAGAGTACTAGCCCTGGAGTCAGGAGGACCTGAGTTCAAATCTGGCCTCAGACACTTGACACATTTACTAGCTGTATGACTTTGGGCAAATCACTTAACCCCAATTGCCCTGCCTTCCCCCTGCAAAAAAAAGAACCCCAAACAACTAGAATATTTTAAAACTCTATTAAGTAAATTTAATTGAGCTAAAGAATAGGGCTCCTCAAGATGTGAAAATTTTTCTCTCCCAGAATAATATCAATTAAAAAAATAGAAGGCTTTATTTCAGGAAATCATATGAGAAAATTTCCTAGAAGTTTTGAAAGTAGAAGATAGAGTGCAGATTGAAAGAATAAGTAGGACATTAATTGAAATCTCAAATTGAAAATCACTTGAAAATGTATTGTCAAACTTTTTCACCAACAAAGTAATGTTCTTCTAAGGAAACAACTATCAAAAACTATTGAAAAGTCATGAATTCAAATTGCATAAGATTTTTCTCCTAAGAAAATGAAAAAAAGGAGGAAACAGTAGACCACACATTGAAAAGTAAGGGAAATCAACCTGTGGCACCAAATTACCTATTCAGCATAATTAAGCACATCTTTTCATGAGACAAGATTTGGAAAAAACAAAATAAAACAACGTATACTTGATAGATGTACCCAAGAAAGTTGCTAGATCTAAGCATGGACTTTGACATGGATATTAACAAGAAGTAGAATCTTATAAATGTGTATAAAATAACAAATGAATAAATGGTGACTCAAGGTATTGACATTCAGTGAGAGGCATAGGTGTGTGTGTGTGTGTGTATGTGTGTGTGTGTGTGTATGTGTGTGTAGTTCCTTATGGATACTATATGCCATATTGTTGATGCATTGACATCGAACTCATGGGCAGCATCACTCTTAATCGTGGCTGAAAGAAACTTAACTAGACATGTATTTTCACTCTAAGAAACATTGCAGCCTTCTTGTACTTAGGAACATTAGACAACTCTTCAGCGCTGTGCCTAGAGGCCATTTTAAACAGTGAAACTACCAACAGAAAGCACAAAAATGCAAAAAAAAAGTTTCACTAAATTAGACCACTACCAGGACACAGTAAAAGAGTTGAAACTCCAAGAAGGAAGAGCATCATCCTCGTTTGACCTTAGCTGGGGAGTATATATTCAGTGACTCAACTTTTTTGCTCCTCTGCACTTATCTGCAAATGACTGAGAAAACTGTGAGTATTGATTTTGGGGTTACAAATAACTTTTATCAAGTAGGTAAATTCACAAACACAGATGAAGATCAACTATAATTATATTTCCTTGTGTTCATATACTAGTTTAGCCATTCCCCAATCTACTTTTTGGCTACTACAAGTTGTGTTGCTATGAATAATTTTGTATCAATGAGTCCTTTTTTCCTGTTAATATAAACCTAAAAGTGATTTTTTTCTTAGTTCATGAACCAACCTAAAAGAGGGATTGATGAATCAATGGATATGAAAAGTTTTGCAAACCTTATTGCATAATTTTATAATGTTTTGCAAAATTGTCAAATTAATTCACCACTCTGCCAGCAGTGAATTAGCTTGTTTGTTTCCCTAACACCACTCAATTTTGTAATTTTTTCATGTATGGTGACTTTAAGGTGGTACCTCAGACTTACTTTAAGTTGCATTTCTCTGATTAGTAGTGATTGGGAACACTTTTCAAGTAGCCGTTGATACTTGATTTTCATCTTTAGAGAACTATCTATTCATATCTTTTGGCCACTCAGCTGGTGGTTGACTTTCATCCTTATATAACTGAATGAATATTCCTTATAGACTTTGGATGTCAGACTTTTGTCAAAGATGCTTAATTGAAATCTTCCTCCCAATCTGTATATATTCCTATTCTAGATGTATTGTTTTTATTTAAATAAAAGGTTTTTATTTTTATATAATCAACACTTCCTTCCTTCTATTTTGTTATTTCCTTATATCTTGGTTAGTTAATAATTTCCTTCTTCCCTCAATTTTGAAAGGTACTGTCTTCCATTCTCCTCTTTTCTTTCTGTGGTATGTATTTTTATATCACTAATCCATTTGGCATTTATTTGTATATTTGGTGTAAGATAATGATCTAATCACATTTTCTGCCAAACAACATCAAGTTTCTATGGTACCTTTTGTTGAATAATGAGTTCCTTCTCCAGTAATTTTTTTTCTTGGCTCTATCAAACTCTAAGATAGCATATATGTTTTTGCTTCTAAATATTAATTATTTAAACTATTCCTTGAAATTCCTCTTCTATTTTTAAGAATTTAGTACATGGTATAATTTTAACTGTGGTTTTGCCATTCTTCCTCCCTTCTTAAATTTTGCTCCCTTCTCTCACAATGATTTTTCTTTATGTTCTTGACATTTTCAATATGAATTTTGTTATTATTTTGCATACTTTGGTGACATATTTCACTATATTTTCATTAGTATTATATTAAACATATAAATTAATTTAGTTAACAAACCATGAACATCTCTAATTATTTAGGTCTTCTTTTATTTCTTTGAATGTTGGCAAAGATGTTAGAGACGATATTGGAAAACAGCATTCTTATTTAATGTGGGTAGAGCCATCTGTACAAAAAATATCATAGCAGCATTATTTATAATACTAAAAAACTGGAAACAAATGATGTACATAATGATTGAAGAATGGCTAAATTAATTGTTAGTAATGAAGGTAAAGAAATATTGTCTCATAAGTTATAAAAATGGACAAACTGAAGAGAAATATGAGAAGACTAAGGTGAAGTAATTTGGAGTGAAGAAATGAGAAGAAAAGGGAAATATTACTCCTCAAATGTGTCATAGCATCTATAGCCTATACTTTTCCTTTGTAGTTATCTCTTTTCCCTTGGAGTGAAAATAGTGCTGGATTTGGAGACAGAATACCTGGGTTCAGATTCTGGCTCTGTAGTTTGTTATTACTTTTGTGATCTTTGGTAAGTTACCCGGAGAGAAAAAAACAAGACTTTTTTGAGCTTTATATATAGTAGATATATAATAAATACAAGGTGTCCCAAAAGTCTTAGTGCACTTAAAGTTTAAATGTTAAAAGCTTAGACAAAAATACTTGAAAGGTTAATTATAAAAATTTTGAATGTTGAAATGTTTTTATTGCAATTCAACCTTACCATTGCTCTGGTTGATTTTTGAATTTTGTAAAAACATAATCATAGCCTTAAGAGTGTCCAAACAAGGATATTTTGAATCCTACATGACACTTTTGCTATGACCCCACAAGACAGAGTCTAATGGAGATAGATCAGCTGACCAATGTGGCCAAGCAAGAGAACCTCCTGTATTGATCTGCTTGTCTGAGAAAGTGTCATCCAGAAACTGTTGAATATGCAATGCATGATGATAGGATGTCTGTCCTGTTAAAATTAAAATTACATTTTTATATTCAAAATTAACAGAACTAAATACGTGTATATGAAATATAAAGAATTGAACTTTCAAAAAATTTTGGTAAATTTATAGAACTTATATTTCTAAAGTTATTTCAGCTTTAAATTACACCTAGACCTCTGGGATATCTTATATTTGTTAATTTGAATTATAATGCATATTCTGCCACTGCCAAAGCCATCTACCATTTCCTATAAGAAATTTTCTTGTTTCCTAGCCTCTTCTCTCCTCTTTCCCCTTTGAAGTTTCTCCAATTTACTTCTCATTTATGGATTGTGCTGTTCTTCTCTTTCCAGGTAAAGATGATTTTTTTTATTCCCACTCCCCTCCAGAATTTGTGTAGCTAATTCCAGTGCCATTGGTAGAGTACAGGAACTGGTCCTTTTTCTCAGATGTTATACCTCCTTGGACCAAGATAATTTCATCCCCTTTTGTAATAACAATGTAGAACCTGACTGTGTGTCCCCCTGACATAGGTCCTTTTATAAAAATGAGCAGTTCTCCCACTTGTGTTCCTTGGCAATCATCTTTATATAATATATAATGTAGCTGCCACTCTCAGTAACTAGCTGGGAAATTTGTAAAATTCCCAGGCTAATCTACAGTGCACCCAATACAGTGTACAAATAAATAGGTAGCAACTGACTTCAAATACCAGGAGACGCTTTGTCAGGATTCTATGACCACTGCCTGCTTGAGTTCAATGATGCAAGCATGCCATAGAGTACATGGATGCCACATTAAGAACCTTTGTTTTATAGCAAATGGAGCTGCCTTTAGTACCTGGCAAGATGGAAGGGCTGTGGACCTCAGGAAGAAACACAGAAACCAGAAGGAAAATTTCATGGCCTAGAGGTGGTAGAGACAGTCTGCCAATAATATCCTACCTAGCTAATCCCTCAAATTCCTGAGAAGTAGAGGAAGAGATAACTCCTAGGGAATAAAAGGGAAATACATTGCTAAAGCTGAGTAAAGAGGAATGATATCCCCCTACCATGACAGAACATAGGGATTAGATGATGCTTGAACCTGTGAGTTCAACCTAAGATAATGTAGCACAGGCTTACTTTGAAAGACTTTAGCAACGTAAGATAAGGCTTGGACTAGTGGGTTGGAGAGAGCATCCCTGTAAGAAAGATAGCACGAATAAAGAGGAGGAGGCAGAAATGTGCTTATTTGGCAGAAAACAAATATATTAGTTTGATTTGATTAGACTAACAGGCTTGTTTAGGGACTTAGAAGATGAAGTTAATTAACAAGGTAGATCTGACTCAGATTATGAAAGGTTCCAAATGCCAGGTTAGGGAGTTCAAACTTTATCTTGAAGGGCATAAGAAGTCATTCATTGGTCCCAAGATTTTAGAGCAGGAGAGTGACAGATAAAAAGTTGTACAAATAAAAAGGCTTAATCTAGTGGCGATATGTAGTTCACATGGAATTCAGTCTCATCTGTAGATTTGAAAACACTTTTATAACCAGACTTGGTGATGCATGCCTATAATGTCTGTTGCTAGGGGATGCCAAGGCTTGAGTTCAGGAGTTTTGAACTGAAGTAGAGTTAAAGCCAATGGAGTGTTTTCATTGTCTGGTACTAATATGGTAAGCTGCTAGGAGTGGAGCCACCAGGCTGCCTGAGGAGGATCAAACTGACATGTCAGAAATGGAGAAAGTAAAAATTTCATAGTGATCAGCAGTGAGGGTTCGCCAGAAAGCCTAGGTAAGAAAGAAGCAGATAAGGAAGGAAAAAGGGAAAGAAAGAAGGAAGGGAAAGGAAGGGACAGAAAAGAAGGAAAGAGGGGAGGAAGGGAGGAAAGAAAGAAGGAAGGAAAGAGACATAAAGAATAATTAAGAAAGAATCAATATGGCAAAAACTGATGGTTGGAATTTTGTCAAATTACAATTGTTATTTGTGGGCACTTCCAGTCTAATGGTATAATGATGTAGACCCTTGTAGAATCATCAGAGAAAGATTTCATTATATTTGGTGCAGAGGTAGTCCCTGCACTCAAGCTCAATTCTACTGCCTCATCATGGTTTAGACTTTAGAGGGTATCCTGAATTCTGAAAGACTGACTTTTCTAGTGGAGAACAAGCTAGAAAGGCTTCAAGGATGGATTTAGGGATGGACTGTATATCTGTCATCTGAAGACTGGTATAGATAAGTTTCAGGATGCACTGGTTTCAGTACAATGAATTTTGGGTACACAGAAACTTTTGAATGTTTACCAAGCTGTGTTGGACTAGGGGTCTGCATTGCTAAAGGGTGTATCCAACACTGAGAAAATCAGATTCTTGAAGTTTAGAAGTATCATTTTAGGTAGTAAAATAGAGAGAATGTTAGATACAGAAACAGGAAAACCCGAGTTCAAATCCAAGTCACTTAACCTCTGTCTTCCTCAATTTCCTCATCTATAGAATAGAGATGATTAATAATAGCCCCTACTTCACAGGGTTATTGTAAGGCTCAAATGGGATAAAATACATGAAGTGCTTCTCAAATCTTAAAGCGCTATATAAACCCTAGTTATTGTTGTTCCCATTCTTTGAATAGTGTTACTTTATACCTGATTGACTCTATTCACTATTCATCAGAATATTTCCTTAATCTGCATATTCCATTATCCAGACATCCTGGAGACCTATGAGCTTACTATAGCCTCCATTTATTGTCTTCAGTGGTCTACCCAAGGTGGGATAAGAAGTCAAGAGACAGCAAAATCATAGCCAACAATTAGTTGGCACTGCCATATTTAAGCAGAGGTTTGTTTGTCTTTTTCAGAGATTTGATCTGGCATAGAGCCTGACTATACCCCTTTCTATTTGAGATGAAGATTTTATTGAAAATAGCAAAGCTTCCAATTATCTATTTTAGTTCTGTGAAAAGAAGATTTGAGTCCTTAACTTCATCAAATTAATATCTTCTAGGAAAGATTCAATAATTCATTATTAAAGTGATAACCATATCCCTCCTCACTGTCCCTTCCCCCATGTTACTATATGGTGATATTTATTGGGCTGACCTTCTGTGGCTTAGCTCATAAGGGGCACCTTCTAGTATAGTATGATAAACCTGCAGAAAAGTTGCTATGGCAACTACTGACAACATATTTCTCAACAACAAGAACTCTCACCCTGCCCTTTTATTTGACCATGCACCCCAAAAGCAATCAAAAAGCCCAGTTTTCTAAAGCTTTTTTTGAAAGCCACTACCACAAGTGGTCAACAGATTGTCCCCCATCCACCCCCTTTTTAAAAATGTATCTTATATTATGCAACCATGGCTACTGGGAATGGATCTTGTTGCCAATCTAAATCCTGAAACTCTGGATTGCCTGCTTCCTTCAACACTGTTCATGGCCAACGAGTAATTTTTTTTCCTCTCCCACGGGGACCATATAAGTTTTTGTTTTTATATGGAATTGAGAGAGAAAGTATAATATTATTACACATTTATAATAAAGTCATTCCCAGTAAGATCTGATCTCTGAGCTTTAGTTCATCTTGAATTAGAGCATTTGTTTGACATCATGACCACAGCAAAATAGTACTGAAGGTGTTGCTGCCTTCAAAATTATAGGAGGGGACTTTAACACTGAAGGAAGTGAGAATTTTTTAAAGTTGTATTGTCTCTCTCTTGTCTTCTCTCTCTCTCTATATATATATATCTATATATCTATATATATCTATATATATCTATATATATATTATATATATATATATATATATATATATCCCTCTCCCTTTCAATTACTTGAGGTTAGCAGACATTATTGTATTTTATGAGATAAATACTGGGTTCTTTACATTCAAAGACTTTGTAAATAAGTGCCCAATACTTTGAATTTCCTGGGAATGTCTGTTATGTGAGAACATTTTTTTCTTTTGTTATCTTTATCATCCACGTATCCATCTATCCATCCATCTATCCATTTTGCAAACTTTTTATAAGGGCCTATTGTGAGCAGAACAATGGGCACTGAATTAAAGGCAAATTTTTGTAAGAGATATAGCCTTTTGTGCCTAGAGACTACAGTCTTGTAGAGAAATAAATCCACAGAGATACTGCTCTCATGACTCTCCATGGCACAAAAACATATAGCTAGGCTTTGAGGGATTTTCTTACTTCCTTGACTCATGACCCCCCCCCCCAGAAAACCTGCTCAAATATATTCATGTATCACAGAGATGTCTGGCTAAAATCCCTCCCTGCCCCATTACAGAGCACAGGACTTGAGTATATAGATACCAGGTCAGTTGTGGGGGACTTACTGAGGGAAGAGGAAGGAATGGTAGGTAAGGTACAAGAGGAGTCTGTCTTCATTCTTGGGTTTGTCCTTTAGAACAGCTTTGCTGTTAGACTAGTGATAAGCAAACACTGAGGAACAGTTAGGAGTCCCATACAGCCTAGCTGATGAGTATGCTGTTCTGAAAAGCGGATGTGTGGGTGGGTAAGGACCAGAGGTCCCTGTCAGCACCAGAGTTGTAAGTGGGAGTTGGGAGGTTTGAATCAAGGATTTGAATGGTGTTTTGTTTAATCTTGGAACAGCAGCCAGTGAGAATGAAGCTTTGCTCCAGTGTGGAGGATGGGGTGGGAGAATTGAAGTGGTTGCCATTTCTAAAATACATGTGTTTGCTGCTTATATTTTATTACTGTGTATCTAATTCCATTAAATAGTTGTTCTAACTGTGCACTGAGGTTTGAGTAACTGAGAAAAGCACACTCAACAGCAATAGGAGAAAGGAAAGGAGTTTGTTTACTGTTATATGAGCTGGAGCAATAAAAATCTGCCTGGGTAATCCACACACATAAAACCTACCTCAGTGAGACAAACAATACTTCCCACAGAGTGGTAAAAATAAGGGGAGAGAGGCAGTCAGCTTTTTGAGAGTCAGAGAGAGATTGGTGTTTTACCTCAGAGTACCATCTGATGTGTCTTGGAACATACAAGAGAGAGTGAAATGGGCATTTGATTGACAGCTGGTCCCCTGATCTCAGAGCCCCTTAGCTGCTACATATCATGCCACCTAGAAGAATGAGACTGATTCCCTACTGTAAACACACAATTCATAAAATTGCAGAGGAACTCCATACTGAAATAATAAAATGAGCAAGCATTAATCCCAAAGGTTTATGTAAATCCTCTAGGTTAATTAGAATCCCAAGTATAAAGGTTTCCCTGATGGAGGCCCTATATCTCTGCAATTCTTATCTTGGCTTATTGCTCCCTTCTTGAAAGAGTAGTAGTAGTAGTAGTAATAGTAGTAGTAGTAGTAGTAGTAGTAGTAGTAGTAGTAGTAGTAGTAGTAGTAGTAGAAGCATCAGCAGCAGCAACAGCAGCAGCAGTAGCAGTAGTAGGAGTAGGAGTAGGAGTAAGAGTAGGAGTAGGAGTAGTTGGCATTGTCATCGTGGTGATGGTGGTGGTGTTGGTGTTGTTCCTTTTTCTCCTAGTTCATGCTTATCTCCATGGCTCTCTATAGAACACCCATTGTACACCACCAGTTTCTGAGACAAGGTAGGAGAGTTTTTATAGAATCCTTCTGTACCTCAATAAGATGAGATCCAGAATATCCTCCATCTTTTTTCTCTTACCATTGTCCCTACTCACTCATGTCTAATACTTCTTTTTTCCTACTCTCTTATTCATTCTCTCCCCTATTACCCAGTCTCACCCATCACCACACATATCCCATGTTTTGAGATTTTCTTCCTTTGCTGAAATGGAGAAGAGACTAGAAATGGTCAAATCACCCCAAAATCACTGCTACTATAATATTAAATACTAAATGGTTAGTTCATTAAAGAATCCAAAGAGGAAGGTCGTTTACTGAGAGGAGGCAGCTGGAAAAATCTATACAGTAAGGTGATTTTTGAGTTGAACTTTAAAACTAATGAAACTTTTCATCCAAATTTAACTGTTAATTTTTGATGTTAACAGGACAAATAACATCCTAATACATAATTTTGATTTCTGTAGTGAGGGCAAGGCAGATAGCACAAAACACGATATATCGAGTGTATAATGTCGTGTAACTTTGATCTTTAACATTTATCGGCTTAGAAAGTAGTGGATGTCTCTTAGTAGATCATGAATTCCAAGGTTCCTGAGTATCTTCAAGGAAAGGCTTGATGATTACCTTTCAGGGATGTTGTCAAGACGATCCACACTCAGAAAGTGTAGGACTGGGTGCCCTTTGAGGTATCTCCCAACTGATGAGTCTATAAACGAATCCCCCAGCATTTTGATACCATCTCCACTGTCTTCTTCACTCCTGTCTTGGATAAAAAAGGTGTACTTTTTCTTTGCCAAGGGCAATTCCTTTCTGTGCATCTTTGAGTCCATCTATTTCCTTCTCCATTAATATCCTCTTTCTCTCTCTAATTGTCAGTCTCTCCCTATCTACTGGTTCCTTTCCTGCTGCCTGTAAACACTCATATCTCTCCTATGCTTAAAACAATCTTCGGTCTATTGTGTTACATTTCTCCTCTCCTGAGCTAACATCTTTAAAGAAGCCATCTTCACTAGATGTCTCTACTTCCTCTTCTCTCCCTCTCTTCCAAACCACCTGACTTTCAATTCCATCATTCATTCAAGACTGTCCTTTCCCAAAGTTACCAACGATTGCCAGATCCAATCTTCTTTTCTCATTTCTTACCTCTCTACATCACTTGACACCATTGACCACCTTCTCCCCTTAGATACTCTCTCCTTTTGGGGTTTTGTGACACTGGTCTCTCTTTGTTCCCCTGCCTGATCACTCTTTCTCAGTCTCCTTTGCTGCACACTCATCCGTGTCACATCCCCTAACTATGGATATCCACCAATGGTCTATCTTTATCCTTCTTTTCTCTCTACAGTATTTCACTTGGTGATCTCATCAGCTCCCGGGGGTTCAATTATCATCTCTATGTAGATTATTCCCAGGTCTACATATCTAGCCCTAGTGTCTCCTGAGCTCTAATCCCATAACACTTAGAAATTGATGTCCCATAGGCATCTCTCCAACTCAACATGTCTAAACCAGACATCATTATGTTTTCTTTAAAACTCACTTTTCTCCTGGACTTTTCCATTATTTTGAGGTCAGTTCCATACAAGTAGTCATACAAGCTCACAGCCTCAGTGTCTCTCTGGATTTCTCTCTGTCTCTCACCCTACATATCCTACAGTTTCCACATTTGACATTGCTTACTCTACCACCATCTCTCATAAACGTCTCCTTCTCATTTTCTTCTTACATTTTATTCCCCTCAGTGTACCGTATGGTCCAGTCATCTGTATCAAAAATGCATCCTGTTTCTCTTCCCCCACTTTTCCATACTTCATACCTGGAATGCTCTCCTTTCTTCACTCTTCCTACGTTTATCTGACTTCAAGACTCAGCTCAATAATATATTTTGCAAGAGGCTTTCCCTAGTTCTTCCATCTAGTAATGCCTTTCCATTTATATGTCTGTCACTAGAATGTGACCACAATGTTGTGACATTGGGTATGTCACTTATTCATCCCGGATCCCAGTTTCCTGATTTGCCCAATGAAGAGGCTGCCTTAGGAGACCTTTGAAATCTATGACCATGCATATAACAATAATTATTATTATAATAACAAAACAATAACATATTTATTAAAAGTGTCTTATAAAATATGAATATAGTGCTTTACAAAACCATCTTTCATAACCATCTTGTATAGCTCTTTGGACTGGAAAGAATAAAAGAATGTTTGCCAATGGAATTATTATCCCAGATAAGTAGGGAGTTGTTAAGAGAGCACCTAGCTCTTCTCAATAAGGTCAAGTCACAAGGCCAATATGAACTATAGTTTAGAGTGCCAAAGGAACTGTCAAACTGATGGGTTCTAGTGGTCTTTGAAAGACCTTGGAGCATTGGGCAAGTGCTAGAGGAGGAATGAAAAATGAAAATATCCCAATGTTAAAAAAGGGAGGGAAGAATATGAGAACTGTGGCCAGTGAACACAACTGGTTCCTAGCAAAATTCTTGAATATATTGTTGAAAGGGTAGTTAGTGGACACATAGAAAAGGAAGCTATTATAATAAAGAGTTAGCATGTCTTCATCAAAAAAGGTCATACCTGGCTAACTCGATTGGCAGATGAGGTAATAATATAGATATTATTTGCCTAGGTTTTTAACCAAGTGGTAGGGGGCAGCTAGGTGAAGGATGGAGTCAGGAAGATCTGAATTCAAATCCTGCTTCAGACTGGCTTTGTGACTGTGGGCAAGTCACTTAAGCTCTGTTTTCCTCAGTTTCCTCATCTGCAAAATGAGGCTAATTATAGCACTTACTCCCCAGGATTGTTGTGAGGATCAAATGAGAAGATATTTGTAAATTGCTTAACACAATGCCTGGCATGTAACAAGTACTGTGGATATAATAATCATTATTATTTAATTTGTTTGACAAGGTCTCCAATGCTATTTTTGTGCACAAAATGGAGAGATCTGTATTAGTTAATAAAACAGTCAGTTAGATTCAGAGCTGGTTGAATGACTAGAACCAAAAAGTAATCATTAATTGTCCAGTGCTTACTCAGAAGGAAACTTTCAGTAGAGTACCTCAGGGATCTGTTTAACATTTTTATCAATGACTTAGTGAAAATCATGGATGGCACTCTTATTTAATTTGCAGATGACACAAAGCTAGGCAGAACAGCTAACAGATTGTATGACAGAGTTAGGAACCCGAGGCACTGGCTGGCTTGAATATTGTGCCAAATCTAATACGATGAATTTCAATAGGGATAAATATGTATGACACTTAGATTAAAAAAGTCAACTACATAAGTATAAAATTGGGGAGAAAAAGGTATTGTCTCAGTGGATATTAAAGCTCACTTCAGTTTACCTGAAAAAAATTCTAGGATGTTTTAATTCACTGAAAATTCAATATGTGTCAACAGTATGATCCAGAAGCCAAAAAAGTAAATTCAAACTTTGGCTCACTATCTGAGAGTTATAACATCCAGGAGGAGGGAGGTAGCCATTCCTATCCTCAGCTCTGCTTAAATCTCATATTCAGTCTTGTCTGGTTCCCTTCTGGGTGCACCATTTTATGAAAGACTGACCAGTGTGGCAGAAAGTCTCAACCTCATGCGATAGTGAGTTCAAAGGAACTAGAGATATTTACCTGAAGAAGAGAAGACATAAGGAAAAATACTAGAATTTCTGGGACTGCCATCTGGAAGAAGGATTACATTTGTTCTGGTTGACCCTAGCAGTAAGAAGTCAGGGCAGTGGGCAAGAAGTTCCCATTGGGCAAATTTAGGCTTTATATCATTGCAATGGGGGACCGTTTTTTTCTACCCTTTGAGTCCCCATTCCTCCATCTTATGGGGTTTCAATGTAGAAAAGTATAGTCTTGGCTTTAATCTCTATCCTGTGCAGACTCTCATCACAGACAAGGCAAATTGCTGGAAATTAAATAAAGTATTTAAATTAATCATACTAACAAAACATAATTTCCAGGAAAACCCATGCAATAAAATTATTCTTAACCCCTCATAAACCAGTAGAATCCTTTGCCAGTGGATAAAAGATAATAAATCCCATGCCCATGTGTGTGTGTATGTGTTTGTGTGTGTGTGTGTGTGTTGAGGGGAAGGTAGTTTTTATGCTCTGAAGATAGCAGAGGAAAGGTGGTCTTGAATTTTTTGAGAAATGACTCCCTGGGCATTCTTGTGCCTTTGGGGAAGCTGGAAGTGTTGTGGCTTGTGTTGTTGCTGGAACATCTTTCTGTGTGTTTCTTTGCTTTTATCAGTGGGCAAGGCAATACCTCCATCTCTTTGAACTACAGCCATTTCTACCTTTACTCTATTCCAAAGCTTCCTCTCTGCCATAACTCACTAAAGCTCCACCTCACCAATCATTGAATTAGATTGAAACCACACTTTCCGTTTGGTGCTCCCAATGATGTTACTTGCCTCAGACTTCACCATCACTATTGGGTAGAGTAGTGAAAGTCCCCTACCTACACTTGTTTCTATTGTTTTGGCCTCAGATAAATATTCCTGGTTGTTTATGTGCATATTAATGATACTGTTTTAGAATTAGCTCCTCCAGAGACCATCAGGGACACATGTATGTGATCTATTCATTATAGATCAATTTTTTAAAAACCTGTTTTATGTGTTACCTACAAGATACCAAAAGGGTAATTAAAGAACCTTCTTGAAGGCACTTTGCGTCAGAGTTGCACTGAAGTATTGCCTGAAAAGGCATCTCTGGCAATTACTCTAAGATTCTACCTTCTTCCTCTCTGCTGAGGTTTTCCAGCCTTGACTCTTAGCTGGGTGAGAGTGAGTGACTATCTCTGTCTTAGGGCAGCTTCTCTCCCTACTTTGCCTTCCTTTCATTCAATAGTTTTCTGAGATTTGGATTAAAAGGCCTTCTCTGTTGGTCCTTTTTGCTCACTTGCTTAGCAACTGTTCTTCAAGTTTTGGAAAACCTTAAACAGCTGCAAAAACAGTGGAGGATGGTGAGGAGAATCAGGATGAGCAGTGGACTTGGGATGGAAAGGCTTGTCTCTAACAAGCTGTATAACCTTGGGCAAGGTACCATCCTTAGGGCTGTTCTGTACATGACTTGGCATGTAGTAAGTGCTTAATAATTGCTTGTCTGACTCTGGATGAGAGGGTGATCCCTAAAGTCCAATCCAGCTCTTAATATTCTATGATTCTGTGTATTCAAAATTTAAAAAACAATATTCAAAATTTGGAAAGAAAAACGATGATAGCTGTAAAAGAACTGGTTGCCTGTAAAACCCTGAATTAGATAGGGAGGAGACCGAACACACCCATATGGTGTTTCCTGAAGTACACTCGCCAGTTTCCCCATGCCTCTGGGCAGGGCATCCTATGAACGCAAGGTAAGTTGAGCTGTTTTGTCAGCCTCTGCCTCAAGACCCATGGCAGGACTCACTACTGTTCAGGCAACATCTGGGCAGTACTGGGCATGCAGCTGGTCTTAAGTTCAGCCAAAGCTACAGCAATTGGCAAAGAAGGGAAGGGAGGCCACGCTCTTGGCTGACTGGGAAGAGTACTGCCAAAGCACTCCTGGAGGATAGGGGAGAAACAGGCATATTTATTCTTGCCAACTCAAGGAAAGGAAGGCTGCTGTTCATAGATTATTTGTGTTTTTTATTCAAGAAAAGAATCAGGAATGCTGCCCCTAAGCAGAGACTGAATTGGAGGTTTGAATTGGAGGCTAGCATTCCCAGCTCTCTGCCAAAGTCTAATAGGCTCTGTATTGGAAATGTTCAGTCACGCAGAGGTTTGTCTCAATGTGTGGTTCTCTGGAGAGCTGACGCTTGCTCTTCACCTACGTTTCTCTCCTTCAGACATGCAGTAACCATAAGAGCCAGGGGAATGGCAGACGTCAAAGCATATGGATTACTAGCCAATGGAGAATAATTACTTCTGAAACTGATTTAACTAGGACCTACCATTGAAAATCTCTGATTTTTTGAAGTTATTCTTTTCTGTGGAACTGGGATTGAGAATGTTAAGTGTCCAATTTTAAGCAGCCACTTTCCAGGTCTTTTCATATGCCAGACTCCAAATTGTTTTCAGACAATTTGGCACATATCTTTTCCTTTATATAAGCTTTGGAGTCCTTTTTTCCCCCTCTGGCAAGCACTTTATGTATATTGCTTTCTTTACCAATTGAGAGCAGTGGAATTTCTTCACTGTTACAAAGTAATATACAAGTAATGAAAAGAGAAAAAAATGAATCACACTAAAAATTGATTTGCAATTAATAGAAGAATAAATGATGAAGATATGTGATATTTAAAAAATATCACTTAGGTCTTGAAATGTCTTTTTTCAGGAAGGAATAGTCTTCCTCTCTCTTCTCCATCTAAGTATAAGACTTAGATTCAACCTCACCTGCTTCCATGAGTCCTTAAGACCTTATTAACCTTCCCTTTCTTTCCCTTGCACTGAAACTTTTCACCAGGCAGTTTAGCAACACATTCCTTTGTTTATGTTACATACTGCCTTGTTTATAATCTTGAAACTGATTTTGAGTATGTATTCCTTCAACACCACTGTAAACGCAGCCAGGGGCACAAACCATATCTTACGGTACTTCCTAAAGCTCCCAAAACAGTTTTAAGCACACTATGAGGATACAATAATAAGTGTTAATTTCTCATCCACTTCAAAATTTATATCAGTGGCAGGTGGGGATGGGGAGTGGGACGAGGTTGGGGGAGCCCAGAACAGAATAACCACTAGATGTATTGAGGGTGGTGATGGTATTTCTGCAATTGTGACACCAGACCAACAGCTATAAGTGTTCCTCTATCTCCTAGTACAGGGGTGGGGAGTCTGTGGCCTCGAGGTCACATGTGGCCTGTCCTAGTTACTGTTGGGGTGGCAAGGGAGACGGTCGAAGCTCTGCCTGAGGATTTGACACTATTTTCTACTCTGTTCTGCCATTCTCAGATAAATGATGCATATTTTACATCGTTAGACCTCCAGGGTTAAAATGGGGGGGGGGGGAAGAGGAAGGAGAAGGACTTTCTTTAGTTCCACTATTCTAGCATTCCCTGTCATTGGCTAACTGACCTGTCAGTATCAGGCAAGGAGAGCATGATTTAACAACAAATCAAAGCTGGAGCATTCTGGGAAGATGTCAGAGTAGGTCAGAAAGTTCCGAGATTTTCCCCCACAAAAGAGTTAAAATAGCACCTTAGGGTGAACAAAGAGTGGGTAGAGATAAATAAAAATAGGTCTTCCTGGGACAGTTTGAGAAGATCAGAAGAAAAATCCCTATGAGGTTTAGTTCCAGTGAAGAGTAAACATCTCCAGGCTAGGGTTCACTTTACCAACCTGTGGCAAGTAGCTTAAACAAAAAAATCTTCAAGTCCTGGGATTAGTTGGTTTGAGAGACTGCCTTGGCCCCAACCACTAGAACTTTTACCCCTGGGATAGTGGGGGGAGTTGGGCATCTGAAGCTGGGGAAAATCAAGGGAACCTCTGCTGACCAGAATGCCAGACCCAGCTGTGCTGCAAAGAGAAGGGGGTGAGAAGGAGCCAGGCCACGCCCAGTGAGTGCAGAAGCAGTGGGGCAGAAAGCCCCTGGCTGTGGGCACTTACAGGAGGTTGGAGGTTTGGCTTTGATTCCAGGCTAGACACAAGAACTAAAGATATAAGGCAAGAGATACCATGCCCGATACCCCAGGGCCAGAGGTGATTACAAAAATTGAGCTATTACCACACACACACACAAAAAGAAAGAAAAGAAAAAAGAAAAAAAAAAGCACAGGCAAAGGAGGAAGACTCCAACCATTGAAAGCCATTATGGGAATAGAGATGACTGGGGTTCATCTTCAGAGGAGGATATTGAAGTAAAGAAAGCCCCAAAGAGTAATGTCAAATGATCACCTGCCCAAAAAATACATAGAAGATCTTAAAAAAGACTTTAAAAATCAAATGACAGAGATGGAAGAAAAACTAAAAAAAATAGTTCAAGAATTATGAGAGGAAAGTCAATAAATTAGAAAAGGAGATCTAGAATCCTAAGGAAGGAAATGATACCTTGAGAATTAGAGTTGGGCAAGGTGAAACCAGTGAAATTATAAGAGATTAAGAAATAATTAAACTCTCGATAATGAAAAAAATAGAAGAAAAAATGAAACATAAGAAAAACAACAGATTTGGAGAATAGATCAAGAGGAAAAAATAAACAAAGTTATGACTAAAAAGAATCTTGATACAATAATACAAGAAATAATTAAAGAGAATTGTCCTGAAGCATTAGAACAAGATGGGGAGGGGAGTAGAAATAGAAAAAAAAATTCTTTGATTGCCACTTAAAGGAGATCCTATGAGAAAAACTCATAGGAAATTCACAGTCAAATTCTAAAACCCCCAGCTCAAGGAAAATATATTAAAAGCATCAAGATTGAAACAATTTAAATATGATGGTGCCACAATTAGAATTACACAAGACCTAGCAGCAAAGACATTCAAGAACCGAGGTCTTGGAGCTCAACATATTGAAAAGCAAAAGAATTGGGGCTCTGGACAAGTTAAGTATTAATTGCAAAGTTAATGCAAAGTTAAGTATTATCCTGAATGAAAAAAATTAAAATTTGATTAAACTCTCAGACTTTCAAGACTTTGTTAAAAAATAATCCTGAATTCAACAGAAGATTCCACACAAGAGCCAAGAGACATATAAGGTATATACCAAAGACTGATTATAAGGGATTCATAAGAACAAACTGTTTACTTCTTGTATATGTAAAATATATGTCTAAGATTCTTACTAATAATTGGGTAGCTCATAAAAGTATTGTTGTAAACTTGAGTATGATATGAATTTAAAAACTAAAGCCTTTTAGGAACAGCTAAAAAGAGTAATTATTCCATGCAAATGAGGTACAAGAGGAAGAATCAATGAAGAGGAATTAGATGGGGGAGGAGGACTGGTAATTCTGGTAACCTACTGTCATTGGTAGTGGGTTTAAGAGGGAACAATACATACATACAT
Source organism: Pseudocheirus occidentalis (assembly GCA_028646575.1). Classification (NCBI taxonomy): domain Eukaryota; kingdom Metazoa; phylum Chordata; class Mammalia; order Diprotodontia; family Pseudocheiridae; genus Pseudocheirus; species Pseudocheirus occidentalis. The sequence continues at coordinate 126,688,963 of CM053601.1, read as the reverse complement.
ACATATATATATGTATATATATATTTAGAAGAGTATAAAAGTGTTCTAAATTCTGAAGTAATAAAATGATAGGGACATAGGGAGGGGGAAGGGAGAAAGTAGGGATCTTTAGAGGGGAGGGTGAGGGAATAGGTAAAAGGGGGATATAGAAGGATGTTTAGATTTATGGGAATGGGAGTATAAGGGAGTGATCCTTGGAGGGGGGTAGGCAAGTAATAGGAGGGCAAGGTGATGGGTAGAAGTAAAGTAGAGGAGGCAGGAAGGCTAGAAAACGAGATATGCACAAATACAGAAACAAAGATCAGGAGTAGAATATATTTGGGGAATTTATATGTCTATATATGTCTATTTATATGTCTATAGCTATAGAGAAACATATCTAAACTTTATAGTAGCCTTTGGGGGAAGGGGGGAGGGAAGAGAAAAAAGAACAAAGTAAAAAAGTGCACAGCAAAGAACAAAAGAAAACTCATAAGGAAGCAAAGTCTAACAATAATCAACACAAATTGTATTATTTATCATACAGTCTTTCTTGAAATGAAAATTTTTGTTATATATTTTGAATCCTCTCATGTTCTGCTATGCACAAGACGTGCTTTTTTTCTTTTCATTTAAGTTCCAAAATTGAAGTTTATGGTATGTTTTTATTTCTTTTCTCTATTCTGTATTTGTATTCTGGCCCTTGAGTCTAAAATAAAATTAAAAAAATTGGAAAGGTTAGAAGGTACCAGGTTATGAAGAACTTTAAATGCCAAATAGGATTTTGGTTTTATTTGGTAGGTAATAGGGAGCCTCTGGAGTTTGTCTGGACTTGGGTGAAATGACATGGTCAGATCTTTAATTTAGGAAACTCACTTTGGCAGTTGAATGTAGGATGGGCTAGAATGGGGAGAGACTTGAATCAGGGATACTAATCAGAAGGCTGTTCCAACTTTTCACATTTGAATTGACGATGATCCACACCTAGATGGTGGCTATATTAGAGGGGAGAAGGGGGGTATACATGAGTTCCTTCAGAGGTAGAATTGCCAGAATTTAGAAACAGATTTGATATAGGGATGTCTATCTAGAAAGACACTTAGATTGTAAGCCTGGTTGACTAGGATGGATGGATGGTACCCCCTACAATAAGAAGGAAGCTTAGAAGAGCAAAGGGTTTTGGGGTAAAGGCAAAAACAACCACAACCACAACAACAATAAATCATAGTTGTTGGTGTTTGGACTAATGCTAGTTGATCACATCTACTGAACCCTGAGGGGCCCATGGATATACCCAAAATGATTCTAAGTGTGGCTCCAGAGTTGATTGTTAAATTTTCAGTGTGAGCATTTACACTTTGGAAATCAGCAAACTACAGATCAGGACTTCATTTCTTATTTTGTTGCTTGTCTATGTCTAGGCTTAAAAAAGTGATGGAAAAACATTAATAATGCAGATCAAACTGAAAAAATGCATCATATTTTCTGCAGTGCTAGTTGCTAAATATTTGCCAGCATGCCCCTTGTTATAGACTGTCTTGGTACACTTAATCTAAGATCACTCCCCAATCCATATTGCATATATTTTTCTGTTTTTCTTTGTTGTAAGAGAATGAGAACACATAAATTTCTTTAAATATATGTGTATATACATATACATGCAGTTTTGTATATGTCTATTTGAAAACACCTAATATTTTTCCCTCTGACTGTCCCTCCCAAATGAACAATAAAAGTCTGAAAAAATTCTCATAAACAATATTCCTAGTTCGGTAAAACAAATCCCACATTGGCCTTGTCTAAAAATGTGTATCTTATTCTTCTTTTTAAGTTCATCATCTCTCTTGCAGGAGGTGGGTGATATGTTTCATCCTTAGTCTTCTGAAGTTCTATTTTAAAATTGGATTAGTCAGCATTCTTTTTTTTCTTTTGATCAGCATTGTAAAGTTTTTTTAAAAGTCATTTTCCTTATAATGTTGTCATTGCATAAATCATTCTCCTAGTTCTACATTCAATTCTGTATCAGTTCAAAATTCTTCCCAGTTTTCTCTGAATGATCCATTTCAACATTTCTTATGGTTCTATAATATTGTAATGATATTGGGATTTGAAGATCTTCCATGCCCCTTGAACTTGCTAATGCAGCAGGAAGGGGTGCAGCAAGAGAAAGCTGGAACCAAGCTAGTGTCCATGCCATGTCCATGCGGTGACTGGAAGCAGCGGCAGTGGCTCCTTATTTTTGAGCTATCCAGAATCTCTGCTAAGAACTCCTGCTAAGGACTGCCAGGGATGGGAACTGGGGGGGGAGGGAACTTCTGGGAGCAAGCTACCTGGATGCTGAGAAGTAGTTGTGAGTGAGGAGAGGAGGAAGAGGAGGATCTTTCCCTGAGGTAGCCTGTCCTGTTTTGAAGGCTTGAGAATGTGGGTGTTTACTACTTTAACTACATGTGCCAACTTCATAACTACTGTTGGCTTTGACTTTCTGGTTTTGGGGCTCAGTTTTCTGGTATTTAAATAAATGTTCTAACTATATTTCTCATGTAGAGAGCCTATTACATTTTGTGATTAATAACCATATCAGCATACTTATAGTTACTGTAGGCATTGTGACTACTGCATTGTTGATACAAATATTCCATGACAGTAATATATCAAAATTTGTTCAACCATTTCCCAATAGATGTGTGACATTTTTGGCTACTACAAAAAGATCCAGATCATTTAAAAAATATCAGCACCCTTACATGTCTAGAACCTATGTTAAAAACATGGTGAGGAATTACCCTTTGTGGTGTGTTGCCTTTCCAGGGTCAACACCTTTCTGTACTGTTTCTTCCTTATATGGGTTTTTGTTACTTTGAAGCCAGAGTTTACATATGGCAGAGACTAAAACCAAATCTATGTGGTATCAAAATATCATTCAATTTAGTGGGAAAAATCTTTTAAACCCATTTCTAACCCCAACTCCCAACAGATTGATTGATTTTTTAGTGGCATAGAGATAAGCCTGTAAGTTCCTAAGAATTCTGTCTTTGAACACAGTGCTTCATAAATAGAGATTTCAGAATTTGTGAATTCTACTTTAATAATCTCTACATGGAGGATATGGAAGAAGAGAAGCTAAAAGTTTTGTTGGCGGAATATAATGCATAGTACAAAGTATTGCTGTTTCCCTTCTTTGAAAAAATAAAAGCTTTGCATCGAAGTATTTACAGATTAAAAGCATTTCCAGGAAGTACTTGGCACCTTCCACTATTCACATTCTCTAATAGTTAAAAATATAGGTGCACTTTAAAAAATTATATAGACAAGCTCTTCCCACAGGGGTGCTAAAATCAGCTTGATGAAGATTGAAACAGAAATTTTCTTTATTGATTTCAAGGCTGTTCATAGATAATTAGTTAGAGAATTCAATCTTTAAGCTTCTCAATTGAGATAAGGCGAATCACCATTTAAACTGTAAATCATACGGCAGTGCAATAGAATGCTAATCTGTCTCCAAGAACCTTGTCATATTTTGAAATATTGTTGGCTTTCTTCTTGTGAATTAAGTCTTCACTTCTCATACTTTTGGCTGAAATATATTATATTTTAGTTGGCAAATCTTTCATCAGAGAAGTAGTTTTGTGAGTTATACAAATTTTTTCTTCTTTTAAGTCACCCCAAATCAGGCTGGGATCTTCCTTCCTATTTTGACGTTCTTATCTGAAAAGCTGCACATTAATTAATCGAAATGTTTAGGGCATTCTCAATGAAATACATGATTATGCAAAAGAGATTGACCTAGCCCTTTATACAGGAAAAACAAAAATACATGAAGTACATAGGTTGAGAGTTGATCATGAAAGACCTTAAATGTCATACTCAAGAGTTTGGCTTATATTCTGTAGGCAAGGGGAGCCACTGAAAGTTTCATGGCAGGAGACTCACTATTATTGTCCAAACCTCTTTTGTTAAAATATATTAATAGTGAGCCCCAGGGGGAGATAACAGAAAGGAAACAAGGAGAAGAGGCACTGGGAAAGCTAGAAATCCCTAACAAACATTTAGAAAAAGACCCCTTTCCTCTTTGTTAATTGTGAAACAAACAAAATATTTCTAGCCCCCCTGCAATGTGGCAGTGACTTAGGTAGCAAAGGTGAAGCCATGAAACCAGGAAAGATGTTAATGGTAGGATTGTCCCCTTTACTTTGTCTTATACTTACTATTCGTGTCTTTTGGCTCTTTCTGTACATGTATCATAGTGAACAAGTTTTCCTGAACCAGAGTGAATAATTTACCCGCAAACAAGCTTGGTAACTGATCTTTAGCAAGTGAATAAATCTTGAAATTTAACTCAATAAGTCTTTGTTTTAAATCTAGTGTTTGTGGAACCTTAAAGGTCACAGAAGAGAGGAGAATGTTAGAGCTGGCAGAATCCCTAGAGACCATCTCAGCTAACTCCCTGTTTTATAATTGAGAAAGCTATTGCCAAATAACATGAAATGACTTGTCTGAGAGTATACATCTGGTTAGTGAGAGAGCTGCCTTAGAATCCAATCTCTTTCCTCCCAATCTAGTCTCTAATATAATTTCATAAATAACAGATCCTTTTGAGAATTCCTAGGACCTGTGGCCACCCTGGTAAAAGCTTCTTGCTATTCAGTTCAGTGGTCATGGGATGGGATGCATGTATTCTATCACTGGGTCTATACTTAAAACTTATTGATCTGTCAGATTTTGGGTTCCACTGGCACAACGTTGAGAAACCAGTGTCATCTCTGGGCCAGAGTGAGGTATTGGGGGAGAGCCTTTATGGAAATTTTTACTATCCTACAAGACTTTTATTTTTATAATAAACAATAGAACAAAGTTAGAAAAAATATTTATGAGTTTATTCAAAGTTTATTTGAGTGTGCCCAAGTTAGAATTATAATTTGGTCACACAAACACAGTTATCTCTTTTCCCCCCATTGACATATTACAAAACATGAGAGTGCTTCCTAGAAAATAAATCCTCTCTCTCCCTATTACTCTCAGCTACACAATGGCCTTTTTTTTAACCTTGTTCTCCTCTCTCACTTTCTCCAAGCTGAAAGTACAATAGCCACCCAGTACCCAATTTCATTGTTGATTAATATGGAAGCTTTAACCTGTTCTATTTTTCTGACATGGGCCCGTTTGCTCTTGTTTGGTGGTTCTCTGCTCTTCAGGGTTCACCATGTTGGTGGTGAACTTTGTGAGAACGCCACTTAAACCGTACTGTAGATCAGAACTCTTGAGCTCAAGCAATTCACCAATTTGTGCCTTCTAGGGAGCACAGGCTACATGTATGGATCAGCCCTGTAGTCTTTAGAGACTTTTTTTTTAGAAACTTTTGATGAAGAAGGGTTTATGATAGGGTTCTACCTTACATTATGCTTAGAGAAAGCTCTACTATTTTGGAAGCCTTTCATAATTTCTTAGTGTTGAATGTTAGAATTGTGAGAAAACAGAGACCACCTAGCCTAACCCACTTGTTTTATAGATGAGACACTTAACTCTTGCAAGTCTGTTTACTTTTCTTCCTCTTATCTTCCTCAAGTTTCTATAGAATTATTAAGGTGCTCCAGCAACAGCCTCTTTGGCTGCTACATTCAGTTGGTTCTTGCTTGACCTGGGCTAGGTGCCAGGGCTAGTTATATTAATGGGATAAAATGATAGGAACCCGAAAATGCTCAGCAGTACAATTTTGGCCATTGCTTGAAATCAGAAAATCATAGCAACTTGGAATTGGGAAGGAACCCAATAGGTCATCTGGGCCAACCTGCCAGCCAGTGCAGGAACTCCTATAATAAATGTTTGGTGGTCATTCAGTTTCTGCTTTGAACAGCTTGCTCCTCTGTGTGAAAGTGCATGCCGCTTGAGGGTAGCCCTAATTGTTAGAAAGTGCTATGGAGCCAAAACTTGCCTCATTGCACCTTCTATCCATTGTTACTTAGTAGTCTAGAATTTATTAACTGCTAGGCACTGTGCTGAGTGCTAGTCAAAGTCCTCTTGTCTGGAGTAACACTAGTCTGCTCTTTCCTCTGAATGGCAGCCATTTGGTTGTTATTTTGATCCAACCTGTTTTACCTGTGATTGGTTTCTATGATGGTAGGAAATGACGCCATACACAGACCTGAAAAATGTGAAACTTTGAATGCAAAAAGGCTTAACGAATCATAGGCTATTAGAGATGGGAGGGATTTTAAGATCATTTAGTCCGCTTCCCTCAGTTTTTAGACTGGGAGTCCAAGATCAGAGAGATCAAATGTTACGTTCAGAGTCATATATCAGAGCCATGTTTCCCAGCTCTCTTGTCTGCTGCTCTTTGCCTTCTACTGGTATAATTATTCTCTTCTTCTCCGGATTCTCTTCTTCTCCATACTCCACTACAACTCATAATTAAATGAAACATAAAATTAAAAACGGCGTCGCTGTATTGACTACAAGACTGTTACCTGTGATAGGTTGTATTTGCCTATTACTGAAATTCTTTTGTAAGCTCTCAGTTTCAGAGGCAGACAATATCTATGTTCATCTTTGAGGGTGGGGAGAGAGGAGACATAGTGAGGTAATCAATAGCACCCAGGCCTTGGAGTCAGGGCAGTCCTGGGTTTGAATTCCAATTTTCACCCCTTTCTGCTTGTGTAAATCACTTAACTTTTCTTAGCTGTAAAAGGTGGGTAATGATTCCTACACCACTTATTTCATAAGGTTTTGAGGATAAAATCAGGTCACATATGTGATGCTGAATTGTTGAATTGAACCTAATATGATCCCCTGCCAAACCCCACTGAAAATACAACAGAAAATCTTCCACATTCTCTGGTCTTGCTGTCTCTCAAACAAGACTCTCCGTGTCTCCCCCCTGGACGCTTGTACTGGCTGTCCCCGCTATACCCAGAATTCCTCCCTCCTTATCTCTGCCTCCTGCGTTTTCTGGCTTCCTTTAAGGCACAGCGAAAAGCTCACCTCCCAGAAGCCTTTCTGGCTCCTTCATAACGCTGGTGCATCCTCTCTTGGTTACCGTCACTTTTTTCAGTGTATATCATGTTAATACATAGTTTGAATGTTGTTTTCCTCGTTGGATTATGATCTGTCGCCTTGAGAGCAAAGACTGTTTTTTGTTTTTGCCTTTCTTTGTATCCCTAGTCCTGGGATTAACGTAATGCCTGGCATAGAGTAGGCACGTAATAAATGTTTATTGATTAATTTAATGAGAGGCTATTAGGTCTGGAAGGGACCTTGGAGTTGGTGTAGTCCAATCAAAGGTCGTGACTTCCTCATTTTTTAGAGGAGGGCACAAAGGAGTAGAGGGATTTGCTTAAGATCACAAACTGTGTGTGGCACAAGCTAGATTAGGCACTTTACTTATTTCTGATACAGTATTCTGCCCTCTCTGATGTATTGTGGAGGGTTGGCCAGGCTTGAATGAAAATTGAAGTGGGAGAGGCAATATGATATAATGGAGAACGTACTGAGTCTGCTGCAAGGAGATCAGGGTTGGAATGTCAGCTCCGACATTCCCTGTAAGTGTGACTTTAGGCATATTAAATCACTCCAGGATTGGCTCATATTTTTTTTTATTAAGGGCAGTTGGGGTTAAGTGACTTGCCCAAGGTCACACAGCTCTTTCTTGTATTAGGTGTCCAAGGCTAGATTTGAACTCAGGTCCTCCTGACTCCAGAGCTGGTGCTCTATTCACTGCGCCACTTAGCCGCCCCAAGGGTTGGCTCATCTTTAAATGGAGATAATGATATTTACAATACTGAGCTACCTCATTTTAATGTGCTGTAGAAATTTGAGCTGGTAACATTACTATCACTATTTCTATTGTGCCTGTGGGTGTCAGTCTTAATGAATAAACATTTATTAAACACCTGCTGTGTTCCAGGCACTGTGCTAAGCATGGAGTATAAAAACAAAGGCAAAATATTGTTTTTGCCCTTGAGGAACTCATAATTGAGACATCATGCATATATCTCCTTACAAGATAAATAGGAAATAACAAGCAGAGGGAAGGCATGAGAATGGAGAGGGATTGGGAAAGGTCTCCTGTAGAAAGTCGAGTTTTAGATGAGACATGAAAGAAGCCAGAAGGCAGAGATGAGGAGAGAGGGGGACTCTAGGCAAGGGGGACAGCCAGAAGTAATGCCTGGAGGTGAGAGATGATCTCAAATATCACTTGCACAGTCACCAAAATATTTAAAATCCACCTTCTACCAAGCAGCAGTGGGAAATTCATAGTTTTTTTTTTTACCATCTTGAGTCACATCTGAATTCCTATAAACCAATATAATAATAATAATAATGGAATAATAGGATTTAGAGCTCATTCTGTTGAATCCTTTAATTTCAGAGCTCTGGGATTCAAATCTGGGTCCACTGATTCCAGATCTCAAACTCTTCCTACTATACTCCATCTAGGCTATTGGGAGACTTCTTGACAGCCGGTCTCAGTGTTAAGTGGTGTAAAAGTATGGAGCTCCATTCATTCATCAAACATTTATTAAGAGCCTACTATATATGAGACACTGGGGGAGATCATTTCATACTTTATATTAATTTCTCTCTTTCTGTGACAGAGAATCCCAAAAAGTAGAATTCTATAGGCAAAAGAGACTTTACAGCATATTTTGTCCAACTTTTTTTCATTTACAAAAAATAGACCCCGGATCAAACAACAACTTATTGTCAGAGCTGATCCTAGAATATCAGTCTTCTGGTTTCTAGCCCAGTGCTTTCTTAGATTAGCCCATGATACTTCTTCCTTGCTCTATTACAAAATGTCTTCTTATAATTTCAGATCCAAAATTTGTACCAAGAACTAATACCATTGCATATGAAACTTCTTTATTTTTTTGGTGTGCCAACAGGAAGAGGTCAGTGAAAAGATCACACAATAAAAGCAAGAAAAAAGAATTGAGATTCCTTTTGCCTATGTGTTGTTGCAGCCTGAAATAGTTTGAGGACTCTATGATAGGATTGGAAAGTGTGTATCAATTGCTCTCTAGAGAATTATCCATGAAAGCTTGATTTACAACCTATTCTGAAAATGAACAAATCGAATGCCTGAAGAAATTGAAATACATCACCATGCTTAGCCTAAGGAAAGGTTAATGGCAGGTGCAATGCCACTATAATTCAAGGGAGTTTATTGCATTTTCTATATTTGCCATCTTTTGCCATTTACTAATATGCCTTTCTGGTTACCCAAGGTCCCTGAGCTTTCCCAGCATATGGTTCAAGAATCATAGTGCTGTCTAGTGGTAGTGACTGGGCTATTCTGAACACCAAGGGAGAGGTGAGTCGGTGGATACAAAACACAAAGCTGACATTGTTCCTCACTAGGGGTAAACAGGAAAAATGAACCTTTTCCAGAAGGAAAACATAGCTTCAATTAAAACCAGGATCCAAAGAACTTAGGTAAAACAAACTTTCATTTGATCTTTGGTTATTTGATTTATCGGGGCCCTCTCTACCATCCCACCATGATTATTTGGTTGGGGAAAGACAACTTTGAAGGACTTCAGTTGCAGGAAAAGAACTTTAAAACTCAGGTCATCCTTACTTTTCTCCATGAGACATTTGCAGAAAATGTCATAAAACTGATTGTATTCCCTTAGGAACAGTGTTTGAACTGGAAACCCTGCTTCCAGGCAAGGACTCAGAATCAAGGAGATTATATGTGGGGACAACACTATGTTATAAAAGCAAATATATAATGATCATAAAATTGTGTGATAAGTTAGAATAGAAAAAAATAAATTCCAGTCTTATAAAATAGGCATAAAATTCTACAATTGGTTCCAAGGTACTCATGATAATTCACCTTTATGTAGAGCTTTAGGTTTTGCATAGCATATTTTTGGTCATGCTGTGAAATGAGTAATACAATGATATGAAAAATGATTCCCTTATTTACAGGTGTGTTGGGAACAGAGACATTAAAACATATTTATTTGTTTTTAATAACCAGTTTCTGAAATTTTGAGTTCTAAATTCTCTGCCTCCCTTGAGGCCCCCTCCCTACCCATTGATAAGGTAAGCAATATGATATCAATTATACATGTGAAGTCATGCAAGATATATTTCTATATTTTCCATGTTGCAACAAAAAGCAAGAAAAATAAAGTGGAAAAAATATGCCTCACTTTGCACTCAGTGTTCATCTGTTCTCTCTGATGGTGGAAAGCATTTCTTATCATTAGTCCTTTGGAATGATCTTAGATCATTTTATTGGTCAGAGTAGCTAAATCTTGCACAATTGATCATCCTTATAGTATTGTAGTTACTGTGTACTGTGTTCTGGTTCTACTCACTTCACTTTGCATCAGTTCATGTTAGTCTTCCCAGGTTTATCTGAAACCATCCTGCTTGTCATTTCTTATAGTACAGTGGTATTCCATCACAATCATATACTATGGCTTGTTCAACCATTCCCCAGTTGATGGGTATCCCTTCAATTTCCAATTTTTTTGCCGCCACAAAAAAACTACTATAAATATTTTCATACATAGAGGCACTTTTCCTTTTTTTTTTTAGGTCAGAAAAGGTCTTTATTCTTTCTCATGAGAAAGGACTCTGTCCTTGCCACCCACATGGCAGCAGGGAGAGAGCAACAGGTAGAAGCCAGCCCATGGTTATATAATCTTCTAATGCAGAAACCCCAACCCTTTCCCCCCAACTGGCCTTCACTCTTATTGGTAGGGGGGCTGACCCGCAACCTAAGTGTGGGAATCTCTCTGAGACAAAGGACCCGGAAACATGTGGGTGTCCAATGAAAGCAGTCTTAACCTTATTTGGCACATCTTTTGCTGAGTTGGCTCTGGAGGAGGGTCTCCATTGCTCTAAACCCCAGATTGCTTGAAGGTCAGGTGACCTAAACATAGGCCTATTGAATACTGAAGCCATTCTAGATTTCATTTTTCAGAATGGGGAAACTTCACTATAAATTATCCCTCACAAATCCCCACTTTATTTTTTTATACTCTTTGAAGTTTCCCCACTTTTCTTAACTCTAAATACCCTTGCAGGTCTCGTAGCATTGATAACATACAAGGGGGCAGTCCCCTTTATGAATACAGATACAGAGATTCAGAAGAAAACAACAACAATTGTCCTTTCAAAGTCCAAAAGTCTCTTTTCACACTGCTGTCCGGATGTGAGGAAGTCTTCTGGTCATATAGGGTCATCCATCTTCAGCCCTGCATCCCAGCTTCTCTTCCTTCTGCCTTCTTTTTTTTTATTTTAATTTATTTTCTTGGTTACATCATTCATTTCCACAAGGTTTTGAGTTACAAATTTTCTCCCCTTCTTGCCCCTACCCCCCAGCCCAGAACACTGATCCCACAGTAAGGCCCCTCCCACAATCTGTTCCCTTTTATGCCCTCCTCCAACGCCACTCTAGCTTTCTAGCAGGGCAGGGAGGGGCTCCCTGCCCCCGTCCCTGCATGTATTATTTCCCAGTTGCATTTGATTGTATAGCTTTACATTATAGATTCTTGCAATGCCTCCCCTGTCACCCACTCCCACTAGGAGGAGCAGCAATTCAATACAGGCTGTACCTGTGTAATTACACAGGACATCTCCATGGTGGGCAAATTGTGAGAGGCTGATT